>OZ059903.1:13858928-14458928 GCA_964057215.1 Oscheius myriophilus
TAAACAGAGCTTTGTTTAAAAACTATAATTAATTTTATAATTTCTAAATCACACTTGTTATTTCCACATATTGGCTCTTTTAATCACATAATCCCAAAACGCGGCCTTTTCAATTTGCAACTCGAAATTCTTCAAAAACAGAATTGAACTTTTGACAAATTTTTTGACAAACCGCGCCCTTTTTTCCAGAATTTCGATAAATGTCAATCTCCTGAGTGCTCAGCACACTTGCTGATTTTGGTAAATCACCAGCGCTTGTTGTGACAAAACTCTTTTCTTGGATTTCTGCCAAAATTACTAATTCGCGTTCTCTAAGAATTCAGGGTGCCTGATAACTGAATGAGTATAAAGCATGACGCCCTAGTCGGTATTGGGGTGACCTTCGAAATGAGAAAAATTTTATTCCAAAAGGGGAAGTCTTCATTGCAGTTCTAGTGGGTAAAAGATTCTAGCTTGAGAAAAAGCTCACCGGAATGCTGATTTCATTTCCATCCGAGGCGGAGGATATTCCCGAAGTGGAGCTTCCAAAGGACTCGGTGGATGCGACAGTCGACGCCTGTGAGTGTCTCCTGCTGTGTTCTCCTAATTTGGCGCTGATCTTCCGACTACTCCCGCCGACGGCTGAACTGACATTCCATGAGAACCTCTTAAGAATGCCCTGAGGCATAACCCCTCGGGGCTTCATCTCAATCCCATCAGCCGTGTGGTACCTGAAATGTCTCATAAACCGCCGCCTCTTTCCCTCTCACCGTTTCTCAAATCTCCTCCCATGGGCAGTCGGGGGCTCCTCATCCCCATTCGTCTGATCGCATCCATTCTGTACAGCCGTGCCATTGCTCCTGGGAGAGGGACTCCTCGTTCTTTTTCCGTCCATCTCCGGCCCAGAAGAATTCGATCTCGACCGAGTCCTTGTTACTAAAAATCATTGGGATGTTCTCAAAAGTTCTTTAAATTACCTGGCAAAAGCGGTTCCCCTCCGACAACTAGATGTAAATCTACGGAACTTTTACTACTATTAAGAGGGTTCGCCGTGCAGCTGGCAACACTTAGTTTGTGTCTTGGAGGCAGCCGACTGGGAGAGTCATTTCGGTCAATCACTCGATCCAATTGCTCAGTTGAGGATACTGTGGCCACACGATGCATATCTAAATATAGAATGGAATTCTTAGACATCTGAAACCTACGGCTCATGTGGGCATGGGCAGCCACAGCCTGAGAGTCCATGCTGCTGCTCTTCCTGTGAACTATTCCAGGCACCGGTTGGAAATAGGTCCTGAAGCGACCGTTCTGTCGTTCCCAGGTGTCATAGGGAGACGCGTATTCCTCCATCGGACTGTCGAAGGGAGGCAAACGGAACATCTTCATACGAGCCTGGCGAAGGGACTCAAAGTCTCGGCCAACTTGCTCAAGCACTTCGCACCATCTGGAAGAAACCCAATTACTATAAGACGTTTCAAAATACAATGCTGAAAACTAAAAAAAAACGTTTTAGTTTTGATTTTTTTGGTTTTCCGTTTTGCCATCTTCCTCGAACCATTCGTACCAAAACGTTCGAAATCAAACAAGACGCGTTGTCTGAATGCAGTGAGCAGACCCAGGCAGCCAAGTCATCGTTTCCTTACTCCGCTATGGAATTCAACCGTTCAAAACCAAAGTGATTTCAGGACTAATTGGGTCTTAGGTAATCCAACACTAACGTTTTAGCCCAATCGGAGACAAAAAAAATTCATTCTGTCCGGGGAGTCACCCGGCCCGTTCGAACTTATGAGAAAAGGTCTCCTAAAAGCTGGCAAACTAACCTCCTGGTCTCTTCTGCTCCGCTGGTGTGCATTGTGAGCATCTGCATACATGTTCCCAAGATAAAGTTCAGTTGAAGAATGATGAAAGAGGTGTCATTGATATTGCTGAACCCGATTTCCGCCATGTGGATGGGTGGACGGAGGACACGCAGACGGTCATTTTTCTTGCGGCAGATGAGGAGCATATCGGTGAATACCATGCAGTAGACGTCCATCTGAAAAAATGAATGCCTGAATTTTAAAGAGTTTTATTCACCTTGGGGCTTGGTTTCCCATCGCGCATCCTCAGTTCTCCTCTGTGGTAGAGTTGGCGGTACTGAAGAGGAAAACTCTCCTGAGGTTCCCCAAAGCGCATGGGAGAGGCCAGATTCAATCCGAACTTTCGCTGCAGGACCTTAAAGTACTACTTAATTTTTTCTTCGTCTCTTTCTCTCACCCTCTCGCACTCCTCCTGATCTATGTAGTCGTATCCGTCTATTTGCTGTTGAATGTCCTCCATGTGCATCCTCAGATCATTGTTGTTCATCTCAGTATTCAGAATCCTCGTCGCGTGTTCCACTCCGGTGATCATCATCTGGAGGAGTTCTGTCTCCTCGTTGTCTCCAGAAGACTTGGACAGAACTGCCTTCAGAAGCAGACTGTACCTCGTCAGCCGTTGCATCGGCATGGTCAAGGTGTCAGTCAGCTTCTGACGACGCATCACTTGCTGAGATTCAGCCCACTGAAAACGATGAAAAGGTAAGGAAAACTAGGAAATAAGCAAGTTTATGTAAGAAATAGTGAAATCCAGAACTAACCATAGCAAACTCTGCAAAGACCTGGTTGTCCTTCCTTTTCTTCTGAAGATACAACAAAGAGTCGTTGTGTTTATGAGTAAAATCTCTGTAGTTGTTCATCCAATCGCAGGAAGTGAACCACGGCTGAAGGATCACAGGATTCAACGGTTCCTCAGTTTTCCTAGAAGAATTTTTTTCGATTTCTGTTGTTTTTCTTACCTTGCTTCTTCTACCATCTCAAAAATAAAAACCCTCCATGAGTGCAGGTGGAACTTGTACAAAACATCGTAGTTTCGGAACACTTTATGCGCATCGATTTCTCTGAAAATGACACTTAATTGATTTAAAAGAATTGAAAGTTACTTGAGGAAGCCGGCGTCTTGAAGGGAGACCAGACACATCTTCAGATCAGACATGTTCTTCAGCACTTCAATGTACCGTTTCTCCGTCGTCACAAGTTCCCAGAGGGCCTCTTGCTGTTCAATGCAACGGGGCAGAAGGGTCTGAAAGGGGAATTATAAGGTGTTTGTTTCAAATCTCCTTTACCTGAGGTTCTCTGACGATGTCTTTCCAGCTCTGTTCAATGTCCAAAACGGAGGGCAATGTGCCCATGTCTGCCTTCATGTCCTCCAATCGGGCGACCACTTCGTTTTTGTCCTGAACAATTTGATTTCCATCTTTTCATTTTGTTACCTTTCCAAATCCCCAAAGAGATATCCTAGAGGAGGCCACAGAGCGTGCTCTTCTGGTTCCTCCGTCGTCAAATATCTCTCCAGACGTCGAGGCGTCGTCGAGAGTTGAAACATCGCGGAGGGAGCTGTCGATGCTTCTTTCGGGAGTGTCATCGGACCCGTTGTACAGTTTGTTCTCCGAGTGCTGTCGCGATTTTGACATCTGAATCAGTTTACTATCGGTATAAATTCAAAAACCAAACCATTCGGGAGTTGGCGAAGGAGGATTTTCTGCTGACGGCCTCTGCGCTCATCTTCCTGGAGGGTCTGTCGTTGGCCGTGTCGTCCATCGAGTGCGTCGCGCGCGAGTGGCGCCCAACGCGCATCGCCCCGCGCCCTGAAAATGAACAATGAAGGAGGATTGCGATTTAATTCGGAGTTTCGCATCTTTCAGACCGACAAAGATTTTGCAAATTGAATTCAATTTTCCTTTGCCGACTTTAAAAAGTGCACTTGAACTCTTGGTGCATGGAAATTTGCATGGTTTGTGCAAGATTGCACGTTTTATGATAATATTTTGTATTTACAAGACCTAGCGTGAACCAGCTTATAGCACTCGCCCATAGACATTGACCGGAAGTATAAAGAACCTGCGAATCTAAGCTAATTAGCGTGATCAATGACAGATTTACAAAATCATATTTTTGCATAAATGACCATTGTTTATGATTGAAAACTATGCTAATGCCCAATATTTCCGATCAAGCTCTATGGGCGAGTAGTATAAACTAATGTTTGTATCAGCAGGAGACTTTTTGATAAAACCTTCTGAAAGGGTATATGAATTTCTGCCACTTCTCGGTGGTGGTGATTTTTTCTTTAAGTCGCTGTAGTTAAAAGTTAGATACGGTGGAAATTCAAGTTTCACAAAATAAAGTAAATGTTTTCTCACAGAAAATTCAGTTTTAGAAACATGTCAGTTAACGATCTTTACAAAGTCTTTACAAATAGAAAACTTATGGTCAAAACAAAATTTTTGGAGTTTTTTCAAGGTCTCCGAAGAATTTTCAATGAGTGTAAAAAGCTAACGAAAGATGTTGAGATCGGTTAGCACAACTTTGCTTTCTTATGTTTGATAGGAGATTCTACTTCCTGGCTTTTATGTACATTTTCTAGTAAATATGAGGTGTTCTTTCATCAAAGCGGAATAGATCATTCAGTTAATCATTCAGAGTCGGCGTCGTGCGCAATTGCCCTCTCTGGGTCGTGTTTCTTGTGCTCATTAGATGCGCTCGTTTCGTTAGATCATTTCCTCTGCATTCATTTTTGTGTTTGCAAAACGAGTGGGAGTAGATCCAAAAACAACCATCAAAACTCAAGATCCTTGTTTTCCTTACGCGAAATGTGCGAAATATGTGAGCGTTCTTTCAGGCAAAGTTGAGTCGAAGCTTTGGGAGATTTGCTCTTGGCCTTTCCATCTCTTTTAAATCCCTGTTTTCCTCCCATTCACCGGGATTTCTTGTTGAAACAAATGGGCATAAAACACTTTGAACCCTTTTTCCTGCGGGTTTCGGGACAACGCTAATCGAATCGGGCGCTAATTGGCGACGAAGGCAAGGGACGCCCACCCTGAATTATTCCGGCCCGAGGGGATTAGAGGACGGCACCTGACCGACGACAGGTGGCCGCAGGCCGCAAAAGGAAACCTCGCACTGGGAAAATATTTACACGGGCCGGATTTAATCCCTGATAAATTGCTGTTTTCCACGGACAAGTGGGTACTTTACGGCCACTGGAAAACCAAAGGTTTTGAAATAAAACGTGCAATTTGCATAGGAATGGCTTTGGGACAACAGCCGTCGCCTTGCATTATCAGATGGTTGTTGCCTCGAAAACTTCGATTTTTGGTCACTTGGGAGGGCAGAGGTGGAAGCACTAAAATTAGCGAAGAGGGACATTTCGAAGAATTGGAAAGAGGTGGTCCGGACGGATATCGGCTGCCTTCAAAACTCGAAAGATTCGGGAAAAAACCGGGAGAACCAATGTAATTCTTCATTTTCACCAGATAATCCAGCATGAAAACTTCTTTGACTTGGCATTGGGTCCTTCCACGATCATCCCTCAGTCCCCCAGCGTACTATTAGAAAAATAGCATTTTGAGAATTGGATTTTCGTCGTTGGGTCCCGCCGCGATGACCTAAAAACGCGCCAAAAGCAGCATTTTCCCACAGTCGTCATCGACTTTTATAAATAAAAGGAGATATTACCCTTAGGAACCCAAAATTAGCGATATTACACTTAAACCCTTAAACCCGTGAGAAATTCGACGCCGAAAAGGGCTTTCGTGTGAGGAAAACAAGCCGACCAACTCTTTTTCTATTTGCGACGTTGGTTTCTGGTTAAATGTCTGGGAAAGGCGGAAGGAGCAGTAATAAGTTACGCCTGAATGCGGAGGAATTGGAAAGAACAAGGGGGAATTCACAACGACAGCGAAAGAAAGGCACGTTGAGAACGGCTGTTGTCGGAACAGCTTTATTCAATTTCCGCATTAATGACTGCAATAAATCCGTTACCAGGAATGCTGGAATCAACAGGCAGAAAAATCCTCTTTGGATTCACAAATCTGGATTCAGTGCTTCTATTTGTCTTGTTCTTTGGGGAAGAACTAGCGCAGGACGTGTTTACGAGGGGAATTGAAATTGGATGCCGGAGGACCACCCAAGAAGTAAAAGAAGGACACGGAGGACACTCAGTGCATGGGAGATGAGTCTCGGCTGCAAGAATGCAAGGAATGGCTCATTTTGAAAGGAAAGGGACACGTAAAAGAGATTCTTAAATACTTTTAGACACAAATCTGAAACAGTCGCCTGATTATAGAGACATTTGAGAGGGTGCGAGAGAGTATTCCAAATCGAGCGACGGCAGATTGGCGCGCTTTTCAAACGACACTTCTCCCAAAACATCAAGTCCAGGTATGCGATTTGCGCAAATACTGTTGAGTTTCGTTACTTTAAGTTAGAAATTATATAGCTTGAATTTTCAAGCAACTGAGAGAAACATCTACTGCTCGCCAAATCTACTTCGGCAGATTTGGCTGCGCACACCTGAGTATCCTATATTACGTGGTTTCTTATAGAAACAACATGAAAACTTTGGGACGTTGTTGTATATAGAAACTCACAATTCACAAATTTTCTTGAACTGGGTAGATCCTTCAAAAAGTACTTGCAACATGGATTTATAATTTTTTGAAAAATCCGACAACTCTGATTATTCAGGCCTTAATTTGTTATCTTTTCAATCCATCAAACAGTGTACAAAAATAGAATTTAGGGCCGACCAAATAAATTTCCTGTTCGTACCTATCGAAAATTTAGTGAAAATACCCCAATGTCGGTTCCAAAGGGATTAAAAAGCTCACATTTTACCATTTGACGATCAAATTGCCGAGGACATGCTATGTAAATATTGCGCCTCTACAAAAGCAAAAAAGTGACAAAATTGAAAACAAAATCTTTCAAAACAAACGATATTTGTGCTATAATTATCCGTAAAGTTGTTGTTTCGTGAATCGGAATAGTTGGTTTGTTTTGTTTGGCATTCGTTTCCCAGCTGAAGTTTTGTATTCGTACCGTGTTGTTTTCGGCTCTTCTTTCTCCTAGGAAACGACCGAAATAGGCCGGTCGGAAATTGTTATCTGAGGAAGCTACACCTGACACTGCCATGTATTGCCAACAACCACTCGGATGCATGCCCAACGACTTGAGTGGGCTCAGAAATGCCCTCGAAGCAGAGGGAATATTTCATTGGATTCCAGAGAAAAGTAGCAAAACAGAGGGGAGATGGCCCCTTTACGACTGTTGTTGAGGGTTCGAAAGAGAGGTACGTACGGAGTTCGGCGACGCGTTCCATGGAGCGTGAGTCAGGGCGAACCTCGGGGCATTAGCGCCTGGCCAGCCAATCGGGAACTGCGTGTTTTGACAGCGACGCCTCCGGCAACGACAGAAGAAGCATCCGGTCGGGCAATTCGGGAAATTCGGCCGTAAGAGGACGAGGGGCGGGACAGAGACGCCTTCGAATGCAGACATGCGAACGAAGAGCAGTCGTACGAGCAGAAGCCGATTAGCACGGGCTTTTGCACTTACTCATACAAAACACTCAGAAGATGGTAAAAGTTTGCACTACTGACTGTACAATTGGATCAGTAATATATCTCGCAAAAAGAAAAGGGATATGACTGAATTGTAATGCTATGTTCTCCGTTTCGCTTAAACCTCTTAATCCTTTAACAAGCTTATTCATTGGTAATCTCTTGAAATCGGAATAACTTATCGAGATTCGACAAATGTGGATAAGCAAAAGAAAAACGACAAACACGAAGAAAAAATGATTTTGTCAACCTCAGTTGACATTTAAATTCAGAACGAACCTGAACATTTAATGGTCGTTAGAATACGCGTTTTACATTAAAGTGCACAGTTCTAAAACGACTGCATATACGAAAAGTAGTGGAGAAACCTTTTTTGACCTAGTTTCCAACCAAAATCTCAAAACGCTTATTTAGAATCAAGTGTTATCAAGATATAGCGGAACAAAACTGTTTCCTATTTTCGATTTGAATTGTTTTGTAAGTGTCCTTTTTGAAATTCTTTCAAGAACTTTCTCCTAACTAGCCCTAGATTAAAAATCATGGGAAAGAGAAATTCGCAGTGACACTCGTGTGTCCCAAAAGTGAGTGGAATGACAACCAAGTGCACATTGGTCGACCACCGATTTTTCGATCTTGCTTCTTAATTCCCATAAGGCTAATGGGCCTGTGAGTGGATTCAGCTGCAGATTTCGGCGCTGAGCGGCGTGGACTCGGCTGAGTCAGGCAGGAAACGGACGCATCCGGGGGAGATTAAGTTATTCGGCTGACAACTCGATTCACGGTGATTGTGGAGACACCTTCAGCCGACTGGCGGTAAGGAGTCAGTTGGTGACAGTCGGTAGGCAGTAGAAGGAAGGGAGAGGATGGATGAATGGAGGGTAATGGGAGACGGTACCTGCGAGGTAATAGGCGGCGGACGAGAGCGCTAACTGGGCCGAAGGGAGGGCGAATTGAGGGAGGAGGAAATGAGGTTTCAGACAATATGGCCAAGGACAAGCTTATAGAGACACGCTTTGGACTCAGTCAGTCCAACTTCAGCTTCACGTCTGTGCCTTGCTAATCAACCGTCCAAAATACTTCTTTCATCAGTTCGCTTCTAGATGAGCAACTTTATGAATCGCATTTTCAAATACACATGTACAGATTGGTCCAGATTTCGTATGTCGAATAAGGTTTCCTCAGGAAAGCTGGGCCGAAAACTATAAATTCTTAAGTGTTTCGTCTTTGGAAAACGAACAGAATTGGCTCCTAAGATGAAACTTTCAGAGAACCTTAATGGAGTGAATAGAGAAAGCGAATAAGAGATCATTCGCTTCCCACGAGCCTCTGCACTTTGCATTTCTCTCTCAAAAGACATCATACCCCTCTGAATCGTAGTTTCGCACCTTCAGGAGCCTTTGCCCTTTCCATAAACCTATTTAAGTTCGTAGTACGTCTTCTAACGCAACCAGACAAACCTAAGTGCATGACTGTGACGCGTCGTCCTACTTGTGCGCAACATAATTGCGTTTGCAGGGGAAACCACGCAGGATACAAAGAACTGCACAGGCGTCATAACACGGAGTCACTGCCACGTAAACGCAGGGTTTGGTATTTAAGAATCTAAATTGTTATTTTCCGATTACGGATGATAATCTCTATATTTCACACGGCTTGCTTCTAGTTGTCCTATTCGTTTCTGAGAATTATGGATACAAGTGGTTTGTTGTTTTCTCCCTGTCTCCATATTTCCGCGTTAAAAGTTGGTTTTCTCTTCAAAGTTTTTCTTTTCTAGCCTAAAATAAGTAATTCAGTCGTCCAAAACAAGACCACAACGGGTTAACCTCATCTGTCCAAAAGCAACTCGGCAAAAGACCAAACACGAATGTTCGCGGCCGTAACCCAGGAGCTAAAGATAGAAAAGTTGTATCTGAATTCTCATGATACACCGAAAATTTCGTGATTCTCTTGAATGAATCAAAGGTTCATTGAACATTTTGTTACTCAAAAACCTTCTAATTGAAGAAAATGTCTTACGGGAGGATGCTTGATCGTCTTCGGGTCTGTCGACAGACCTGGCCTGAGCCAGTCTCCGAACGGGCAACGGAAGGAGCAGCATGACGGACGAAATACGGACGAAATGCGGACGAAATGCGGATGGATTCGGCTTTGGAGGCGGGCAATCGCCGCGGGCAAAGACGGCGCAAGGCTACAGAAGGACCCTCGAACAGGGAAAACAGCACGAGTTGACAGGTCAACTGAGAGATGACGCAGGAGAAGGGACATTAGGGCGGGAGATCAAAACAAACCCCTAGATCTTCAGAAGGAGAGGAGGAAAGGTTCAGAGACGAAGGTGATGGGAAAAAGAGAGGGCTACGTCAATTGACCACCTTCTTTTTACATTAGTTAGCATTGTTCATTCTGAAAGAGAATTCCAGCTGAGCGATTATCCATGCAAAACCCTTCATGTAAATTACAAATCATCTCAATATTTCAGTGTTGTTTTTCTAATCCGAGTGTTGAGAGTAATAACAGACAGTTTAAACAGTAAACAGTAAACAAATGTATCATCACGGTTTCAAAAGTTGTTCATGGAAAATGAAATTTTACCATTTCCCTAGAATCCATTTGCACAAAAAACCAAAAGCCGGGTTCCTGTGTGCAATTATCCCTATTGGCAATGCTTCCCTGAGTCAAATTAGAGTATTCAGATAATACACCAAGGGAAATGAACTTTCCCAAAGGATGATTTGTTGAACTCACCGACTGGCACGGACAAAAGAATATCACAGTTGAGGTGCGGCCAGTCGGCTGTCACTAGCTATACAATAATTCCAGCCGGCGGACAGCTAGCAAAGGACAGCCGAACACGCGACTGTGCGAGAAATAGTGACAGCTGGCTGCCATTTGCACGAATACATGGATTTGAGTCTAAGTCTCTCTCTCTCTCTCTCCTCAGAGAGACAGAGAGACAGAGAGACGGAGAGACAGAGAGACAGAGAGACAGAGAGACAGAGAGACAGAGAGAGAGAGAGAGAGAGAGAGACAGAGACAGAGACAGAGAGACGGAGAGACAGAGAGACAGAGAGACAGAGAGACAGAGAGACAGAGAGACAGAGAGACAGAGAGACAGATAGACAGAGAGACAGAGAGACAGAGAGATGGAGAGACAGAGAGACAGAGAGACAGAGAGACAGAGAGACAGAGAGAGAGAGACAGAGAGAGAGAGACAGAGACAGAGACAGAGAGACGGAGAGACAGAGAGACAGAGAGACAGATAGACAGAGAGACAGAGAGACAGAGAGATGGAGAGACAGAGAGATGGAGAGACAGAGAGACAGAGAGACAGAGAGACAGAGAGACAGAGAGACCGAGAGACAGGGAGACAGAGAGACAGAGAGACAGAGAGACAGAGAGACAGAGAGACAGAGAGACAGAGAGACAGAGAGACAGAGAGACAGAGAGACAGAGAGACAGAGAGACAGAGAGAGAGAGATCAGACAGTTTTACAGGAGGTATAAGTACGGAAATCATTTACCGTCAATTTGTTTTTAACTATGACTAAACTTTTCGTTCGAAATCTGCCCCCTCCCTGGCCTTTTTCCAAAAAAAAAAAAACAAAGTGCTTGAGGTGCTCGAGTGGATATGGCACCACGTGGGCGGCTGAGGGACCACAACAACGAAATAAAATTAAAGGGGCCAACCGGGACTTTTTCGATTCAAAACTCTTCTGCAGTAAAACCAAAATACGCGGAAATAGATGCAAGCATGGTGAGTAGAGAGTATGAGAAGCCAAAGAGAACACGGTTTCGCGGGAGAAATGATAATTGCAGGAGCATACGAGTACGGCAGTCGGCTGGCCGAGGACAAACCGGATGGAAATTGCCGAAATCGGCGGACGCACTCGGATTTCCTCGCATTCATCACAAAAAGACGGGCGAACACGGGAATTATAGAGAGTGATTGGGCAAAAACGGGTGCAATTTCTCTGCTAAGCACTAATAATTGTTTGTAAAATATATTCTACATTTAATATCATTTTTTGAGCAAGAAAGAACTGCACCTGGGCCTCCGGAATTCTGAGAATCGCGTTAGCTATTCGCGTCGTAAAACACCCAAAATATTATCAGTCTTAAAGGCAGAGGACCGCAAAAATGAAAATGAACAACTCCATCACGCAACGTAGACGAGAGATCGTAATTTTCCATGGTTAAATGAGGAGTGATTATGCTAAAAAATGGCCAGGCCATTTTCGCGGTCCTCTGCCTTTAAGCAAAAAATAATTGTTGTAGTTTTATTTTTAGCCAGGTAGGGGAAAGTGTTAATGCAGATACAGTTTGTCTCCGGTAACAAGAAAACAAACTTTTTCAATTAATGGAACAGGTGAAACATTCACAGGTTTCAAAAATTCAGTACTTTTATTACATTCACAAGTAGTGTTTTCTCACAATTCGCAAATTTCTCGTTGCAGAATTAAGTGTATTTCAAATTATACAACTTCAAATGGAAAATGCCAACTGCTTTCCATCAAAATACGTTTCTTTCTGTCTCGGACGTTGGTTTTTTACACGGGACATCTCACCTGTACGCCTTTTTTGCCAAGATATTATCACCAAATTTATATAAAATGGTAATCAATAGATGCTATAATTAGGTTGCCTTAACTAGATAATCTAACCGTAAAAATTAAAGCTTTAATCCCCACCCTGGTCTCCTTTCTAAACGATGTTATCCACAAAAATCGCTGCTATATTCGAAAGTGACGTCTTTTGGCAAAAAGCCTGCGCAACACGGAGGAATTAAGTCCGTGGTCGGAGAGTCGGCTGAGTGTGCGAATTATTCAAAGAGGCCTCAGCTGCTCCCACCTTCTCAGAGCGAAACTTGCGTAATAGAGAGGGTTTCCCACAAAGGGGACAGCCTATTTTCGGTCGGCCGTGATCGGATTTGAGGGCGGTCGTGGCCTGTTTCGGCCGACGAAACGCTAATTGAGCTCTCTCTTTTCGGATGACGCGTGTTCTGAAGAACACAGAAGCCTAATTGCCCAACGGACTTGGTGATCTACACGTAGATCACGGAAGGGGCTAGAACAGAACGACGAGGAAAGACTCAGTCTCATAAGGCTAGGGGATAGTTATAATTTTTCCATTACAGTTCTAGGGTCTTATCATGTTCTGGATTTTTTGGAAACTTCAAGATTCTAGGGTATCTCGGCGATTTTTTGTTTATGAAAAACTCAAGCATATTTTGCAAAAGTAGACAAACAAAAAATACAACGGAACCGATCCCACGACCATTCAAACGCCAAAAATAGTTTTATGCCTCTGAACTGGAACGTCTATGAGCGGCGACGTTTCGCGGCGGGACCTAGGGAGCTTTTGACCATAAACAGTTGTTTTAGACTCTTCTTCACGATTCTCTGACTGCATTTAAAACCTAGGTTTTCACCTTAAAGCTCCCCAGAAGCGATCCCTAGAATATATGCGCTATCCTGAAAAAGCGTGTGTGCAAGAACTTGGAAAACTTCGAGTATCACTAGAATCTTTCATGAAACTACAGAATTTCAATGAGTTAGTTAGTACTAGGCCGTAATGTTTTATAAAAACGCAATCTGGAAAATAGGTAACCCTACGGAAGCAAAACGGAGTGGATAATGACAGTCGGCTGGTCAAAGGGACAGTACGAGGACAAGCATTGATCGGGCGGATCATCCGGATCACGGGTAAAACTCACTGCGGACCAACAGTCGTTGGCCAATGAAGAAACGAGACTCTGAGCTCTCTGGCACGGGAGTGTTGCTATTTTCCAAATAGAAGGCAACGTCGTTCACACTCAGCTGACGGCTGCGAAGAGGCTCTGAAGAGAAAATAAGAATCAAAAGCACAGATCAGACCGGGAAAGGAGAGAAAACGGTGCATTTGAGTTGTTTTGAGGCGGAAACAAACAGCCAGGGGGAAAACAGAGCAGTTCACACAACTAACGGTGCCTTTTTCACAATGTTTACACAAACGCCTACTTGCAAAACCTTTCCCCAACTCTTTTATTTTTGAAAATTTGGAAAATGTTCGACAATTTTGTTAATCACAAAAGCAGCTCTAAACGAATCATTAAAGATGGTGAATCAATTCAATTTGTAAAACATTATTCCTAAATTTCTAAAGTAGGGAAAACTGAGTACAAAACTGAAACATCATTTTTCCCTAGTGCCAGCCAATCCTACTTTTGTGATTCTTGGAATTTTGTGAGAATGGTGGAATCCTGATATACAAATTACTCTTTGTAACACTAGAAAGAGGCCTACAAAAGGGGCGTGGCCTCATTTGTTATAATAAGGACTTGCGAGGGGAATTCTTTGATTTTAGAGAAACGCCAAGTTCGAACTTGAAGTTAAAGCGTGAACCATCGGATTAGCAGATATTACATGGACAAACACCTTAAAACGTTTTCCATTAAAGAACCGTGCATTATCTTATGGTTAGATCATCATACAGTTGCATGAAAAGTATAAAACTGGAAATGTATAAAGCATTAGCTTGCCTCACTTTTGCATAAGCCTTAAATTACCATATCGCCGTAATGCACTCTTAGATTTCAAGTTGAACTATGTTTTTCCTACATTACTCTACCCCACCTTCAGTCACCATTTTTCAGAGATGTGGTCCCGCCGCGAAATAGAGTAGATCACGAAAGTCTTCAATATTAACCTAGTTTTTAAATAGGAAAATGAGAACGTCCATAGTTTTACCCAGGATGTTAATGTTCCGGAAGGTTTTCCTTTTTTATAACTTCTCCACCAAGCCCGGCCTGTTTGCGAATTGCGTGACCCACCCCTGCGTGTGTTTCCTTCTCAGACTCAGCAACATGACTGACTCTTTATGAATCACGCCAAAGAAAGTCCCCATTTGTTGGCTGAAGTGCCCACCTTCAAATAGTTCGTAAAGCCTCAGCGAAGGGTCGACGATGACGGCTACTTCTTCTCCGTCGGGGAAACACACGATGCAGTAGTTGGTTGTACCATCGAGCTCGAAACGATTCTGTAATACGAATATGAATAGGAGCCATACGAAGACTCATTGTGGATTAGACGTCACTCTTTGTTTTCATTCGGGTTGGGTCTTCTTTTTCCCAGACTCTCAACACATTGGCTCTTTGAAACACACAAACAGCAGGAAGAGGAACTTCCCTGTTTGGTCGGAAACACGAACTTTGTTCTGTTTTTGCAACAAGTTCGTTAGGGAAACGAGACGCTGAGATCATCAGATCTCTGAATTTTTTGTCAACAAGGAAAAAACGAAAGAAAATAATAGATTGCGGGTTAGAAAAGAATAAGTGTGACGCCTCAAGTGGTCGCCAGGGCATATTGACCCTCTACGGATGATAACTAGGCCAATTGGTCGTCCATTTTTGAAGCCTTACTAATAAATCATTCCACGTTTTAAGACTCTATTGTAAATTTATGGATTCATTAAAATTATCTCAGAGATTCGCAAAAAATCTAATGGATTATAGAATAATTGGGTTCCTTGCATTGAGATCATTAACTCGGTAAAAGAGCCATGAAAAAAGGAGCGAAAGAGTCACTTCTCAAGTCCTTTCATTGTTTCAGATTGGAAAATTAAAGGGCTCGTCAGGGGACTTTTCGAAATCGCAGAATTTTGCTCATAACCGTTAGCTGGAACAGTGTTCGAGAAAATGATTTCAATTGAAACGACTTGATTTGCATATTATCCGTTTTTAATTCTAAGGCCCCTTACGGTCCCTTTAAGGCAGTCCTGTTTAAGTCTCAATGAGAAAAACATCAAAATGTGACACATGAAACCCCAGAAATTTTGGGATGCCAAAAAGGATGAGTTTTGGTCTGGAGTGCTTCTCAAGTAAAGATTGCTTTGTTGCAAGCACCAAGATCAATCTTTCGGTGGAAAATTCAATATAAATCGTTGAAAGGTTGGTTTTTCATTGGCTAAACACTCACAAGGAAAAGCGATTTTCTTGTAGACAGGTGAAATCAAAAGATAAATCAATGGAATTGTGCGTGTGGTTTTTGCGATATATGTGTCATTCAACAGTTTCCTTCGCCGATTTGAAAACAATAGAATACTGACTTTGTTTTGCAAAGCGGGGAATTTTCAATCGAGTTTCGTTTATTCCGGAGATTTACTCGTTTGGATAATTCGGCTTCTCTTGTTGGTTGAGTATCAAATGCGAAAAGTAACGTCATGTTCAACTGCAACACTGAAACATTGCAACGTTGCGGCAAATTCACGAGAAAGTTGTGGGAACGACTGGAATTATCTCAAATCCTACGATTCTCCCCCATCTTGTGTTATTTCGCCTTGTGCTATCGCCCGCTACTATTTCTGGTTGTTTCCCTTTTGTCGCGGCCGTTGTCATCCGAAAACAAAACACTTTTTCATTTCCTCCCCGGGGGCCGATCGAACTCCCTCGCAGTCGTAATTCTTCCTACGAGCGATAATTCCAATTCCGGCGAACGGTCGTCGTGCCCTCGTTTTAGCGCTTCTCTAACTGTTTGTCTAATGCGCGAAAGCGCCGTGTTCGGGAGTGCGTCGTCCTTGAATGACCCCGTTCGCGCGGTGTTTACGCGTAAACAGCGGATGATACTCACCGAGAAGTCTCTGAGAATGGCCTTTTGTCTGTGAAGCGACTTTTTCCTCAACGAAGGCATCAGAAGCTGTGGGCTAGGGGGTTCGGGGCAAAAAGGGCTCGGCAGATGGAAGATATCAGAAGGAGAGAGTGGCGCCGTATCGGACGAAACGCTTTTTGCACGTTCCCCGGGAATTCTGACCCAGCTTTTGGGAAGACGACCTTCGTCTATCGATCAGACGGCAAATATTTGTGACAGAGTGATAGCCGAGGGGCAGAGTTGCGGATTCTCTTGTTTTCAAACTCTCCTCGGCTAATCAGATGGCGGAACCAGGCAATTATCATTCGGAGTTGCTGACAAACAACCGAATCAACAAAGAAAGCACGCGCTTTGCAGAGATTCTCTGAATTCACGCTTCCAAAGAAATGACAGTCTCAGTGACGCACGCAAATTTTCAGCAACAACAAACACTCTGTCTCCCTATATGACAAGACAGATTTCAAAACATTCGGGGGTTTTTCCATGAATTTCAGTAGGGAAAACTAAGAGGCGAGCCACGTTTTAGTTTTGTAGTTAGACATTTGCGCGCTTTTTCCATTGAACATGTGATACTCAACCAACGGAAGAAGCCAAAAAGATTGATTTGTAAAACTGTATGCAATGTTTAAGAATATGTGCAAACTGACATGTTGGTCGTAGTGGTGAAAATCCCAAAGCGACGGCCTCCGTGTCCTCTGGTGGCCCACGGAGCTCATCGCCAGTTGGGTCTTCTGAGGGATCACCGGCAACGATGGACGACGTGCTCTTGCCGCCTCGTCGCGTGGCAGGCAGCTGGAAAATTAGGCATTAGGGGAGAAAAAGAACAAGGAAAACTTAAAGGAAAAGGGTTGTTTGGGTTAGACACTTTTTACGAAAAGATGATTCTCTTGAGAGAGAAAAACATGAAAACTCAAGCCTGATTTTTGACGAGTGTGTGTGTGTGTCTTTGTTGGAGTTTTTGGAAGAACTGTTTCAAGGCGTTCATGACTAAGTCAAAGGAGTCAGTTTCTTCTTCCAAAATCACTCGTTGAAGTCTATTGAGGTATAAAGGATAAGTTAAGCTTAATTTCAGAGTGTGCAGTCTGAATGGCCTGTGATTGCCGTATCCCCTGCGTCCCTCCGTCCCCTCCGGCCGTAAATGCTAATCCCGTTCCTGCGATCGCCGAACGCAGCCGCCGTTAGCGCCATTGTGGGTGTGGAGCCCTCCAGTGGGAGGAAAACACTCGCACGTTTCAATTTGGCTCTGTTTTCGCAATATTAGAGGACACTCCTCGGCACGGCCCGAGTTCTTCGGCCGACACCGGGAGGAATAATTGATGGAAAGAGAGATAACAATGCCTGGGGCATGATTTATGCAACGCTCATTCTGCAAACGCAATGAAGACAAATGGACGAACGGCGAAAGGAGAAGACTTTGGGCCGGAAGATGGACGGAAAATGCGGGGGAAGGGTGAATGGCTAGGAATTGGCAAACAAAACGACTTGGACCAAAGTTGTCTCGAACGGATGGCTCAAAACACGAAAAGAAGAGAAAGCGCCACAGGGAAGCGACTGTTTCGAAGTGATCTCGGAGCAACCATTTTTCCATTCAAAAATATTTCCACAACCTGTAAAATGTCCGTTATGGTCCGACAGGTGTGATATAATTGGCGTCTGTTCATTAACAACTTCTTTTGAAAATGAATGTTGCTATTTCTATAAACGTAGAAAAGTCCGTGGTGGACTCTTGAAATATCTTTGAAATATCTGTTTCACAAATTGTCATTTTCCGTTGTAAAACAGGATCGAAACGAAGAAAACAGGAATGAGTGAAAGTTTTCAACAAACTGCCGCACTAAAATAATTAAGCCGCGGGTGGGGTAAACATTTAGTCAAATTCGCAAAATAGATTAACACTTCTTGTATGAACACATAAAATAGTGTAAAACTGAATTTTGCGACATTCCTTTTCAAAACTGATTTTCAAGGGAGAGAAAATTATGTTGCCCGAAGGAAAATTGGCTGTGAAAAGTACTTTTTGTTGAAAACACAGTGAGATGAGCCCAATAAAGCGTACTCGTTCTCTCTTTTTCCCAAACAAGCGAAAGGCCTACCCAGGTCTTCTGAGACTGACGACGACCATGGCGACTGCTCTTTGGGGCGGGTCCGCGGACCCAGTTAGCATTGGCTGCCATTGAGCAAAAGATGGAATTATCGCCTTTCACGGCCAAAAGGGACGGAGAGGAAACCAAGAAAGATACGGGAGATTTTGAGAAATTTGAGTAGCCACGGCTGCACGGAGACAGATACGATCGGGGTGGAATGCGCCGCGGGCCACGACCCGCGCAACTGAGAAAAGACGATATGGGTTCCGGTGAACACAGATTTCAAGAGTTATACTATTCGCTCAAAAGGCATATTTACAACTCTTACTACATTGAAACATTAGGTAATAAAACTCCGATTTCAGATGGTGAAGCTTGATCTCTCGCAGTGTTTAATGGGGCTAAGGGTGATACCCTCCTGACACATTCCAAACGAGGAATATTGAATTCAGGTGTTTCATCCACTTCGTTAAGCAAACGTTCTGAATTCTATTGTGAGATGTGAGATACATTCTAATGAAACGAGAGCCTTAAATTCGTCTCTTTTGAATCGGTCGTGAGTGGGGCAGTAAAAGCCAAAAGGCAGGTTCCCAAGCCGTCGGTGGCGTCTAAGCGTGACCAAACGGAGCCACTCAGGCGCTTGCAACCTTTCCGCAAATGGCGAAAAGGACAGCTGGCGGAAGACAAAAAGAATGACGCCTGGACAACATTAGACACCAAACGCGAAATGGGCCGAAACTGTCGGACGACTAAGGAAAAGACTGAGAGTGGGAATAGGGAGTAAGAGTCAGGCTAAGGGACACAAGGGAAGAAATGAATAAAGAGACGGGTTGAGGAATAATGAACGGAGGACACAACGTTGAAGGGTTTTTGGAAGAGGGTCCCGTCACGACGATATCTGATCTACCCTAGCGTACTTCCGAAAAAAACATTTTGTAAATGTCTTAATCTGATGCGCCTTATCGCCTAAAGCAAGTAAAAATTCTTAGACAATGTGAAATGTTCCAAAATTTTTACACTATGGTTTCCAACGTTTAACAATGCCAAAATAATCTAGCGATCAAGGATTTTGAAGTTGGGTGGTTGCGCTATGACTTCAAGAACGCGGAAAAGTGAGCAATTGTCAAAATAATGTAGCAATTTCAAGTTTTGCTCAAAGAATTCCTTTCTTTTCTGCAATTGCAAGGACAAATTAAGTGATTGATTGGATAGAACAACATGTCAGTCAGCATGGAAGAAAGGAAGATTAGCATATGGCAGGAGGAAGTGAAGGACAAACAACCCGCCGTGTCAATCTGTCGCCTAAATGGGCTTAGCGACGGTCGATGACAAACACGGTACGACGGAACCTTTGGAGACACACACACACATTTCGGTATAAGAAATGGCATTCTAAGAACTAACCTTAACGATATTCCAAGACAACTTTGAAACATCTAGAAACGCAAGAGAACAAAAAGGCATTGGATGGGAGGAGCTTTCATTAAAAGGAAAAATTCCAATTTCCGAGGCACTCTTTTTTGCACTACTCTATTTCCTTCCATTC
The DNA here is from genome assembly GCA_964057215.1 of Oscheius myriophilus. Classification (NCBI taxonomy): domain Eukaryota; kingdom Metazoa; phylum Nematoda; class Chromadorea; order Rhabditida; family Rhabditidae; genus Oscheius; species Oscheius myriophilus. The sequence goes on from OZ059903.1 coordinate 13,878,572, forward strand.
CTCATAGAGTCTAAAACGCTGCAGATAGTCGCAATTGCATGTATCCTTGCCTTTGAAGGGTTCAAAGGGGAATAGGTCATTCGCAAATCCGCGATTCTTTGGCGGAACGTCGTTTCTGTAACGGGCAATTGCGTTAACTGGAAGAATCTGCAAAAAGAGCAGCCATTGTGTGAAAAACTCGAGAGAGGCGATTGGATGTGCGCCAAAAAGCGAATCGACGAGTGTCGGACACTTGGAAATGGCCTTGAAATCTGTCCTTTCTCTCACAAAACTACTCTTTGATCCAAAAACCACAGACACGCGGAACAAGTGACCACAGGTAGGTTATATCACGTATCAATGTACTTTGAAGGAAAGAACGATGAAACATCCAAAAACAATTTTGGCTCGGTAAATGACCTACGGTAGTTATCGAAATGTATACAGCAACTTGTGAGACTTTGCAATTCGACACTTGTTTGTATAACTGCATCGTATTATAAAGTGCAGCGTCCTTCGTATGTATTGTTTAGAAATATTGTGTCAAGGGTGATCATTGTATCTTATGTTGATCATACGACTGGTTTACAACGGAAAATTCAGCGTTTAAGCGTTTTGGCTTCGGGTCCTGCCGCGAAGGCCCGTTATTTACCCCGGGTCAGGTCTTTTTCAGTTTGGCTGCAGTTAGCAATGTTATTGCCAGCGACTCGCAAAAACTTTAACTAATCGAAATCACTTTTGAAAATTTGAGTTGTGCATTTTCACATTGCCAATCGCATTTTCAGGTTTGAGTTGCATACAAAGTATTGATTTCACCTTTGACTTGTAAATGAAATGGAAAGCAATAAACAATGAGGTTGCATTGCATAATACATCGAAATAGTAAACAATCTTTCCGTGGTAGCGTTATAGCACTGCAAACTGCAAAATACGCTGCAAAATAATCGTAAGCAAAAGAGATACATTTCTAAAAAAAATGCAAATTGAGAAAAGACTTGTAAAATATATCACATGGTATTCACCCTGTATATTTTTTACACATATATTTTTTTTAATATGGAGATTTTTCAAATTGCTGATCTACGGGGTCAGGGTGTTCATTGGGTTGATGCCACTGTATGTTTTTGTGGTGTTCCAGAATTTGGCTGTTTCTATGGAATTCGTTCGCTGGAAACAGTTCATAATTGTACAAAATATGTGGACAGTAAAAGTTTAGTTTGTACCTGTTTAAAACCTTTTCAAAGATAAACCTTTCAAACTTAGAATGCATTTCGAGAAGACTTAGAACGCATTTTTAAATACATTGGCTATAAATAGTCGATTTGGGACATTGGCGTCTTTAATGCGTGACAACTCTCCATTTCTCTGGTCTTCAAAGATACAAAACAAAATATCATTGGCTCGTAGATGCAGAATATTTACTTTGGGAGAATTTGTAAAATGTAAACGGGAATTGATCGATGCGATGGGTAATTACTCTTTCGGGCCAGCTGTCATTGTGTCCTCCGATGAAAAATGAGTTTGTGGTGTGAATTTGTTAATTAATGGTGGAAATGCCAATTGGGTGTCGTGTGTGGATGATTGACGTTGTTACTGTTTGTCCTCGACGGTGATAAGATCGCGCGACGGAAGAGACGTCGCGTGGAATCAGCGGAGGGAAAAAGGGGCTGGGAGGGAGTTTTGAAGAGAATGAGGGGAGGAGGATACCGGAAGGAAACAGGATCTGGACGAAACAAGGCAGAATGACTGCTTACGACGCGGTAATGGACAGCGCCGGCTGGCGGTAAGAACGGGTGGTGACAGCCGGCTGGCGGAAGGAGACCGAAGGAGCCTCGGACAAAGGAAGGCCGCGGCAGGTCATTCAGTGCACACCAGCGGCGTTGTTTACCTGGTCAGCAGACGAGAGGGCGCGGGAGGAGAGACGCAGAACACGCAAGTTTCACGGCCAGGAAGGGAAATTCAGGCACCCTAATGCCAATTCCAATGAAAACTACCATCAAGGCCTTTTTTCTGCTCGTCAATCTTACGGCGGCCAAAAAAGGCTTAAGTTAGCTTTTTTTTTAAATCATTGTCTTGAAGTCATATTATGCAGTTCGAATAACACCAGAATATTGGCACTGTCACGAAAATAATCTCTAAAAACCAAGATTAACTATAAGTGTACCAATCCTTGGTTACTCCTATCTATTCGTTGGAAAATTACCGCAGTTGAAGGATGACAAAAGAGAATATGAGCATTATTTTCCAAAAGATCCCTTAGGGATTTTTTTGGCTCCTTTAGGTCTAAATGTATGGGGAAAAGCATTGACTGAAAGCGTATGTGTGAAATTATAACAACACTGATATCTTGAAAATGAAACTTTTAGTTTCATTTCATTTTTTCGGATTACAAAGCTTATGAAAACATTTTTTCACGTATAAATGTGTGTAACGACCAATTACTTTTTTAATTGGCAAGTGATTCTTCAGTAACTTTCTGACGCACAACAAAAAAAACTATTCTACAGAATAACATGCTAAAGTTTTTGAATTTCACTTGAAAAAGTTTGGCCACTTCAGCGGATTTTCATTGTCCACGAAGTTGAGAGCGAAAAAGAAGAAGCCCCCCAAAAACTTGGGAAACACTTTGCTACGGTTTTTCTCTATTCAAAGTCTGCCCCAAATCTATGAAGTTTAGGGTACTGCGGCCGAAGCCCGTCATTGAGGTCCGAAATGTGTGATTAAACGAGCACCAATTAACACTAAAACCAAACCGATGAGACCAAAATGTGTTAATGTTTCCAGTCCGTAAACACACATTTCAGTCCCCATTGGGATTTCAGTTTTTCGTGGAAAAAGCAAGAGATTGAGGATGAAGAATGATTGGAGGCTGGGTTGGATTTGAGGAATAAGTGAAGAGGAGCGAAGAGACCGGCTGAGACACAAAAGGAACGGAGGAAGCTGGCTGTTTGTTTTGCTGAAACAGACATGTCTCGGTGTGAAACGCGAGCGGGGGACCGTAATCTCCGGCCACAAACAGCGGACCGGAACATGACCTCCGGGCACTTTAAACTATCAGCTGTGGCACGGCGGCTGGCAGCAGAGACACCCTTCGGCTGGCAGCAACGAGCTGGCGGCAACGACGACTTGGAATGCGCGCGGCGGCGGCGAAATTAGGCAGGGAATGCACTGTTTATGGTCGGGCGCGCTCTCTCCTTCCCGGAGAATATCAGCCGAACGGCCTTGCGGATCCGCGCTTCAACCGACTACAGCCGGAAGGCAGACATGAAACGACCCACGACGACGAAACATTCGATTGGGGGTTCGGTGGATAACGTACTCCCACACCTTCCTTTTGTCATTTGAAGTACCAGGGGTTCGTTAGTTGTTGTGTCTCCACGACTTGTTCCTCTCGCACCGCTGGCGTCTCATCAAACTGTCGGCCCTCTTCTTCCAGTGCACCTCCGAATGTCTTCCGAAGAGGAGAAGACGCCCTCTTCTTTATGGAGGAGTGGCCATACAAGGGACGATTTATTGCCACGTTCGTACCAGCCAACGGGCAAAAAGTGAATCAAACGTTCTTTTACGGACCCACATAGACATTTTTATCAAACTTTATGAAAAGAAAGCGATCCGGAACCAACCCCATAATTTAATCACCTGGCACAGATTGGGAAGGTCGCAAGATCCTCATTGACTTATTGTTATACTCCTCGCCAAATCTACTTTGGCCATTGTCAAGCATTCTCTAACAACCGTTTCATGGAGTGATCTTGCATAAAATCATTTTAATTGGAATAGCGGTTAGACCCACAAGGGGAATCACCAAAAATGAACCCTATATGTAAAGAATACGATGAAGTCAGTTGGCATTTCGTTTGCTGTTAGATCGTCTTCTTAGGATTTGACCGGGGCGTGTTTCAAAAGGATGCGATAAAATTGTCATTTTATTCACGGGTAAACCATCTTTATACCGGTAATTTGAACCAAGGAATGTGTCTTTTAGATGATTTCCGCAAACCACTCGGCCAGTGATTTGTCACAAGCAGGATCGATGCTTATAATATGGAGATTGGGGTAAACTAGGAAGTAGAAAAGACAGAAGACTACGAAACCGAAGAAGAACAACATCTGAAATGAAATTGACAATGGGAAAGGAGAGGCCTACCTGAGTGATCCATTGGAACCGGTGCATCCCTGACTCGGTCACCCGCAACTCGAACAACTCCTTCATCATCGTGACTTAGGAGGAGTTTTGCTTTGAAATAAAGAAGACCTACAGTATTCCTTCGGTGGAGCCTCCAACACAAAGCTAGAGTCGAGATCAGGCACTGCCACCGCCTGATAACGTCCGTTCCTCAGTGTCACTCCGTTTGTTCGTCGTCTTTTGCTTTCTCTCGTTTGATGAAGGGCCAAATGGTTCGATCCATCCCCGCTAAATGCATTTTGTTAACTGAAGTAAGCACAAAACGCTTTTAAAGGCAGTGTGTCACAAAAATTCGACATACTCAGAATTTAACAATTATGCTTTACAAAATTAGACATTGTCAAGACAATTCGAACAATATATATATTTTGTCAAAAATCAATGTTCGTTACTCGTATTTGGCTCGTCAAAGTTTTCCCGCGAAATGTTTGAATTGAAATTAGCATGCCGCTCTCTCCATTTCCTATGCTGAAAATGGATCTCTCGCCTCACGGTACGCTGTGTACAGGTCCACAAGTACATGCGTTCATTTTTCATGATACACTGCCTTTAAGCTGCAAATGCGGCGTTTCAAAAAGACTCGAAATTTGACGAAGCATGAAGACTTTATGTTCACCAATTTTTAAGCTTTTGCTTATTTGTTTCCCTTCTTAAATAAATGATAATATCTCACTAATTCTCTAAAAGCGACAACACTTCACTCAAAATACCGTAATCTGACGCCGTTTTCGTTGCGGTAAACCCATACGTCTGGGACTTTTCTTTTTCTGCAACCGAGTTTTTCAGAAGAAAAAGGGTGTACCTGTCAATTTTGATCTTCTGTCTCATGTACTTGACAAAGGCTAGTTTAATGAGTGATAGAAAGACGATCATGAAACAGACACCCAGGTAGATGTCCATGGCTTTGATGTAAGAGACACGAGGCATCATCTCGTTGTAGGAGAAGATCAGAAAAGTGATCGCCAGGATTATAGAGATCATGTCCTAAAGTGTGTGTGTGTGTGTGTGTGTGTGTGTGTGTGTGTGTGTGTGTGTGTGTGTGTGTGTGTGTGTATGTTTGTGGGTGTATTTGCATGTGTGAGTGTTCATGACACCCACCTGAAACTCCGTTTCGCTCTCCATCCACAGAGACACCCTAAATCCACGCTATAATAACGTTTTTTATTTTTGTAAACAAACCAAGATGTAATGACAACAGCCGTGGAAGGAATAATTAACTGAAGAAAACAGAACCCAGAAGATCTTGAAAATACGAAGCACACATAGAGTCTAGAGTAGTTCCCCGTGGCATATGCTTCCATCTGACTCGTCACATATGCTTCTTTAATGGTAAAGTCAGGCAGACGTATCTTCATTAGTTTCAAAGCACTTCTAGATCCAGAAGACCACTTGTACACCACTTGATCGGCCGTGTATCCATCTAAGGACAAAAATTAAGGTTGTGAGAGATACTTACAGCTTTCGATGCCCAATTTACACACTTGCTTGTCAAATGGGAATAGGGTGAGATCCATAGCTAAACTTAAGGTTAGAACATTAAAGTGGACATACTCACTGCATTCACAAACCAAGGAGATCCTTCGACTGTACAAGAGACGGCCTGTTTCTTCCAAGCGAAGAAGCGAGCGGTGGGAAATGCTATTCCGTTGAGGGTTCTTCGAAGCAATCGCATTCGGCACAAATGTATCAGGAAACCTGAAATGAAATGATTTTAAATTATATTGAAGTTATCGTGCTTATGCATATAATGAACAGTAGATTACCAAAGAAAGTTGGTGTAAGATTCGTGAAGTGCCAGTTTCGTTTTATTTTTGAAAAGTGTCTTGTTGAAGGCCAATCGAGTGTCCTGCCATGATTCTCTGTAGAACAGCTCCAATGCATAGTCCTTAAAATAATAAAGTAAGTTCTTAACCCAATGGGTGGTCTAGAGTAACACACACACGCACACACACACACACACACACACACACACACACACACACACACACACACACACACACACACACACACACACACTTACCATTGTAACTTCTGACACAGCTCGAATGTTGCTGACCACGACAGACACCTCAACTACAACGGCTTCTGAAGGCAAAGTTCTTTTATGCCGTCCATAACCTGAACTAACCTCCGTCCATATTCTCCGGACTTTGTCTGTGGTCATATTTTATTCTTCTTAGGAATTGGAGAAAATCTCGGGTTTCTCTGAAAGACGTTTCCGTTTCAGAGAAAGATTGCATTCATTCTCTAGCAGTGAAAAGAGAAAGTTAAGCGAAAGACAGGCAAAGCGAGGGCCACAACTCAACTCACCCCATCGCGTTGCCATCTCTGTAACATTCGAATGAAAAAAGAAAAACCCCTTCCCCGAACGCCGCATCTGCTAGTAGTCGTGCGCTAATGCTTATGGTGACGAATGGCCATCTCTCGCCATCTATAACGAGCTACGAAGCGGCGGACAACTTTGTCTTTTTCTTTTTTGTGCGCGGAAACAGCTGGTAGACAAACCCTTGGCTAAAGATGGACGAATCGGGGCTTGTCATGGATGACTGGGACTCGGGAGAGCGGTGGTGGGACCTCATGGGGTAGCCTCCTCCGCGTCTGAAACAAACACTAAGGTGGGAACATCAACTTCTCTCTTTATTCTGTCTCTCTGCCTCTCTGCCTCTCTGCCTCTCTGCCTCTCTGTCTTTCTGCCTCTCTGCCTCTGTCTCTCCCACTGCGTCTCTTCGTTGATACCTACCTGGACCCCTGTCTCTGTCCATGGACTGGTTCATCATCGTCCTCCATCTCATCATAGATTAAGTAATCGAGTCCTTTCGGAGGAGGGTCTCTCATTACCTTAAGGCAGTTAAGGCCTTAAAAAGCTGCCTCACTTGATTGAGGCCGAAGGGAGGTCGTCCGTCTCCATTTGCGGATCCAATGAGAAGAAGGGTGAAGAATATCATCTGGAAAGAAGTCAGAGGCATGACTGAAACGCAGCTGCGGCAGCTTGTTGAGGCTGCATAATAGCACTGGGAACGGCATTTTCTGGCAAAAACTCCCGCCCTACGGCCTGGAGTATGAGGGAATGGAAGGAGGGAACACTCGATAACAAGGGAAGTAACACGAATGGAAGGACTGCGAATCTTAAGGTATACGACGAAGGCTGCAACAGAAAGGACTTGTGAAACAAAGGAAGGAAATCCCAAGTTGTTTCTGGGTTTGCTCCGACCGAAATGGATTCTGACTTTGTTTTGGCCGTGTGTCCTTGCACATTCTGATTTCCGATACCTCTAGTGGAGTGGAGTCCCTCATTGCGCCGCCGCCGGAATCCCGGGTTTAGATTTATGTTCTCCGGGGAAGAAACACGCGAAAAGAAGTGTGTTCTTTAGGTAAAAGATTGATATATTCTTCTTTTGCTTACCACAACATATACAACGGCATTCCGAAAATATAGTTGCCGTGGAATGTCTTCTGATGTCAGACTATTGGTGTTCAACATTAACAGTAAAAGGCTGGCACATTGGCCTGTGAATACGCTTGATTCAAATTTAAAGGAAGGGATAAGAAAGGATACTTAAGTTTTTTTGAATTTTTGTCAATCCTGACATCGCGAAACATAATTATATCATAATTAACCTGGTCGGTGGTTGGTGAAAAATTTTCGTTTCACCAGAGGTTATCCTTATCTGGACACCCTACTACCCATTTATAGTGGGCTGGACCTACTCGGTCGAACTGGTGGTCCTACGAGTAGCACCGTAAACCTTTAAAGTGATGCAGAGAAAGTCTCAGGGAACTCTTTTATAAATGTATTATAGTAAGTGATTGGAAAATTGCAAACATACAGTTGTCGCCAAATCTGTAATAATCAAGCGAAAATAGTGTGCCACCCGCGAAGACGCAGTCGATTCTTTTTTCACCGATGATATTTGGCGGAATTTATAACAGTTAAATACTCATAGTGTTGGAAAAAGATTCAAGTGTTGCAGCGTATCTTGAGGCAGTGTGGTCTACGATGATTGACATGTGCCTCGGTATAATGAGCCCAGTTTCCTTGGGTCACTTCCACTTATGGCCTACTTGAGGGCCCAGGAGAAACTAAAGAGTTATGCAATGTTGCAAATAGAAAACTTAAATGTCAGTATTCTATACTGAATTTATGAACGAATACAACATAGAGGTGCAAAAGAAAAAGGATCATGTATGGTTTGACCAGACATGTTTTGTGAAAGAGTGAGGTTTGATTGAGACCTGACTGAGACAGAGAGGCGGCGGTTGGATGACGAGGGAAAACACTTCCGAGTGGGAAACGAAGTCTCCGAGAAGACTCTCGATTGGCAAGGAGAGGTCGCGACGTGGGCGGGTCAAAAGTGGATCAAAAAGAGGCGATCAATGAGTGCGATGTGCCAGCGGCGGTCGCAAAACATATGTGGAATTCTGGAGCATTTTTAAAGAGACGGCCCGGCGTTTGCAAACCTTTCGGGGTTTCGAAATCCACAAAAACTTTAATCGAAAAAAGAAAGTCACCAAAAATAGGATCCTAACAGTTTGTTATCTTACAACCTTAACTTTCGTCAGTTTGTACAGAGAGCCTCATTCATAGAAGCCTCAAAAACTCCAAGATGTGGAACAAACGTGCAAGATTTCAGTCGAGCTTTGTGCTCTGCGAACAATGGCCCAATCAGAAGCTCAAATCTCACACAGGACTTTTAAAATTTTCTTTTTAAAGTAAACGTTAAATATTTGCGTTTAAAAGATAGTACAAAATGGGTTGCAAGTTCTACTGCCGTTCTCTAAAAGATAACTGCATTGCCCTTGTAAGGGACAAAGAAGGCATCGGACAACCGATGTTCTTTGACCAGATGAGTAAGTGATGGACAACGAGAGGAAATCTGGCAGTGGCCACCAACAAAAGGAGCTTTTGAAAAGGCAGCCCAAAGGGGAATGACTTCAGTTTTTTCAGAATAGCTCCAAAAATATCATATTCTTCTGGAGGCCGAGGAAGACGAAATCACGCTTCGCAGGAGACGAATAACCGACAGAGCTTGTTCTAAGAAAAAAGCGGTTTTTGGTGTTTTAAAAGAATTTTTAAAGGAAAAAAACTTCCTTATTCTGCGGGTGAGATTTATTTTTTATGTGCGAAATGAAACGAAAATGTCCACAATATCCGCAATGTGTGTGTGTGTGTGTGTATGTGTGTGTGTGTGTGTGTGTGTGTGTGTGTTTGTGTGTGTGTGCAATCCTACTAGATGTGGAAACTCTCTCGTAAAACTTTCAGCAAATTCAGTAACCGCGCAACCACGAGCTTCAAATTATACTAGCGCATCATTCCACTTATATGTCTTTAAGCCTTCGCTATAAGCAATTGTTCCTTTAATGAGTTTGTGCGTTGTGTTTTTTCTCTCTAAGAAAAAGAAAGAGTAAGCCTCCGTAAAGCGGTAGAAGACACAAGTGTGGCTGCAGTCAACAAGAGACAAGGCTTAGTTGTCTAGGTTGTTTTGGGTTGTTGTGTTGCGTAAAAAACATAAAAGAGATTCATTTTCAAACCCGTATTGATCTAAGCATAAACACGTAGATAGCATCACCAGGAGAAAAGGCGGTTAGCTAGAACAAAAAACTGTGAATTGTGAGGTTTGAGCCTTTTTCTGAGAGTTTCCAATGTCTTCTGGGATACGTTGCGATGTGGCCTGCCTTTGCTGGCTCCGAGACAGCGACCGGCGTTTCCAGGAGAACGAACAAAACAGAAGAAGCCCTTTTTGTCGTTGAATACCAGTTGATCCCTTTGGATGGAGGGAGGCAGGCCTAGGAAAGACTCCACGCGACGCAACTGAAATCTTAGAAGTGAAATGAGTCATTTGAAGCCTCACCTCTGAGAGAGGGTTTCCTCTGAACACATCTCCATTTACAAAGAGTATTTGTTCCAAGGGAAAGTATTTCAGCCAAGTCTTCAGATGCTGGTGATAGAGGGAGTTCCTCACTGGTTTGTAGTCTACGTTAAGCTCTGTTGTTCCCTTGAGAAACACCTCTCCTTCAAACACAGGCAGGGTCTTGTTCTGCTCTTGTTTATTGTAGAACACCTAAAATTATACATAGTGTTTTTCAAAAAAAAAATGAATGCTCAGTTAGTTGTTAGAATTTTTGGCCCTTTGACAAATTTAGTGTGATGCGTCATGGTTCATTGGACTTAGCGGAACTTTCGGTTTCGCCTCCTGAATGGAATGGACAAATGCATTTTCACAAATGTACGTGTTAGTAAAAATGATGCTTCTTCATATTCTACCCACATTTAAAAAAATACATAAAAACTGTCAAAGAATGAGTATATTTAGGGACCGCAGAGCATAAATTATATTTGAGAATTTCGACTTTTTATGTAAATATTTAAACAGATGATGCTCCAATTTAAACTTAGTTTTTTTACACTGTGAAATTTCATCCATAACAAAACGAGATATTCCATTTTGAATGCCTCTATTTCAATCCCGTTTTTCAACTACCGCCGTGGTTGGGCGTGTTCATTCTCGGCCGAGTGCACAGGCGCCGCTAAACACAGGGCAGATACTTGGTTAAACGCAAAATCCCTTCAATTAAAGAAAATTAAAGGATTTTGGTATTGTAATGAACAACCGTATTTTTCTACGATTTATGGCACCAAAATGAACCCCAGAGTAATAAAAATACACGTTTAATTAACTGTTTTCAAAATTGCTCCGAGAAAGGTATTTGGCATTGGAGCGCGAAAACCGCTTAAAATTCATAAAAAATACACTTTAAAATTATATTTTTATATGTTTGCGCGAGTGAAATTGGCTCAATTATACATTAAACGAAAGAGAATTAAGAGTGAATTCATAAATTTAAAACATCTTGAGCGCTCCGGGCCTGTATTGCGCACACATAAGGGAAATCCAAAGATCCCTTGAAAGTGGACTTCTTTTAAAATTGTCTCGCTGCAAAATAAAAGTGGTTTTCTCAAGTTTTACTATCTTAAAATAACAAAAACACTTAAAGAAGTACAATGCACACTAATAATGCTACCAAACGTGATTCTGCGACGAATGGGAGCGCCGCAAATGTTAAAATTCGGCGTAACTTTTTTCTGCACGAACGGATTTTTGAGTTTTTTGGGCAAATATAAGTAAAATAAGTTGAGTAATCATTTTAATTTAAAATCGGTCGCGCTCCGCGCCCAACCTGTTTTTAATGGCCAAAAACCCGAAAAATCATGGTTTTTGGCCCACAAGACAAAGAGATATCGGTTTCAAAATAATTTCATCGGATTCCTCGTGTTCTTTTATGTCGGATTCATTGTTTAGAAAAGCAAAATAAAAAATAATACGCGCGAGAGCGATTGAAACCATATTTTCTTAACATTTCGGGCTGCACTGCTGTGCGCACCTCTGCGGTGTCTAAGTATATTCTCAAAAGAAATTTTTTAAGCTGACAGATAAGAATCTACTCACAGATTGACATTAACGAATGAAAAAGTTGGGAACTGCCAATTTTAACTTCAAGTTTTCCAATTAAAGGCAGTGTGTCACCAAAATTCGACTTTCTCAGAATTTAAAACTTATACTTTGCAAAATTAGACCTTTCGAAGACGATTTCAACAATGTATATATCTGGTCAAAAATGTGTTTTCATTCGTTATATTTGGCTCCTCAAAGTTTTCCCGCGAAATTTTTGAACTGGAATTAGCATGCCGCTCTCTCCATTTCTAATGGTGAAAATGGATCTCTCGCCTCACGGCACGCTGTGTACAGGTCCACCTGTACATGCGTTCATTTTTCATGACACACTGCCTTTAAGAATTTTTCAAGGACTGTCTTTGCCAACTTTTTATGCTCTTTATAGTAGTCGGTATAGATTCGTAAAATGCAGGCCCTCAAATGTTACACAACTTCTAAAGGTTTCTAAATATATTAAATTATGTTAGGAGAAAAGATTCTATATTTAGGGGATACAGTAGATTTAAGAACCACTCTAATCTAAGCGCTCACTAAACTGCGAAAACACGCTGATTGATGAAACACGGTGAACAAGGTTACAAAACATTTTGGCCTCATTTGTCGTAAAAATTCAAACAACATTTTGTCCTGTCTACCTAAGTACACAATGCCTACCTGAGTAAAGTCGCTGACAGTCCTTTGAACGGGATCCCTCACTATCAAAATCAGCCTCATGTCTGGATTGAACTTCTGAATCCTTTGAGGGGCAAGCAAACTCGTGAAGTATCCCGGTGTCTTTTCTATCACCACCTTAAAGTTGCAAACTATATATATTTTGATGTTCCAGTACCTGATCTGGAGTAGAAATAGGCATGACACTACGGTACCAGTCGAATCCCAGTGTGTAGTTGGCATCGAAGAAATGGGTTTCTCTTCGGACGGCGCGAATGGAGGAATGAAGGGCCAAGGCGTCTAGGAGGGCACGGGTGCCTCCCTTGCGGACTCCGATGATGAGAGCGGAGGGGAGACGACGGTCACTGAAAAGAGACATTCTCTCTCTATCTATCTCTCTTTCTATCTCTCTTCGTTTTTCTAAGCACACTACCTTTGGTCTATTTTCTCACTTAGTTGACAGAATCTATTAGTGCCTAAATCATTAGGCTAAATGTATAAAAGGCTTCTGGTTGTTTTCCACAAGTGATCGCAAGGTTTTGTTTGCCACGGCTTGCGTAAGCAGAAATGAAAAAGCAATCAAAACAAGACTCTCTGCTACCTTTTTCGTATTCTTTCTCATCGTGGGCTTTTTGGTGGAGGTTTATCGACTTACGAGAACGATTGTTGTGGAGTGAAGAATTCAGAGGTAGGATATGAGATAGTAATTATGGAGAGTTGACAAATAAGAAGAAGGGCTAAGATTGAGCAGATCAGCAGGATCCAGGTGCGCATTCCATCTGAATAACTTAAAGGTTCAAACAGCGTAAAATGGTACAGGAATGAGATATCAAGACAAAGATGTGCATCTGGGTGAAGATAGGAGCGCACAGATCCGACGGATTACTATGTGTGCCAATAAACGGAGCCTAGGGTTAATGATACTAATAGGGCGCTACTTGAGCTGCGCCGATCCATATAAATAAGCCCGTGATTATTTGAACAAGCGCGTGAGTGCGCGAGCGGCAGCCGAAAAGAGAAAAATGCCGAAAAGTGTGTGTGTGTGTGTGTGTGTGTGTGTGTGTGTGTGTGTGTGTGTGTGTGTGTGTGTGTGTGTGTGTGTGTGTGTGTGTGTGTGTGTGTGTGTGTGTGTGTGCCTGTGCCTGTGCCTATGCCTGAGTTTAAAACGAGTTTAAACTTCCCACCAAGGCGTGACATTTGAACATATTTGTTTTAAACACATCTGTCCGATAATGAAAATGGAGAAAAACGAGGCCGACCGTTTAATGAGGCGGCGACAGGTGTGAAAAACAAAGGATTGTTGCCAGGCAGCAGGGATCTGTTAATTACCGAAAGGGGAGTGCACAGGGTGGAATCAGCATGTGAATGGACGGCCTTGTGCGGATGGCCGATTCCGAGCGACGGAATCCGACTGGCGAGGGTTGGGTTACAACCACCGGCCGAGGAGGAATTCATTTGGGAACGATCGCTTCATTCGATTTAGAGAAGCAGCCGGTTCAGTGGTTCTGTTTACCAAAGGAACGCTTCATTTGACGCGTATTCAAGGCCTCATCCGATAGATTCAACGAAAAGAAGCCTGAGGAAGAAATGGAGAAAAATAAACAAACCGTGTCGTGTCGATGTTATGATTTACGCCAAGAGACGTCAGCTAAACAATCCCAAAGAAGAAGTATGATATGGATAGTTTACATTTTAGCGAACAGGGAAGTAAATATCACAGAAAAAAAAGAAACCAAGCAACAAGAAGACTACGTAACCTATCCCACCACAATGCGTGAGCCAAGGGTGCGCGTTGTCTTTGGATTATTTCTTTCGCCTTGAAGTTTTGAGTAGTCAAATCACGCATTTTCTTTTTTTTACCAAAGCAAGTGGTTAATCAGTTGTTAACGAAGAAAAGAGGGTGATGAAGTGAGGTGTGGCTGTAAATGAGTGTCTGGTGGCCAGGAGGGTCCGCAGCACAGCTGTTCGTGAGTAACCCTCACAAGAACTCCGCCTGTCCACCAGACGCACACGCCACTCCGGGTGTCCGCAAATTGTCTCTCTTGTATTTGGAAAGTTGCGGAATAAAATAAACAGTAGGAAAATACTAAAACTGATGATGAATAGAGATGCAACAAAATGTTCGCCAAATGGCGTCCAAACGACCTGGCGGCCATTGAATGGCGGTCGAGGCGTCAGCTGTCGAGGGATTAGTCGCGCAAACTACCGAGACCAAGTTTTAGATTTTCCATCTTTCCTAAGGGAAATGTTACTTTCAGGATTGTGCTTTGTAGATTTATTTTTTCTCGTATCTACAAAAGTTTACTTTTGCTGTGGAAGTTTAGCTCATGGCGTTGCGGCCGATTCCCAGCTTGGCGTAGTCGAGGGTCTTCGCCTCCACGTCGGCCATTCGGTAGCGGTGAATCATGACCTTAACTTGAGATTGATGATTTAAAAACTAGAATTTCACCTTGTTGTCGTCTAAGGTGACGGCGGCCGCACAGTTGTTGAACAGGTCGAGGTAGGCGACGGCGGAGAGCACGGTAAAGACGCTTTTGGGGTAGTTGAGGACGCCTTCCTCTACCTAAACACCCAAAGTCAGATGTAGTTACGGAGAACGAACCAGCTGTCTTCCCCTGACGAGGAGGGCGATGTTGTGTTCCCTGAGGAACTCCTCGACCTCTTCCTCATTGAAGGTGGGCATGTTGTTCCCCCGGACTTGCTTGTCCTTCGGCTGGAGACATGCCCAAGTGGCCTCCATCATCATCGTCGCCTCCGACAGCGTGCGGCTCTCCTTGTTCGTCTTGTTGATGGCCTCCAGTCTGCCCAATCCCTTCCTCCTCAGATGAGGTCCCGGTCCTCCGTGCATGGCCAACACCTTGTGGGGCAGACGGGCGGCCAGTGGCAGGTCGGCGAAGAGTCTCTCCAGTCCTTCGAAGATCTGCATCTCCGTAGCCGCCAATCCCCGATCCACCAGCATTGCAGTGAGACGGAGTTCCGTCAGCGGCTGGCGTTCCTCGTGGTTCCCACGGAGCAGATGCACCTGGGTCGGGTAGTATGCCTTCAGAGCCAACACCAACATCAACGTCTCCAAAGGGGCTGCAGATGGACTTTTAACTTTGTCACTGGAGCACTCTTACCGAAGCCCTGTCCCATGTAGTTGCCCAGGAAGAGGTAGTGGCGATCCGGCGGCAATCCAACCATCGAAAGGAGCGTGATCAGCGAGTCCCCCTGGCCGTAGAGCGGTCCCATCACAGTGATAGAACCCTGGAGATCGAGAATCAAGGGCTCCGGTTTCACGATATCGTGAGTTTTCTCGATGACGGCCATCATAGATTCGGCCCTGAAAAGCGTTTGGATCCCGCCACGAAAACCGCGACTCACTCCCATCTGGGAATCAGAGGAAGGTCGGGGGTGCGGTTCTCGGGCGTGAACATCGTCAGGTACTTCCAGAGGTTTTTGATCAGCTGCTCCAGGCTGAAATTGGGAAATCCTACCGATTTTGAAGTATTTACCTAAACGTAGCCTCCAGGCCTTCGCTCATGTTGAATTCTTTGACAGTCTCTTGAATAGACATGGCGACGACGACCGACCTCCTAATGTGAAGGAGGTGGGAAGAATGGTTTTTCTTTTTTTTTGCTCCGTCATTTGAAGATACGTGGCAATTACCATACATTCACGTTATCTTACATTTTAGTAATATAACACAGGCCTTCTTAAAACAGGATACAGATCATACCAAACTGAAATCCCACTGCGAGACCAGCGATACAAGCCACCCAAGTCAAGGCGGACTTGGCACTCGTCCAAGGAATCCGTACTGGTTACGGTAATTCATTTGAAAAATCATTGAAATTCAAAAATCGCGCCGTTGACAAGTCAAGGTCTACGCTGGGTGAATGACTCAGCGTGTACATCTCGTGAGCGCGGCTTTTGAATTTTCAGTGTATTTTGAAAGAATTACCGTAGTCAGCACGGATTTCTTGGACGAGTGCCAGGTCCGTCCTGACTTGGGCCAGATCTCACCGTGATCCTTCGAATTCGAAGGCTGATGTACCAGTTTTGCGCTGTTGATGTGAACAATAACGGAGTATAGGACTTAAGTGTTATGCCCCTGGTCCGATTTGCCATGGTTTAGTGTAACTTCAACACACGGCTGGGTCTCTATTTTCGCAGTCGCTTGGAAGTGCGTCGTGTGCGCGAAAATGCCGCGGAAACGGTATGGGTCATTGGCGGGAAACCGGTCAAATTTTCATTACGAAATGTCGCTGTGGTTATTTTTTTTTATTTGCTTTTGTTGTTTTGAAGATGTTTTTGTTGTTGCATTTTTAATTGTTAAATTACTAATATTATTTTTAGCTAAACGATGGCATGGAACGAGTCCTTCTCTGGTGAACAGGGCGGCGGCTGGGGTGGTGCCGAGACGTCATTTGCCACTGCTGGTTTGTTTTCTGCTTTTTACTAGCTTCTGATATTTTCACGATCACTTATTGTATTTCAGGCCCTAAAGATACTGCAGCGTCAAAAACCGCCGAGAGACTCGCCGTCCCTGTGAGCATCCGCGATCTCGTCGATGCCGCCAACATGGAGGAGAAGTTTGTCCTCGGTGACTACCCCTTCAGCACGGTGCGTTTTATTCTTGTTGCGGACTAGCCCTTTGTTTTGTGATGATTCACGTTAGGAAGTGTATTATTTAACCAGAATATTCCGGCCCGCCTGCGGCGGTCCTGAATATTCTGGCTGCTCGCGACCTCCGGCCGCTCGCCGGGGGCTGCGCCCCCGAAATGAACGGTGGAAATGGCCGAATTCCGTAATGTTTCCGTAACATTTACGTGTAGTTAGAACGCGTAAGAGAGAGTGCAGAGGAATTGGAGAGACGCAGAGACGTGACGGACTCTGCGCAGTTTCACCGTGGGACACCACGCACACACACACACACACACACACACACACACACACACACACACACACAGAGACCATAAGCGCAGTGTATAAGAGAGGATCAATTATAGGTTCTCGTTATGGGCAACGTCAGGGCGTATGAAACCGGCGAGACCACTACGACCTATGTCGTTTACGATCCTGAAGACGAGTCGAAGGAATACAGAATCATCAGCTATCTCGGGGTAGGCCTTTTAATCGATTTTATAAACAAAGTGTATTTAAGTTGGATGAAAGTCAGGGAGCTGAAGTCAGATCCCCATTCGTCGAAGGAACCCGTGTCATGGCTCTGGGAAAATTGCGCCATTTCAACGATAATTTTGGTATCGTTTCAACTTTTTTCTTTTTAAAAATTCACTCTCCCAGGAATTATGTCCTACGACGTGAAGGAAATTTTGAGCGACAGGGAGTACCACGCCTACACCCTGGAAGCGAAGATTGCCAAAATTTACTTCTCCAAGGTTTGATATCTGTCTTTTTTTTTAAATTCATCAATTCAGGGAGTGTACGATGTTCTCCAGCGAGGTGAGGTCACCAAGTTGAGTGGCACCTGTCTGGGTGCTCCTGCCGCCGCCGTTGGTGGTGCTGGCGGCGCCTCCCAGAGTTCCTATGGCCGACAGGATGTGAGTCCCTTGCCATCTTCATATAACGCCTTTTTTATAGAACGCTTCGAACTTTGCTACTCAGCCGCAGAGGCTGTACAACCAGAACGCCCCCGCCAGTTCCACGTCCCACGGAATGTCCGGCCAGAAGGGAAAGGTCCGTTTCAGGCTTTCTACTCTAATAATTACATGGAAAAAGCTAAAACACTGGATTCGGCGAAATCTCGGTAAAAATAGCCACATGCCGGGCCTTAGTAGCTGGCATTCTTGGCAAAAACCAGGGACGTATTTGAATGGTTCGATCGGGAATTCAATTGTTGACAATGCTGATTCTAAATCCGAAATCTGGAATTATCCTCTCAATACCAATTAAATCAATATTTTCGTGGTCTTTTTCTGAGAATGTCAAGTTTTCAATAAGGGCGATGGGCCGGCCCGATCCCATAATTTGTTCAAGTCGCCCGGTTCCAAAATTTGCTATGCTCGGGGTTTTCTACTGCTGCAGGTGAGCATGAGAGATTCTTGGGTGCTCACCAGACTTACCCTCTGTTTAGTGCTCCGGAGCGAGACCTTGAGTGTCAGCGTCCCACCCATGAATTTTCTGAAGCGCAGTTTTATTATTTAAACAAACTTTCGTTAGACATCACGCTTTCTTTGTTCAATTTGTTTTTGTCAAACATCTTTTTTAGATCATGGAGCTTCTCGATGCAGAGCGCAGCATCCACGGAGAGAACGGCATGAGCATCGACGACGTCAAGGCGGTTTGTATTTTTCCCCTTCGTCGTGTCTATCAAAACCTAAGCTAACTATATGATCACTACGTTTCAGAAGCTCGGCACTTTGAACATGGGCCAGCTGCGTTCGGACCTAGACTTCCTTGTGGCCGAGGGCCACATCTACGCCACCATCAACGACGACCACTTCGCCCTGATTTCCTAATCAACCCGCAACTCAATACTCGTAACCCTCGTTTATTATACACCGGTACCATTCGTCGACAGTGTTGTATACGTTAATCCTGGATGAATCAATTTTGGCTAGCTGTGTGTTGCATATATGGGGGTCTGATGCAAATAGGGCGCGAGGATAAGCTTTAGCCGTCGCTTTGTGTCCTGGCGTCGGTGGTCTTTTGGCGCACCGCGGATCCCGTTCGGCACTCGCCGTTCCATTGTTGCATCTTCCGTCTCCCAGCATGCGCGCTTTCGTCGTCGTCGTCTTTTTCTCAGCCGCAGTGTTCGGTGGGTAAATTCTTTGGCCCGACGGTTGAGATCTCCAAACAAGGGTTTTCGTAAATCTTCCCCACCAGATAGAGAAAAACATATTTTGTTTTAAAAAAAAACTTGACACTTCTCTCCTAGTTAGTATTTCTGTTGCATACATGGACACAGCTCCGTCGCTTGGGTCGTGGCGAGGCCCCGCCCTTGAAAAGTTATCTATGGGAGAGCCTAACGATACTCCCTCGTATATACAATTCTTCTTGGCCAGACCCTCCGAGCCCTCAAAGTCTGGCTGATGCCCAAGTACGGTCTGTTGTTTCTTTTACTTTCACGATACGCCCCAAAAGTTGCCCTCCGGCATGAAACAAATATTGCTTAACCTGCTCGATAAAAAAACATGAAATTCCAAAATGGAAAGATCACGAAGCGACGTTTTAGCCTTCAATTTTGACGTTTGAAAAGGATTCTCAGAAGCTGAATTGCGGAACGTGGTCCATCGAGACCCATGAAATCCGGGTTTTTACATAGATTTTTTTGTGGATGTCAGCTACTACTGCCCGGAAAAGGCGTTTCTGTTGGAACATAGAGAAACAGGGAAGAATCAAATGCGAACCTACAGAACACACCCATACTTCCTCAAATCCTATCTTCTTTTGAAAATCTCGTATCAATAATAGCAAATTCACCTGTAGGCAGGATCGATCTCTCCTAGGCTTAGTTTTAGCACACACTGTGTAACTTTGTCTTGGCAGTATGCGATTGTTAGAGCCAGGGAAGAGATTTGTGTGTGTGTGTGTGTGTGTGTATGTGCGTGTGCGTGTGTGTGTCTTTGTTTTTCTTCTGACGTATTGTCCGGATGTGATCATGTGCTATCAAGTTTTGCGGAACCGGATGTGTATTTTTCGAACTTTTTTCGCTGCGGTCAGCTGATGGAAAACGAGTTTTAACGGTTTTCCGGGAGTCGAAACAACGCAATGTTGAATTTTAGCACAAACCCTGCAGAACGGGTACTATCTGGCAAGTGACGGCAACTACTACCTAGCCAATGCTCAGGGTGCACAGGATAACTCAGTCACTACCACCACAGTAAGTGTAAAAGAGTTGAAAGCAAAGATAATTCTCAGGAGTCACCGACTACTAAGGGCCCTCCCAACAGATTCAATGAAGCTGGTTGGGAGACAGACGACAATGGAAATGTCTACGTTGGTCGGGAGTTAGTGTTACTGAAGTTGCTTATTCATTTAGGTGACGATAATTACAAACTCTACCTGATTTCCGTAGGATCTTACTGGCCATTCCCAAAGGACTATAGGAAGAAGAGAGATGTTTCGAAGCTAAGGATCGAGGAAATGCTGGGATTTTCCAGACTTTAAAGCATATTGTTCCATTAATAACACTTACAAATGAATATTTATATATTGTTGCACGTCTATATGTTTTCTTACAGCACACACACATACATACACACACGCGCGCGCACACACACATACTCACATACGCACATACACACGAATACATACATACACACGCCCACACACACGCACACACACACACACACACGCGCAAACACACACACGCGTACACACACACGCGCACACACGCGCTCACACACAGGACATGATCTCCATTAATTCTCCCTTTGCAATTACTTTCCTGATGCCCCGTGTATCTAACATCGAAGCCATGGACACAAACACACATACCCATATACCCACAGCGCTTTACAACGATTTTTTGATATCGTCGTCTCTGTCGGAACATCCATGAAGAACACTTCTCCCCAGAACTAGAAGATCAACATTACCGAAAATTCCGTCTGTCCCATTAACCAACTCAGCCTCCATTTCCAAGGCATCTTTTCGCGCTCGCCTTTGGTCGCCATGGTAACCTAGTATCGTTCTAACGTCTGCTTCAAAATGAAGAGCAACTATGCGGTTATTCTGGCTCTCCAGTTGCTCATTATTCATCTGGATCTGGTCTTCAACGCAATTGTGCCTTTAATAGTATACAACAATACTACCCTCCTTATGATATTCATGTAAGCCCTTTTTGCGGTCACACTTATCTTTGTAGGTTACAAGACACGTTGATCGTAATCGGAGTAATAGTCTTAGCCATCACATTCTCCTCCACTTTCGTTTTTCAGGCGGGGCTCATCACACTTTTACTAAGGGTATGTTTGATATAAACATAAAAAATCCTCATTCCCAGAAATTCGCAGCGTCAATAATATTCTCCATAGTATACCTCATTACATCCATTTTCTTGCATTACTGCAGTCTGGTAAGTTATATAGAAAGAATGTGTTATTTTATTTTTTTTAGCAGAACCGATGGCAGACAGAACAAAATGACTCGTGGCCAATATGGATGCACTCCCTTTACGTGCTGCACCGTTTTGGTTCGACTAGCGAATACTTCAATTATTCCCTCTTTTTAGTTGCTCTTCTATACTACATGTCGTACAAACGGGCAGCTCTCTTGCTTTCGAACCCAAAATACCACGGAATATCGGGCTGGCTGAAGACGAAAATTCGCCAGTTGGATCACTGAACAGAAGAAACACGTCATCTGTTTATGATTTCCGTGACAAATACAGTACGCAACGTAACAACAACAACGATAGGCGGGAAACAAAAAGTTTACGTAACGATACGGTACGTAATGTAGCGACCGGCGGTTTCGGAAGGACGGATGATTTTCACGACCTGGCCGCGCTTGAGACCAAAGTAGCGGGCCACCGGGTCGGACAGCTGGATTCGCGGCAGCTGAGACTCCTTCAACTTGCTGAAAATAAAGAATTTAGTTGCAAAATATGAAGTGACTCACTATCTGGCCAGCAGTTCTTTCTTCTCTTCGTTGGTCATCACGACGTGTTCCGGTACGAGTTCGTGCTCTGTGATGTTCACCATCAGTTCGGCTTCAACAAAGTGTTCTAGCATGTACTTGGGCGCCATATCAGCTATAGACTGTAAAACAAAACATTGCAATCCGTACGGACAAATTCACACCTGCTTGGCGGAGGGAGTCATTCCAACCTGCACGACCACAATAGCACGGACGATATTCTGTTCCTGCATCTGCTGGCAAATGGCCTAAATGAAAATAATAATGACAATAAAAAAAAAGCAAATAACCTTGATAGTTTTTATTCCAATCTTGGGATCATCGGGGAAGAATACGAACATCTGATCTAAAACATGGATAGGAAAATAGTTCTGCCTGACAAACCGGTGGGGTCGTCGTTGTGCGCCACGAGGACAGTGAGCTCGCTGCGGGCCGGCTTTTTCTCACTGGGCCGATCACCGAATTGTTCCTGAAAAGATATATATGAAGTTATTAAAATTGTGATCACAACAGTGATGTTCGAAGTTTGATTCTCAGAACGATATAATCTAGAATCAAACGATAAAAAGATTGTTACAATTGTACTTTAGTGCCTCCACCAATTTTACTCTTAAATGTGTTTTTTGGACTCGCGGTACTCACAAAGCTATGAGGACGAAATCTCACTAAGATCGGAGGCCAGACAAAAACATTCTCGTGGAGGCCCTTCAGTACGTAATTACCAAAGAAAAACAAAGAAGTATTGAAATCAAAAATGACCCACAAACATAGCTGGACGGGCAGTTATTGGGGGCTGGATGCGTAAGCCCCCCAAATGGTGCCTTGGGAGAAACGTAAGACCCCCTTTAGTTTTTTGATACCCTTTTCAACCAAACGCCGAATTACGTAGGTACCATTGGCACCTCACGTCCGCCTATGCCCACAAACCTTAAACTGTTCCAGGGTCTGATCCAACTCGTCCTGAGTAACAAGGTAGCCACGATCGTGGCACATCTGAAATTAAACCAATAACAAAAGAAAGAACAACCGCCAAACTAACCTGCATGATGGTCTTCCTGACCCTCCAGAGCTTGTACGTCTCGAGCTCGTCGTCAGCCATGATCCTTGAAAAAGAAAGACATGATTATTCAAAGAAACAAAGAACGACCACTAAAATAACACCCGAAAAACCAAATTCGTTTAGACATATGAAGAAAAAAAATTTGAATATAGCGAAACTAAATATTTAAATATAAAAATAATAAAAAGGCTGCCCGACGAACAAAACAGAAATATTTCCGAAAGCTTCAATGCTCGTTAAAGGGCTGCCACTTCGAATTTGCCGTGGTCCATGAAAATGACAGCGGTCCACGCTTACGCACAGGCCACCGCGGTTCAAGTTGGACAGAGCCACAGTTAACTGTAGTTGTTTTCTAAAGCTTTAAGTTTTCAAGCCCTTTGAAGGGCCACGCGGAACCACACTAATTTTCTGATGAGCTACGCGGAACCACACGAATTTTCTGGTGAGCCACGCGGAACCACACGAATTTTCTGGTGAGCCACGCGGTACCACACGAATTTTCGAAAAGTCGGCGGCGAACCATTCTTTTCCCGCGAAAATCAAAGGTCCTTTATCAACCTATTTGCTCAAGCCACAAACGAAGACATACGTGGATATTATTTATTCACATGTAAAAAGGAGCAGTAAACTAGTAGGTAAAAATGTCTACTAATTGGCGAGGGAGTCGTTGAAGACACGGGCAGCCTGCCGCCATTCCATCGGGGTGAATTCGCGCTTGAAGAAGTCGCTCATCTCATTGATGACATCGTCCCAATCGAGGAGCTGGCTGCAGGAAGGCATGTTGAGCATGCGGTCGAAGAGCCCCTCCATCAAGGTGCGACAACTCAGACGCCTAAAGGAAGAAATAGTGTGATTTCAAGGACCAAAATATATACCTTTTCATCGATTGATCCATGCAGCTCCTGTTCCCGTCGATCTGAACCTTTGAGTACTTTCCGAATATCATGACGTGCATTGTGGCGACGAAACCGAAGAAGTCAGTCTGGTAATTCCACGGCAGGTTTTTCTAAAAACAACAATTTTGACGGCATAGAAAACGGAATTACCAGCATTTCCGGGCAGTCGAAGTTAGCGGTTCCGGCGCGGCCTTTGAACTCCTTCACAGGCATGGAAGCAATGTCAATCGCCCTGCCCCAGTCGATAAACTTGACGACTCCAGTCGACAGTAACTCTTCCGCGGAGGCATTCTCGTCAACTCTGCAAATACAACATACATTATACTTGAACGATTATTGCCTAAATTTTCCCATGTAACCTTTAAATAAATAGTATTTTTATAATTTAAAAAGCTGTAAAACGTACTTCGAGAGGACCATGATGTTGTCCGGCTTGACGTCTCCGTGAATGATTCCGGCGCGGTGGACCTCTTTCAGGACCGCGGCTATCTGGATGGCGAGGAAGAGGATCAACTGGGAAGAGGCACCGCCATGCAACTTGTTGGCCAAATCCTGTACCACATTTTTAAAAATGAACAACTTAATGAACTTACGAGAAGATTGCCGTTGCCGTGGTACTCGTTGATCAAGAGCGACGCATTCTTGTAGATGTAGGCGTCGGTGACCTCCATTACGTTCTGCGTGAGCGCCAGCTGGCCGTTCTTCTTCAGTCTCTCCTTCAACTGGTGGCAAACGTAGACTTCCCAGGCACACGAAGGAACCTCGTACTGCAAGAAAATATTGTTTAAAGAGGAAAATTGGTTAACCTTCAAAGCCACGGTCTCTCCGTTCTCGTTGATGCATTTGAACACCTTGGCGAAGCCTCCCTCTCCGATCAGATCCTTCACTTCAAAGGTCTCCCCACCGAGGTTCAAATCCCGGAATCTGTGAATCTTAGGAGCCGAGGTCTATAAATAAAAAAAATAGGAAAAAATAACCACGATTAAACCTGATACTCGTGCTGGTGCTGAGGCTGATGCGCGGCCTTTGCCATGATGGCATTGCGGACACTGGCGTCCCACGGGTTAACGTCGCCGGATATATCCTCGCTGAAAAACAGAAATCAGAACGTTTCAGGATTTTAAGAACACGTTTATTTTCGAGACGATTTCTTTAAACTTTAAAGTAACATCAGACTTACTGCGGACGGGCTGTAACTAATCCCGTGCGATCCAGGTCTCTCTCAGGCTCATCGGAACCGGATAAGACCACCTTCGACATGGCTGAGCTCAGCGTGACGTCTTGAATAGGCTTGATCTCTTTCACCGACAGAGGCTCAACCTCTTTGACTACGGTCAGAGGCTTGGCCATAGACATTCTCTTCTAGAAAAAAAACATGGTTTGAGTACAGGTAAAGAGGATTACATTGGTGCGGTCTCCCCCAAAGTCCATGTCGAACACGCCATCTTCCTGTTCAAGCTCCACGCTCTTGCCGAAGAACTCTGCAAATATCACATTAGGCTGGTACCCAAAATGCAAACCTTCATGAGTGATTCTGTTGGATAGGGCAAATGGCGTAGAGGTGACAATTCCCGAGGGAATACGATGACTCAGCAATCCGTCCTTCTGACCAGCCAACGTGGGATCATCCTCGACTGAACAAAGAAAATGACCCGGGCGGTTAAAGAAACCTACAATTGTAATTCCTTCCGGGGCTATCGTTTTCGATGGCGCTGACATCCGGCATGAACTCTTCTTCCTTATCCTTGGCGGGAGCCACAGGGGCACGGAAGAACGGCTTCTCCTCACGCACTACCGGTTTCTCCTCGGGCACGGGCATCTTCTCCGGATTAACGGCCTCGACAGCTCTCTCAGACAGTGGCTTTCTCTCCTGAAGCGGTGGGGAAGGACGAACGGGCTGTTGGAAGAGGGACTGTTCGGGGTCCTCAAACACCTTAAAAATCAATATTTCGATATCAAAGGATAAACGGACCTCGAAGGCGTCAGGCGGATTCTGGATAACGGGTAAAGTGAGGTCAGGCTGCGTGCTTGGTCCAAGGTTTACTGTGTCGGTGAACAAGGACTCCGCCTTCCTGTACTCATTCTCGCTGAACGAGACCTGAGAAAACGCAGGTTCCCGATCTGAAACATGCCAGTTCACAGTCAAATTAAACAGCAGTACCGGTAGAGCCAGTGGAACGCTTCGGAGGATTGGTCCTGCCGGGCGAAAAGACCTCTGAAGAGTTCTTCCTCTTCTCGCTCATCGAGTCCCTCTCGCTGTTTTCGTGGACGGGCGTGAGCAACATGCGGTCCATCTAAACACATGTAAAAAACAATTTATACGACAAACCTTCTTCTGATCCATACGATGATACGGCGTCCTAACAGTAGCGGGAGGGGGAGCACTTTCCTCCTGAAGAGTGATCTCCATATCGTCGTCGTCTTTTTCCACCGGTGGAGCCACAGAAATGTCCATGTCGACGACCTCCGCGCAGTGGTCGGAGTAGGCACTGGCCGTCAGTTCTTCGGGCGAGATGGGAGTGTAGTCCTCGCGGTCGATTAGCTCCACTTTGATGGCGATTTTGCCTAAATTGCGATGTTTCGCAATTAACCAAGAGAACGTACTAGTGGAACTGCTGGTGCTGGGCGCAATGTTCTGCACGGCCTGTTGGTGAAGCATGGCGACTGCCGAACGTCTGCGCGCTAAAACATCGAATATGTATCAAATAAGGAGAGAAGCATACGATTGCGAGGTGCAGTGGCGGGAGCTCCAAACTCGGCGGGGTCGAATTCTCCAGGCATGAACTCCTCGGCGATACCTCTGCGATAGAAAATTTTAAAGGAGGAATATAGCTAGACTTACTGAAACTCCGCGGCGATCTCTGAGGGAGAGCGGTCTTTGATCCTCCGAGATGTCATTTCGAAAATCTCGCGGAACTTCTGCGCATGTTTCTTCTCGGCGTGTATCTGAGCCCACATGCAATGGAACTTGTACGAGTTCTTGAATTTTCCTTGGGTCTCGATCTTGTCAAAAACACCGCTTTTGCCCATCGTGCCGCTGTACTTGCCCTAAAAGGAAAAAAAATAAGTTGTTACAATTTCACATGATAAATACAGGATAAAAACGCACCACAAGCTGGTAGATGCGGAGCATCAAGTCGTCGGACTGCAGGTCTGCGTGCTGTTGCAGAGCATGGACGACGGAGACGGCAGCGCTCTTGATCAGCTGACCATCGTCCTCAGCGAACATAGCCCAAGTATCCAGCTGACTAAATACAAGTCTTAATCACATACAGAGAAAAACCTACTTGCACAGCATGGCGAGATCTTGCGTTGTCGGTTTCGACTTCTTCTTGATTGTGCTAAATAATTATATTGACGAATAACTAAGAAAAGCAAACCTGAGCATTTTTTGAAAAAAGGCGCCTGCTGAATCGCCCATCTTTTACTGAAATTGCGTAAAGTTTTTATTAAAAAAGAATGAACTGAGACAAAATGCAGAAAATGCCTACCTAAAAAGAACAAAAAATGTACCGCCCTCCAAAAACTAGAGCACCCCAAGATATGAGCGGATTTAAACCGTTATAAAATCCTCTAGTTTCAAACATTTCATTACAAAAAAAGTAAACATAAAAAGACAATTCCGCATGCAGAATGCAATGAAAAGAGGAGCTTCGAAGCGATCCGTTTGAATTCATCATTTTTGCGCGCGAATTGTACGGTAACAGTAGAGCGCACTTTTAAATAAAAATGCGGCTTTAAAATCCACTCGGAACCACAGTCCTTTTTTAGTGAGCCTCGCGGAACCACACGAATTTTCTGGTGAGCCACGCAGAACCACACGAATTTTCTGGTGAGCCACGCGGAACCACACGAATTTTCTGGTGAGCCACGCGGAACGACACGAATTTTCTGGTGAGCCACGCGGAACCACACGAATTTTTTGGTGAGCCACGCGGAACCACACGAATTTTTTGGTGAGCCACGCGGAACCACACGAATTTTTTGGTGAGCCACGCGGAACCACACGAATTTTCTGGTCAGCCACGCGGAACCACACGAATTTTCTGGTGAGCTACGCGGAACCACACGAATTTTCTGGTGAGCCACGCGGAACCACACAAATTTTCTGGTGAGCCACGCGGAACCACACGAATTTTCTGGTGAGCCACGCGGAACGACACGAATTTTCTGGTGAGCCACGCGGAACCACACGAATTTTTTGGTGAGCCACGTGGAACCACACGAATTTTTTGGTGAGCCACGCTAATTTTCTGGTGAGCCACTCGGAACCACATTATCACATTCAATTTCTGACCCATATGGTGCTAATTTATGAGGAGTTCATCCTTGCTTACATGAAATGCGAATGATTTATTTGTTAAACTACTTACATACCCAAATGGACACAATGTATATTAGAGAAAACGTTCGAAAATAGCCGTATTTCTGTACTCGGATAGGATACACGATTGAAGAAACAACAAACAAAACTATTCCTGAGAAAATGAGAGGTAGGTCAGAAGGAAAGACTAGAATCAACCGGCTCTGAATGACTACAAAAGGGAACAACATCCTTTCTTTTTCCATTTCTCTACGGGCACTTTCTCTTCTTCGACCACTATCCGGTCGTCTTCTGTCGGAGTTGGCGACAGAGAGAGGGGAGAGTCGAAAGATTTATCCAAGGGACACGCGAATGCCCCAATCACCAGATCATTGGCCAATTCGTGTAACACTTGATTGAATGCTGAAAAGAACGAATTAATTAGGCAAAGAAGGAATCGTACCGAGGGGGTGGTCACATCCCAACTCGTAGAAACGGGCATTCAGCCGAAGCGCCTTGGATACTCCTGCAGACACTGAAACCTGACGTCTCTCCTCGAGATCCGCCTTGTTTCCTACTAGGACGATCACGGGGTCAACCATTCCGCAACAATGGTGCAGTTCTGAAACCCGGAAGTGGAAATATAGCCGGTATTAAGAAAATAATGTATTCGGAGTATTTGGAGTGAGTGAAGTGAATGGGGTAAAGCTACATAGAACCGATGATATATGCTATTATCAATAGACAGACTTACCGTTTAGCCATTTGTCGATGGCATCAAAGGAAAATTTGTCAGTGACGTCGTACACAATTATGGCTGCGGTGGCATTCCGCATGTACATCGGCACCTGAAAACCTATGTAACATATTTTTAAACAGTAATGTAACGAAATGGAAACAAAAACGCACCATGCAACGAAATCTTTCCTGTCCTGCCGTGTCCCAGATCTGTAACGACACATCCACTGTGGGCGTCGATCTGAAAACGCTCGATTAGGTTTAATATGCGATTATTAATTCATACAAATAAAAAAGAATAACTCACACATCTTGATTGGTGAAACAGGCTCCAATTGTCGTGCTGCAGGGAAGGGAGTCATTGAAACGGTGGCGGTAGACCAGCGACGTCTTACCCACACCTGAAAATTTTTTTTTAAAAATTTATACATTCAGAACAATATTTGATTAATAAGTATATTCATGCCTTATTGAACTGCAATTAATGAAACGAAACAGTGGCGCCCGCGCATAAAAAATTGGTGGAATTGGGCTACAACACGACGTTAAAGAATTCAGCTATTGCATTCTCTTTACAAGCCGAGTACACCCAAATACAGAAACCTCGTATCAGCACCCGTTATACATTGAATTATTTCCCCCATACATCATGTTCCATCCATAGGTTCTACCTCTGAGAGAGCAAACATCTAATTGTCGTTATCAGGAACTAAAAGGGCACCTCCGCAATTCTGTTTGGAGACGGAGCTACCGAAGTGACGGCGTCCGTACGGATGTATTGATGGTAGAAGATGCACTTTCAGAAGAATCGACTACCGGGCAAAGGACCTTTGGATATTTTCGAATACATACAAAGCGAATCGAACAGAATCCCGTGCATGAAAATTGAACTGCTCGAAGCGAAGTAAACGCGGGAGCTATTTGCGTCGACTCCCTTCCATCGTTTAAACTTTTAAAATTCGCAATGTGCCACGATTCCCGTTTAGATGTTTTTTTTTACAATTTAGCAAAATTGAACGCACCTGAATTTCCGAGAACGACGATCTTAGCCTTTGACTTTGGCTTCCGAGGTTGGATTAGGTCCTCGTGGTCTTTAATAGCATCAAGGACCTTCGCAGTCGCGTAGATCGTTTTCACATCCATGCGGGGCCCAACTGAAAAAATAAATTAATTAAAAAGTAGAAAAGAGGAAGTGGTCAAGGGAGAAGGGATCAAAAACCGACACTATCTGAAAACGCGAGGGTCAGCGTCCACTCGCTTCTGTCAAAGTTCAGTGGAGGGGCGTACAGACGCGTCTGTTTACAAACTACAAAAGCATGGGTGGAAATAGTATTAGGCGAGACCGAAATAGGACCGGAGGGTACCGAGGACGCACGGAGGGACTGGCCAGGGGTAGCGTTCAAACAGGGGCGGGCTGTCGTCGAAATGGGCTGTTTTCGCTTTTGCTGAGGAGGCATCACCGCCTATCTATGGTTAATCTTGTGAAGACTCATACCAACATTATGTAGGAAGGTAAATGAGGTATGGACGGGGAATTATGGGTTAAAGGAAAGAGGTCTATTTATAAACACACATCTCCTCCCGTTTACTCACACATTCGTACAACTCTTTCACTCATTCACCCTCACTCATCACTCACTCACTCACTCTGTCTCTCTGTCTCTCTGTCTGTCTCTGTCTGTCTCTCTATCTCAGTCTGTCTCTCTATCTCTCTAAACTTTTAATAACACAGTTAAAGGTAGTTTCCATATATTACAGCTTATCTCTGTCTCTCTATCAACATCGCTTTGATCACGTCACTAACCTTGCATATTTTTCATATTTTTGTCATAGCTCTCTTTTAGCTTGTTGAGAGGATGGTTAGCTGGGGGAAGCTCGTTGATTGTCATCTTCTGCCTGAAATGTTTTTTTTTGAAACCATAGTTTAAAAAATCAATATAAATCGAGAATATTGTAACAGAGAGAGAGAGTGAGAGAGAGAGAGAGAGAGAGAAAGAGAGAAAGAGAGAGAGAGAGAGAGAGAGAGAGAGAGAGAGAGAGAGAGAGAGAGAGATGGTTGATCATTGCTCGCCAGGCGGCCAGCGGTCGAATAAATCAAAGCTGACCCAGTGTTGTAATCGAGTTGCGGCAACAGTCGGCGAGGGGTTCCCCCGATTGGGGTACGGTAGCGGCATTGATATGCAAAAACAAAAGCGAAAGGAAATCAAAGCGTTCGTCTAATCCCGCTTTTTCATAGATTGTTGCCTTTTAGTAACATAAGTACATATTATAGAGTCAATTGTTATCTATGTGATCAACTAATTCTATGTCTTATATTTTTTCTGGAGAAAAAATGCTTGTTGTACAGAATCTGCAGAACAAAAAGCCAAGTGCCCTGCCACGTGGTGTACTGTAGATGTTTGGCCCTACTGCCGTGTTCCTTCTTAATTTCTTATCAAACTTTTTCAAATTGAAATGAGAAGAACCCACAAACAAAGTGGTCTGACCATGGAAGACCACCCGGGCGCCAACATGGTTGTCAAAACAGAGTGAGACTTTCACTGGCTCCGATGATTCCAATCGAACTCAGAACAGGTGTTCCCTTCTCTTATGGGAAAGAACGAAGAGCGACAAAAGTTCGTTAGCGTTTCAACGTTACAAAAGGTTTATGAAAACGAGAGACTGAGGGGATATGAGGCGACGTGCTAGTGACCACTCGGAGCCAACTGACCGTTTCAAAAAGGCCACCAGATAAGGTAAGCCAACGCGACGAGGTCCATCGAGATAAGGTCTTTTTTCAAGTGATTTGCCGTAGTTTAGACGGACAGCTCCCAATTGAAACCAACTGTATAATTCGTTTCCAACGGATGACCCCTCTTTAAAGGATGGGTTTCTCGCCGTGATGACCTGTAATCTACCCCTTCCAATCTCAGAAAGAGATAATTGACCTTTGGAACCAATAGAATCATTGTTTCTCTTTCTTTTTGTACACAGAATGTGGAAACAGAGACAACGTGATTTCCCCCACAAATAGTAGTATAAACAGTTTGTTTTCATTCGACAGTTGTTGACAGCTGGTGTGAGAATGCTACTGCCAGCCGATAAGGCAGAGCCGCTGGTAAATAGGCTAACGCGACTTGCAAAATGCAGGAGAAATGAAACGACGGACAGAGGTTGCAAAAGAATTGGGGAAAGAGAAAGAAATGCAATGAATATGGATGTATTGAATGAAATCACTTGCGAGTGGAATGTTCGAATGCTAGGCCATCTGTGAGACTATTCCCATCGTAAAGGGAAATCACTTTGAGAGAGAGAAAGAGAGAGAGAGAGAGAGAGAGAGAGAGAGAGAGATGATGATGATGATGAATGTGGGTGAACTAGGAAGTCATTCTAACCGCAATCTGGGAAATCAGCTGTTTGTTTCAACCGTTTCTAATAAGTACAGTCTTTCCAAATGACGTGTTAAGAGCAACACATATCTTTCGTAACAAAAGTGCGCCCTAACAACAAAAGAGTGAGTTACAGTAAGATAACATTTGCAGGGGGTTCCCCAATGCGGCGCCTGTTGCTCCGCCTGAGAACGGTCATTTATCTGATCGATCGGGGATTCCCCCGCCCACGCATTTCAACGACATTTGCGTAGATACAACGACAAAGACGCCACGACGTCTCACTTTGCAACCTAAGGACACCCGCGAGCACAGGCGGCCGCTCAAAGGGTTACGCATACCCCCACGGGATTAACCCAGGTGTCAGTGTTCTGAGGACATGTCGCGATTAGCAAAGAGAGACAACCATTGAATGACCATAAACAAGATGGAGTGCGGGAAGGAAACTTTTCCAGAAGTGTAGGCGTTTTTCTTCTTCTGATAAGAGATCTGCCAATCCCCATGTCCTTGAAAGATGGTCTTTCCTTGGAGAACACTTAGAGGGCAACGGAGTCTCAGGGGAGAGAGGTTTCAGGCGATGATGCAATGACATCTGGGAGGAGAGGTCACTGCGCACCGGTCACAGCCATACGTTTCTAAAGCACAACAAGGAGAGAAAAGGGAAAAACTCCAATATTATCCACCCGACCATAAATTATTCTATCTGTAAGGCCGCTAAACTTTAGCACCTGGTGCATCCCTAATCCAATCCATCTAATTGATGACATTCAATGGTAGATATACTGTGAAGATAACTCCTAATTTGGCTATCTGGTATGCACCGTGTGTGTGTGTGTGTGTGTGTGTGTGTGTGCGTGTGTGTGAGTGTGTGTGTGAGCGTGTTTAAGAGAAACAGAGTGAGTGACAACGGAGAGTGAGAGTGCTTCATAGTGGGAGAGAGTGAGTGGTTGGGAGAGTTAGAGACTGAGAGGTAAAATGAGGTAAAGAGATATAGACGAGATAAGTTTCATAGTGACGAGATCAAATATTTCAAATAAAATTTCACTAGTTAGGTAGCAGGTAAAATGTTGCCCCTCGTTCACAAGCACTTTCTTTGGTCTTCCAGCTATTCTGGTTTGTTGGTTTGCCTCTTTCGTACCTAAAAAGGTCAACGACAGCAAAACAAAGATGTCGTTGAATTGCCTGTTTGTCTCATTGTTTCATAACATCAAGGTAGAATCACACGTGGAATATTTGTACCGGAGAACCACTTCAAAAACAGGGGAAACTCGCTGGAAACTCCTATTGTCCACATCAACTTTTTCGAAGTAACATTCATTCGAAACACTCGAAACTCGAATCATTTGAAGCACGCTTTCATGGAATCATTCTCTGGAATGATAGAAGTTCTGAGTGCAAATATTTCGCTGTCCTTCGCGATTCCCCGGCCCTTGCTGATATCTGCCCGTGATCTCCTTCCCTTCTGCTCGTTCTCCGTCGTCCTCCCCCGCGTGTTCCCCTTCCTGCCAGCTGTTTGTCCGTTCGAAGGAAGACAAAGATAGATAACGTTTCGAAGACATGCTCTGGCAGCGAAACATTCCGAATCAGGAACACCAGGACAAGGTCCTCAAAAGCCATGGCTTCTGATAACTTTTAAGGGCGACATTGGACAGCTTACCTATCGGCGAAGAAACACAGCTAATGCGTGATTCAGGTGGCAACCTTCAAAATGCTGACGAGGCATTTTACAACAATCAGTCTATATCTGATACTTTGCTGAACTTGTAAATTTCAGTGATAACGTCTGCAGGTTTTCTTACGAAATCACGAGACACTGGAAAGATTATGTTTCACCCACGAGGAGTTAAAAATTAAAAAAAAAAAACATTTCGTGTAATTCCCTAGTACTCCCTTTCTCACGTTCCATTGTGTGAAAACGCTGAAAAAACTTTTCTTTGCCGAACCAATGAAGCACTGTCCTGAAGAATGAAGGTTTTAAGTGAATTTATTTCATAAGTCAAGTCATTTGATTCCACCTGTGACGTAGTCGCTGTAAGAGAAATGGCGCCAAAACCGTTTCTAAGCCCTGAAACATCATTTCTTTTGATTACGAAAAACGCTCACCAATACCTCCTAACGTATCGAAGGCGCTCGAGTGAACTCCTCTTTGCCGAATCATTGAATCACTTTCCAGAAAAATGGCTTTGCAAAATTTGGAAGGGATCTTACGCTTTGATGTAAGAGCACGACGACGAGAGCAAGAAGGAAGACCGTTGTGAGCTGTACCATGATTACCTGAACACACGGGAAATGGAAGGAACGGGCCGAGGAAGCTGTTTTCAAGGGCGATGGAGACCGTTCGCGCGAGGAAAACGTCGCGACTTCCGAATTCCGGACGATCCAGGTGGATAACGGTCGGCGAACGTGACCCAATGCTGGAAATCCTTTAGCTTTTGCTAAATCACAATGCCCTCCGTATTTTACATAGCTTTCCTTTCATTGTCCTCTGTTCCTCCACCCCAGAAGTACAACTGCGTCTCCCGAAGGCCTCTGGGTCTCCTGTGAAACATGGGTGTTGTGGCTTCTGGCAGATATCAGACGTCCTCCCTCGGGAAGCGACTCACTCGGCTGCCAATTCGGCGCCATTCATAAATTTGACCCTCCACCCAAACACTTCTTTCTTCCTCCTTTTCTTAAACTTTCGGTTGTTCCGTGCTCATTTCTCCAGAGAAACAAGCAATAATTCATGAATTAGGGGATCAAGGGATTTGTAGACTCCACTCCCTCGCAGTTCCTTTTTCGAACGAGTGGTCATGAATCGGAGCAATGACTATCAGATTAGAGAAGCCATAGAACACCTTATCGAACGGGGTTTATTTTGGATTTTGACACGTTTTGGCTATAATTATCTTATTATGCTACAGAAGAAATAAGAAAGGGTTTGTATTTATGAATGAAAGCGCGAAATTGTTCACAGGTGCATGCTGCGTGTTAAATTCTGAACCATGAGCTTCGGAAGATTTAGTCGAATGAACTGCTAGGACCATCTTCGTGTGTTGTAGTTTTCCTGGGTAGAAGCAGACCGAACAATTTTTAAGTACTTTTTAAAGGCAGAGGCCCACGTAAAATGAAGAGGGGGACCTGTCCATGTTAATTATAAAACTCTCTTCTATTCACCATTGAAGATGATACTCTCTCCCATACGTTACGTCATGGACAGGTCCTTTTTCATTTTCGTGTGCCTCTGCCTTTAAGTTAAGTACTAAAAGGAAGTGGAGATTCACATACGAACGCACACACACACACACACACACACACACACACACACACACACACACACACACACACACACACACACACACACACACACACACACACACACACACACACACACACACACACACACACACACACACACACACACACACACAAATGTTTTCTGATTTCCAATATGCTTTAAACCTACCTAAGATTTATGAGTGTCAATAACCTTTTCGAATGCAGTCGTTTAGTAAAGCAGGTCTTGAAACCGTAAAATTTGGGTTTGACAGTTAACCAAGTCGTTAAAATTTTATGATCTCTTAAAAAGAAATAAAGTATCGCTGTAAGAAGGCGTGAAAACTTAAAGAGTGCTGATTGTGCAGTAATGACATTTTGTAAACCCATGGAACTTTCTTCAGAAAAGCTTACATGCCATACAAATTCTGCAGCAACCAGCTTTTTTAAGGTTGATCAGACCATATCTTAGTGTAAAACCTCACGGCAAACCCTTTTTGAGCGGCGCCGTATTTCCTAGTTAGAAAGAATTGCTTGTACCCAAGTGTCTCGTCTGGTTCGTTAGCGGCCCTTGCCCCTTCGGACCGTCTTCTGCTCCTCCGGGTGGCAATCATGCGTCGTTTGGGGTGTGCGGTCGTTCCTCGTAAATCTGCGCTGCCTCCAATTGACGGACTCGATGTCCTCTTTTTAATAGCATTGCCACAATCCCGCGCATCGAAACGGCCACTAGGGCAAATGTTGCGACAAGACTCCCCCGAGGCAATGGCTGGATCATAAAACACTTGCCAGAATAGCGAGTGAGGCGTAGTATTGCCTCCCTCTCATTGTCTCCTCTCCTCAATCCCTCATTTGGCCGTCAGCCGTTCCTCCTGCTTCTAAATCCTCCGTGCGTCTGGCTTACGAGGCCCCTCCCTGTTTACCCTCCTCCCTCCCTCTCCCACTTCAGTGTTTCGTCCGTCGAATCCGATTCAGCGGCCTTGGTGTTGCTTCCGCGCTAACTAATCACTTCCTGCAATCGACCAGGCTTATCCGCCTACTTCTTCTCTTCCCCTCTCACCAACTCTAACTCCTTTTTGCTAAAAAATAAATCTAAGCATAATTTTCCTTGCGCAATTTGTCCAAAATCTTGTTTACGAATGCTTGGAAATTCGTTTTCTGAATCGTTAGTCCTAGAATCCTTCGTGTCAGATAATCCTAGACAAAAACATCGTTATACTGATTCAATTACAACAAAAAAAATGAGCCGGAGTATACTACTACTGTAAAATTAATGACCGGAGCAACAGTTCCGAGCTAGTTGTGGTTTTAGATTTTGACGGGTTTCGCGTTCAGAAAAATGAAATTGAAGGTTTTCAAAATATCACCTAAATATTGCATCATTTAGACTTTGAAAATTTAACAAAACGCAAACTAACACTTAATTTCTCGAATCACACGGGATATGGAACAGGTAATGGAGACAAATTTTAACAAACCCCTGGAAATGTACCAATGAAAATTAGTATTATTCCACTTTTGATTTATGAGACATCGTCACATATTCGAACGCCCAGGAAAAGTTGTCTGGGAAAGTGTTCTTGGTCAGCTTCAGAAAATTTTGCTGTTTGAATACACAACCTTGGAAAAACGAAATCGTCTTTTCAAAGCTTATCCTCAAAAAAAAATTTCGCTGTAGTAATTTGGGGCTTTTTGACAAACGCCGTCTGTCTGTGTCGTATGCTAACTAATTTCTGGTTTCAACAACTGAATCTGTTCCTAAGAATTTTCTCAACCAAATGAACTTTCCTACAAAACTTCTGAAGCCCAAAAATGGCATTAAACCAGCAACAAAAGTGGAACTATAATTATTTATGGGTGTAGTAGGTGTAGAAAATGAAATGAAATGAATGCATACACATTTAAACTTTGCCTAACTATTATCTTATCTCCTTTTAGAGTGTTTCAAATAAAATACAATCCCCCGAATATTTTCATTTTTCAAGACATCCGTATGATATTATCCCATCCTCCTTTCATCCCATCACCGGCCGTCTCCATTTCCCTGCAATTGTTTCAGCGTGCGGTCGAACGTCGTCTCTAAGCCCAGCCATTAGTCTCCGCCTTATTTTCGCCTCCTTTTGCTTCGGACACTCAAATATCTTACTTGGCTCAATCTGTTCTGCGAATCTATTCTCCGTCGCCCATTGTTTTGCACTCCGACGGGGCGTGCCTCCTCTCCTTAGAAATGCGTACTTTTCCTTCCTCCGCCCTGTTCCTCTGTCAATTAGTTGACAAATTGGCGAGGAGTACGCTAGGCTAAGTAAAATAAGCCTTTCTCGGCGAAAACTTTAATTGTTCTGTTTGGGCGGATGCCGTGTAGCTTTCATACGCACTTGGCTGGGCAATTCACGGCCGATGAATTATTCACAGAACGACGCGTCAATCGAATCTTGTTTCACTCACACCGTTCAGTGTTCCCTTAGAAGGCAAAAACAAAGAAGCAATCGCTCAGCTGTGACGGAGGGTTCCGCGGGGGGAAAGAGAAGGGTACGACCGATTCAGAAGACCTTGACAAAGGTTCCATAACGCTCTCTCGCGCGCTATCTCTCTCTCTCTCTCTCCTCTCTGTCTTTCTGTATTTCTGTCTCTTTCTCTCTCTTTCTCTTTCTGTATCCGCATTTCTATGTTTGTTTTTCTCTGTCTCTATTATCTCTATTCATTTCATCCCCTTCTGTTCCTTCCCCCGTCTCACTTTTGTCAGTGTAACTGCCTCTTTTTGTCTCTCTCTCTCTCTCTCTCTCTCTCTCTCTCTCTCTCTCTCTCTCTCTCTCTCGCTCGTTCTTCTTTCTCTCCCTTTCGCTCTCTATCTCTCTGTACCGACTGCTCTTTAGGTGTGGCTTTGTCTCTCTTTTCTCCATGCCTTGTCTCCCCCTTCTGTCTTTTCCCCGTGTCTACGTTTGTCTGTATGTCTGCTTTTTTCAGTGGTCCTGTATTTCTCTCTCTCTCTCTCTCTCTCTCTCTCTCTTTCTCTCTTTCTCTTTTTCTCAATCCCCCCCCCCCTCTTTGCCATGACTCTTTGAGTGAGAATTAAACTCCGCCCTGTCTTTTTCTCTCGGAAAAACATCTCGCTTCCTCCGTTAGGCGGGGTAATTCCGCACCATTACCTCGGCCTAATCAACGCCACGACAGCCACTTCCCGTCACAAATTAGGCTCTTATTTATGCGACAGACTCTCCGATTTCCTCTTCAATTGCCCTTTCCTTTGTTCCTTTCGTATTCCTTTCAAATGCATATTTCATGTCGGCCCCTCTGCGCACTTTAGAAGTCAATTGCACTCCATGAACCTTTGACTCGTTTTATGATATCTTGCTTGTTTGAAACTTCTCTTTGATAATCTCAAAATCCCAAATTCCAGTTGAAAATGTGCTTCTGTCATGGCGCGGACAGTTGACATCGAAAATGTGGCGGTAGGTCTCTTCAGAATCCTTATCTTTCGCTTCAGCGCCCTCGTCGTCCGGGCATTTGCCGGATTCTGCGCAAGGCTGGCTACTGGAAGTGTCTCTCGTGCACCCTCCTGCTCATAGGCTGTGCCTTCTACGCCGCCTGGTGCCACTTCAAACACCTCGCCTACTCGGGAATTCAACCACTACTCATGCAAGTTTAAAGGCAGAGGCCCACGTAAAATGAAGAGGGGGACCTGTCCATGCTAATCGTAAAACTCTCTGCATTTCACCATTGAAAATGACACTCTCTCGCCTACGTTACGTCATGGACAGGTCCTTTTTCATTTTCCTGGGCCTCTGCCTTTAAACTTTCCTTAAAATGATATCAAATTCCGAAATTTACCACTTTCGAGTTACTGAATATTATATCTAAACGTGCCAAATAGCTAAAGGCGTGATTTCTCTCAAGTTGGCGCGTCGCAATGTTCTCATAGAGATAGAATTTCAATGGCATTATCCGAATGGCTGCTTCAGATACCACCATGGCCCATGTGCCCAGGGATACAACTTTGTTCCCATCGTATTCGGCCTTATGCTATACGTGGTTTACATCATGGAGTGCTGGCATAGCAGGACAAAACTCATCAAACTCAAGAAGGTTGGTTCTTTTGAACATGGTTGCGTAAAAATTAAGAGAATGAAACACTTGAATCACAGCAGAAAGATATCGTTAAAAAGCGTATAATGTTTTATACAAAGAAATTGAAAAAAAAACCCTTCGATGACCCCAAAACCAAGTCTTAGCGGCAGACTTGGGCAGTACAAGGCAGACAACAGACAAGTTTTTAACCGGCGTGGTCGGCTACTTGGGCCCCCTTATCCAAATCCCAACAAAAATGAAAATGGATCTTTCCATGGCGCAACGCAGGAAAGATAGAGAGAGAGAGAGAGAGAGAGAGAGAGAGAGTCCCATTTTCATGAATTTTAGAGTTTAATGCTAAAATTTGACAGGTTCACTTTTGCTTTTCGTAGGCTATGAATTGAACCTGGAATGGGAGATTTGCTTCATTTTAAATGCAGGGTGTCAAACTAATTCTCAAAAGTATCTACATCCAAATTAGATTTCTTTTTGCTCAAGACCAAAATCATCATATCCCCTTATAATAAAACCCTGCCGTGTTTGTTTGTGTGTGTGTGTGTGTGTGTGTGTGTGTGTGTGTGTGTGTGTGTGTGTGTGTGTGTGTGTGTGTGTGTGTGTGTGTGTGTGTGTGTGTGTGTGTGTGTGTGTGTGTGTGTGTGTGTGTGTGTGTGTGTGTGTGTGTGTGTGTGTGTGTGTGTGTGTGTGTGTGTGTGTAGTGTATCAGCGTAGGTTCACGCGTTCATTTCCCCGGCAAGGGAGGGTGAGTTCGGCCGTAGGCCGAGTTTCATGTGCTTCACGGCATTTTCACGGCCGAATGAAGGGTATTGAATGGCCCTAGGCCATGAATCTGCGACCGCAGGCAGCAGTCCAGAAGGGTGCGCGCCGTAGGTGTGCGTACTCTTCTGGTTAGAGAAATTAGCCGACTCGTTTGAGAATATACGCTATGCTTTTCAGACCTATTGCCTTAAAAAGTACATTCTTTGAGTTTTACATAGGGTGGCATTGTTAAAAGAGTTGGGGGTTGTGAACCAAAATCTACCCCTTCGACTTCAGGTGCGAGTGGAGGACGCATCTTCGTACGTGCAGCAGCTGAAGGAGTCGCTTCCCATTGTTTGGTGGAAAAGTGTGTGTTATCACTACTTACGGAGGACACGACAAGTAACTCGGTAGAACCTGCGCTCACTTTTCTCTCAACCTTTGCTTAGATACAGAAACGGAGACGCCGTAGCAGCCACACAGGTCTACTACGAGCGGGTGAATTCCCACACGGCGGGCAATGTATTCCTCTACGACGTCTGTGGAGTTAGGGTAATAAATTGCTAAATGCATCATTGAAAGGCGCTTTGTAGGATATTTCGAAGAATGTGATTGGATTGGAGAAATTTCCTTTGACAAGGGTTCGACTGACCAGAGGATTCGTGTTTGCCTGTATGCAGGCGGCAAATGAATTCGAGGAGCAGAGGACGAGGTTCTTCAATGAAAACGAAATTAGGGACGACTACATGGAGGTAAGGGAATAAGATTGTTTCTTGTTTTGCCTAGAGTTTAAAGCATGTTGGTCATTTTCCTTTTCTAGTCTGGGGATTTAAACGAGGCAAGGGGTATGTCTTCCGACCAGCCATGGAAAAATGTTTGCCAGACTCGGATTAGGTAAGACAGATTCGAGCGCTGTAGAGGGTGGTGCCCTGTGTAACTCATTTTCTCGTTGCACTGCCTTTAAGTATACAATTCTTTCCAGGTGCGCGAGGGAATGGACATGTCCGAGGCCGCTTTCACAGAGGAGCTTCTGTGTTTCAACGCCGCCTCCCCTCCGTGGTTCCTGCACCCCCTCGTCTTCTGGATCTGCTCCTTCCTCCTTCTCTCCTGGCCCCTCCGTCTATACGCCGAATGGAGAACTGCTGTCCTCAACTACCAAGTAACCAAACTCTTTGGAACCAACTATCTCAGGTGACACCCTTAAGGAAAACGAGTAACCTTTGTTTTAGCCCGTCGTCAGTTAACTACACAGGTCCTCTAACTAGAACTTCAACCATGGAGACTGTGGAGTTGGAGGCTGCTCTTAGAAGGGAACAGTACTTTGTGGTGCCTAGTTACAGTGAGGCAATGCTTCTGCAACCACATCACGGGGGAGGGACCAATCTGGTAAAAGAGGAAAATCACGAAATAACGCGTGTTTAAGGCTATGATTTCTCCTCCTCAGCGGATATTCTCTCGTCCCCTTTTGTCGGATAACGAGGCTCCTGTGTTCCGTAACTATGGGGCTTTGGAGGAAGAGATGCCGTCACTGCCGTCTTTGCCCACAACGAGGGTCCAAAGGCCACTGAGCAACAGCCGAAGCATGAACTGGGAACATGGAAATCCTATGTAAGTTCTAAGAAACACTGAATTTGGGAAGATTAAGAAAACAAAACATGAACACTCTCAAAACGGCAACTCTTTCCAGAGACCTTCCTCCATCGCGAGCCATCCCCTCCCGTGGCCGTCGTGCCCCTCCCCGCTCCCTCTCAATCAGTGGTTCCACCGGTTGGTCCAATGGCTACCGTGTCATTGGGAGTCCAGATCGAACACCTCTCATCGAACCGCCAGAAGAACCTCCTCCGCCTTACGAAGTAAGCATTTTCTATACAAAATCTCATGTTCATTCCAGGTCGCTCTGAGGATGTGTGCTCCTTTGTACGAAAGACTGCGCCGGTCCCTCTCCTCTCGCCTCAACTCTATTTCCCATTCCAGTTCCAAGGACCTTAAACCGATCCCCGGAAATCCCTAGTGCCTTGGCCAGTGACCAACCGAGCAAAAAGATGACCACTACCAATGATTGCTCAACAATACTGTGTCGTGCCACATTATCGTGCCATTAAACGTTTTTACTAAAATTGGAAATTGTTGTCAAATTCATTGAAGACGTTATAGTTTCGCGACATTAAGGTGAATCTCCTGATAATGTAAATGTAAACAGGGGCATTATGCTTACTCTGACTACACTTTGGACAAGCCACGCATTACCATATGTTCGTAAAATATGAAATCTTACCCGTTTTTGCTGGCTTTTATTGCGTTGACAATACAATTAGTGAACGTAATTGAACGTAATTTTCGAAGCAGCACTTTTTACAGGGGGCCGAGAACGGTTTGGTGAAAAGGCGAAGTAGGGTACCAAAGATCCGCCCCGGAGCGAGAGATCGCAAATCCGCCCTAATGCGGGCATATGGCCGCTCAATTCCAAGTTCGCCAAATAATAAGAAAGGAAGAAGCGGGGTTTGACTACTTGTTTTCAATGTTGAAATGCTGCGATTTTTCTACTTAAAGGAACCATCAGAACAGATGTGGACTTTTGCGGTTTTTCAATCCGAACGCCCCTATCCAAAGTGTCATTTGCGAGAAACATTGTGGTCCACGAATCTAATGTGCGGGGGGGGGGTCTTTGCTGTAATGGGAAAATGGTCTCAAAATTGCAATCGCCTACTCAAAGATTTCGAAGACTAATCCAACTATAAAACCAAAAGGACAATAACACAATTGTACATTTTACTACTGGGTTCCTTAATTGCCTTCCACAGGTGTCGGCTTCTTGTATTTTCCTCTTCCCTTCTTCGTTCCGCTTAATGAATACTATATACTATCTTGTGCAAACATTCCGCAAGCTTTATCATACTTTTTTCTAGAGTATATACGTTACTCATCCTTGAGAGATGACATAGTTCACCACCAAAAGAACTTCCTTAGTCAGCGAAGGACTCTTCCGTGGTTACCCCGACTACGCCTCTTCCTTCCACTCAACACCTCATCTTCCGACAAACATCGGAACTTTCTCAAATCATACGACGTTCTTTCTAACTAATCCCTTACGTTTTCTAGATATGTGCTAAATTAAAACAGAATAAACGCAGCACGTATTGCCAATACGGTATTGGCTCTTGGCGCAAAGAGGTTCAGTTCTTGGCAAGAAACATATTCTCATTCAACAACAGTTCAACTGTCGCGCTGAGCCTTCTGCAGTAGCTTTACACGATCTAGTAAATATTTTTGATGCCACATTGATATGCCGCCGGAAATGACCTCTTGCGACACAACGCACTATTTCTTACATGGAGGAACAATTTATACTGGTCTTTGGTTGAAACAGCCATCATTTCTTGGCCTATTCACAAAAACATGACGCCGTTGTTACAATAGAAGTTGTTTGTATTTCTTCTTTTTTTGGATGCCTTTGGGACAAACTCGACCATTCCCATCGTTATTTGAAACCGCTTTATGCCACGGTAGGTCACGAAATGCGGTCAAACTCTAGAATTCTGCAAACGTGGAAAGACCCTCGTGTGTGCAAAGGATCGTATGGCTGTTACACTTTTTTTTACAAGTTTTTCCGAGATTTAAGAGTTTTTAACCAAATCCTTTAAACAAAAACCTAGCTTGGTAATATTTAAACAGGTATTTTTCGCATCACATACGCCTTAGGGCATACTTATAAAATGATTCAATTCATGGCCCCGATTTCAATGTTTTCAGTAAATAAGCCATCTGGAATTAGACGCCAATCATTCTCAGTATCTCTCTCTCTCTCTCTCTCTGCCTTTCTCTATCTCTCCCTCTCGTGACGTTATCTCCCAATTCTTTTAATCGTTGTCCTTCCATCTTTATTTCATTCTCTTTCCCACGATCAGTGTCCTCCGAACCCACACCTCCGTGCATCGCTGCCTTCCTCCGTTTGTAACATGATGTGCGCATTTTTTCGTCGCTTCTTCTCGCCGACCAAAATAGATGATACCTCGGGGAGTCACCATTTCAGCCCACGTTATCTATTACGCCCCGCCACGTCGTCTGGAGCCAGATTTTGATCCAAAAACGAACTTTGGAGGTTTGTTGAGAAAAAGAGACAAAGTGGCGTAGGCGAACCATATTTTGGAAAAGTTATAGAAAAAATGAAATGTTTCGCGAGAGATTCTGAACATAGGACTTATAGAGACTGAGAGACAAATAGACAGAGATCTAGAGAGAGAGAGAGAGAGAGAGAGAGAGAGAGAGAGAGAGAGAGAGAGAGAGAGAGAGAGAGATAAAAATAGACAAAACATAAAAAGAGAAACAGTGTTTGTGAATCACTGCGAGTGTTTTCCAACCTTCTTCGAGCTATTTGTTCTTGAAATCAGTGGGCTTAAAATCGGATAGGAAGACGCTTGGATAGTCAGCTCATCTTGCTTTTTGTTCATCCGCAGCTGTCGCCTACGCTTATTTATGAATAGAAGGGGACTTGTGATGTAAAATTATGTCACCACAACTTTCAATTTTGAATTCCACTCTTTGCATCACTGCTGCATCAGATTCCGCCTCCGGAAGCCAGAATTCATTTAATTTTCGAAAGAAGCACTCGGTTCCTGCACTTTCCAGTGTCAGTTTCCGTAGACTCTGATCCACGTTTGAGTTAATCTATTT
The DNA here is from genome assembly GCA_964057215.1 of Oscheius myriophilus. Taxonomy (NCBI): domain Eukaryota; kingdom Metazoa; phylum Nematoda; class Chromadorea; order Rhabditida; family Rhabditidae; genus Oscheius; species Oscheius myriophilus. Next base: position 13,923,533 of record OZ059903.1, read on the forward strand.
AGTATAGGTATTCACACGCACAAGTGCTTTTCCTAACTGAAACCCTCGTTTACGTTCACATTGTGTGACTGTTGATTCAACTTGTTTTCACTTTTAGTACTTGAAAACCACTTTGGGTTTCGTCGATTTCTATGCTTCATTTTATCTATTACTTAACCAAGTGTGCTATAAGCGACACACCCTAAAACAACGTTTTAGCGACAAACTGCTTTCAAAGGTGATAGAATATTCAATAGAAATCTTCTTTTAAATCATAAATTGCTTAAGATTCTTCAGAGAAAAGTGCATTTGTTCCAAATTAGGTGAACGTTCCCAATACGACTGATTTCGGTTTTTTTTTTCAGATTTTGAACATAAAGTTTGATATGTTATCACGTTGGTTTTTAAAAAGGTTATCACCCAAGGAAATCGCCTAAAATTACAAAATGAGCAAATTTTTCTAGAAGATGAAATAAGTGTTTTCAAATTTCGATTTATTCTTTCGTGTAGCAATTTTTCGGAATCTAAACTTCACATACTTTTCAAGTCTTCTTTATATTTTCAAATGATTTGTGTGTGAGTTCCGGTGAAATTCCGTTTCGGCTGGTTAGTTTGATTCATTGATACAATCACACTTAAAAAATATAAATCTCTCTTCATCGACAACGTGTAGTAATATATAATTAATTTTGTATTTTTTATGAAATGCAGAGTTTATTAGAACTTTGCTCGAAAATATCATTTTCCCTGGATCTTCTCCTCAGTAATTTAGTGCAATTAGGACGAATTAGTGGGTTTGAAATGGTACTTTTTCCCTTCTGTGAGTTTTCCGAAAACCACAGTGCACATCAAACGTCAATTGTGGTTGGTCTTCTATCCTTCTCTCCTTCAGATCGTATCAGAATGCGTTTTGTTAAGCAGCATCTGGGGTTCAATTTTCGCTTTACTATTCTTTTGCAATCTTTGCCTTCTGGAATTCTTGAGCTCTTTCCCGTCTCCTCCTCCATCGAAGCCTTCAGAAGGCTATGTTCCCACGGGCACAAAAGGCGCCCCCTCGGAGAAATATTTTTGGTGCTACCTCAAAAGAAGCGGCCGCCTCCGTCACACGAGAACCATCGGACGCCCATCAATGCAGTCACGTCACTTGGCTACTTTTTCAATTTAAAGGTTTTGTAAAATAGTTTTAAACAGGGCTTACAACTAAAACCAATTTAAATTACTGATTCTGATGACATAAGATCAGTGATCTTGCTTGGAAATTCGTAGGAATTTCCATATTCCCTAAAGATCCCACATCCTCATATAGCTTAAAGTGCAAACTTTCGAAGCGTCATGGGGAATTCGCTGTTTTTGTCGGTCCGAGTGCTCCAATTGGCCTTTGTACGCAACGTTTCCGGCCGACGTTTGTCTTTTCTTTCACTAAACAGCGAAATAGCCAGAGGTTTTCTCAATTGAACATTGACCGCAGCCAGTCGGAAGTTTTTCAACGCGCGTGTTCGTCACTAACAGAATGAATATTCTCTTGTTGAGCTGTTTTATTTTTATATAATAACGCATTTGCAGGAGAAATAGAGAGAAATAGAGAGATAGAGAGAGAGAGAGAAGAGAGAGAGAGAGAGAGAGAGAGAGAGAGAGAGAGAGAGAGAGAGAGAGAGAGAGAGCTACACATAAACATATAGACAGAGGGACAGGGAAATAGAGAATATGATTTAAAACAAGAGAAACAGAGAGAGACAAATAAAGACATAGCAAAACAGAAAGATACACATATTCAAAGAGATAGAGAACATAGAGACAGAGCAACACAGGAAAAGAGAGAACGAGAAAGATAGACGTAGAGAGAGAGAGAGAGAGAGAGAGTGAGAGAAAGAAAGAGACTAGGAAAATGAAACTAGAAGATCAAAGTAGTCTTATATCTATTTTATCTTTTCATGTGTAATGCAAAATCTAGCAGTTATTTATTTCTACCTTTAAAGAATAAGTTTTACCTATATCAAAGATGGATGTTTGAACAGAAAGATGTTTTCAGAAGCATCCAGGAATGTCTCCTAGAGTTTGAAAAGACAAAGTAGCTGAAGCGAATTATTCCAAACATCCGTGTTCACCTAGTTCAGAGTTCGTGTTTTAGCCTGACTCACATCATTTCAGTTCCCTGCTTCAATGACATTTTCCAACTGACTGCTCTTGAAAAAGAAACTGTCATATGCCCCTTCTTCCGACGAAAACTGATTTTTCTTCGATAAACTAAATTTTTCTTCATTAGCGATTGTTTTAGGAATATTACAATTGAATCACTTTCAACGTTAAAAGTTTTATGAACTGGGTTACGCATGACTTAACCGGGAGCACAAAAAGAAAAAACAGCAGAATCAAGAGATGCAGAGAAATGGCGCTATATGCAGTCATTTAATCTTCTAATGGTAACACAAGATGAAATTAGGAAAATCACATCTAGAGAAAAGGTCGCAAAGATAGCGTTATAACTTTACCAAAGTAAACTTGACCAACCCATCTAGAGAAAAGATTGCTTGGACAATGATCAATGCAATGTTTCCTTTTTTGTGAAGTCTTGCTTCGGACACTCACCTATCCACGTGTCGCTTCCCGTAAACAATTCCATAAACGCTTTTTCTCGGTCAACCCCAACACGGACCCTTTTCTAGATGTTCTCCTCTAAATGTTAAGATCCTCCGTCAGAATGCTAGAGAATAAGTCGAAATAAAAACAGTCCCTTGTGAATTAGGATAGGTTCGACTAGTGAGAGAATGTATGTGACCTCGTGAGTAAGCCAACATTATATTATTTCCCATTCCCTTCTGAATTCCTTTGTGTTCCTCCGTATCCGTCCGGAATTCGGATGTCGTGGTGATTCCGTGCCGTGTCATAAGTGGCACCTTTTCCTCACGCGAACGGTCTCCGTCGCCCTTGAAAACAGCTTCCTCGGCCCTTTCCTTCCATTTCCCGTGTGTTCAGGTAATCATGGTACAGCTCACAACGGCCTTCCTCCTTGCTCTCGTCGTCGTGCTCTTCCATCAAAGCGTAGGGTTAATTCCAAATGGGATGAACCTTTTTTCTTCAGGAAAGTGCTTCAGTGGTTCGGCAAAAGAGGAGTTCACTCAGCGCTTTCGACACTTTGGGAGGCATCGGTGAGAGTTTTTCGCAATCGAAAGAAATGCTGTTTCAGGGCTTGGCAAACGGTCTTGGCGTCATTTCTTTTACGACGACTACGACACAGGTGGGAGGAAATGACAAAAATGTCTTATAATTTCAGTTAAACTTTTCTCGGTGAATCTTTTATTAAATACAGTTGTTTCAGGCCTTGAGAAGCGTGTTCATCTGAGTGCATTCGACACTCTCGGAGGAATCGGTCTGGGAAAGCGAAGCAGCGACGACGAGAAACGGGCGGCCCTCAGTGCTTTCGACACCCTCGGGGGTAGATAAAATAGATAGCGATGAGAGACTTCTGTGTTTCAGGAATCGGTTTGGGAAAGCGTTCCTCTGAAGGAGACAAGAGGGCCGTCTCTGCCTTTGACTCCCTCGGAGGCATCGGATTGGGCAAACGGAGCCTCTAAGAATTGCCATGTAGACACGCCAATTGCCAATAAACGCTGTATCCGTTGGCTGTTGTTGTTTCTGTATAAAGATTTCAGTCATTGTCAGCACAATATCAATCGGGTTGGATTATTGTAATGTAATGTTAAAAAGAACAGAGTGAACAGTTTTTCAAAATCATCCGAATTGGTTGGGTTAAAAAGGAAATTTGAGTTCATTTATAGTGGTTGCGCAATTCGCTGAAATCGAACTATTTCACAAACTGCTAATATGTTTTTAAAGGCAGAGGCCCACTAAAACTGGATAAAAGCACGGTTTCAAATTTTTTCATGTTCTGGGAGGTTTTTGTTTCATAAGTTCAGCAACATGGTAAAGTACCCTTTTTCAAAGACCCCTACTTTTCGGCGGCGTGGCATATCCTATACGGAAACCCCGCGTATCTCCGTTCAACCGAAAAAAACAAAGGCAAACTATTTTCCCAGAAAAGGAGAAAATGTCCTTTTAGAGTTCTTAGACAAAAACTCCCAACATTAGTACTTGACAAATCCAAAACAAGTTTGTCTACGAAGCGTTGTTGTTTTATTAACGAGAGGAAAGGGGAAAATTTTCTTTTCCGGTTTTCCAGTTTTGGTTATAGTTAATTGTCAATTTGGGTTAGTTTTAGACATTAAAATTTGGTTTCGGTTGAAGTGAGTGATTCGACATTACAGCAATCCACTCTATCGTAATATAAACGTTGTCTTATTAATCTAATTTATATTAGAACAGCATTTTGTGAATGAGTAGATCAAAGATTCTGAAATATATGTTTTCCGAAACAGCATTTTTATAAAGAATACTCCTTGAAAATATATACTAATCAGGACGTTTGGTTAAATTGTGACATTCAATAGTCATAAAACGGCCGGTTTAGCAACACATGACATCAAACTGGGGGAAGTTTCCCGTTGTAATATAGCCAAAACACAAAAAGTTGCATGCGGTTTGCTTTTTCTAAACAACAATTATTACAAATTTTAAAATATTTAGTTTGTCCGCATCTTACCCAGGAAGAGAGGTGGTTGGTTTCAACTCTTTGCTATTTTGGGACACCAGTGTTTTAATAAACCAATTATCATTGTTCTTTATAAGTTGCTCGTCTTCTTTTCCTCCCAGAGCCCTTCTCCCCTCTGATATCTTAGCTCGTGGTTCTGCTGTGGGTGTTTGTGTGTTTGTCGCTGGCGTCTGATAAATGAGGCTTCGGGGCGATAAATCCTGGCCAGTTGTGCCTCAGAAGCGTAGTGTTTCAACCACCTACGCCCCTTTCCCTCATTCTTCTTTTTCTCTCCCGCCATGCGTTGTAAGTCCCTTCATCCTCACTTTCACCTCTTTCAATTGCTTCTCTTCTCCTCGTTGCTAGTGTTGGCTCTGGCCGATGAAGACCCATCCCTGCCGAAGGAGGTCAACTACAAGAAGTACATCGGAGAACAAGATTACAAACTTCCCTTCAAGACCCGTGTCAGTGAGCCTTTCGTGGTCGGACAGACCATCCACGCCGTAGGAACTCTCAGTGACAAACCCCACAGGTGAGACAACTTTTCAGTCACAAACATGGGACTTAGAATTGACTTCAACTTCCACAAAGGACCAGGCAAGGATTCCGACCTCCCTCTCCACTTCTCCATTCGTTTCGATGAAGGTATTTTCACAGTGGAACGTGAATTCAAAAGAGACTAGGCATCTTCTCCGGAAAGTTCGTCTACAACACCTTCAAGGATGGAAACTGGTCTGAGAACGAACAGCGCATTTCGAACCCCTTCAAGGCTGGACAGGAATTCGACCTGAGGGTGAAGATCCTCGAGGGAAAATTCCAGGTTTATTTGGAGATGACGGGATGAAAATGAACTTCAGGTCTTTGCCAACCGCGTGGAAGTTGGAAGCTTCGAACAGCGTCAGTCTCTGGAAGGAGTGAGTTGGGGGAAAGGCTTTTTTGGTTAACCTCGCCAGAGATGGAATCCCAAAGCAAGGTTTCGAATGGTTAAATGATTCTTTTGATAGCGCATGGACAAAACGGTCTTGTCTGCTTTGTTTCTTAACGTCTTTTTGTTGGGCTTTTTCTCTTTGGCAAACCCGGCCCGGGTCATCCCGCGCAAACAAAATACATACCCAAAGTCCTTCAACTCTGATTAATTCATTGAACCATACCATCGTACGGAAAATTCTGAAGCTTCAAGTCAATTTCGTGATTTCACTTTTGACTTATCCCTTTCCAGATCGACCACGTCTCCATCCGCGGAGACCTTTCGAAGCTGCGTCTCTTCCACTACGGTGGCCGCAACTTCCCCTCCCCTTACATGGCCGTGGCTGAGCTCCTTCCTGGAAAGCGCCTTGATGTGTCTGCCCTGCCCACTGGTCAGTCTTTTCCTCTTCAATGGTCCCGACTGTTTTGTGTTGAAAGTTGTGAGATTAAACGTCAACAGCTGAATTCTAGAGCCCTGGCACTATTTGACATAGACTATTAAAGACAAAACATGTTCGTTATTTCTTCAACTATTATATTCCAGGAAAGCGCGTGAATGTCAACCTCTACCGTGAAAACAAGCAGTTCGCCCTGCAGGTGCCGTAACAATTATTCCGTTGATCGATTGTTTGTAGGTGTCGATCCGCTTTAACGAGGGAGCCATCGTCCGCAATGCGATGGTGAACAACCAATGGGGAGCGGAGGAACGCGAGGGAAAGATGCCCATCTCCAAGGGAGAAATGTAAGTGTAATAAAGACATAAAGAAAGTGGTTGTAGCTTTGATCTGACCATCATCAATGAGGAATTCTCTTTCCAAATTTTCTTCAATGGTAAGCGATTTGCCTCCTTCTCCCACAGAGGAGCACCCACCGATGTGAAGACTTTGGAGGTCGACGGAGATGTTGAGGTAGGCTTGAAAAAGGCTTAAACGGGAACTGTTTCAGCTTCAAACTGTCACCATCAACACGGCCACCGGCGTCTGAACAAACAATTCAACAATGTAAACAATTTATGTAATAAATGTGTAGCCAATGAGTGAAACTTATTTTGATTTTTGTCTAAAATTGTCTAAAGGTCTCTGAGTTCCGGGTTGTTCTTGCGCAGGGCGACCTTGTCTTCTTCCGAGAGTGCCTTGAATTCTTCCTTCAGAGTGATTGCATCGTTGTGACAGCACGTACGGCCGAGTGTAAGATGGCATTGCACACGCGTTACGTAATGAATTATCTAAAGGAAGTTAAGAGAAAATACTAACGAAAAAACACCTTTTTGCAGAATTCGGTGGCAGCTGGGCTGAGACCAGTAAGCCGTGCCTTGTTCTGCTCCAGTACCGCCTGCATCTTTGCCCCGAGGGCAGGAGACTTGGCAGAAACCGCTGCGATCATCTCTCCCACTCGATCGAAACAGTCATGTTCAGCAAAGACCTGAATTTTAACTATCGAACAATTTTCGGTTCTGCCACGACAATTGTTTTCGTTAGTGATAGAATGAATCAGCAAAAACAAAGAGTTCAGAGAGCTGCTAAGTGCAACAATTGGGTCATCAATAGCAAATCACAACATAGCTGGCGGCAGAAAGTGTTTCGTAAAATCATGCAAGTTTGTTACGAAGGACTAACCTCCTTGAGGACAGCCGACTCTTCAGGGGTAATGTGGTGGGCAAATTCCAAGTTTTCCTTGGGAAACAGTGCTGAAAAAGTTGTTTAGAAACAAATATTGCCGTCTTTATGGCCCATTCAGATATAAAAGTGTTACGACGTTTGAGTCTTACTCATTAAAGACGAAACATCAGAGCAGAAAACAAAACATCAGTGCATCGTGTTTGCCTTTCGGGTTGTTATGCACACAATAGTTTAGTTTCATACTTGTAGCAATTGATTATCTTTGCAAAATCTATTTTCCCTCTGGGAACCAGTTAACATTGATAGTGATGTATTTGAACATTGGCATGTACATGTCGTCGGGTGACTGAACACGTGCGAAACATTACAAAACAGCGATAAAATACCCTATTTTAAGTAACTCTGCAATAAACCATCAGATATGTAGGTAGCTAACAACTTGATTCGGCCACTATTCAATCTTAATTGTGTTGTTTCAATAATTTTCTTTTAGGTAAATTAGTTGTGGGCAATTTGGCCACACTAGGTGCAGTTTTAGACAGAAACTCCAAGGTTGTTACAATAGTCAATTTTCCGGATTTCCATACAAGATATATAAAAGCGCTTTCGATTGTGACAAAAAACTGAATAAGTTTTCGAAGTCGGACCTACCCTTGATATCGGCTGGCAGATCGGCGCAAGCTTTGCTCATGATGAAAACTGAAAGTTGCCTTACCCGGCGAACGCTTAAATAGGCGTTCTCGCCATAATTCGACCGGTTCATGCGCCTCCCTTCGAGTGTTTTCGATTATAGAGACAAGTGGCAGTAAAAATAAAAACAGAAAAAGAGAAAGGGAAAGGAGACAGTTTATTGTTTCACGAAACTATGTAGAATGTTCACTCGGTTCCTCAGTTGTGGTAGAATTAGCCGCGCTTCAGGAAGAAGTTCACAGCCAAATAGAAAACGACTGCGATTAGAATCACCTGAAGGGAAAGTTTGTTGGGAAGAAGAAATACAAACTCGGAGGTTAAGGGCGCAGTCCGCTTGGTCAAGAGAACCGGCACGGGTACTGAAAGAACGGAATTTTAGAGAGAAATTTACAGAAGAGACAGAGACAGAGACAGAGACAGAGACAGAGACAGAGACAGAGACAGAGACAGAGACAGAGACAGAGACAGAGACAGAGACAGAGACAGAGACAGAGACAGAGACAGAGACAGAGACAGAGACAGAGACAGAGACAGAGACAGAGACAGAGACAGAGACAGAGACAGAGACAGAGACAGAGACAGAGACAGAGACAGAGACAGAGACAGAGACAGAGACAGAGACAGAGACAGAGACAGAGACAGAGACAGAGACAGAGACAGAGACAGAGACAGAGACAAAGACAGAGACAGAGACAGAGACAGAGACAGAGACAGAGACAGAGACAGAGAGGTTCTCACCTTTCGTTGGGAATATCCTCGATGAGTTCGTTCAGCCAACTAAACTTTCATATTATCCGCCTCTCACTCTAACCCACTTTTCTTGATTCGCCTCCTCAGGCATGGTGTCCACACAGAACGACTCGATGCTCACCGAGGCTCCAGGCTCCAGCACCATGTCGTCGTCCCTTCCTCTCATCTTCATCCTCCGCTGCTTCTTGATTGCCCTCATCTTGTTCACCGCCTTCTTGTGTTCCTTCTTGTCGTAGGGCTTTGTGGGATCGCTCATTTCCGCCGACGACCGCTAGGGACCAGAAACAGAAGCAGAAGGGGGTACTTTTCTCTTGAGACTACCCTAGTTCACGTATCGTAACGAGGCAAAATCACGTGAAAGTGAATCACTTTCCCCTACTCGTCGCATCCAAGCGGTCAAATGGGCATCGCTCTCGGAGTTCCTTATGAGGCATTCAGCCGATCTGTTCTGGTAGGTAGTCTCTAATCTTAAACACCGCTTTTACAGATATCGGGGACTCATCCCTACTGCAAGACGAACCCCCAGGTGTACGTGGCTCTTGGATTCGCTACAGGAGTTCCTCTCGTTAGGTGGGATCTCTTTGAATAGAAGACAAGTTTGTTCTAGGTTGGAGATAGAGTTGAACGCACCACGCTCAGACGAGTTGATTAAGAACTTTGTCGCTCTTTGCACGGGATCTACTCGATATAAGGCAAATAGTGAGTGTTCCTCAGGTTTATTTCACTTCACTCTCACTCGGTCAATCATTGATTATATGGCTTGCCCATCTAACTGTCTCACTCCAACAAATTCACCCACACTTTCCATTACCTCACCTGGCCTTCCTACGTATTTCCCTCTTGACTGTCCTCTTTTCAGAGAAGGCGCTGAGTTTCCTTGGTTCGTCGGTCGATGTCATCGACTCCCTCCACGGAATCGTCCTCCTCGGTCAGACTCTTGTGAGTGATAACTTCAGCCTCCCACCAACCCATTTTAGCCCGCCGTCGGTCATTCGAACGGCTTCGCTGCCACCGAAAAAGGCGTAGTAAAGAGCGCCCCGGACACAATTCCCACCTACGCTTTGTAAGACTCAAACCCCTCAAAGGTTGAAAAGCGCGAACTTCAGGGCTGGATCCATCGTCATGTTGCCGAGAGACACCGACGCTGGCACCTTCTCGTCCGTTTTCTACGTGACGACCCAGGCAATGACCATCTACGACGGAAAGGTCATCGGCAAGGTCACTGCTGGTTTGAAGCTAAGAAATATCGTTTGAAAGTGATGTTCAGGCATGGAAGACCTTCGCTACATGGTTCGGCACTTTGGCTCGGAGAACGGAGCACCCAAGAAGGCGATGCTTGTTCATGAATGTGGACAGATTTAAATAAAAGACTGTATTTCAAAGGAAACCCGAATAGAATTGAGAGAATCTACTTGAATCCCAGATGGGCGATCTTTCTAATGGTGGCGGGTCCGTTCCAGTAGCCCTTGGTCAGACCGTGCCAGTAGAGCCAAGGCATGAGGTAGCGCTTCATCCAGAAGCTAGTTCGTCTAAACGAGACGTTGATGATACTGTGGATTCCTGAGGGTACCGGGGGACAGATTGATCGATTGGAAGGGTTTCCATTGGACCGTCGGAGTTGAATTCTGCGAGGATGACATGGGATCGACTGACGACCAGGGGACACGAAGCGTAGCCGTCGTACTGAAACGGTTTCAATATTGTGCTAAAAATAGGTGGATAGAAAGCAGTTAGGGCTTTAGGCGTAGGTCGCGGAGACTCCGTGTTTTGACCGAAACAACCATTAACGTAGGTGCGTCCGGGAATAGCATTCAAAATGCAGACTAACCTCAGCCGGTGGCTCTTGTCCGTCCATAACCGCTCCCAGATTCTTTTCCAAAGTCTTCAGATGACTAGACACGGCAGCGGCAGTTTTAGCATTCGGAGTATTGGCACAGTCGCCCACAGCAAAGACATTCGAGAACGCTTTGCTCTGAATAAATCTGAAGACTAAGACCAAACTAAGGTACCTGGAGAGTCTTGGGGTTGACATCGACGAAACCACTGGCGTCGGCTAGCGGCTGACAGTTGAGCAAAGGCTTTATGGAAGAGCAAGGGGGGCCAACATGGAGGAAGGAGTACTGGAAACAGGGGGTGACTCCCAAAGCCCAACCGAACTCACATTGATTTCGAAGGTCTTCCCCGTGGGCTTGGCATTGTCATCGAGGACTTCGAACTTAGCCACCTTCTTTTTTCCATCTACTTCGATGAGATTCGTTCTCGTCCGAACCTCGATGTCCTTATCCGCAGCAACTTTCTCCAACGCGATGCGATACTTGTCTATTCCGAAGAGCTGAAACAAAAGTCTTTGAAAGCTAAGGGCAAGGAGTCAAACCTTTCCGAGAGAAGTGGCGTAGATGATTTTCGCGTTTTTCCGAGTTCCCTGCATTCTGAGGACTTCATCTGCAATGTAGCAGGCCTTCTGAGGAGCACCGGCACATTTAATGGGAGTGTTTGGGAAAGTGAACAAACACGTTCCGGACTGAAATTAACAGATGAGAGATGAACAGGAGAGAGAGAAGGGATAGATACGGGAGAAAGATGGCCGACCTCAAACTTCCGCAATTCCTCGAAGGTCTTCTCACAGTAGAAGGGAGAGTAATTGCTCGATACGCCAGGTCCTTTTATAGCCTCTGGCAGTCCTTTAATCTAAATCAACCCGATAAAATCCATATTTTGCTCAGATACCATTTCGAATCTTGGGTGGATGCCTGTCGCCACCACCATGTAGTCGTAGGTCAGTTCCTCTCCATTACTAAACGTCTTACTGTAATTAGTTTAATATAAACCAACTCAAGGAGTAGTTTATTCTGTTGTGGCTGGAACGCACTGACAGCCGCGTGCACCCAAGTGGAGTTCGGGTGAATGAGGTCCGCCTCATTTCGCGTGTTCTGCTTCAGAGTGGCCAGACCACCGCTAACCAGAGTGAACCCCGGTTGGTAATAGTGCGTCTAAAATGTGTCGTTTTTCGTGTTACGCGTAGTTTGATGAATCTTCGATGAAACAAAGGTGTAAAGCAAAAGCAACCTTGGCGGGTTCGACGACGGCGACGGCTCCTTTAGGCAGTTTACGCGCGAACTTGTGACTGGCGCCGAGACCGGCGGATCCACCTCCGACAACGATGAGTTTGAAGTGACGACCTGAAGAAAAGAGAATGAGTATTCTTTTAGTAGAAAAATTAGGTGGAGGAAGGGGTAGAGTTTAGAGGCGACCCATGAGCACCATGTTCAGCTGAATTTCGAAAACTGGAACTCATGTAGGGCTCACAACTAACTAATTATGTTTAAACGGAGAATTTGAAAAAGCACTGTAGCAGAATAACCCATTGCAACAAAATATTTTGACAAAAAAAACCCGTGACGACTATTTTTCCATGGTGTTTTCAGTGTGAAGGTAAATAAGCAACCGATGTTGATCCCATTGAATGATTTAAAGTGAGTGCGTTTGTTTCCAGCTGGCACTTACAGCCATCGATCCACTGAACTATCTGTTTACGACTCTGTATACTGTTTTCGACAAAAGGTTGAAGGCTAATCCAATCACAAGAAAATCACCAAGGCAGCAAAAACGAGGCGAACAATTAAAGGAACCTGCCCGATTAGGGTTATGGTAGTTGGAGTAGCTATTGATGTTCATCAAATGATCGACTCGCACTTGTTTATAAAAGAGGGGGACTTCCAATTGCGCCCGTTCTTAGTTACGGGAGATTTTTGGAATTTCCGTGGAACTCCAACCAAACATTATGCCCTACCTGTGTTGGCTTTTATTTTACACAGAACACTAAGATAGAAATTGCTTACGATCACGAACCATAAAATACGGCGGAGACCTTCATTGCGACAACCGGCTCCGCAGTAGACGACAGCTGCTATCAGACTGCGGGAAACAACGCCTTCCCCTGGAAATCTTCCGTTCCCGACAAAATAGCGAAAGTCACGTAGCCAAACAGTACAGAAAACGACTACAAGCAAACAGAACGAGCACCTTCCGCGGAAAAGTGAGGGTGGCACGTGGGAAAACACGCCACGGCGAGGATAAGAACTGGTTCTTTGGTGCCGAAGATAAAAATAACAATACTAGACACGGGAGATAGATTAAAAGTTCATTCCAAATTAAATAAAACGGAAAATCACCAATACTCTTTCTTCTCGAGAGGCGTGTAAGTGACCTGGATGCTGTTACCCTTCAACATTCCCATCCGCTCCAGGTTCTTCGGAGGGATCCACAGTCCATCTGGTCCACTGTATACGTAGGGCAGCTGCAGGATGTAGTATCTAAAGTTATTATTTTACTTTTATAAACAAAAAATAACCCACTTGGCCCATGCCAATCGCAGAGGTCCCTCTCCCGTGTGGAAATAGCCGCTTTCGTTGGGAAGGAAGATCTTCGGATCCACAGTCACAGAGACAGGGGCTTTCGGAGTGACGATGTGGATCTTCATCAGCTGAGCCGGCTGATGAGGCAGTTTTCTGCAGGTGCACTGGCGACGGAGGGGAAGATCGGATTCCAGGATGTTGAGACCCGCGTCACGGCAAGCAGCCTCACGGGCAGATGGACCCTTTAAAAGACATTGCTGACAAGGATAATAGAACTTTTGAGAAATACTAGCCGATTCCAAGGAATCGAACACTTAACCCCTAACTAATTGGAATTTCTTAGTGTCAACCAGCTTTGGAGTGAGGCAGCTGGCTGACGGCAATATATTACAACATAAACCTGTTAACAGCTATGTCTCAAGTAACGACTGTAAATATCACTAATTTGAGAAACAAACGAGAAAGTAAGTGTCCAATCAACCTTTGGCAAGACGATCGGTTCCCCATCGGAACCGACGAAGAAACGGTGGCCACGAGGACATTCGTAATCGAATCCAACGAACAGTTTCACCTAAAATACCCGATTTCGACAAAACGACGAATTTTTTACCCGCTCGGTCTCAAACTTTTTGTTCTTGGGCTTTCGGTAGCTCATGTAGCCAGCCCCTTCCACCGCATTCACGTAGTCCATATCCTGTTCCCAAACATCAGGATCTACCTAGATGGTCGAATTGAGAAAATTCCTTCTTCTGTCGTTACCTGGAACTGAACATCCACTGGCAGAAGGTATTCACAGGCTATCTTGAAGTTCGGCTGATCTCGAAGACCAAGGGCGTGGCTTAAATTCGCACAGGTTGAAATGAAGCACATAAAGCAACCAACCTGTAAATGCTACCGGGTCCGATGCACGTCAAACTCCACGAAGGGAAGATGGGTGGGATTGCGGGGGATTCGGAATGGGGAACTCCAGGCAAGTAAGGCGTCTGAAGAAGATACGCGATTGGTTGCGCGATTAGACCGCTAATACCGTTCGACTGTCGAGCTTCTTTTGTTTCTTCATGAACTCATGGATAGCACTGCGACGAAGATCAGCCGGATCCTTGTAAGAAACTAGAAATAACCATTAAATTTACAATAAAAAAGATAGCTAACTCTTGGTGGGCGAAGTGTAAGCACTGCCGTTCCAGTAGGCATCAGCCTCTTCGCTGTCTTCGTCAGAAGAAGCCTAAACGAAGGTTTCTCTACAACACGAAACCCTTTTACCGTTTGGGAGCTGGTTCCAGCCGAATCCTCCGAAATTTCGTTGCTCCTGTCGCGCAGCAGACGTTTCGACTGCCTTCCGTCGACCAAAGGATTCGAGCCAGCACCCGGACGAGGCCAGTCTTCCTCTCCATTCCAGGCCTGCAAAGATAAAGATAGTTCCATACAGCAACATGGGCTTCTTCCGCCGAAGGCCTTCATAACAACATGGGTAGGATGAGGTAGAAAAGGGGTCCACGCATCTTCCGGACCCCAAAATTAGGTTGATGCTTCTCTCTCTCTTACCTCATCCTTGTCCAATTCAATTTCTTCTTCTTCGTCATCCACTATGGCGAACCCATGCCGTTCCAGTCCCTTACAGCAGGGAAACGCGGCGTTGGCATAGTAAAAGTCGTAGTTAGCCTCCTGGATTTGACTGGTGAAATAAATTCAAACCGGCTGTCACCTTGACCGAGAAAGGATCTCTCCTCAGATGCTGGCTTCTGCCACAAGTACACGTTGAGATGAAGGTGACCCCGCTGTCGTGCAGTTCCCACTGCTTCTCAGCCACCGAATTGTCACCAACACAGGGGTGAACCTACAGCGTTTAATACTCAGTCAAAGAACGCGTTAAACCCCTACCGCTTTCAGGCAATTGCTGCCCGTGATCGACTGCTGTTCGCAGCACTGCAGCCCTCCCTGCCACAAACTCTCACAACGGGCTCGGAGCTCCGCCATTGCCTGGTCGCGAGGCCCGACCAGAACACTATCCAGGTAGGAAACTGCTGATCCGAACTGAAAATTGATAAATTCAGCAAGAGTTTGGCACTACTCGTTGAATGTGCTCTGCTTTGGTAAAAACGGAGCGTTCCTTCTCCTTTGCAAACTGCCATGAGTACTGATCAACAGCCTCGTTGATAGCCAAACGAGTGAGACTAAATTATCGGTTTTTAATGATATTTTAAAGACTTACTCTTTCATAAGCTTCAGTTCCTTACTCGCAGAAGTTGCCGCCAATTCGACAAATGAATCCTCACTCCACAGGCAGTGGTAGATTTCATCGAAGAGACCGATAAGAGTGCCCAGGGTGGGTAGCTAAAATTGGAAAATAAAGGAAGGTGAGGTGCACATACTGGAAGAGCTCTGTGTTTGTCCTGACGAACGGAGGAGAGCTGAGAGGAGAGGAACTTGACAAATCCTTCGGGTGAGGGAACTTCTGCAAAGAAAGGATGATTTAGGAATCACGGGTAATATAATGAAGACATCGCGAATCTCCATGGCGGTTGGGGATCAAAACTTCCATAAATTCTGTGGAAATGTAGCAAAAGTAACAACAAGAAGCCATCACTAAAAACCTTCTCACTTTCTTCTTCATCCTTTTCCTCGCCCTTCCCGAGAATGAAATCGACCATATCGCTCATGGGATTGTGCGTGGCGGCCGCAGGAGGCAGCAGCCGTACATAGTGCTCCTGATCCTTTTCCGAAGGAATATAACCAAACGACGGCGACCTGAAGTTAATTTGTTCTTTCGTATAGAAAAAAAGCTGACGTTCCGTTCTCAACGAGCCGGCATTGCTTCAAAACGTTGTAAATCTGGTCTTCGAGGCTCAACTCCAGCTTCTGATTGATCTCTTTCTGCAAGAACAACCAATGAATTCGATGGAAAAGACAGTACCTTCTTGCTATTTCCAAGTTCAGTTCTGATCAAAGTCTTCTGGAAGGCGAAGAGCAGCCGTGGCAGCGCCAGCCGCCCGTCTTTAACCAACCGACTGTCTCCAGAAATGTCGGGATCTGGCGAATCCTCTAGAGTCTCAG
Organism: Oscheius myriophilus; assembly: GCA_964057215.1. Lineage (NCBI taxonomy): Eukaryota > Metazoa > Nematoda > Chromadorea > Rhabditida > Rhabditidae > Oscheius > Oscheius myriophilus. The sequence continues at coordinate 13,939,531 of OZ059903.1, forward strand.
AAATTTTAGACCGACCGGAAAGTCTTGAAATTAAAAAATATTTGTAGAAAATCAACCAGAAAACCTCATTTTATTGACAGCCTTTAAAGAGCGGACCAGAGACATGTCGAGGCGCGGCAAGGGCTCCAGAAAGAGAATTATGTGGGAGACGAGGGAGGTAAAGTGGAGCATTTTCATGTATTCCTCCTCGGAGGATTTCAACTTTTCAAAGAAGTTCTGAACTGCCGTTAAAAATAAAATAGGTGCTGACGTTACCTGAGCCGAGTTTTCTGCACAAAACACCTGCGACAGGTTGGAGACATCGGAGGGACTGTTCACCACGAGGAACAAAACATCGAGAGAGGATGCGTAAAATACGTCCATCTCAACCAGAGGTTCAGGAAAATAGAGAAGACACCAACCCCGAGTTTGACGAAACCGTCAATTTTAGAGGAGAAGGCCGTCATCCGGAGAGTGTCATTGATATCCTCCGCTTTGTCACGATTTGGCAGGTCTTTTCCTACCTCAAATTGAGCAAATTAAAAAAAAGGAATATAACTTACTAGAGTAACAACTGTGGTAGACTTCTGAAGGAAACGAGCCAGTTGTTGCTTTGCGCAGAGGATCCACTTGTCCAGTGACTGAGCCGAAGACATCCGGAGGTTCGAATTATCCGGATCCACATCAGGTGACTCCATCGAGGCAGAACCTACAAAAGACCGGTTCAATCCTGTGAGAAAAAAATAAAATAAAGGCAAGAAAGGGAAGATGACAGTGGTGCCGCACCAGAAAATGACTGTGGTTCCGCGTGGCTCACGGGAAAATAAGTGAGGTTCCGCGTGGCCCTTTAGAAAATTCGTGTGGTTCCGCGTGGTTCACCGGAAAATTCGTGTGGTTCCGCGTGGCTCACCGGAAAATTCGTGTGGTTCCGCGTGGCTCACCGGAAAATTAGTGTGGTTCCGCGTGGCCCTTTAGAAAATTCGTGTGGTTCCGCGTGGCTCACCGGAAAATGACTGTGGTTCCGCGTGGCTCACCGGAAAATTAGTGCGGTTCCGCGTGGCTCTTTAGAAAATTCGTGTGGTTCCGCGTGGCTCACCGGAAAATTAGTGTGGTTCTCACCGGAAAATTAGTGTGGTTCCGCGTGGCCCTTTAGAAAATTCGTGTGGTTCCGCGTGGCTTACCGGAAAATTAGTGTGGTTCCGCGTGGCCCTTTAGAAAACACGTGTGGTTCCGTGTGGCTCACCGGAAAATTCGTGTGGTTCCGCGTGGCTCACCGGAAAATTCGTGTGGTTCCGCGTGGCTCACCGGAAAATTAGTGTGGTTCCGCGTGGCCCTTTAGAAAATTAGTGTGGTTCCGCGTGGCCCTTTAGAAAATTCGTGTGGTTCCGCGTGCCCATTTTGAAAATGAATGTGGTTTCATACCATGCATGTAACTTATAAATAAAATAACTTTTAAAATTAAAAATGGTTACAAAAAAGCATATGCGTGTGATCGATAATGCGTTGTGCGACTACGTATGCGATGTGAAATTTATTTTATTTATTTTTATTTAACGTTTTCGAATTGTTACTTTATGAATTTGATTCTAAAGCTTTCAGAAGTGCTTAATCCTCAATGCGTAGAAGATGATGTCCACAGCTTGTAGGAGGATAGTTGGGCCCAGATCCCTTGGGACTCGTCTGTGTTCTCGGAACTTGTCCACAGATTTCGACGCGGATGTAATCGTCATTGGTGAGTCTCCTATAATCCTATTATATGTTTTACTAGGCGGAGGTCATGCCGGTTGTGAAGGAGCCTCTGCATCGGCCCGATGTGGAGCGAGAACGATCCTCCTCACGCACAGCAAGGCCACTATCGGGGAAATGAGTTGCAATCCGAGCTTTGGAGGAATTGGAAAAGGTGAGGCATTTGAAAGTGACAATATATATCTCTCTCGCTCTTCAGGACATCTTATCCGTGAGATCGACGCATTGGACGGAATTTGTGGCCGAATCTGTGACAAATCAGCCATCACTTATCAAGGTATCGCCATGTTTTCCATTCTTCATCATGTTACAGCTCTGAATAGAGGAAAAGGTCCGGCCGTTCTCGGTTTACGTGCTCAAATCGATCGACAGGTCTACAAAAGAGAGATGCAGAAGGTTTTGTGCCAGCCGACTGTCAATAATTTCCTTTTTAGGAGATCTTCTCTACGAAGAATTTGGATGTGTTGGAAGCCAATGTGGACGATTTAATTGTAGCCGAACACAAAAACTCCCTTTTTGTCCAAGGCGTGATTTTATCCGATGGAAGGAAGATACGGTAGGCACAATATTTTTTCTAGATTTATAAATGTGAGGTACTTCAGGTCAAAGTGTGTATTAATAACCACGGGAACTTTCCTTGGAGGAGAGATTTTCCTGGGAACAGAGCGATGGAAAGCTGGCAGAATTGGAGAAAAGGTACTTTTTATTTAGTTAGGCGTTTATTTTTGTGTTTTAGAGTGCCATCGGCTTGTCTGAATCATTCAAAAATATCGGCTTCCGTTTGGGCAGATTGAGGACGGGTACTCCGCCAAGACTATTCAAGGTAGGACATACTGTTTGTTATCGTTTCACAATTCTTCTCAGAATACTATCGATTTTTCCAAATTCCAAGTCGTCTCGCCAGATTCCGAGCCGATTCCTTTCTCCTTTATGACAGATGAAATATGGCTCCAACCGCACGAACAGGTATTGTACTCTTCAATTTGTCAGTTGTGTTTGTATTCAGTTGCCTACATATTTGGGAGAAACCAACGACCGAGTCAGAGATATTGTGGAGCGTAATCTTGATGAAAATGAGCACGTGGCCAGTGAGACAACCGGACCGAGGTACTGCCCTTCACTGGAATCCAAAGTCATTCGCTTCAGGAACCTCAAACACAGGGTTTGTTTTAATGATCCTAGTTATATTTTATTTCTCAGACGTTTCTGGAACACGAAGGACTGGATTCCGATCTTGTCTATCCACAGGGCATGTCGATGACCTTCAAACCAGAAGTTCAGTTGGAGATCATGAGGGCCATCCCAGGATTGGAAAAGGTAGTGCAAACGCTTCCCGGAAATTCAAGTCTTCAGGTTGAAATAGGTCAGCCTGGCTACGGAGTTCAGTACGACTTTGTGGATCCTCAGCAGCTGAAAACGACGCTGGAGACAAAAAGAGTGACAGGACTCTTTCTGGCTGGTCAGATCAACGGAACCACTGGATACGAAGAGGCTGCCGCACAGGGTGAGGCTCCTTCTTGGCTGGGTCGTTGAGAATCACAATGGGCAGTGTATGCCAAGTTTGGCTCTAAAATATTCACGTTGGAGCGTCGCAAGGGGCTACGCATATATAGCGCCACTCAGGCATTCCCATGTGCCACCAAACTGCATTAACACTCATGTAATCTTAAATCATTGGGTTCTACCACAATTTGCGAACATGCATTAGCAGCGTACATCTTTCATCGACCGATGTACAAGGTTTACGGTAGCTTGTGGGGGTCATGCTACTTAGGTCGTCGTAATGCTCACTCATAAGGAGATTTCAGGAGTACTTGCTGGGATCAACGCGGCCGCCCGTGCCCATAACGAGGCAGGCCTTGTAATCAAGCGGTCGCAGGGATACATTGGAGTATTGGTGGACGATCTGACGAGTCTCGGCACAAACGAGCCCTACCGCATGTTCACATCCAGAGCAGAGTGCAGACTACATCTCAGGTACCTCTTTCATGGGTTTGTGTTAAAACATTTGCTCTATACCGGACAATGCGGATATCCGGCTGACAGATCTCGGCCGGAAATGGGGAACTGTTGCTGACAGCCGGTGGGACCGCTTCCTGTCGATGAAAAGACAGCTGGACGATGCGGCAGAGGAGTTGAGGGGAATTCAGATGAGTCTCACCAAATGGACTCGCGCCATTCCGCGGATACAAACCAAGAACGGAGCCAAAGGTGGGGAAGACTTCAGAAGTTGAACAGTCCTTTTTCAGTTCTGAACGGCTTCGACATGATCCACCGTCACGGAGTCAACTTGGAGGAATTGGTCACCGCCTTCCCAGAGAAGCTGGAGCGTTTCCGAAACGCTTCAGAGGAGTTGACTACGCGGCTGAGGGTGGAGGGAGCTTACGAGATGGAACACAAACGATTACTCGGCAAAGTGGGGATTTTCTGATTCCAATTCGGAATCCTCCTTTTCAGGTGGCTCAGATCGACCGCGAGGCTCAAACCCTTATTCCCGAGAACATAGATTACGGTAGTCTGATGGGACTCAGCATGGAATGCATGGAGAAACTGGAGAGGGCACGCCCCCAGAACCTCGCAGCTGCCTCCAGGTACACTCGTTCTCTCTTTTCTACTACTTAAATTGTCTCAGGATCCCTGGAATCACCCCTGAGGCGGTAATCGGACTGTTGCGTCATCTGAAAAAGCCGACATTCGCGTTGAAGGAAGGCACTGGGTAAAACAGATTAGATTTTAGAAGTTGTGATTGTTACTTGTCTTTGTTATGAACAGTTTAAAAAGTTATTCCTTTGTTTCCGTGGGCGGGTTCTTCAAGTCGTTGAACACTTGGGCGAGCATTTTGTTGCACATGGCTGCGTACGGGTTCATAGCCACCGCCTGCATCTTTGCGAAAGAGGAGCCCAACTTCGACGCCGCTTCAAAGTCCAACTGAAAGAGAAATGTGCTCCGCTGCTACCGTAACCCACCCTGGCCTTCTCGTCATCGCCCTTCAGACGGTAGATCATGGCCCTTTGAACGAGGGCTTGACAGGCACTCTTGCCCTTTCCTTCGCTCAATTCCAGTGCCTTCTCAAGGTCATTCAGTGCATCTGAAACTTATTTTCTCTTTTTTTTTTAAGTAATTGCAATACCTTCTACTTCCTCTGCCAGGCGTCTGGCCTGCGCCCTGTTGTTGTAGGCCGAAGGGTTCACAGGACACACTTCGATGGCTTTGGAGAAACAGGCGATGGCTCCTTCGACATCGCCCGATTCCGCCTTTTGCACGCCTTCTTTCTCCAGGTTTTTCGATTCTCCTATTCCAGCATGGTCGATTGGTGCTAAAATGATTATTTTGTTTTATTCTCGAACTTCCGAATCAGGATCCAACGACTTCTTATCCAAAGACTTTTTATCCACTGTGTGCATTCTAGAAAACTTTTAGAAAAGCCTCAAATTTGTAGAATGTCTACAGTTCGTTCAGAATATTAGCAAATGTTCATTAGTTTTTAAGGGGTTTGGGCCTGTTATAAATGAATGAGAGTAATAATGTTCCCTATTGAAGTTATGCTAACCTAACCTACCATCCTGAGAAACTTCTGCTTCTGCGACGAGGCCTTCCGCTGGGAGTAGAGGGTTCAAAATGCGACTCAGCACGGCACGGTCATTGGCGGTAGTCATCTCTCTAAAACACAATAGGAGAACATTGGGGGAAAATGTGGTAAATGGAAGGCTTGTTATGAGTTGGACGACGATGTTCGGTCTTATGGTGGAAAAGTCGCTCAAAATTCTGTCTCCGCGGGTTTTCAGGTGAGCAGCCTTGGATGTTTTATCTTTTCTGCGGTTAAGGTAATCAACTGAACATATAATCCAAAATTACATTTCCATATTAGTTTTCTTAAGAAAGGCTCGGTGGGACTGTATGTCATTTGTCCCTCTGTGACTTTGGATCCAAACGTTCCATGTCACAGTTCGCTTGATTATCCTGATCGCAAAATGGGGAAGATACAAATCATCAAAGTTAACGCTATGATCACTATGAAAGATTGAAGTGGTTACCGAAAAACACAAGACAATAAACATAATACGACACTTGTCTTTCTATCATACACAAGGGAAGTTGGAAATTAGTGAACAAACACAATTGTCTTGGAACGCAGTGACGGAATATTGACAAATGGTATGGATAAGATGCTAATGAGAGATGCAACCCATATCTAATCGAATGAAAGAATCGCCAAAAAGCGGAGTGCGGTTGGAATCAGCTGGGCAGTCTGTGTCTGATGAGATCGGCGCGACGATAAATGGTTGGGCGGTCGCCAAAGCGCCAGGGTCACGTTATCAAAGTGTCTTTGAAACACAAAATCAATTGCAAGTCATTTCGTCGGCCGATTGCAATTTCGAAGACGGGTTGTAATTCGAAATAGCACGTTTACCTGAGGAAGGCCAGTCGAGTAGAATATTTCTAGAGAAGGAGAGTTTGAAGATTGGTATAAACCGAGTCTTTTGGCGATGACACGTTTCCATCACGGCTTTGGAGAACTGGTTTTCTCTTTTGAATAGAAAAAGACAACACAAAACATGTCGGAGTATGAAAACGAGTCTCTGTGTCTCTGTGTCTCTCTCTGTGTCTCTGTGTCTCTGTGTCTCTGTGTCTCTGTGTCTCTGTGTCTCTGTGTCTCTGTGTCTCTCTGTGTCTCTGTGTCTCTGTGTCTCTGTGTCTCTGTGTCTCTCTGTCTCTGTGTCTCTGTGTCTCTGTGTCTCTGTGTCTCTCTGTGTCTCTCTGTCTCTGTGTCTCTGTGTCTCTCTGTCTCGCTGTCTCGCTGTCTATCTGTGTCTCTCTGTCTCTCTGTCTCTCTGTCTCTCTGTCTCTCTGTCTCTCTGTCTCTCTGTCTCTCTGTCTCTCTGTCTCTCTGTCTCTCTGTCTCTCTGTCTCTCTGTCTCTGTGTCTCTGTGTCTCTGTGTCTCTGTGTCTCTGTGTCTCTGTGTCTCTCTGTGTCTCTGTGTCTCTCTGTCTCTGTGTCTCTCTGTCTCTCTGTTTCTCTGTTTCGCTGTCTCGCTGTCTATCTGTGTCTCTGTGTCTCTCTGTCTCTGTGTCTCTCTGTCTCTCTGTCTCGCTGTCTCTCTGTCTCTCTGTCTCACTGTATCTCTGTCTCTCTGTCTCTCTGTCTCTCTGTCTCCCTGTCTCTCTCTCTCTATGTCTGTCTGTCTCTCTCTCTCTCTCTCTGTCTGTCTGTCTCCCTCTCTTTCTCTTGCTCGCCCCAACAACAGAAACAAAAGGATTCCCTCTAAACTACTTTATTGATTCATACTAATAGGGAGTTATTTTTGGGGTTTCATTTTTTTCTGTATTTTTTTGGCAGGGTTTTGGCAACTTTTTGATTAGGAAAGGACAACACGAGCACCAGGAATTGGATATAACCAGTAGCAACAATAGAATACACGTTGTGGAACTCGTTACACAGGAAATATTGACGTCCAGTGAGATTCAAAAAAAAGAAACTATAACAACGGCAAGAACATAAATTGGAACATAATTATGGACGTAATCAACTGAGCTTCTTCTCGACGTAGATCTAGGCGTTGTAGCGGAGGGTGGCCAAGAGTCCTCCAAGGGGATTGGTCAAGTCGCGGTTGGCCTCCTCGACGGTGATGGAATCGATTCCGTTAGTCTTGCTAAATAAGGAAAGTCTTCAGAAGACTGAGGAGTGACTTACGTGTGGTAGCGGAGGATGGTCTGTCCTCACTCGGCACATCTGTCGGTGACGGTGAGGACGGCGGGGACCGAAACGGCGCTGGTGCAAACGGAGTGGAGGAAGCAGAGAGCGTGGGTGGCCTGCTGGATGGCCAACATCTCCATCTTCGGCTCGTTCAGCAGAACGCTGTACTTCGGGGTCTTGGCGGTACCCTGAAAAATACTAAAGTTTTCAGGGAATATGTCAACCTCACCTGGAGGACCGTGTGGGGATGGAGGAAGAATTCCGGAGCCGCGGGGGAAACGACGTCATTCTCGATGAGGAGACCGGCGCTGACGTTTTGTTCGCGGGCGTTGGCACCCTCAATAACCTAGAAACAATTTCGTCAATGACTAAGTTTGATGTCTCACGGTCTTGTAGAAGCGCTCGACGTGGGCCTTGCTGACGGTGATCATGATGAGGTTGGTACCCTGAGGGAGTCCCTTCTTAGCGGCGGTTTTGAACTCCTTGTCCAGCTAAACATTCAGTTGAATCTAATTTGTGAGATGAACTAACCGCCATCCATTGTCCCTCGGAGAATCCGTTGATGTACATGACGACGGTCTTGGGGACAGCCTTGCGGTTCTTCTTGAAGGCCTCGGTGGAGCGGCGGCAAATCTCTCCCATGTTGGCGAACACAGCCTGAAATGTTTGTATTCTTAGGCTCCTAACATTAAAGAAATCAATCCTTGGCACATTACGTGACCATTCATTGTCTAAGTAGGGTAACTCACCTCGTTGTTGTGAGGCTCGATGTAGAGGAAGTCGCCGAGAACTTGACGGGGGTCCTTTCCACAGGTGGCTGCAAAGCCGACCCTCGAAGGCAACTGAAAGGAGAAAGTATTAACCTAGAACTGAAAACAAAATTACCCTGGAACTCGCACGGCCGGTCATTTCCATTCCGCTCTTGGGCAGCTGATGGCTGAACTCCAATTCCAAGTACATGACGTCGTTGGTGGCGATCCTGAAAGAAATGTTGCTCGGAACATTGTGGCTTCTTCACTTCAAACTGTTGGATCCGGACTCGACGTTGTAGGGGACACCTCCGTTCTTGAGGCAGAGCTAAAATTCGAATTTTCATTTAAAAGTTAGATCTCCCAACCTTGAGCAAGATGTTGTCGAGGGTCACCTTCTGGCTCTTGGAGACCATCTTGAACGCGTTGGAGGACTTGATGATCTGGGTGACAACTTGGTTTTTGAGCTCTCCATACTTGAGCTCGTCTGAAATTAATAACTACTAATTTGAAATGTATTTTCACTCTACCATGGCCGGGGTTTCTGTCATCCATGACGATGAAGACGAAGCGGAGGCCCTTCTCCTTTGCCTTTTCAAGGGTTTGCTAAATTTTTTATTATTTAGTTGCGATGGTTTCTTACCTTGGCGGTCAGGGTTCCAGAGTTACGAATGACGATGGGAGGGTCGCTCGGGATGTTCTTCTCCCTCATGCCGGTTTGGAAGAAGGTGAGGAAGTCATTGAAGGTGTCCTCACGAGCGCCGAGGTTGATGATGGCCCAGTTGGTGAGCTTAGGCATCATGGCGAACTGCCCCACGCGGTAGGAGACCTAAACCAACTCGTTTTGCAAATCTCTCTCTATCTCTCCTTGTCTCTGTCTCTATGAAACTAACATTGTTCTGCAGAGAACATCCCTGGACGCTGACACTGTGGAGGGTCTTGGCGGTTTCCATAAAATTCTCTCCCAACTTGATGCCGTAGTTCTGCAGCTCCGGGTTGGTAGGCGTAAGTCCCACCAACTTCATGTAGTCCTTGCACATGTTCAGGCGAGTCTGCGGGGGCATCGCGGAGAACTAAAATAAACTTGTATTTCCACACTCATCTCTTGTTACCTTGATGGTGGCCTCCTGAATCTCGCCGCCCATCTTTTCCACACGGACGGATTGGTTGGGAAGGACGTCGAGCAACTCCATCGGGAACATTGACCAGTCATTTCCCCTCCTGCGCCAGACCAAAGGCTTATCCAGGAATCTGAAACCAAAATTGAGATCATTGTGTTGGGCTTCTTACTTGAGGTGAATCTTCTTCACCTTCTTGAAGTAGTCCAAAACCGTGACTTTCTGCTCGCCGTTTCCTTCGTTGATGACGATTGTTCTAAAGCAAACTTCAATTATGTTAATTTCTTTTCTTACGTCTCCGAAGCCTTTCCGAAGACGCGCTGGATGCTGAAGACCTGCTTGCGGTCGCCGTAGGTGGTCGTCACCTGGAGTCCTAAAGCAAGATTTGAAAAGGTTGACTCAAAACTGCTTACCCTTGAGAATCTCATTGCAAGCGTGGGGTCCCATCCTTTCGAGCTCCTTGTACTTCTCGAGGAGAGGCTGTTGCTTGTGGAAGACGCCACAACGAACTAAAAGTTAAGTGTGTGTGTGTATGTGTGTGTATGTGTGTGTAATTGTGTGTATGTGTGTATGTATGTGTTTGTGTGTGTGTGTTTATGTGTGTTTGTGTGGGTGTGTGTGTCTGTTCCCAAAAGATGACTCACTGTCAACGGCGAGGGCCATCTTCAGATTCTTGATATCCTTGCCGTAGACCTTCACACTTGTCTTCGCTCCCGGCTTCAGGACCATTCCGCCACCAAGATTCTGTCCTCTTAAAACGAAAGTTAAAGTTAAATAACCTAAAAGTATCTCACTCCTTCTGCTGGAGGTAGTGGGTGGCGTTCTCGGAGAACCACTCGTTCGGCTTTGAGAAGGCCATCTTCTCTACGACCAAGTTCATGAACTCGAGGAGGTTCGGCTGGTGGCCGGGTCTCAAATTCACGCATGAAGCGAGGTCATTTGTAGAGGTCTGACAAAAGGGTTGAATTACTTGGAAAAAAGGGTTGAATTACTTGGAAGCTCTCGGCGGGAGAGACAGTGACGGTGACCTTGCAGTCGCCGAGGTGAAGGTACCTCCGTACCTTCGAAGGTCAAGGAAGTCTGAAAGACACCTATGTTTGGGGGAAAAGAGAAAATGATACTAACCTCGAGGTCTTTCCTCATCGAGTAGACGCAGGCCGCCCTGTTGTAGAGAGGCATCGAAGGGTAGCCCTTCTTCTTGCAGAAGTGGCTCATGACGGCCACACACTTCAGCCTCGCTGACTCAAAGCTGAAATCAAATGTAATGAAACACTGTAATTACTCGGAGGCGGTGTTTAAAAATGCTTAAAATCTTTTGAAACTTACCGATCGCAGGCGAGGTTCTTGCGGAAGTTTCTCTCCTCCTTGAAGAGCTCAATCTTCACATCATATTTATAGATGGGGCAGTTCTTGGTGATGTCTGAAACAAAGAACTGAGTAACAATCAGTATAAAAACTAACCGAGGGGGAATGCGTTGACGAGGACTCTGGGGTTCTCGACGATGGGCCTCGAGCCTCCGTAGCCATCACGGCCGCCTCCGCGGCCTCCGCGGTCTGCTCCACCCTGGTAGCCTCCGCGACCACCCTGATATCCTCCGCGACCCTGGTATCCGCCACCGCGAGCTCCACCGCGTCCTCCAATCTGTAAAAGAAGAAATAAGAAACGTTATTGCTAGACAATGCTATCTCTGCCTCTTTCGTTTCTTGCATACATCTCTCTCTCTCTCTCTCTCTCTCTCTCTCTCTCTCTCTTTCTCTAAACGTTGCGAACGGCGGAACGATTTCAAAAAAAAAGTGATGGGGCGGTCGCGAACGTTCTCTGCCGACGAGAGACAGACATAAAAGTCAGCTGACTGGGCAGGAACGCAGAGGATGAACCAAGACGGCTGGTTTCAAACGAAACGGAAGAGTTAACATTTGGCAATCGATGAAGGGAGGTTTTAATAAGGGCTGGGGATGGGAAAAGCCGAATCTGCAAGGCTGGTCATGGGTAAAGGAAATGGAGAAGATTTCCACACCCGGCGGGGTAAACATGTTTGTCAAGGACGACCGAAAGGCCACAGATCAGGAAAATGAGACAGCGAAATGTTGGGAGTTTCAACTGTTGAACCAAATAGCGAGATTTCATATATCACTGGAGAAAGGATGGGGAAGTCAGGGTGACTGGATAGAAACCGCGAAAACTGGGCAATCCTGGATTGGATTCACCCAGCCAATTCCACTTCGACCAAAATGAGCTTAGTGTCACTGTGGACCATTTGTTATGAAAAGTAGTCAAAATGCGGGGAACTATAGTATTATCAGAGAGTCCATAGGTACAAAAACTAACCAGATGATTGCACTGGGTTTCACTTTTAGTTATTTTTAGGTGAAAAGCATAATAACAACGGTGAGTTTGTAAACTCCGATTACTTTGAGCTGTTTGGTTGCAGAGAGCCAATGTCTCCTTGTTGTCAGGGGACATGGGATACTCAGGCAATATACGCAGCCAAACAGGACAACGTGACTTGTTCTGGCGAAAAACTACTGGATGCAAAATTAGGCGTGAATACAAAGGTTTTCTTTTTTCAAGCAAGAGAACGTGTTCCTAAATAATGAAATTTTGATTTCGTGCACACAGTTACGTTTTTGCAGGCGTTTTTATCAAGCAAGGATTGATGTTTTCTCCAAAGTTTCCATGAATCCATCTAATGCCTTTCAGCCATTTTTACAGCTGTCAATATTGATAAGATAAACAAACTGAACGGTCACTTTCGTAACCACAAATAAAACACGGGATTGAAATTAAAGGCTGGTAGAATAAAGACGGAATGGGGTGATGTTCAGTTACAAGGATGATGAACTGACTGAAAACATGGGTGGGATGAAAGTAAAGCATAGGGGTGTCGCTTTTATCCAATTAGACAAAGGAAGGACGGCTTTCAGTCGATTAAACGTGTTTTCGCTTGTATATTCGCCTTTTCATAATTATGCAATTTCCATGCGTAAGCGGTTTTTAATTCAATCCGCAGGGTCCTATCCTTCGTGGGCCTCTGCCTTTAAAGGCAGAGGCCCACGAAAATGAAAATGGACCTGTCCATAGCGTAGCGTAAGCGAGAGAGTGTCATTTTCAATGGTGAAATGCAGAGAATTTTATGGACATGCCCCCCTCTTCATTTTACGTGGGCCTCTGCCTTTAAGGGCAGTGCTATATTTAGAATGCTGTATGGACAAACGTTGTCATAATAGAATGGTCTTGAAGACTGTAAATCACAGGCCATATGACCGTTCGCACATTCGATCGACGGATGGCCTGCGCCTGGCACAGCTGCTGGGCGGCGGCCTCAGAGGCCCCGTGTCTGGTGGATTAGTCATTATACAAGGCGTTGCATCAATCAATAACAGCACTGTTGCGACCACGAACTTTCCCCAATGGCTGGATAATATAGGGGGCAGGGAAGGACGTATCGGGGGGAATTATTAGATTATCAATTACGACATGGGATCAACAAGTATTCCTAAAGTCCAATTTCTGGCAAAGCGGTAGATTATGCAACACTGTTTAAAGACAAAGGCGAGGAAAATAAAAAAAGAGTGTGCGATTTTCATTGGTCAAATTCGGAGAGTTTAATGATTGACATAGTGAAGGACCAAACGTCCTTTAGAGACTAACAGTACAGAGAGAGACTAACTACGTTTATTAAAGTCGTGAGAGAGAGAAGGGTCGGGAGATGTGGGGTCCATCCTCGAGCGTTCTTTTAAACGGATCGAGATGCGTTGGCTGATTCTCGGAAAATCAGGTGATCGTCCTGTCATCCAAACGTTAGTCAGATGACTAACTAAAGGGAATGTACGCTGAGCTATGCAGGATCCTCGTTCCGGGAAGCGCAGCACTGGATCTTATGAAGATCCTTGCAACATGACAGTATTCTTTCCTAAAATCTACAAAAAACGTTTGTTTTTGTTATGTAGATTAAAAAAATAAAACAATTCCTTTTCACTAGTTACCTTTGACTCCACAGACATGTAGCCTGTTTTAAACATGCAGTAACGTTTGTATTGGATAGGAAGATATGAATATGACAATATTTCGTACTAAGAAATTGGTAAAAGAATCATTTATTACAAAACTGTTATTCATTGTACAAACACTTGTTATGGAGATTAATTGATGCAATCAATGACTTCACCGGAGTAGGCGCCGGCCAAATTGAGCTCTCCGACATCGAAAGTCTTGGACACGGTCTCTCCCTCGGAGACAAACGACTCCGGGATCTCGATTTCCAACTTCTTGTAGCAGAAGCCGTCATATTTACAGCGATGGTAGATGTTCAACTTGGGATCGATTGAGGTCACCTCGGTCGCTTTTCCCTGCAGGTAGAATGTGCCATTGGCGTCCGAATATCTCTCATCCATCAGTTCATCCAATACTGAAAATGAAATGTTATGGAACCTTATGTTTATAAAATACTAACCGTTTTCAACCTCATACAGCTTCAGTTTGACATTCTTCATGGGCTCTCCATCGCAGGTGACTCTTCCCTTTACGGCGACCGACTGTAGGGTGCCGAGGTTGAAGAGGCCGAAGACGCCGGGGAGGAGGAGGAGAGACAGAAGCATTCGACTGACGGAGAGGCAGAGAATGTTACTTTTACTTGTACGGCACACGCAAACCCGTCCTGATACCATCGGACACACACAACAACTAATGTTACACTCAGGTGACACTGATTGTGAGTCAGAAGACACTGCGCACTTGATGATCACAGCTCAGTGGATACTAACAGATGGGTCCATACAGAAGCAGATGAACAAAACAACTTTTTGGCAGCCATTTGGCTCACTAACGTACTCATTCATACACATACATACAACACACACACACATACACACACTCATATACGAGAGATAGAGATAGAGACAGAGAGACATCAGACCTCTCTGTCTGAAGAAGAAACAAGAGAGAAAGAAGAAGAAACAATAGAGATACACGTACGCAATAGAGAGACAAAACAGAATGAGATAGATAGATTGCGAGTAAGAGAAACAGAGAGTTAGAGATACAGAGACAGAAAAAACGAGAAACACACAAAGAGACAGAAAGACATAAAGAAAGATAGGGAGAAATAAGCAGTAAGAAGAGTGAGAGACAGAGGCACACACAGTGAAAGAGAGGTATTCCGGGAAAAACAGAGGCAGAGAGACAGTCAGACAGATAGATACCCAATGATTTCATATTGATCCAAATCCTATGATAAAAAATGTTTTTTCCTGGAAAATATCCGTATGTTGCCCTGTTCCTCGTCACTTCCGCCGTCAGTTCCGCGAACTGCGAGTAATTCCGAATGCTTGACGCATGTCTCCTTATTTTCACAATTTACACTGCGACGCCAAAGACAAAAATGGCGGTAGGACCGGTATATAGCAGCCGTTGTTGACTTCTTCTCAGTCAACTCGATCGAATGTTTCTCGCCACCGTCTTCTGTCTCTTCGCCGCCGTCAACGGCCTCTTTTTTGGCCTCGTCGGCACAGAACAGGTAACCTTTCGCCTCAACGCAAATATTAGGGAAACTATTCAGTCGACCTCTGTCAAGGGTAAACTTACTTGCAATGGAGCACCGGCTGCCCACATCAGGGTAAAACTTTACGAGAAAGAAGCTAGTGAGTGACCTCGGAAAAGGAAAGCACTGGTTCTTTCAGCTTTTGATGTAAAAATGGCTGAGGGAACAACTGACGAAGACGGAGTGTTCGAGTTATCTGGATCCAAAGTTGAGGTCTCGACAATCGACCCTAAACTCAACATCTACCACAAATGCAACTACGAGGGAGTGAGTTACTCAAACCAATTTTTATCTTCGTCTTTAAAGGGCTCGTAAGGGGCCTTTTCCAAATCATATGCTAATGAAGACTTGGCAAGCATTTTGCGCACGGCCGTTTGCTGGAGCGGTGTTGGGGAAAATGCTTTCAATTGAAATGACTCGATTAGCATACCATTCATTTCCAATTCGAAAAGGCCCCTGATGGTGCCTTTAAACTCTATATTTCACAATATTTTTTTAGATCCTTTCTTCGGCTTGTTTCAAGAAAGTCTCTATCACAGTCCCTGACAATTTCGTCACAGAGGGTCGTGTCCCCAACAAAACCTTCGACATCGGGGAGATCAACCTGGCCGGCCGATACAGTGGAGAATCCACCGACTGCCTCAACTAAGACTCACAACGATACTCCTTTGTACTTTTCTTCATATGAATTATCTTTACATGGTTTGTTTTCAATGAATAATCGAAATCTATAAATATGAAAAAGGGTTTTTGTGGTCCATTTGCTATTCTGAAAATGTGGAGAAACGAAAAATCCGGGGACAGGAAGGAAATGGAACTAATGGAAAGGGACCTCCGTGAAAATAGAATTGGAAAATAGTACGCGACAAGGCAAAAACCAGCGTTCAAAACGCAGTATTGTTGGTTTTTAAAGGAATTTGAAGAAGATTTTGTGACGGGCTTAATCTTATACGTTAGTTCAATTTTTGTCAGTTCCATTTCCTCCTCGTCACAAAATCTTTTCATATTTCTTTGAAAACCATCTATAGTTTCTATGCCCTATTGGGAGTTCAATCGAAAGTACAGGCGAACATTGCTGTGATCAATAGTCAGTTGCCGTGTCCACAAAGCGTTTTAGAGGGAAATAACAAAAGAAACCGTCGATGAATCATCATCTCACGTCATCCGATCATTCGGCGAGTATTTAAATCTCCCGGGGAGTCCTTTCAACACACTCTTTCCTCCGGTCGCCTTCCAACAACAACTCTCACTCGAGAAAGATCTCGAGGCATACTGTAACAGAAAAATGTCCACATAACTGGAGAAACGTTTCATCCGTTCCATACATTCATATCAGGGACAAAAATGGTCTTGTACTATTTATAACGAAACTTTCACTATTTTTCTTGCTTGCAATCACCTCCTTTCCAAGACTACGGTCTTCTGCGTTTCTGCGTAGTCTGCACTTGTTTGACAACCCGCTGAACCCGCGTGCATTGTATGAACTTGTTCTCCCCTGGTAAAGAAAATGACGATTTTTGAAACTTTGAACATACCAGTTCAATGTCTATTGAATATCGCTTGATTTCAAATGGGGAGTGCATGGTATGGGACAATCGATATGTCTCAACATTTGGTGCGGATATAGAAAAGAGTAAGTAAAGAGTAAGATGCCAAGTTGCCGGAATGCAATACAGTTGCAGCTATTAACGAAAAACTAGGTTTGGGTGCAGCTGGAACTTCGGGAACGTTGCCGTTTCCAAGGTTTGGTACACTAATTATTGCCTTATCCTCTGAATTGGAGTTACCACAGAAAGCAAAACTACTTTTTATAGTTCTATTTACCCTTTATAAGTTAAAGATCGAGAGCAAAATGGACTGAATGTGCAGTGTCCTGCGTCAATAGCTGCCTAAGCAGAGTCTGTCGTTTCGTTGTAGTCCTTAAGCGCCGTTTGTTCCAAGATCGCAACCGGTCACCAGAGTTCAAAAGCGTGTATCAAAAGAGCGAGTGACTCAGCCAGACTGTTCCGTGCTTCCATGCATAATCCACGTGACTTCTGCCTTCGTTTGTCCTCTGACATCAAATATTTGTTGGTAATTGTGCGCCGCCCTACTGCTTTCCCCACTGTTTGCTCCGCCGCGTAACTTTTGTATTTAAATATCGCCTCTCTCGAAGTGTTCATAGTCTCTGCGTTTTCTGATCATTCAAAGAACCGAATCAAAGCCTCAAAATGCGTGTCGCCCTTCTTCTCTGCCTCGTTGCTCCCAGCTTCGCCCTCTTTGGAATTGGAAGGAAACAGTCGGTGGCAGTTCAAGGAAGGCTCATCTGCAATGGACAGCCGGCTGGCAACGTCAAAGTCAAGCTGTACGAAAAGGAAGCCAGTAAGTAATCCTCATATTATACTACGCTCTCTCTCTCTCTCTTCCAAATCTCTGAACAAGTGAAAATGTGTATTTTTTAGCCTTCGACGTAAAGATGGATGAGGGAACCACCAACCAGAATGGAGAATTCCGTCTTCAGGGATCGAAGACGGAAATCACAACCATTGACCCCAAGGTTAACTTCTACCACAAGTGCAACTACAATGGAGTAATTTTGCTTTTCCATGTCCCAACCAATTATTTGCTGTTTAGTTGTGCTACAAGAAGGTCGGAATCACCATCCCCGACAACTACGTGAGCAGAGGAAGCAATCCCCAGAAGGTCTACGACATCGGAACAATCAATCTGGCGAACAAATTCAACGGAGAAACGACGGACTGCATCAACTAAAACATTTAATTTAAACGACGCTTGCCAATTTATAATTTTGTATATAAAGGTCATTCAATCTCACAAAGGAATATTGCGATTCAAGCCTTTGGCGGAGGAAAACATTTTGAATAGAACTGGACTTCAGACGACAACCAAAAACAACATAAGCATAGGACATGGTCACAAACATTTCTCGTTCCGCGTAAAACTATTTTAATTGAAATTTCGAGGCGTTCAAATATATGAAAACTGGAGGAGGCAGTTGATGCCGTATGTTGTGGACACTTTGGTCTTGACCACATTATTACTTACCTAGGCATGCACCTTCACTAAAGCCGGAATTGGACCTTTGAAAAATATGAAAATAACGAATTCAGTTCGAAACCGTAGAGTATGCCATGAAACTTTTTCCTCAAAACTGTAAGCGAGCCGTGTTTTCATTTAAAAAATTCAAGAGAGTTTGTTTACGAGCTGCGATTTTTACCAATAATTATATTTGGAAGATGACAAAATCAGATAAAAATAACCCTAATCGATGAAGAAAACTGCACTTTTCCCATCGCACCATCACCATTCGGTAAGTATGGATGCCCTTTGTTTAGATGCCGGATCGTCTCTACCCAATCGTTCTTTGTCCGTTTCGTCTGTTTGCAGAACACACGGAATCGGGAAGTCCGTTTCGCCGTTGAAAATATTACAGTGACGCCAGTTGATCTTTCCGTTTCCATTTAGCGATGAGTCACAGGAACACAATGGCCTTTCGATGTTACGGTTATTCGTTATGACGTCTTTCATAACGATTTTGACTAGTCATCCACAAACGACGGGTCCTTACTGTTATGGGAAAGCATTGGAGATAAGAGCTCCAGTTGATCTGAAAAGAGATTCTGCACCAGAAGCTGCAAAATAGTGTCTTCTTTCAAAAACCCCATGGTTTCGTCTCTATGTGGTACGGGAAGATACAATATCAACAGAGTTGCTTCCTCCGCAATCATTTGAATCAACATTTGAAACCAAACCAGCGCTTGGCGAATTTTGTTCATTTCTTCATGCACACAGCCCGGATAAGGAATTGCTCGGGGCAGGGGAAAAAGAAGCTGACAGAAATGAAACTGCCAGAAAAAACAACTAAAGAAGTCTGCGTCTTGCACTTTCGTATACTATTTTTTTCAGCTACATTCTCACAGAGTTATATTGTCCGTCAGAGTTCTTTTTCTCCCAGTTCCATTTCCTGCGACTCTCATTAGTCATCTTTTTAAAGACTGGAGGCTTCTTTCTGTGCCTGAACATAATATTCATTAAGGCATCTTTCCAGACGGTGGAGAGGCTTGTTTGGTGAAAAGCAAGGGGTATCAAAGAGTTGTCGCGGACCTTCCTGCGGTAAACAAGAAACCACAAAGTGGTCCTGATGTTGAAGAACTCTCAACTCAAAGGTCGAGAAACGACCCTAAGGCGTCTGAATTCTGCCGAATCCAGAAGGTAAAAACCTGTAAAGCTCTGGTAAATAGGTGAACGGGGCATTTTTACTCGGGGAATATTGCCTTGTTCAATCTTTTGATGAAATGTTTGATGTAAAAACTTTGTGTACAAATTGATTGTCTTTTACTGTTGTTAGTTCGCTCAGTTGAATCTGTGTGCAGTTGACTCATTGATGAAACTTTTCATCGCAGTACAAATATTGGCCGTGTTTCCGAGTTGTTTGCCCTACTGCGAGTATTTAGCCCCCGTCCGCCCTCCTCTGGCAGTTGCCATGAACGCCTCCCTCTCCCTCCTCCTCATTTCGTGCCTCATCGTCCCGGCCTCCTCCCTTCTGGGAGTGGGAAGGACTCAGTCGGTGGCAGTTCAAGGAAGACTCATCTGCAACGGAAGAGCAGCCAACGGAGTCAAGGTCAAACTGTATGAAAAGGAAACAAGTGAGTGGCATCTGTCCTTCCTTTAATGCTCTTTTTTAGCTTTCGATGTCAAGTTGGACGAAACCACTTCGAACCAGAATGGAGAATTCAGAATGTCTGGTTCGAAGACTGAAATCTCAACCATCGACCCCAAGGTGAACATCTACCACAAGTGCAACTACAACGGGGTAAGATAAACTTTGGAATTCAGGTATACGTTTTATTTAGCTCTGCTACAAGAAGATCGGAATCACCATCCCTGACAACTACGTCAGCTCCGGAGCCAACCCAACCAAGGTTTACGACATCGGAACTTTGAACTTGGCAAACCAATACACTGGAGAGAGCATCGACTGCCTCAACTGAGGCAAAGAGCCATGTGCAAAATATTAATAAATGCTTGCCTCTGATGTTTAATGTGTGATAAATGCGGTGTTTTCGGTCAACAGACGAATACCAGTGTAAAAAAAAACTATGTATTGATGTCTCCAAACGAGCATTTTGGCAAAAAGACGCTTTTTCTCTGCGTCTCCTCCGATTGCACACTGTTTCCGCCTGCGCATCGCGCGACTGCTGCCTTAAAGGGACAGTAAGGCGGGTTTTACAACATTGGTTCATCTAAGAGAGAAAAATTCGCTGATCAAGAAAATGTATATGACTACGGGTCGGAAATGTACCGTTTTCGACAGATCTGGCTTCAAACTGTCCAAAATCGGCCGACCATCCGCAGATTGTGCGGATGGCCAGTACGCCCTGCGTGTTCGGCTTTTACAAGGCATGCTAATGAACCGAATTTCATTCTAATTGGCTGAGAGAGCAGCGAAAATGAAGAGGGTGCGAGACAATTTAGCATGGTTAATTCGCATAATTTTCGACTGTATCCAATCGAAATATCAAATGAAAAGCCTCATTACTGCCCCTTTAAGACCGCCTTTGACAGGATGGCGATTTTGCGACAGCTATGCTTAAAATGCTCGTATCAAAAATTGTAAGGTTCCGGCGCGTCGCGATTTAAAAAGCCTAGCAAAAGAGCGCTCCATGGAAACGAAGTGAAAAAGGTTTGGGCCCAGGTAATGAAAACTTTAAAGAAAATGAGTTTTCAAAAATCGTCTGGAAGGATATTTTACGACAAAGAAGCTGAGCACTGTAACGAAGAGATGAAAGAAGATTCATCGGGGATGTCTCCCATTAAAGCATATGAATAGCAAAAGCATTCAAATTCATGTACATGAATTTCACGTTACGTCGGGACATTACATTGTACTTTTGCGAATGTCTTCATTCTCATTGTGTCTCTCCTCGACCGACGGTTGGTTGTCCCCTCATCCAAAACAAAATCTTTAGCAATGGCGGGTCACGGCGAAGAACGAGTGGCCATCGGAGGGGGAGACGTCATGGTAAGAGATGCAGAAGGCTTCAAACGGGTGTATTAAAGGTGTTCGACTCCACTGCCAGCAGCTACCAGGTTCCGACAAACCATCCAACGCAGAAGAATAAAAAGAAGAAAGAAGTGCCGGCACATGCCGAGGAACATGATGGTTAGTGATTATTACATTATAAAAACCCCTTTTGAATCTTTGGTTTTCACTTTCTATATTTTAGTTTCGATCTTGTCATCTGTGGCACCCTCCACCATAGTTCCTACGACCACCGAGACCACCCACGAGATCCCTCCCGTTTCGATGAGTCAACCACCCGACACTTCTACTGTTGTAAGGCTTCATGGTTATTTTTGCAACATTCTTTACAGTACATTGATACACTTCCTACTGAGGCTCCAGTCGCTGTCGATCAACCGATTCCTGAGGAATATGAGTACGAAATGGTCTATGAAGAGGAGGAAGAACCCGGTAACTACAGCATCGTCATCCGATGTGCGGCTGAGCTCATCGCCACCATCCTCTTCGTATTTGTCGGTAAGTTCCAGCAAAATTTTACAACATCTTTTGTTGCAAGGTGTTCTGCAATCGGGGTCCTGGCATCAAGAGGCCAAGTACAACGCTACAAATGCCATCTGGGCCATGACTACTGTTTCTGAAGACTACTTGGACCTCACCACAACCACCTTTTTGAGTACGGTTAACAGCAGTTCGAGCTACGGAGACACACTTAACACTACAATGGCTACAATTATCCAGAACACTACAGAAGCCAATTCGACGACTCCCTGGAAACAGCAGTTCCAACGCTTTCCTGATAATGTTTTGAACTCTGCGGTTGCACACGGACTCGCTCTTTTTGCTTTAGTTACCAGTTTCGCCAGAATTAGGTTAGAAATTGAAGCATCTGAAGAAAATGTAGTTTAGTGGTGGTCATGTGAACCCGGCTGTGACCCTCGGAATGATGTTGGCCGGAAAAGTGGATATGGCGTCGGCTGGAGCGTACATGATGAGCCAGATGGTTGGATCGTTGGCTGGGGCTGGTCTCACAAGGGCTGTCATCTCGACGAACACAATTGAGACGGCAGGGGCAACTCTTGTGGGAGAGGACTACCAATGGTTCCATGTAAGTTAGAAAGTAGACAGAAACCAATTGTTTAGGCTCTTGTGGGAGAGATGGTAGCCACTTTCCTGCTGGTTCTCGTGGTTCTAATGTCCACAAGTGATGTCGAGCATCCCCTATCTTCACTCGTCATTGGTCTTTCTGTAACTGTCGGAATTCTATCCTTGTGAGTTGCATCTTTACGAAACTTGATCTTTCCCAAGGCGCAATGCTCCCAATGTGTGTCCCCATGAGGCCGAGAGGTAGCGGTGTCGTTTGCAAATCTCGCGTCCTGGGTTCGAATCTGCCTTGCGGTTTTCCTTTTGCCTACTTGATATCTGTCATTTATATTCCATACAAGCAGTTTTGCTAAATTATTTATAAACTGATACGCAAAATCTGCTCCAAAATAGTAGTCATACCTTTTGAATCGTTCGGAAGATTTGGAACATTGCCCACAGTTTCGATGTGTTTCATATAATTTGTGTATAGGATACTCAGGCTATGTACGCAGCCAAATCTTCCAAAATGTTTTTAGTGTAAACTTTTCCGTTCAGAGGCCAAGTCAGCGGAGGATCTCTGAACCCGGCCCGTTCGTTCGGCCCTCAGGCAGTCGGAGCAATGATCCTGGACTCTTCTGAACTGCCGGATGGCTACTGGAGCGACCACTGGATCTACTACATCGGACCTCTCTCTGGAGCAGCTATGGCCGCCGGGTTGTTCAAGTACCGCCCATCCCTTCCTTAAGACCTTAAGTGCTTTAGATTGCTGTTGTCTAAGGAAAGAATCCTCTGTCCCTGAGCGACCGAAACGCAGTTCTTGAACCACATTATCCATAGCGACGACGAGGTTTACGCGTGATTGTAAATTGTATTCCTAAATAAAGATGGACGTCGATTGAGGACTGAAAGGGGAGGAAAATAGGTGGAAAACATCCGTTTCCATTTACAGTTTATTATATTTTCTGTTAATAGCTTCAGTGTACTATTGTTGAAACGATATTCTTAGTTTAGTTGCATCGGTTGTACGTACTCGTTTCCTTTTGTTTTCCAAGTAGCCCTTTTAAATGTGGTATTAACGTTTTGGCGTTATGTATATAGTTGTGTACCATTATACTCTTCACCAAATCTACTTCGGCCGGTTTGGCTGCGTACACGGCCTGAGTATCCTATATTGCACGCTTCACTCTAGGTACAACATTAAAACATTGCCACGTTGTTCCGAAGTAGTTTTGGCTAGAACTATATATGTTCTGAGAAGTAGTAGCCATTTAAACTATACTTGACGCGATGTGGTCCTGCCGCGATGCTAGTAGGTCAAAAAGTGCGAACAATAGGGCGCGAGATAGTGCATGTTAATAGGAGTGTGCAGAGTTAACGGCCAAAAGAGAGTGAAAAGTTTTATTTGCCAGATTTATTAATCAGAAAGGTCAATTTTGAATTGAACACCAACTATAGTTCTCCTGAAGGTTGAGGCTGAAAACACATCCACACCCATAGCTATAACTGTCGTCCTTGATATCATAAATCTTTCTTTTTAAAGCCTTTGCCAAGTCCTCTTTTGAAATGTTACCGTAGCCTTTGCCTCTCCGTGATCCCGCCTCTGCCTCGCTTAATCCTCCTCTATGTTTTGAAGTGTTAGCCATGCTTCGCCTCTGTATCCTGCTTTTTCTTTTGACAGCTGCTAAAGCCACCATCTACCACACCGTTCAGACTGTAGTCCCCAAGGATTCAGAGTAAGTCTTGCCTCTTTTAATTTATCTTTGTTTCCCAGCTTCCGTAATTGCTACTTCTCCCCAGTGCAATGTGTGCTCCACAGCCGGAATGACTACCTCCGTTCGATGGTCCATGTTCCTCTGAAGAATCAGTTGCCAGCTCATATGAAGGGCAAGGCGAACCTCGTAGCATGGCTCACTCCGTAAGATCTTAATAAAGACGTTTGTTACCGCTTCTCAACAGACTTCTTTTTAATCAGCTGACGATAATACGTGACGGCTGCGTATTGAGAGAAATGTCAGTATTGGCGTCAGAATGGATAATCGCATTTGGGAGGAAAGGTAGAGGCCAGCCACAAATAGCAGACCACGGTAAACAGGCGATGATTCTGACACACAGGGAGGCACACGAAACACTAGGGGAAGAGGGTTTATCCCATCACGAGAGAGGTCAAAGGAAACCCAGATCATTCGCCTTACTAGGGGACGACTTCTTCTGATTTCTGATACTTACGTGGGACGACTCAGCATCGGAATCCAGAACATATCTCGCTTTTAAGATTATGGCTGAAATATGTCATTTTAATATTAAGAAATACAAGAGCAGCACATTACAGCAACTTTAGGATTAAAGACGAACCATTTGCAATAAAAAATACACTACTAGCAAATTCTTGGCATTGGGTCCCGCCGCGATCTAAACGGGTGTGAACTAGAGAAAGAATGAAATAGATGTAATGGATAAAGAGAGAGAGAGAGAGAGAGAGAGAGAGAGAGAGAGAGAGAGAGAGAGAGAGAGAGAGAGAGAAATAAAGAGAGAGTGTCCGTGTACAACAAACAGGTAAAATTGTCAATTTAGCTGTTTACAAAAGAACATTCAATACTAGAAAGCCTCACTTTAGTATTTTGACATCTTTCTCTAATTGCAAAAATATGGTTTTTCCCGTTTTTCCAAAAGATTTTCCAAAGGTTTTTTTCAAAAATAAAAGCAAAAATATGGTTTTCCAGAAAAGCCAATTTTCTGGAAATGTTTAGTAATTCGAAAGAAATTGAAATTTCTCAAAACCTTTCAGAAATGAAACAAAGTGCTTGACACTTTCGTCTTTCGTCAGAATGGCACCTTAATTCTTATAAACTATCTTTTGTTACCAAGGATTTGAGAAAAACATGGCATGCGAATAGAATTTAGTCATTGTGGTGAATTCCATTGCCGAGAGAGTGAGATAAAAATAGAATTTCGAAAAACTTTTATAATCTTAGCCAATCCTATTTCGGTCCAAATAAACCACATCCATTCTGTAGACCACTAGGTTGATGTTATAATGGGTCGATATTTTCAGAGGATGTTTCATTATATGGATTTATTAAATCTAAGGCCAACCTTGTAGCATAGCCTGTGGTTGATAATATGGTTGTCTTACATCTGCAAACGAAAGAAACTGAAATTCACAGTTGAAGTATATGGGCAGGTAGATTTGGGGAGAACCAATAGATGCCTGGGCCCTGTGGGTGTATCAATGGGTGAACTGGGTGAACTTACGAACTTTTGCGCGCTGCTATGCACTGCACGACCCGGTTGCATAGTTTACCGCCGACCAATTGTCACGTAGGTCTTCACAGTCCTTTAAAGACCATTTAGACTGAGCATAGCCCCTAACGAATACTAACAGTTATTGAGATTTTCAATAAACCTTAAAGGCAGAGGCCCACAAAAATGAAAATGGACCTGTCCATAGCGTAACGTAGGCGAGAGAGTGTCATTTTCAACTGCGAAATGCAGAGAATTCTATGATTAGCATGGACAGGTCCTCCTCTTCATTTTACGTGGGCCTCTCCCTTTAAAAGTGGGACAGAAGTTTTGAATGGACACATGAAAATCTGCAATGGTACATTGAAATGTTTTCTGCGTACAAAAGAATTTCTGGAACCAATGGACTTTGGGTGTGTCCTCCCTCTTTCGTTGTTGTTTGTTTCCTTAATCTCCGCGCCAGAAGAAACCCAAAAAAACCGAACAACACGACTTTTGGAACAAAGAACAGCTGGAGACCGAAGGAAAGTTGAGTGAGAGTGCCTGAGGGCTCGGTCCCTCGTTTAGGTCATCGATGGGCGCAGGTAGTGCGCGTTTTCTGTTTGACTGTTGACCTCTGAGGGTGCGAAGCGCGCGAGACCACAATATTGACGCTTCTACTATCAGCTTTCGCACCTCCCGCATACCGCAACTGGCTTAACGCACGGCTTACTACCGCTGCTGCGGATACGACGAGGAGCTTCCGTTTACTTACAAGGGAAGTACACGACAGGGCAGACTGAAGCACACGTCACACTTAGTGTGATCGACAAACAAAGAGGTGTGAAGGGGAGGAATGCCTTTCAGGAGCAACACGTCGGAATGCAACTGGGATTCAAACTATTGTGCGCAATGTTCATTGTGGTACACAACGAACATTTTGAACTTTGTCTATGTGGATGGTGTTAAAAAGAAAATCACACGTCAAAGGTCCTTGCATATCCTTTACTTCTCTTGGAACCATCTTACGTCTTCATGCGGCGTGCTTTCTATTTTGCGAGGCATATCACATTCGCGGCGGCACAAAATGTCAAATTTCTGGAACACTCAGAAAAGTGGGGAAATATTTGGCGTTCGATCTTTGAAATACTTGGCGTTCGAAAAGTGGGGGATACTCGAAGGATTTTCATGCTTTCTTGCATAGATCAGTATCGTTTATTCAATAAAAAGTCAACTAATTTGCATTCCCTTTTCGGGGGCTCGATGCGTATGCCTCCTCCAAATGGTGCCTCGAAGGCAATGTAAGTCTCCCTATAAAGACATTGTGTCATGACCAATGAACTTACGGTAGTACCATGAGGCGAGAGATCCATTTTCACCTTTTTCGCGAGATTTTCCTGAGATCCAAACTTTGAGCAGTAAAATTTAAGCAATGAAAATAAATTTTCGGCAAAATATGTACATTTTTCAAATAAAAGTATACGATTCTGAGTAGGTCAAATTTTGGTGACACACTGCCTTTAAATTTTCGTTACCATTTTCAACTAAAATTACGTAGGTACCGCAAGCACCTTACGTCCATCTATGCTACTCAGATAACGTTACTAGGGAATAACTTATGATCTTGTTTTTGTAAGGAAAAAAGCCTTAAACCAACCTTAAAGGCAGAGGCCCACATAAATTAAAGAGGAGGACCTGTCCATGCTAATCATAAAACTCTCTGAATTTCGTCATTAAAAATGGCACTCTCTCGCCTACGCTACACTCTGGCCAGGTCCTTTTTCATTTTCGTGGGCCTCTGCCTTTAAGTGAGCCTTTGAACTCCGTCCTCATAAGAGAAATTTCAATTTGTCCTCCTTATGAAAAACATTATGAATCAACCAAGGCTTTCCAAAATGTCTGCCACACAACAAACTTACCTAATTTTGCTTTGTAATTTTCGTTAGAAACACATGTTTAACTCCAACTGATTTCAAGCTCGGAAAATGAGTTCAAAACATTTTCCTACAATGCTCACGTTCGAAGAAGTAAATACACTGACGATAAGCCCAAGAGATGAACTGCGTTCAATGGAACTATAACGAATCAGAACTTTTTTCATGTTTATTAACCCTCGCCGCGGAGTTCTGATCCTACACGGTTTAGTTCCCATGCTATTCAAACTGTCTCGGGATGAATCAGTAAAAAGATTCGAAACCAAATTTCTTTTTCAAAATAACAGAATCGAGATTTCAACGGTACCATCGGGATGACTAAGTAAGACTTTTAGAGCAAGAAACTCCTCCTTACCTCATAGTGTGCTAGTGTTTGTGCGGATGCTCCCCGTGGAAATGGTTCGCAACAGTAAAGTTACCCAGTCGCCGTTTTTGAAACTCAGCGCGGCCGCCGCGAAAAAACACGCACGTGTGTGTACCGAAGTGACCACCGGGAACCAGAGGCATTGTTCGGGATTCCGGAGAATGGAGACCGAAAGAGACCGACGGTCGCAGGTGCGGGGGCACCCTACAAAGGCTGCAGATGCAGCACAACACACGTCACTGTCTGGAGAGAACCAATCGCAGCAGGGAAAATGCAAGCAGATCTAGGATTGAAAATAACATTACGATTGATTACTAACTGGCGTCTTACACATGTTTTCTTTCGAACTTGAAACAGCTTAGCATGAAGTTAAAATAGTTCTATCTTTCGGATGACGTGGCAAACCAGTATGACTTCAAACTGAATAGGAAAATTGTCGCTTATGCAACAGAAAGTATTCAGAACATTAATTAGATAACATAGATTCTGAGGATGTTCGTTTGATGAAATGCGATACATTTATAGTTATACATGTTGGTGCAAAAAGATGAATTACTTTAGAAGCCTAATGGATTTCAGCGTTATTGGCCCATCGTGAAAGCAGAAAGTTATGTAAGGCGAACTTCACATTAGTATGAGTTATTGGGAGAACACAGAGATCCCAAAATAAAATATGAACAAAAAACATCATATTTATAAAAAAAATGTAAAAAGTGTCGTCTATCAATTGCTAACATCTGAAGACTTCCTTGATGGGTTAAGGTTTATTCTATTCCAGGAGAGAAGGAAAGTTGTAGAAGAAAAAGTACGGTAATCACTTCGCCTCTTCCTTTGAGCGGTCTTTTGTTCTCCGTAACAGTAGGCTAATCCCTCGGGTGTGAATATCGTTTTTGCGACGGTCCGTCGTGAGCCGAAGGGCGGAGCAAAAAGTGGGCGGAGACTTTATAAGGAGGCGCGCGGCTCGGCGAGCACTACAGATTCACGGGATGCGCCTCTTCGCCCTCTTCTTCGCTACAGTACTCACACTCTCAGGTCAGGGTTACGGTACAATTGGCCTAATGAAGCATAGACTGTGAACTTAGTTGAACAGAAATTGGTTGGTTTGGTCTTACCATTGGAATTTCAGAATTATCTCACGCAGCGACTACAGAGCAACTTCGACAATGGATTCTGGCTAGTAGGAAGAGCATTCCTACGGACGCAACTGAGGGAGATATTACGGGTACCATACTCAGGTGAGGGCTTTAAAGGAGACTTATATTTAACTTCTGTTACCCAAAGTTATCCCGCCCCAGGAAAATCAGCATTACCTTGACTTGTAAAAATTTTAAGATTTGTTTTCCCTGAAAAATTTCTTCTTTCAATAAGCCATGACGAGATCGAATTCTGTTGCTAGCGCTTTATTCCTCTGCATTTCTTTATCCTGTGTAATCTCTACACGGATAGGTCACGGTTCATCACGGCGGGGCACAATGCAACAAATCTTAACGCTATTTAAACCTTTGACCCAAACTATATAGCTACCGCCAAATCTAAATCTTATGCTAAATGCGAAAACATTCAAAGCATATCAACAGAGCATCATTTGAACATTCTAATTTTATTGGCACGATTTCAATTTGGCGACAGCTATATCTGGTAAATTATTCAAATATGACACTCACTCTTCAACTACAAATTGCTATCCGGAAATTGCAGATTGTTGGGTTTTGGAAATGAGAAGGAGGTAGCCACGACCGCACTTCCTTTCAAGGAAACCACGACTACCACCACCACCACTTCGACGACTCCTTCCACCACCACAACAACAGAGGCTGCTCAGAATAGAGACGGTAGGTGGTTTTAGTCACAGCGCTTGGAGTACGGTAGCTTCTTCCACTTTTTGCACTATTCGAGTGCAGATTTGCGCATTCTCAAAGGCTATTTGCACGCGGCGATGACACTTCCTTGGCGGGCAGGCACGAAAGACCTCCAAGAGGAATATTTACAGATATGAATGGACGAACCGGTGAAAATGCTAATTGTTTGACCTTCTTTTCGACTTGTAACTGCCAGAAAATTCGGTTTTATTTATATTACACATTTTTCAAGGCAACAATATTTGGGTTACAGTTCAATTTCAAACATAATTTTTGTCTTCCGCTGACTTTGCCTTCCACTGAGTTTTTACCCTATTTGAATAATTCGAATAATCTGAATCACAATATTTGGATCATCTTTGAATCAACTAGTCCATATAATTGGACTGGGGGATTCGAAGAAAATCAGTGTTTCATTTTCTAGCTAGACTCAACGTGAGCATGTATCGCAACCAGTTTCTGAGAAAAATTAACCATTAAGTAAAGTTTGTTGGCGACACTAATAAATGACCTTCTCCATTATGTTCCTGCAGCAGGGCACAATGCTGGATATATGTTTCATTGTTCATTGTTAAACCTATAAATTCCCAATATGTTGCAGCCAATGGATAACGTTTTGAATATAGTCCTTAAAATAGCTTTTATTTCCTCTTCCGCCAATCTGCGATGACTGTGCTATTTAACGGCGGATTACGATAATCGGACGGTCACACACGCAAAAAGCGTGAGTAGCCCTTCGGCGCAAGTCATCCGGAACGGGGAAATAGGCACTTGCATTGTTTAGTCATCACACATTGGGATCTTTGGATGAAGCTCTTCAACTAATCGTAAGATATTGAGGGCAATTCAAACGAAAAAAAATTGAACCGCGGGAAACTATTACTCTCATCAAATGGCGACTATGCCAATTACAAGGCTTCTATTCCAATCTTGCAATGCGGATGTCGCATTGGCACATGATTTAGGTGTGGCGACAGATTCCTTATAACCCCCTTTAAAAATACCTGGCAAGGTGCTAAAACCAGAATCTTTTGGAACCATAGTCCTAATTTTGCTTCCTGCGTGATATCCTTATGAAAGCACCGCTACTGTTTGAGCACGTGTCGGATTCTATTACCAAAGCCGCCGAAAAAGTCGCGGCCACTCGAATTTTTTAACGCATCCTTCTTTTTCGATCACACGCCGCCGGGTGCGAAGAATCACTCCAGGATCAAAGCATTTCAGAGTATTAAAGTATGCTATCCTTTAATAAATCCTACTTTATTAAGACACTAGTGAAATGTTAAAGCCTCCGAAGTTCTGTATTGCTGGGATTGGTTGAAACCTCTAAAAGTCAAGTTTCTTTTTCAATGGCACGTTTCTGTTGGAAGTGACCGTGGCTACCAAAGTGTGAATATGTTTGTCCACCCACGGGGGTTCATGTTTCTGTGTCACTTTGCGGTCCCCGTGGTCCCGGTCTGTTTGTCACTGCCCGTTTCACAGTACAAACAGTCGTGCGTCTATTCTTCGGCCGAAGGCAGTCGAGTGGCCAAAGCAATTATTCCATTTTTTGGTGGTTCCATGGAAGATCAAAGACTCAAACCATTGCTAAGCCCGGTTGTTGAAGAAAGAGGATCTTGTGTCTCTCTACGCTAGGCATGCCTGCTATACATGGGTAGGGGGCCGCAAAGGAACATGGGCCGTAGTGTGGGTTAAACCGATAGGCAAATCTAGCTCATCGAGTGGTAGCGCTTTGGCATTTTGCGATACCAGGACACATTTGTAACATTGTTGAAAGTCAATTTTAGTGTGCCCCTTCGGAGCCGAGCCCCTGATGCTATCGTCCGACTTCGCCTACTGCCGTCCTTCTTCCGTGGGCGACTGTCCCGTCGGCTACCTCTGCGACCAGTCCTTTGCCATCGGTCGCTCCATCTGTTGTAAGGACTCTCGCCCTGCTGCCACCAGCCGTCCCATCCAAGGTTAATTTTTTAGAAAGTTGAAAATAAACTGTCTTCAGGACGCCCAGCTTCAGTCCGCCCTCCCTTCAGCTGGAACACCGTCACTCCCACTCAATCTCCCAAGTGGGTCGGTATGCCTGGAAGCACAAAGAAGGCCCCTTGGTACATCAAGGACAGGTAGAGTTTGTAAAGCTCAGCAGTTTGAAATAATCGTTGTAGGACCAACTGGCCTACCGTTTACAATCGTTTGGCCGAGACTACCCCAGAAACGGTGACTGAAACCACGACTGAAGAGCCCACCACAACCACCACTCCCTCGACCACAACCACCACTATGTATGTGAAAGAATATTTGAGAACTTAATGGAGTTTCAGGACGACCACCACCACCGAAGCCACCACTACGACCACCAAAGCGAACCCATGGGCTAGGCTTTGGACATCCACCACTGCTCCCAGGAACACTGTGAACATCTCCGTTCTTCAGGCTGGAAGTATCAGACCTTTGAAGGTACAGATGAGCAAAACATACAGACAACTCATTCAAAAACACACACATACACATGCGCACACACACACACACACACACACACACACACACACACACACATTTCCAGGAAGGACAGATCGAAGCAGTCGGAGCCATTTCTCTTGTCAACGACAACGGCTTCCTGGTTCTTGTTGATACTGGAGCCTCTAGCGACACTGAGCGTCTTCTGCAGAGTGAGTACACCAGAATAATGTTATATGTGAGAGAGTGTGAGCTGATAAGTGAGGGGAATATCCTGACTTTCATTAACTTTCTGTCCGCCCTTGTTCCTTTCCCTCTTCGTCGTTTGATGTCTTCCACCCTTTGTCGTCTTCTTCATCCACTTCATTTCCATCTTTCGGGAGTTTTTGTAAACCAATTCCGCCGCCGCCAACGCCTCACGAGAAATGGCCGAATAACCAACACTTCCATCTCATTTGACCCGTCCTCCCAACTTCCTTCTGAAGCTTCTGCCAAAATGTTTCGTCTTCTGAAACATATGCAAGACACGGCGTGTTGTTTGCGATGCCCAAATCAGCGCAGTCGGGAGTCACCTCTGCCGTCGATTTGTGCTCGAAGGTACCCGCCAAACCCAATTTGTGGTTCCGTTTGCGCCCTTTCGCCTCGAGAGCCTCCATACAACTTCCGGACTCTGAACATCTTTTGTTGTTACTATTTTAAAAGACCAATTTAAGCATATTGAGGATTTATTTTGAAACAGATTTTACAAACAACTCACTAAAACGTGAAATTGCTTAATCTCTAGGCAGATAAGTTTTGGGAACATTGTCTTACCTTCCGTAATGCGCTGAACCCACCTCTCCCAACTTTGGAATCTCCATTTCCATGTCTCGGTTTTTTCTTTTTCCTTTGTGGAACGACTTCTTTAGTGAAAATGGAACGTTTCTGCAATGGTAAACGAGCGCGTACCGTGGGTACTATAATCGGCCTATTCGATACAGTATTCCTATCTTTGATCTTTTTCGAATCCGTCCACATTCTCCGGGAATACGGGTAACTCTCCCTTTAAATCCTATATTCCACCCACCCAGTTTCAACCTTTTGGCAACCTCCGCCGTCAGCTGTCTCGGAGTCCTTTACGGGCTCCATTTATTCTGCATCGCCATCAGTTGGATCGGCTTTGCTCGTCAGAAATCCGTCTTCATTGTGCCTAAAATCGTACTCAAGGCGACTACGGTAGTCGGATGTTATATCCTGACAGCCTCTCTCGCGTACTTTTGTATACGTGAGGCTGAGTGGATGGGGGACCTCATTGCGAAAGGATTCAACGCCGAGTACCACCAAGTGAAGGAGGAGGTTGATGATGGAGCGGCCACTGCGGCTGGAGTCACTTTGGCTCTGAGTCTCACTCAGACGGGACTCTACTTTCTCTTATGGCATTGCTATCAAAACGTCAGAGAAGCAGAGATTGCCGATCTGTTGCAGGAGATGATTAAGGAGGAAGGGAAGAAGGGCAGACACACAACCTTTATGTAGAGAGGGTGGGCACAGAAGCAGAGAGGAAGTGTGTGTGTGTGAGAGAGAGAGAGAAAGAGAGAGACTACTACGGAGACTGAGATGGAGATGAGCACAACAAAGGTCTGTTTAGGTCTGGCGAAGGAAGGCGTCTCCCTCGACAAGATCAACACGGTGGTCATCACCCACGGTCACCCTGGTCACATGGGTAACCTGAACTTCTTCGCCCAGAAACCAATCCTCTTCCATTCTATGGAGTACATCGGCCGTCATGTAACCCCCACGGAACTCAAAGAGGTAACATATCTTTTTCAATAACACTTCCCATCCGTCAATTTATTTTCGGCATTTCTAGGCGTTATCTGAACAACAACGTTTGTGTGATAAAACTAGTTTCGAATGGCGCTCTGAAGTCCACTCTGAATTTCGATAACAAAAATGATTGATAGGATCCTTTGAGAGTCTAGACGGAAGAACAAAAATTAAACAAATTGGAGTCTTTCAGAGGCCGTACCGCAAGCTTTCACAGAACGTAGAAGTATGGAAGACCCCTGGACACACGCAACACGATCTTACTGTACTTGTACACAATGTGGCGGGATACGGTACGATGGCTATCGTTGGAGATCTCATCCCCACTGAGGCTCTCGTGGCTGACAAGGTAAGGAACCTTCTTTTTGTTAGTGTGCCCCCTGATTTGCGGTTAGCAGTTTCATATTCGTTTTCAGCGCGATGTCATGGCCGAAGAGGGAGTTTGGGATGCGGCGATCAAGCGTCAGAACGCCAATCTCATCATCTGTATGGCCGATTGGATCGTCCCTGGCCATGGCCAGCCCTTCCGAGTCCTCCCCCACTACAGGTAGAACTCCTTCCTCTCAAAAGCAATATTCTTTTCAGACAAAAGGCCGGCTGCACCCGTCTCCTCGCACAGAGGCATATGCTCAACCAGGCCGCCTAAGTCTCTCTGTCTCTTTTCCCTCTCCTCACCTTCAGTTCTCTCTAAGCAGTCAGCTTAGACTTTGGTATGTACTGTGTACTGTATCAGCGATATTACCCGGCGTAATACTCTGGCCCTGCGGCCGTCTGCTCATTCTGCTCGTCTTCTTGCAGTCTTTCCTACTTGTGATCACTGTCTGTTCCGTATTTGTTTCAGAAACACGGCTGGTTTCTTTAATAAAACATGTTTTCGAAACAATACCCGTTCATGGAAAACACAAAGTCCTACTAACACTAAGACGGTTTAACTCAGCCTACGACCAACCTCACCCTTCCATTCGGAGGAAATGGACACGTGGACTTCTGCTGATCCACTGCAAACACACACAGTGACCATAGCGTTTTATCATAAGGGATGAGATACTCATATAGCCCTACGATTGTATCAACGAAGACATCTATGATCCCAACTACTAGTGAGGACACAGCTAAGGCCAAAATGGAGAATGTCTGTTTTTTGCTATCGACTTTGTATCGGGTAGATCACAAGTTATCGCGGTATGACCCAACATTGCCTTATCCATTAAAGGGACAGTCAGGCGGGTTTTACAACATTGGCTCATCTAGGAGAGAAAAATTCGCTGATCAAGAAAATATATATGACTATGGGTCGGAAATGTACCGTTTTCGACAGACCTGGCTTCAAAGTGTCCAAAAACGGCCGACCATCCGCAGATTGTGCGGATGGCCAGTACGCCCTGCGTGTCCGGTATTTACAGGGGATGCTAATGAACCGAATTCATTCTAATTGACTGAGATAGCTGTGAAAATGAGGAGGGTGCGAGACAATTTAGCACAGTTCATTTGCATAATTTCCGACCGTATCCGATCGAAAATGAAATGAAAAGGCCCCTTACTGCCCCTTTAAAATCAGAGGCCTAGAAAAGTGATAAGGGGGGCTATTTTAGCATAAAATGTAATGAAAGTGAACAGGCTCAATGAAATTTCGAGGGTTCCACTTTCTAGGCTTGCTGAAATGTTTTCGGTTTCTGGGAATTCCGAGGTTTTTAAAGGCAGATGCCCACGTAAAATGAAGAGGGAGAGCTGTTTCTGTTAATCATAAAACTCTGCATTTCACCATCGAAAATGACACTCTCTCGTATGCGATACGTCATGGGCAGGTGCATTTTCATTCTCGTTGACCTCTGTCTTAAACGCTGTATTTTGAGGTGAAAGATAACAATATATAGGTTCTTAAAGGGCCCGTCAGGGGCCATTCGGATTGTAAATGAATGGTCTGCTATTCGAGTCATTTCAATTGAAATCATTCCAGCCAACGGTTATGCGCAAAATGCTTGCCAAGGCTTCTTTAGAATGCGATTTGGAAAAGGCCCTTGACGAGCCCTTTAAGAAAACAGTGGGTGAGCAGCTGATATTCAACTGGAATCAGAAGGGAAAATAGTTGCCGCCACTCTTCTAAGTTTGGCTTGGTGTTATTGCAAATGTATATTTTTCTCTTTTGTGAAGTTTCTGCTCGTTTCATCAAAAACGACAACGCCTACGTTTTCGGTGATAGAAATTTCTCAAAAAGACATTTGGGTATTGTATCCAAAAACTTGTGAACCAACATATCCAGTGGTACCAGAACGTGACCATGAATAAGACCTGGTGTGAAAACGCAGTGGGAAAGGGCGTCTTACAAAAAGACATACACAATAGGCTTTATTAGCGACACCGAGCTTCCCCAAGTTTCTGGGATACGCCCTTGGTTCCCTTGGCATTGCGAAAGATTTGTGATAGTCGTCACAATGTCCTTTTAGAAATCGATGGTTTTTTTGTAACAAAAGTCCTAATCTTTGACGTATTAGACGTGATGTGACAGGAGAACTTTACAATTCGAAAGATAAATACCCCCAATGAAGAGCATTTCCCAATTAAACCCGACTTCCCACTGACTTTTGTGCTGCCCCTTCTGCAATTACCTCCGCCCTCCAATTACTGTCACTCGCTTCTCCAAGGCTTCTCCTTTCCAGTTTAACCTTCAAGCCAGTTCCTCTTCTCAAGCAAAAATCTTTTCATTGCGATTTGTACTTTGTAAATGATCTCCATCACATTCCCAGTTTATTTTTTAGCCTCTTTTGAAGACCACTTCAGACACATTGATTCTATTCTTTGGGTCAATAACAATTCTTGAATACTACTGAGCATTCATAACACTTCCTTATGGTCAGAGTTCGCCTCATCAAACATCTGTTTTCGATTTGAACAGAGGGGTCTGTGTTAATCCGACCCTATATCCAAATGTGGTGTGTTGCCAAACACGGCGGATTCTCTTCTGTAGGTTTGTAGTTTGGCGTTTTGCAAACACTCCGTGACGCCTGGGGATCTACGGTCGTTCAAAGAGACTAATTCGCGAGAAAACCAACAACTTTGCAATATAATCTCACGGTGGCTGTTTGTCCCCATCTTTGATTGAAAACAGCCAGATTCATCACGAAAAAAACGAGGCGTGAAAAAGAAAACAATAGACACATATAAAAAATATACGCAAAAAAAAAAAAACAGAGAAACGAGCGGAGATACATGAAGATTGATAGACCGAGAGAGAGAGAGAGAGAGAGAGAGAGAGAGAGAAAGATAGAAAGATAGAGAGAGATAGAGAGATAGAGAGATAGAGAGAGAGAGAGAGAGAGAGAGAGAGAGAGAGAGAGTACTTGGCCATAAAAGAGAATTAGAACAATCTTTCCTAGTATCCGGTTCCTGTCAATAGTTGTGATCTGAATGCTCTCTTTCCTTCCTCCATCCCAACACTATTCGAATACTGGAAGGGTCTCAAGTGTTACAGTGTTGAATATACCAAGAGTCTCGGTCGTAATTCGATTAGGAAACTCTATTTAATGCCGTTTTCTGGGGGAATCAGACATTTTTTATCGTATAGTCTCGTGGTCGTTGTAATGCGTGACCACCGACTATCATTCATACTTGTGTTACTGTAATAACACAGAGATCGTCTTAGGACGCGTCAGAAGACGACCCCAATGACCCAAGGACAAGGACTGTCTGGCCAATGGGAACAAGTATTTTTAAGAAAGATCATTAGAACAGACAATCGAGGACACTTTTATCTTTTTATGGCCTTACACTGAAGTGTTTGCGGCCTCGAATGGTCATTTGGTACACTTCCTGAATCAAATGTTGAAATAACAAACTTTGTTACCATTCTCTGCTCCCATCTGTCTCTCTGTCTTTCTGTCTCTCTGTCTCTCTGTCTCTCTGTCTCTCTGTCTCTCTGTCTCTCTGTCTCTCTGTCTCTCTGTCTCTCTGTCTCTCTGTCTCTCTGTCTCTCTGTCTCTCTGTCTCTCTGTCTCTCTGTCTCTCTGTCTCTCTGTCTCTCTGTCTCTCTGTCTCTCTGTCTCTCTGTCTCTCTGTCTCTCTGTCTCTCTGTCTCTCTGTCTCTCTGTCTCTCTGTCTCTCTGTCTCTCTGTCTCTCTGTCTCTCTGTCTCTCTGTCTCTCTGTCTCTCTGTCTCTCTGTCTCTCTGTCTCTCTGTCTCTCTGTCTCTCTGTCTCTCTGTCTCTCTGTCTCTCTGTCTCTCTGTCTCTCTGTCTCTCTGTCTCTCTGTCTCTCTGTCTCTCTGTCTCTCTGTCTCTCTGTCTCTCTGTCTCTCTGTCTCTCTGTCTCTCTGTCTCTCTGTCTCTCTGTCTCTCTGTCCCTCTGTCTCTCTGTCTCTCTGTCTCTCTGTCTCTCTGTCTCTCTGCCTTTGTATCTCTGTCTCTTTGACTCTCTGTCTCTCAGTTTTTCAATTTATTTCTTTTTATCTTTCAGTCTGCATGTCCGCCTCTCTCCTTCCCTTTCTCTTTTTATCCCACTGTCTCTCAACCTCGTATTTTTTACTGAATGTTTGTATCGGGGTCCTTGTATAACGTTATTTCTTTGTAGCACTTTTTTTTTTGGCTTGGTTGTCCCTTTGTCTCTCTGCTTCTTTGATTTTCTTTTTCGTTCTCTCTTTTTGTCCATCCGTCTCTCCTTTTCTGCGTTTCAGTCTCTCCCAGTTTGCCTCTATCTCTGTGTCTTTTTTGTAATATTGTTCCTTTACTTCGTTTCCTATCCTAGTTCTGTTTTGAAATCCCTAATTTCCTCTTCCTCGACTACAGTTTCCCTGCACTTGAATCACAGGTCCATTTGTTTACCTGTGTTTGCCTTGGTATGTTTTCCATCCCAGGGCCGGTTCTTCGTCCAAAGTTTAATGCTAACTGTATTCTCCGATGTCGTTGTTCCCAGTTTTTCTAATTCCATCATCATTCCACTCAGATGCTCCTTCCCCTTCTCCTCCTCTCCTTCTTTGCCTCCGTTCACTCCTACGCCAACCACCAATGTCTCTGCGCCGACTACAACAGCTGTGCCCAGAATGTGGACATGAATCTGCCCGTTTGTTTTAAACAATGCATGGTTAGGTTTTAAAGGTTTCTTTAATAAGCTTAAATATTAAGAAGGACAACGGAAAGATGCCAGGGAAATTCATTGATTGTGCGAAGGAACTGATCGAACCGATGAAGGATGTTCTGGAGTGCACGAGAGACTACGTTAGAGAAGGGTGAGTTATTAAGTTTTCTTAGGGTGTGTTAGGGTTCTTAGGGTACTTTTTGAATTAAATAAGGCCTTCAGATGCACAAACAACGTTCATAATGTGGCTGAGATCAGAAACTTTACGACTTTCCTCGACAGCGCCGATAAAAAGTTTGGAAAGTTGGCAAGAAAATTAGGTAAGAATTAATGAAAAGTAGGCACAAGTTGTGAAATTTAGGAATCTCTGGTGAATTCAGAGAGGAGGGCGAGAAAGAATTCAACATGTGCTTGGCTCGCTGTTTCTTCATCGCCGAGAATCCCTGTACAACTGAATTGGAGTTCGTTCCTGACGACCACCGTTTTTACAATTTACTTTCAGCTGTGCGTTAAACATGCCAACTGAGTTGGAGATGGTCATCAACATCGGCAGATGCATTGTGAAACAAGACAAAAGTCTTTTCGTCGATGTAGCCAAGTGTCTGGGTAATTTCTCCTTTTAAATTGTCTTACAAGTTTGTTTCAGAAACGGTGACGCTTCCGTTGGAGAAGGAAAGCAAGGGCTCCGACGACTTTGACGCCTTGGAGTTCCGGCGGGTGCGACGGCTTTAAATTCATCAAGAATCTCATTTATTTGTTGTGCATTTATTTGGATATAAATATTTAGGTATCTAGTCATGATTTTATAGATGTTCCACGTTTTTCGGAAATGGGTCGAAGTAGGTACCAGTGCTAATGCCTTGATTTAACTTGGCTGCAAATGCTCTGTGACAAGCACTTTTTAAAACCGGAGAAGTTGTAAAATGACACTCTCTCGCCTACGTTACGTCATGGACAGGTCCTTTTTCATTTTCCTGGGCCTCTGCCTTTAAGCAGAATTGACCAAATGCGGCCCCACATGTGCATCTTACAACGAAACCTGGTTATTTCGGGTTTCAGGCAACGACGCGTGTTGCCATATTTCTAGGAAATTGTTTTTCGGACTACAAAACGGACAAAAACTTGACACAAAAGTCAAAATAAAATAAAGACAGGGTTACATCAACTCCGAGTTATAAATATCCAGACAACACTTCTAGTCTTTTTTATGTCTACGGCAAACAGTTTGCTTTTGGTCCTTCTTGTTAAAAACATTTCTTTGGGGAGAAATTAATACAGGGTTCAGCCTTGGTGTTAATGAGTGTATTTGAAAGCCATATTGTGATGATAATAAATAAAAATTTAATAAATTAATAAGTTAATTAATTAACAATAAAACAGTGTATCCTCATATGACCCTGTGGTCGTTCATCATGGCTACTTGTACGTCGTGGGTGTCGTGGAACGCTTGGTCGTGTCCCAACTCCTCATAAACCTTCTCTCCCGCCTGTCCGGCGATTTGAGAAGTCACCTTAAGTATCTAGGGTAAATGGAGAAAAATGAAACTCACTTGGCCGCAAACTTTGTATCCGACCATTCCGTCCTTCTTCGAATAGATCGTGAAAACATTCTTGCCTTCGTAGTTCGACTGTTTGTTTATGTCCTGAATGTCCTTTTAAAATGGGGACTTTAAAGGCTACCTGTAGGTACTCGCTCGTCCTAGGACAGAAGCCAGAATAGAGACCAGTCACTTGGTTACACACCGGAATAATGCTCAGAACACAGGCGGGAACGGAGATTCCGGCCGCCTAAACAGATTTCCTTAGCGTACAATTAGACTTTCGGTTGTTTGGGTCTTGAAGACGTGAATGGGTGTTTAATGTGACGTTAATGTGTTTAATGATGTTGAATGTGTATATAACGTGTTTAATGTGGTGGAGAATGAATACATTTGGTTAACGAAATGAATAACTAACTTTTCAAACTTTGACTTTAGTTTGTATTAAAGCAGGAAATGTTTCAGGGGCTTTCGATTTAAAGGCAGTGTGTTATGAAAAATGGACGCATGTAAGGGTGGACCTGTACACGTAACGTGAAGCGAGAGAGCCACCATAGGAATTTGCGAAAGCGGCATGCTAATTGCAGTTAAAAATTTCGTGGAAAAACTTTGAGAAGCCAAATATAAGCAATTTTTGACAAAATTAATATTTTTTTCAAAACGTCTTCGAAAGGGTGAATTTTGACAAAGTATAAGTTCAAATTCTGAGAAGGTTTGGCTACACACTGCCTTTATTGCATTAGCTTACGAAACTAACTATTATTTTGAGGTAAAAAATTTGGATTCACTGGATACTCTTGAAATTGACAACTTAATTTCAATTGAATCAAGAATTTTTTATAAACCAGAAAACTAAAATTGTTTTTGGAGCTTTCGATTGATTCTAATGATCCCCGAAAATTGCACATTTCGGAAAACAAAAGCATAAAAGAGTCCTATACAATATAAATGTAGTGGATAGTACCTGTGGTGCCACTCCGTGATTGGGTCCAGCCACTCCGACATAAGTGTCGATGAACTTGGTCAAAGGACCACCCAGATACTCATTCGTGTCCACGCAATAACCTAAACAACAAAACTTCAAGAGAATTGGATGCACGAGACCTCCCAGAATGGCTTTTCTGGAAACAGGGACACCCAAAGAGAATCCGATGACGTCAACAGCACGGCCAGTGTAGAGACGGACAGCCACGATCAGGGCACGCACCTTTAAGGATGGAGGTTGGAAAAGTATTTTAGAAGGTCACCTGTTTCACATACTCGCACTTCATGCTGTACTCAGCCCATTTGATCGGGTTGTCCTGGGCCCCGTTGAAATAGGTGGTCGAATACAATTCATTGTCTCTGTAGCCTCTGGCCCTGCAATTTACAGTATTGTTTCTTTTGAATCAGAGACATACTTGTACTGATCGGCAGCCTGTCTCATCTTGTCTCCAGCTGTGTCGGACACTCCGTGCACGAACACAACGGGTTGTCTGATCAGTCTGTCCAGGGAGTTCGCTTTGCCTCCGAAGGACCCTTTCGGACCCAGGTCTCGTCTGAAGGTACATTTGGATTTGAAAAATATGCGGGTTACCGTTCCATCTGGTCTCTGATATTCGGTCCATAGTAGTTTTCCAGCCATTTTGAAAAGTCTTTTGTGAATTCAGCAGAAGAAATAGAGGCGGACAGCAAAACAGCGAGAGTTATCCTCACGATCATTCTGAAGAATACGAGTAGAAAAAATTGCCGAAACGAGTAAAAACTGATTTAACGGTTTCGGACAGATTGACAGTTCATTGTGTATTGACTTGAACCGATGCAGACATGAAATTTGGACAACTCATATCTGACTTTGAAACAGCGAAATTATGGAACTGTAGTGATCGAAAGTGTCATATGTGTTTTCAACGGGGGTCAGTCAAGACATTGGACCAAGAAAAGGTTTTTAGAACTGCCTTTTCACAGACTTCACTGCATCTTTTTGCCAGTTTCACGCACCGAAGGTGATATAGAAATGTGGCGTTTTTTTTTTAAAGATTTTCAACAGACCAACACAAAATTTCCTATTTGGCGATACCCCGATTGGTCCACATTTAACGAATATACGAGGCCAAATTATCGTTTCACTGGGTTATCACAAAAAATGTTGCCTATCAAGTTCAATCAGAAACAATATTTCTGTTTTGGGGTTAGACGGTGCTTCAACCTACGAAAAAATGGTAGCTCTATAGATTTGAAGGCGAAAATGAAAATTAAAAATTATCCATCACGCAAAGTAGACGAGAGATCGTAATTTTCAATCGAAAAATGAGGAGTGTTTTATGTTTAAAAAAATTACCACGCTCTCCTGGCCATTTTTGCGGCCCTCTGCCTTTAAAATGGCGATTTTAATTTTCATAGATCAACTCAAATGTCATAGTCAACGGCCCGCGAAAATGGAAAAGAATCACAAAAGGATGCTGGAAAGATTCCTAGTGTGATCTGAATGGGATGTCGTTTTTCCTCCTCGGAGAATGTGTGGCAATTGGCCTTGTTTTGGGGGCGAAAACTGGCAAGCCTACGCAAGAGGCGGAAGAAAGCGGGTCTGCGGCTACGGCTGGGCGAATCTCGACCCACCGATGCAACAATGGATGACTGGGGAACCGGCTGAGGCTTCTGCCAAGCCAAGGGACGGGTTCTCACGGAACACGAGAAGCCGATTAGCACCGATTTATGTACTTTCGACACAGAACGAGATCCTCGGAACGAAATGTCACGCATTGCACGAGTGGGACAAATTGAAACTTTAGTAAAAGCAGTGTTAAAGGCAGAGTAAAATGAAGAGGGGGACCTGTCCATGCTAATCATAAATCTCTCTGCATTTCACCATTGAAAATGACACTCTCTCGCCTACGTTACGTCATGGACAGGTCCTTTTTCATTTTCCTGGGCCTCTGCCTTTAAAGTCAGACTTTTAAAGGTTATGATGTGGTAGCAAAAGATTATTTTTGTCTGATGCATAGGACTGCCAAAAAAATGAGATTTCTAGGATAGAACCGCATTGTGGACATTGTGCCATCGCGACGGGACCAAAAAAGACCCAAAAAATCCAAAAATCGGTTATCTGTTTGAATAAATCCTTATTTTCTTCATGTCATAACAGACAATTTGGTAAATCAGTCACAGGATCAAAAACCTTCTATGTTTTGTTCCCTAGACATGTCATTAATAGCAACGTATTATGGTTAGTTGCATGTTTTTATCGCCCACAGTCCATTACTTTTTGGATTGCTTGTGGTAAACCATAACAACAATATAATCGTATTCCAAATAGTAACGCAGATTGATCTCCTATATAAGAAATCTCACAAACCCAGTTTTGGCCTGTTTAGCTCACTGGAGGCAAGACACTTTCGTTGTCATTGCCTTTCTGCTTCAAATTACTAGTTATAACTGTTCATGAACATTCAATCCACACTTCATACTTTTTGAGACTGCATATACTCATCGAGCTTTTAACATCGTAGTTCCGAGTTTTCCAAGATAATTCTGTGCGTCAGTTTTTCTCAGATTCTTGAAACTGTCGGGGTACTGTAGACGATATCCTATGACGTGGATACTGTATGCATCGAGATTAGATTAGAAGTTTGCATCTATTTCTGTAGTTGCTTACGCCACTGTCTCATTCTATAAGCCTATTACAGCCAACTCTACACAACAGTTGATTGCAGAATGTTCTACCACGCCGACCCCCCTCCTGAGATCACTCCCACCATATTACTAGGTTCGATATCCATGTGTAACTTGCTGAATTTCTGCAGGAACTTCAAAAGGCGATCAATTCCCAGTTGTTGGTGGAAATGGTCCTTCGGAAAAGGATTTGTCCTTTTACATCAACTTGGCGAACAACGTGGCCATCGGGGTTTTCACGATCATTCTCAACATCTTCGTTCTATTTCTCGTTCTTAGGAACAAAAGTGGCAAATTCTCTGTATGCTTTCATTGCATTTTTTCAGTAAATCTGTGGTTTAGGCCGATTTCTTCAAAATTCTGGCGGTCTCGCTAACAGTGATGGCTGTTATTGGAGTCATTACATTGATTCTTGCATTTGGGGCAGATGTTTGGAATCAATGGAGACTCACGAAACTGGCTATATGTGTGGGTAATTCTGGTTTTTCTTATATATTTTCTAGTTTTTCTTTTATATTTTGTCGTTTTATTATATCTCGTATTCTTTAAACACTAGTAGCAGTCTACATCTGTAAATTGCATGTTTTTTTTCAGGCGGCCCTTCTCTTCTGCTGCTACTACTCTGCCGTTCTAATCTTCCTTCTAGGTCTCAACCGCTTGACCGTCCTCGTCTTCCCCAACTCTCCTCTATTTTCTCGGTTTAAACTATCTTTTCCCTTCATCAGAAGCTCTTTTCAGCTACCGTACCCCGGTCCTTCTTGCCTTACTCGCCATCCTCGTTCTTCTATGCAGTTTGTTTGTGATCTACCTCTCCTGGCAGTCTTACACC
This sequence comes from Oscheius myriophilus, assembly GCA_964057215.1. NCBI lineage: Eukaryota > Metazoa > Nematoda > Chromadorea > Rhabditida > Rhabditidae > Oscheius > Oscheius myriophilus. The sequence goes on from OZ059903.1 coordinate 13,984,179, forward strand.
CCAGGCCTTCCTTCTTCTCGAAATGAAAAAGTCATAGCAGTAGGTTTAAGTCTCCGGCTACAATTAGTATTCTCCAGGTAGCTAACGTTGTCTCATTTCTTTTTCCACTGATGTCCGCCCCTTTCTACGTTGTGATATACTGGCACATCAAAAGACAACAGAAATTGGCCAAAGCTAAAAAGACTTTGACAATTCTGGGAAAAGCCGAAAGGGGAACCATCCGGCAAGGATTCTGCATTCTCTTCTTGTACCTGGTTTGGCTTTGCTTTATAAAGTCATTGTGGTGATTCAGGCGTCTGTGGTGATGCACCTTTTGGCCTACCTCCTGCCAGAAGATGGTCCTTCTCGATTCTATTGTGACGCATTGACTGATCTTGTGAACAGCTGTCCGCAAATTGCCATTCCACTGTCTATGTTCTTCTTTACAGAAGAGGTAGGGTTGGTGCTTGATAATTCATGGTAATGGCCAGGGGAAACATAGCTTGTTTCTCGGCCGATCCCAATGCCCAAAACCCTTCGACGCTAGATGTGTTTAAAAACCATAAACAAGTTATAATCATTTCTTTCCAGATGAAGATGGCTGCCAGGAAGCTTTTCCCGAAATGCCACAAACCAAAAAAGAGCAGTGCCGTGAGGGACTCTGTTTTTCTCGTTTCTCTCGAGTAGTCATCTCGTTTTTCACTTCCACACTTGCGTCAATGCCTGGGGCAAAGGAAAAAAAGCCCATCTTCCTTCGTGGATGATTATAGTCACGCGGTGATAGCTCCTTCTCACAAACAATCTCATGTAGACTCTCAGCTGTCAATAATGTTTTCTGGTAATTGCCACTTCCGGTAGTTTTCACCTGCAGATGAGACACACTCTGTTCGTATTTGTTTTGCCTGTGTAATTTGAATAAACAAAAAATAGTCTACATCTATGTGTGTGTTTCTGTGTTTGTTTGTGTGTTTCTCTTACTGTATGTGTGTGTGTGTGTGTGTGTGTGTGTGTGTGTGTGTGTGTGTGTGTGTGTGTGTTCATTTCCTCGTTTCCTCATCTTTGACCCCAACAAGTGCATATATTGTCATCGATCTAATAAACCTTACTTTAATAGTCGTCTATTACCACCGCCCCCTGTTGGTGACTCTTCATCGGATGTTCTTCTCAGCGCTCCAAGCACCAATCGATGCTCCCTCTCCTTTTCCTCCCCCTCCTCCTGGAGATCTCTTCATTCCCGAATGGTCCTCACCACCTCCTCCTCCCCGTCCACCCCCTGGGCGTAAGTTGAATTAAATTGTTTATCTTTAATTCATTTCAGCTCCGAATGATTTTGGTTATTATTTTTACTTCGTCGTTCATATAATCATCGATGTCCTCACCGTCATCCTCAACTTTTCGGCAATTCTCATAATGCATAGATCAAAGAGCAGCTGTTTCAAGGTTAGTCATTTCTCGATTGGATTGGCAATAATTTCGTTTCCAGACCACTTTCTACCTCTTGTTGTCGGTGTTCATGCAAATCATGTTAGTAGTGGCTCTTGTCTCCATAATCAGTACCATCTACTACTTTAGTTGTGGAAAACACACTCCTTTGCTTGATTTCCTTGTAACAGTGAGTCATACGAAAATCATATTTTAAACTTTATTGCATTATGGGTTGTCAAAAGTCACCACCTGTGGAACGAGTAGGTGCGCCCTAATCTTTGCTTTTTTGCTTTATCGAGGGGCTCGAAAAACGTAACAAAACATTGTATTAAAGACTTTATATAGAGTTTGTGAAGGCACGAAACAGTGTATATTTGTGAGCAAGAATTAAAAACTACACAAGCTTTATTCGTTTGACAACGTTGCCGACTCCTTATCTACAAGTTTTTTCTTAAAAATTCAGTAATAATCCGGCAGAAATTACAGAATACAACATTGAATTACAGTATCATAAAAAAATTGGTAATCTATGCATTGCGGTCCACCTTAGGGGAATTGTTTATTGTCGATTTTAACTCTGGAAAAACGTTTGCTGGCTTTGTGATAAATGAGTCCTCCTGATTCAGAAAGTGGTCCATTTTCTTTTTTTTTTTTTGAGTAAAATGAACCAAATTAGGAGAGCCTGAAGTTTTATTGAAATTTTGTTTGAATAGCGCGCCATTCTGCGCCTCGCAATTTCCTACGCTCTCTCACCTTTCTCTGGCGCGTACACCTGCACCGGTTTCACCCTAAAATTTACAAAAATGATATGTATTAGAATTGTGACAACCGTATCTTTTCAGTGGAGTTTTTATAAAACCAAGATTTGAAAAATAAATTTTACGAAGTCTTTTAACCCGCAATTTAGGCCATCGATCTCTACACCTCCTACCTCTCCGTCGCCCTCCTTTTCCTTTTGAGCTTCAATCGAATGGCAATTTTCGTCCTCCCAAACCTCAATACAGTGCTATTCACAAGGTAAGAGAAAGTGTTTTAGTCGGCGACTTGTTTTAGAACTAAAATGTGGTTAATTCTGCTGGCAATTGTATTGGGTATCCTGGGAGCCACTATTTGGCTGTATCAACTAATGGGAATCAGCGTCAATTCAAACAACGCAGGAGGCCCTCCTCAGGTCTACGCATCGAATCTTAAACTACTACATGTAATTACTTTATCGGACAGAGAAAACACGTTCTTTCCAGGTCGTGAACATCGTCTCCTACTGCATTCCTCTGAGTTCCGTGCTCTTCTACCTGCCCCTCTACCTCCATCTCCGCAGACAACGCCGTGCTGCGGTTTCAGATCTGAGTCAGAACACCTTCAGCAAAGCCGAAACGAGCACAGCTCTTCAGGGAATTGTCATCCTTTTTGTTTATTTGGTTGGTTCTAAATGTAAAATCAAACCAAAAACAACTTTCTATTCAATCTAACACCCATTTTTCTGAGGGAAAGCAATAAGCAACTTTTCACCTACCAAAATTTTTCCACTAATCGAATCGAGGGAAAAATCGAATTCAAAATGATTTCAACGGGTTTTTGGCCAAATTTGTAATTGTTTCTAAATAAGTCTTCTTAGTGTTATAGCTTTTGTTAATGTTAACCCCAGTTACAGTAGTTTTTGTTTATATTTACAGAAAACGCATTTTAAAATCCCAAAAATTTCAGTCGGCGATGATCCTGCACGTGGCCATGCTGTTCCTGCCCAACCACGGAATCATCAAACTGTTCATGAACGGTCTCCGTGATTTGGTGGAATCTGCGCCTCAGTTGGCCATTCCGATCACTTCCATCACTTGTAGCAAAGAAGTAAGAATTGCAAAATCCCTAACAATACTGCCTTCAGATGAAGAAAGCGATAAAGATCGTGTTTTGTTGTAGAAACGGGGACGAACCGAAGACAAACGCCGTTTCTTCCAAATCTAGACAGCTGCAAACGAAATAGAAAGTAAATGTATTATCGACTAGTTTCTGTTTTTCTGGATAGCTGCATCGGCGGTGAATAATTCGACCAAAGGAGTCATTCGGGAGTAGAAGTGGAAGGGGTTGATGAATTCAGAAGGGTTGGAGGTCGACAGCAGCACTGGCAGGGAACGGTATCTGGAATAATTAAGCAATCGGAGTTCAGAAGACAATTTTAGGGATTTCAATAGAAACCCATCTCTCTGGCAACAAAGCTCCAAGACACAATCAAATTCGCTGAAAAATTGAACAAAATTTCTCATTGTCGGGCACCGTTAGGTAAATCACTTGGATGTCGATTTTCAAACTTTGCCAAGTTTAATCCATACCATACATATGGCTTGGAACTTTTGCTTCGAAAGCCGAGAAATTTTAAGGAAAGGGCCGGCCAGAGTATTTTTTAATCTTATTTTTAATGTAACTGTTTTCAAAGTTTTTGTTTTTAAGTTTCTTTGCTTTGTGTTGAAAAGGACTATATAAATCTGGTATGTTTTTCATGGCCGAGTGTCTAAGAGGTCGGACTGGGAATCCGTTATCGAAAGACAAAACGTTTTTTGTTATACCAATAGTAATTTTTACATTTGGTATGATAGCAATTCATGTTCTGTACATTGTTAGTGTATGTTGAACTCGGGCCGCCGACCGAGCCGAAATGTTTTGGAGACCGTAGCCTCCCTTGTACGAAAGACTCTTCAAAACGTTGTAATAAAAAGAGCTTGATGCAATCACATTTGATTGATCTCATGAGAGAATCTCGAGTTTTGGTGACACTTGGATTTAAGACGTCTTTTGTTCGAAAACTTACGTGCTTCCTGTGGGACTTGGAGCACATGCATCGCAAAGTCTGAGATGAGTGCAGAGACTGGGATGGGGCTCGAACTTCCTCAGCTGTTTGTACAACTGAACCAACACATCTTTCACCGCGTCACTACAAAACTCCCTCAGCACTTCATTTCCAATAGAACGATTGCAAAAGTCATTGGCGTACTGTAAGCATTCATTACTCTGTTCATACTGCCACCTACATTCACAAGACTTTCATTCTCGATGGAATCGCTGATCTGGGTGATTATTTCCTGACAACGCGTACAAAGAAAAGTCAAGAGGTCCTGAAATCACAGATTCGCATGTTCATTGTTCTAGGCTTTATGACTAAAAAAATATAAAAATACAAACCCCAATCTTTTTCCCAATGTCCACGTCATTTCCTTTTGAAGCCGCCAAAGAATGCCCGGAGTCTCCTGTATTTACAGGGATTTTATCCCTTTTTCCATTCACAGCAATCGACAGAAACAATATTCCGAGTAAGAATACCCTCATTCTGAAAAAAGAAAACTAAATTAAAGGTTTAAAAGGCATAAGCGTAAGAGTGTTAGCGTGTGAAAGATAAACGTAGGAATGAGCAGTATTTAAGGGTGTTTATGTTGTAGGTAACATTCTTATCACCTTCAGGTCAAAATACGCACAAGTGCAATAGCTGAAAACAAGGAACATGCGTCACATTCTTGAAGACTGTCTGGCGAGACGCAGGATTCTTACGTGGAGGTTCAATAACTGAAAATACAAGTAGTTGAAAACTTTTAGTTTGTATTATTTTACTTTAAAAACGCATTTGAGATGCTATAGAGGTTGTCAGCATTTGCAGATGAATTTTCAGCACCGTTTAGCAGTGTAGCTAATGCACTCTAATGCTCCTTTAATACAAAACATTTCCCACTAACGATAAGCCGGCCTGTCTCATTGTTAAAATGGATAATCGAAGGGTTCTTGTAAATTTTCTATAGCAAAAACTGGCGATGTAGAAATTGAGAATTTTGCAAAACTAACCAATAATTTAGTACTTTAAAAGACAATATCGAGTGGCGTGCATTTTCCAACCTCGACAGAAAAGATCACATTTTGTTTCCTTTGATGTGATTTTAAAAATGATTACAAAATAAACTATATTCAGAATGAAATATCAGATTTGGTTAGTGTCTCTCCCTGGTTTCCTACCAATATTCCCATCTATCTTCCTTCGAAGTACCTCAGGGAATGGGAATACAGAAGCGATAAGCACAGATGGATTTCGTCACAAAAGGGAGAATGGCGCGGAGACGATCTTCCTGGTGAATACTGATGTTCTTTTTTAAAAGAACGGTCAGAAACTTTTCCGAAGGAAACAGTAATCAGCTGATACTACTCGAAAAAACGTTACGACGGAACGGAAAGTCAACGTTCGGTTTAACACGCCCATATTCGAAGGATAGAGGTTCCTCTAACTTGAGACAGTCATCTCTTTGAGTCGAAAGCATTGCTGGAAAGGGGGCGTTTGGGGGCTCGATGCGTAAGCCCCCCAAAGATGCCTCGGAAATTTAATTGTTAGTTACTCTTTTCAACCAATATTGTTGTCAGAAGCTAAGCAGTAAGTCGAGCTGTAAAAGGGACTGCAAGGCTGCAAAAAAGTCATTTCAACTGAAATTATTTTCCCGAACACCGCTACAGCCAACGGCCATACGCAAAATGCTTGCCAAGTCCTCATTAGCATACGATTTAGAAAAGGCCCCTGACGGTCCCTTTAATGAAAAAGTGGAGTAAAAAGAACCATTAAAGTTAGTGAAGTGAATCAATGAATAGAGAAAAGTCTGCTGAAATTAACCGCAGGAATATATTTCAAATATCCCTGTTTCTCAAAACACTTACAGATTAAAGCTGACGATTTATCACAGTCATGGAATGCACATAAATAAGTAACAAAAAAGTCAACAAAACAATTAAAGTTCTTCGTGGCTCTTGGTTCCCGGCTCGTAGGTTTCGTAGTTGACGGAGGCCGAGTCATCGTCTCCCTCGGGGGTCTCAATGTTCAGCCAGGATCCCTTCTTTCCGAGGCGGATTCCAGCAACAACGGTCTTTCCGTCGAGAACCTTGGCGGACATCTTCCAGTCTCCCTAAACAAGGAAATAGAAAAGAAAGAGAAAGGGAGACTAACAGCCAGCTGAGGAATGGGCATGGGTCCGATGTCGATGAGATCCTTGGAGGCGAAGAGAGAAATGTCGATGGCGGGAGTCTTGGAGGTGATCATTCCGCAAACCTTGTCTCCAGTCAGCTTGCACAGGTCGTACTTGCTGAAACAGTTTGTTTTAAGAAAGATTGGAGATCTCTCACCAGAGCTCGTTGGGGACGAATTGGTTCTTGCTCACTCCGTTCTCGCAGACGACTCCGATCAGCCAGGACTGCTTCTCAACGGAGAGGGCCAGTTGAAGGGGCTTGTTAGGGTTCTCCTTCACTCCTTCGCGGATTTCGATGCTTCCTGAACATTCCCTTATTGTGGTTGCAAAATGACTATTTTAATTTAACCAAAACTAAACAGCAAGACGTGGGCATAGAACAAACAAGTATTTGCACAAGGAGCCCACAGATATGGTATTATACGATTGGAGCGCTCATTGGGGTTACAAATCTTAATAACGTCCCTTTCATTATTCTATTAACCCAAGAGTGCACGGGGTTTAGCTCAAATTTGTGTTGTCCGTTTTGAAACGATACGTGCAAGTAACAATTGCGCTTCCTAAAGTTGTGGCAGTTTTCTCTTACAATTGCATTTATAGCTATCGCCAAGGCGGAAAACTTCCAAAAATGGCCTTAATGCAATCGTGCGATACGCAGACGGAACGAGTGTGCAGTTGGTCGACACGCAGAGAAAAAGCGCTTTTTGCCAAATATGCTCGTTTGGCGACAGCTATAGAAACTGTGGTTATGCTTTTTTATGCTATTTGCGTGCACAATCCGATAATGTATTAGTCAAAATGCTCTTAGCTCCCGTCCTGGCTGTGAGCTTAACCGTTGATAAGAAGTTTGCGACACCGTTTATGTGCTACCAGTGTTGATAAGAAGACGTTCGCCCTTGAGCGTCATTTTTAAATCAAGTAAATGTACATTTAGTTATTAAATTGTGGCTGCCTTTGAAGCTAAACTGAACCGGCTGTAATGAATCCCAAGAAAATAGATATAAGTCTTTAACGTACCCTTGGCAACCTTGAAATTTCCTGGCAGCTGGAAGCTGGCTCCATCTCCAGCGCAGGCGGGCCTCTTGTTCTTGTCGTACGTCCAGATCTCAACGTCGTGGAACAAGATCTTTCCCTTTCCTAAAAATAATTGTAAACTTTGAAACAAAGACAATTCAATGAAGCCATGGATTAAATAGGATCTCAGTTCCTTGGCGTTCAACTAACCGTTGGTGGTATCAAAGACTTGGATGACGTTGTCAACTCCGTCTTCGCAGGCGAGGGCAGAAGCCACGGCCAGGGAAAGAGCCACCCACTTCAACATCCCAACTGAAAGAGAATAGAAAGTATGCTTGAGTTCAAAGGTTTTCAAGGGTAAAGGGAAGATTTGGGAAGGGAGCCGTCGGCCAGAAGGCAAAGGGAGTTGTGACCTGCGATTGACGGTCGACTGTCCACGTCGACTGCGGTCGTTCCTTATCTGGAGGGTCGTAAAAACTACGGACACGTAGACTTAAACCCATCGATTATTCAAATGCTACTGGCATATTCGCTCACAAATTCTTTTATTGCTGGTAGTCTTTGAAATGGATCAAAAATGTAAGCAGTGCAAAACGTAAGCAGCTAGAGAATTAGTGGCAGTTTCTCGGACTTTAACTATTTGTAAATTTGAACAAAACGATTTTTGGCAAACAAAAAAGAATTTTGGAATGATTAAAATTGATGCAAATATGTTTCAACAGTTTACCCGTCTTTTGAAAACTGCGAGGCTTCGTTAGACATGCTTTAAAAAAATGTCGTACACAGAATCTCAGCCATCCAAAATTCTGCTTGCTATCCTATTTGTCTAGAAAAAACAAAATTTCAACTGTGCATTCATTTCTTTAAAGACTACGTTTTACGACTTTTATATCATTTTGGAAAAATACGGAAATAGGCCTGCAGAAAAATGTCTCTATTTGGGCGATTAGTAGCTGCCAATCCTACCCTTCGACCCTTCTTACGCACGAGTCTCATTATTCTGCTTTTAATTTTTAAATTACCCATCATAACATTTGAAATAATGTTCCACAAAAGGGCGTGGCCGCTTGCCGAAATCGGATTGGCGAAACATATGTTGGTAGAAGATGGCAGATGGCATTGTGCCATAATTTCACTCTTTTCCAAGAAACGCCGAATCATATATTCACGGGAACTACACTACGTAAGTAATAAACTCGTCAAAATAGATGCTGTTCTGCTTATCTTACAAAAAACAACTATAAGCTAGATTTAGATAGGGCGATGTTTCCATCACAAAACAGCAAACATACACCGTGAACCACGGAAATTTGGCGTAAATCTGTTGACCTCGTTCGCCCTTTCGAGTATGTACTCGGGAGTAAATGGCCCTCCTTGACAACCATTAAGAGAATGTTTCGACTGCGATTTATGACCCAAGTGATAAGCAGGGCGAGTGCTTCCCGGGGAAAAGTACACGTGTAGAATTTCCAAGCGGGGGTCCGGCTGCTCGACTTATCAGGTCGTAAAACGACAGCAACACTGCTACAGCCACTATCGGTAAGGGGAGAACACTTGAGACAAATACGAATGCAGAAAGATAGCGAAAGAGAGCGAAGAGAATGAATGAAATCAATGGGAAAGGGATGAAGTTCTACAAAAACCTAGGACTGAAAAATTGTCAGGAGTATCCTGTTTTTCTTATAATTGGAAAGTTCTTTAGTAAAAGCTCGTTTTTTTAGGTACAATAGCTGCAAATATTTAGAAAAGTTCTCGTGAGAGACGCAGAAGGTTGAAAATGAAAACAACAACGTTGGGCACAGCTGGGTAAACAGGGAGCGTCATGGGCACAAAAGAATGGTCCTGATAGAATCCATCCAAAACAAAGAGAGACAAATTAACATTTGACGCAATCTCGGAGAAACAAAGAAGAAATTCCACTAAAAACATCCAACAAACGAAAAGACAGTGAGAAAAGTGTTGGTGACGCAGTTTGCGTCGATTGCTCAAACAGAAAACAAACATACAGACAAATAGTGAAAATGGCACTGTTCGGATGAATGCGTGGATCGCGCAAACTATTGGATTCGGGCGAAACCTGTTCACACAAACTGTCGAGTACCCAATTAAGTGGCTCGATTCATTGGCATTCTCGTAGCGGAGAAACTTTTCCGTGATAGGAGGATATTTAAGTGTTAGATAGACATAATTCACGGTGAAGCCATAACACAAAAAATAAGCATCTTTATCTTTCCTAAGTCATTGCCAGTCGTAAACGTCTCCAAGAACAAAGAATTTCTAGTGCCTAGACTGTCCTCTCACTCAGCAAATGCCAAAAAGAGTACAAAGAGACAAAGGACTTTTAAAGATCAATTTAAAAACAAAACTCTCTCCAAAAAAGGAAATGCTGTCTCAGAGAACTTCCCCCTGAATTTCCATTGAAATGTTTTTTTTTATCCGAATCCGCTTAGTCTAAGGAACCTTCGAAGTGAACCTTTTGCAAGTCCCTGAATATAAATGGGTGGTCACGACAAAAGTGAATTAATGTTCATCTGTATTAAGACTTAGGTTTTAGGGAACCAACGGCTAGGCCCTGTTGTTGCGGCAGAGTTCTTTTCTGACAAATTGACAGAATATTTCAAGGTGTATCACATATGGCAAACCACGATCCGAATAAGCATCGTCTAGCCTATTAGGTTGGGTCAATTCGGGGCAAAGAGAAGTTGTAAACCTTCGAGTATCGCGTCTTCCACCTCTATACCCCCGATAACTTTACAGTTGGAATTAGTCGCATAACCCTGAAGACCACAAACAGAAAGGTTTTTTATATAGCTATATTCAATGATTTTCAGAAAATTCTTGAAAGGTTTCCAAATGGGGAATTCGAAGGTGTGTCACTCTCACATTAACTTCCCGAATCGGACTGAATCCGCCAGAACAATGAATATTTGCTAAGGTATGAAACAGTTTCAACCTTTTGATTAAAAACATTTCAATAGGAAACTCGGACAGAAGAATCGCAGCGATGAAATGAGAGAAAGCGTTTCAAAGGACTTACAATTTAGGGTTCAGATTCAAAGAGCTGCGTAGAAACATGAAAGCTCACCATACGTTACGTGGTATTCGAAAAGTCCTCACGCCTTTCGTGGGCTTCATTTCAGCTACTAACCAGGGTGAGAGCGGTCATGTTCTCCCTTCGGCCTGCCTCCTCCTTTTCTCTTCGGGCTGCCTCCGAGGCCTCCGATGGCTCCTCTCGAATCATCAACTGGCTCTACTCGCCTTCTGGAAGGTTCGCAGTTGACGTCGATCAACTGGTTCCTTTTCCTTTTTGTGCCTCTTTAAGTTCTGTTTTAGGAGTTGCCCCAGGGTTCTGCTGAAAAAATGACTCACTTCTACCGCCATGTCATCAACGTTTTGGACTTGTCGACCAACACCTGGGCCACTTACTCGTCCGATACTGGTCCTTTTCATGTAAGAAAGACTCATTCCTGAATGAATGTGTCAATAGGGACTCCACTCGATCTACTGGCTCACGGACGATTTCCTCGTCTTCGTTGACTTTAGTCGGTACAACGGTTGTGTCACTCAACATCTCCTCCATGTCAGCCACTCTGAGAAAAGGATTTCTTGCTCACTCTCGAGGTACAAAGCCATACAAATGTGCATACTCTTGTCCAGGCGCTACAGATGGGAAGTGGATGAGCTGCTTCTCCCTACTAGAACCAATGTCACTCCTCTCACCCTCTTCGGACAAGGTCTTATTACTCGGGACCAGCACGCAATGTAGTTCAGAGTGGTTGTGCCTATTCGGATTCCGAGATGAGAGTCAGACTACGCGTCTTGGTCTCTTCCCCTACGGCCTTTCTCCGTCCGTCGCCTCTTCCCACGAGATCATACTACATGAAAACGACATCGTAGCTCGAATGATTCCATCTCGTGAGTTATACAACATTCGCTAAATCATCCGCGGCCTTCGGCCGCAGCGGACCGCTTTGTGACTTGCTATCGCTGCATGAATACGTATTCTTCGTGTATCAAGGGCAAAAAACAATTAACATATGATACACCTTTCCGCATACTTCATTCTAGGAAAGAGATTCAAAATTAGGTTTAGCCTGGTTCCAATCTCGTCCCGTCTGCCATCCGTTCAGTGTGAAGAACAAGGTGCTCCTGCGGTACGAAATGGCCGACCCCTACTCCACTTGTGAGTACGCCAGCTCCTTCGTTGCCTTTGACATGGAAATGGTTACGACGCAAGGAACGAGAGAGATCTCTTTTGGTATCTGATCATGTTTATCAGTCTAAGATGCTTTCAGACAATCCAGCCGTCTCGTGGCTTCGTGTTCCCCTAGTGGATTCTCCTTTCCGAGATGTGTCTGTAGACCGCAACGGGTACACTTTGTACAACACGAGTAGGCAGTTGATCTACTTTATTCGAAAAACTAAGATGTGTCTGGTGGTCGACTTTGATGCCAACAAATGCAAATGGATGGGCTTCTATATCCCTGATGACAACAAACAGAAACAGTTAGTTGAATGGATATATGAAATGTATGGTTTTTAGGGGAATCGTGGGCATTCATTCATCTGGAGAAGTGATCTACACGAAAGACTCCGAAGACAACCGAGGCATGGAGGCCTTCTGTCTCGGACAGGCCACTCTCAACTCCCTCACTCTGGCTCATCTGGCGAGGGCGACGATGATCCGCGCGGGAATGGGACACTTATAGAGTTTTGAAGACTTCTACCTTGGAATAAACAGTTTAATCGGAAATTGTATTTTGTTCTTATAAGCCTATTGCATTAAGGCTTATGGTATCAATCTCTATTTACTATTTTAACTGTTGAAAGTGCTAAAAGTCTACGTTAAATACATTCGAACCTTTAAGTGTGTGTGTGTGGGTCTGCGTTTATTTGCCTTTGGAAGCACCAGAAAATGAAGTCACAGTGCAATTTCAAGATGCCGCTTTTTCGTCTTTAATCATTGTAATTTGTCTGAACAACATCTCAAATGACAAAGAGTACCTGTGTAATAAATAGGTCACAGGACAGAAAAATTGTTCTTACTTCTCCAAGAGGTATTTGCCCTAATCTCCTACACCGTAAAGGCATGTGACTCATACCCGAGGTCGTGGCCCACGTGGACCCTCCCCTCGATGAGATAAGCAGTCTGCGAGGTCGTCCCAGCCATGAAGGTAAGTCCTCCCTTGAACATCTCCATCATTCGATGGTTGTTGTGCCCTTCCCATGTCTCCTTGGTCTCCTGGCCCTTCTGTCGTCGACACGCCGTGTCGTCTGCGGTCAAAAGCCGCTCGGCTGTCACCAATGCGCAGACAGCCGACGACCAGTCCGGTCGATCTTCACTTCTCCCAAAACCATGAACCCGTTACCCATTTTATGTGAATCCCAATCGTAAAACGAGCGTTAATTCGATCAAAAAAAGAAAAGAATTCCTTCGCGCACGTGCGCCCATTTCACTAAGAAACTAATGCGCAGACGGCGAGGCGATTTGCAACGGCGACCATTGCTCAGATGAGGCGGAGGAAGACATGTTGCGATAAAGATAAAAACTTAAATGTAATATTTAAATAGATTATTGATAATAATGGACCGACCGCGTAATTTTTAAATGTTTTAAGTTTGTAAAGTGATGCAATGATCACTTTCGACTGACATCTATCTCCAATGACAATCAATCATCCGTTCCGCGTATCTTCAGTGCTAAAAGTATCTTTAACGTAGCCTTAAAGCCCGTTCATTCCCATTTTCTTGTCTGTCGATACTAACCACATATTATTTTGTTGATAGTTTTGGATTCCTACAGTGGGTTTGTTTGAAAACGTTCGACATATAAAGAACATTTTCAAGCTCATTGTCAGTCAAAAAAGTTGTAAAATCTCCCTTCCCCCCCCCCTATTTCGCTAAGCAATGGGCTATGAAATATACAGATCGCATACAGATCATGGTGCAGTAATATGTCAAGAGCGAACTGCCACGTTTTCCAAGCACACACACACATACATACACACACAGGCCATTTGGTCATAGATTGACTGTCGTTGTTATGAAGGAATTTACGTACATTTTGAGTGGGCGCGTTTAACTGCCCGATCCTTTGAAACGATGCTATTTCCGGTGACTGAATTTGGTCATTTTACCTTCGAAATCAGGCGAATCATAACAATCAGTTATGACTAAACTCTTACACAAAAAGATCCGCAGCATCGCTTCTTTTTTGGCACTGTCCCCCACCGCGATGACTCGTAACTTGTAGAATAAATGAAGAGACACAAAAGCTCTAAAAGCTGCGTTTTATTGGCCTCGTGTACAACAGTAAGAAGACATACTCGTTCAAACAATCACTCTAGATAAATATTTTTCTGATTTAGACTGCGGCTCGATTCATTCAAACGAACTTCAGTGTATGATGCTCTTTAGCGGCTACGGCCCTTGCTTATCCTACACTAAATCTTGAAAAGGAAAACAAAAAGACAGTTTTGCTGTCTTCATGTTTAGTGCAACTTTGAAATGAAATAGCATTGCGAGAAATAAATGTGCATTAGTCTTTGGATTAGTTTGCTTTCATGAGCCGGAGATAGCAGCATTGTCCGACGTCACTTTCATTTAGGCCTTGATCATTCTATTTCTAACCTGTGAACTATGAAGTTCATCCCTGTCGCTAATTTCCAAAACTGCACGTACTCGATCCCCAACCCATGTGGTTTTTCTCCGAAATGTCTCATTCAAGCGACCAAGTTGGTGTTTTTCGCTCCGCAATATGGCCTCACGCGGCCCGCTTCAACGAAACGATTTAAGCGATTCTCCACGGTGCAGAGGCCTTGCAGCCGACTGTCGTTTCCCGGTTCAAGGGCCCCGAATTTGTCGTCGAAGGCATTTGGCGGAGGGTGGGCGGGGCTACACAACCACAGTCCTTCCTCAGACAGAGTCACGGACGAACATGCCACCCACCATCCTCCCCAATGCCGACGACTTTCTGGTTCTAGGGTTACTGTAGCTTTTGGGAGTACTGTACTTTCAGCGCTACGCTATGGAGTCTTACGTCGCCAATGTGAGCGAAGAAGGAGGAAAGACTACGATCATCTTCACTCTCAAGGAGAAGGCTGGAGCGTTGGCTGAGACACTCAAAGTGTTCCAGGTAAGCAAACATAAATAGACAAAGGGTTCCACCGTCTATGTGTGTGTGTGTGTGTGTGTGTGTGTGTGTGTGTGTGTGTGTGTGTGTGTACGTGCGCGTGTGTGTATTGTGTTTGAGCCATTGCTAATACGACACACTATCGCAACTTAAAAATGCAAGAGATCGCAACTTCGAAAAGCGTTTCGCTCAATCAATCACAAGAAAAACGGGTGTTCCGATCAGCGATACCTTAATTCGTCATCAGTGATGTTCGGCTGCCATCATATGTTAACCGCCGAAACCGTTGTGATGGTGATACTTTTCTTTTCGGCCGGTTTTCTATCTGCAAAACGAACCTCCTTGTGACACTTGTCATAAACAATGTCGCGTGGCCTTTTTGGCTAGTTTCCAAGAAATCAGACGATGATTTAATTATGACGGGTTCTGAAGGCCTCGTGACCCTGTCTCGGCGACAGCCAAACCATCAAAGTTCATATTAGAAGTCGCACCTTTAAAATCACTTGCTTGTTGAAGACAAAAGGGAAAGAGGCCGACGGCGTATTTTTAGAATTAAAACAGCAATAGTTCGAGAACACCCCCCCCCCAACAATTCCAGTTATGTGTCTTTCAGGCGCACGAGGTGAGCCTGTCCCACATCGAATCTCGTCCTTCGAAGAGTCACAGCGGCTGTTATGAGATTCTGGTGGAATGTGCCGAGAACGAGGAGCAGAGCAAGATTGAGGGACTGATCGACCTGTTCAAGAAGCACGGAGGAGGCCTCGTCGTTCAGGACTGGAACGCCAAGAACAAGCAAAACAGCGGTAGGTTCTGTGTTTCTATTTCTGTGCTAGGGTAAATGTCGTAAATGTTTTGAAGCCCCTGCAAAGTGTATTCAGGCAATGAACATAAACACATTTTTAGACTCTGTGCCCTGGTTCCCGCAGAAGATCTCCGACATTGACCAGTTCGCCAACAGAATCCTCAGCTACGGAGCTGAGCTAGACTCGGACCACCCTGTATGTTTCCTTCCAAGCACCTCATTATTCGATGGTTTCAGGGATTCACTGACGCCGTCTACCGCGAGCGCAGAAAGTATTTTGCCGATATTGCCTTCAACTACAGACAGTAAGTTTAAAAATGAAGCAATCTAAGAAGCCCTTTCAGTGGAGACAAGATTCCTCGCATTGACTACTCCGAGGCTGAGATCGGAACATGGCGTGTGGTCTACAACCAGCTGTTTTCTCTTTACCCTACCCACGCCTGCCAGGAGTTCAACTACATCTTCCCCCTGCTTCAGCAAAACTGCGGATTTGGACCCGACTCCATTCCCCAACTTCAGGATGTCTCTGACTTCCTTCATGGTCAGTTCATCCTTCTTTTGGAAAGCACTTTGTGATTCAGACTGCACTGGCTTCGTCCTCCGTCCCGTAGCCGGACTTCTCTCCTCTCGCGATTTCCTGGCTGGCTTGGCCTTCCGCGTCTTCCACTCCACTCAGTACATCCGTCATCACTCCGACCCCAAATACACCCCCGAACCGTAACTGAGATTTAGATACAAGTCAATTCAACCCTTTCAGTGACATCTGTCACGAGCTTCTGGGACACGTGCCTCTCTTCGCGGACGTGGAATTCGCCCAATTCTCCCAGGAAATTGGACTGGCTTCCCTCGGAGCCACTGACGACACCATTGAGAAATTGGCTACCGTAGGCCGAAGATAGTTTTCAAAAAACATTGGGCTTTTAGCTTTACTGGTTCACCATTGAGTTTGGATTGTGTCTGCAGAATGGACAGAAGAAGGCTTACGGAGCGGGGCTCCTAAGCTCGTTTGGAGAACTACAGTACGCCCTCAGCGATAAGGTTAGAGCTTTAAAACACTAGAGGCAAAGTCTGTTAGTCTTCTGAAAAGAGAGAACTTAGCTTTTCCTGAATCATCAACCAATGGTTCATTTCCAAAGAAGAATTCATCGTTAAAGACATTTTGGCATTGGGTTCGCGGGATATAGACACCTCTTCGTGTGATTCGTACAGCGTGCTCTCTCGTGTGCCTGCCTGGGTAGATCACAAATTATCGCTGTGTGACCCAATGGCAAATAACTTTTACGAATCAGATTAAAAATGAATTTATCTTTGCATTCAACCATACCATGTTTATTTTCAGCCTGCTGTTGATCCTTTCGAGCCCTCGGTTACCTCCACAACCAAGTACCCGATCACGGAATATCAGCCTAAATACTTCCTTGCTGAATCCTTCGCCAGTGCCAAGAACAAGCTCAAGTATCATATCTTTACTTGTCCAATTATTATTCATCTTCAGAGCCTGGACTTCCACCATTCCCCGTCCCTTCCACGTACGCTACAACGCCTACACCCAACGGGTGGAGGTGCTGGACAAGGTGTCAGCCCTTCAGAGGTTGGCCAGAGAGATCAAGGGAGACATGGCCACTCTGGAAGACGCCCTGGGCAAAGTCAACGTGTAGATGTACAAACCATATCAATAAACAGTGTACTTCCCATGTCACGTGTTTCTCGAACTGAAATCGTCATTACTTCTTTTCTTTGCCATGTGGTGACCGTCATTTCGTCGCTGCACGTGATTTATTTGTTTTCTCGGACAACATTGCGCCAAAAACAAGTTGAATGCGCCTTTTTATGGCAAATGGTCTGATGGGAAGGCTAAAAAGGTTGTCACTGTCTTAGAACTTAAAACTGTTCATGAAATGTCATTCAATCAAACAAGGCAACGAACGAAGCTGCCAAAACGCAGAAAGCCCCTAAAGTTTGTCGCGGATATGTTGACGTTTTCCAGTATGGGTATGTTTTTTTGTGGATTCCTTTGCAATGATTGTTGTTCAGGGACTAGTCCAAGGGCATTGTGGCGTAATATGTAAAACAAAATAAAAAGAAAAGGGGGTCGGACTTTTTTCAAACGCCAGCTTCTCATCTACCCGTTCGGCCTACGATTCCAATAAATCAAAAGAACTGTTGTGGTGGTTATTCACAACACTGGGTTCCACCCCGTAGAAGCTGGTGGTCCCTTTTTGGTTTTAGTGGTTATGTTGACATTTGCAGAGGCGTCTTCAGAAAGTCCGCTGTGAGTCGTGGTAGCCCCGTAAAAGCGGGTGACTCTAGTAGGGAGCTTCTCTACAGCTGTGTTCTCAGTAATAGTTTCAGCGGGTCTTGTTGGATTATACGGTTCCTTAGAGTGTATATGACCCGCCAGCCATTCTTGTTTTAAGGGGGCGTTTCCGTTCTCAAGTCTGCCCCTGATGTTCATCTTTGAAGTCATTTTTAATCCTCACGTTATTACAGCTAGGGATACACAAGATTTAGAAGAAGGAGGCAACCTTATCCTTTTCGGAAGTTGAAGAGCACAACATTGCTGAGAGCCTGCAGCTGCCTGGATAATTGCCCGGTGGAAAATCGACGCCTCTACAAGGCTCGAAACTTGAAATAGTTTACACGATTAGAAAACGAATTTTTGAATTTACAAAATTCAGAGATAACGGCCGCTGTAATTTTTCATCGTTCCTCGTATCAAATTTGAAATATAAAATTTTGCGAGAAAGGAGATCGGAAAATGAGCTCCATTCCACCAACAAAAACCTTTAAAATGAGAACTGACTTTCAGCAACAAAAAACAAAACAACGCGCTTGCGAATGAACACAGATGAGACAATACTTATAATATCCTTCATTTTGCACAATCTGGCTTTGCTTCTCTCTTCCTCAGTCACTTCTCCTCCTTCTTCTTCAGATCCTCACTCTTTTTCTCCTCTCCCTTCTTCTCTCCCTCCTCCTTCTTAGTCTCTTCCTTGCTCGTTTTCTTCTCCTCCGTCTGTTTCTTTCCCTCCTCTTCCTTCTTCTCCTCCTTCTCCGTCTTGTTCTCCTCTTTTCCCTCCTTTTTGCCCTCTTTCTCCGTCTTCGTCGTCTCACTCTTGTTCGATTTCTCCGATTTCCCCTCCTCTCCCTTGTCGTGGTCTTCGCTCACACTGTCTTCTTTTGCGTGTTTCGTGCTCTCCTCCTTTTTTTCCTTCTCTTCCTCTTTCTTTTTCTTCTCCGTGTTCAACTGCGTACTATCCGCCAGCAGATCGTGCACCTTCACGGCATCATGTTCCATCTGAAGTGCCTCAGATGAGCATTTTCTGAAGGAATACCTTTGTGAAATCGGTCTGTGTGGGGTCGATTCCCGTCTGATCCTCCTCCTGGTCTTCATTGATCGCTTCCAACGGATTCACCATTGCTGAAATCATTGTGAATCAATAAGTCAGAATGACTCACTCTCGAGATTCTCGTTTTTCCCAAGAGCCACTTTGTTCTGAAAATGAGGACAATTAGCGCTTTCTGCTCTCTCTCACTCTCTCTCTCTCTTCTCTCTATATCTCTCTATTTTTTATCTCTGTCTTTCTCTCTCTTTTCTTTATCTCTGTCTCTCTCAGACTCACAAACTCTCTCTCTCTCTCTCACTCTCTCTATCTCTCTCTCAATCTGCCTTTGCCTCTCCTTCTACACTTTAACATAACCTTTACCTTCGCGCGATACATCTCCGGGAGGTCTCTTCCAGACGCCTGATAGATGGCTGAATACTCATTCAATAATCCATAAACTCTTATGTTACCTTCGATGATTCTGTTGTGTTTCTCCTGTGGATCCATCCTCGAAGAGTACCCTCTGACCAGGGAAAATTGAGTGGCCTCTGCCTCCAAGTCGGCCATTTTCATCGAAGGACTTTTCTGAGTCTCCGATTCCTCAGATTTCTCCAGCAAAGGCTCCCGGCTCGCCTTGATTTTCACTGGCTTCCACATCAAACTCTGACCCTCTTTAGCTTCCTCTGAAATTCTACATTATCTAAATTTCTGATTCCGACCTACTTGGCAGGCCTGACTGGCCACGGAGGTCGAACACGCAGATGACTACGGTAGCGATAATGAGGAGGACTGCGAACGCACAGGCGATGCCCAGGACCAGGGGACTGAAACCAAGACATATTGAATTCAAAGACGATAGGAGTGGTTTCCAACAAAATTTCATGGAACAGAATGAGGGCCAGAGGTACCCGTAAGCTTGTGCGAGAGGTTAAAACCGAGATATGGACAAAAAAACAACCGAGGGTCGAGCAAAAGTCTCCTGTTTAACTATCGTGAAGCAAAACATGTAAAATCAAATCCCTGCTGCGGAACATTGCGTGAATGTGCTGATACTATTTTTTTGAACTATTTTCACAGCGTATATGAGCGTCAGCCCGACTTTGGGGTCTCACCAAGGAGAATTTGATATATAGTAGCCGACATCCCTACTTCGGGGGATTCTGGAAATGAAGGAGAAAATTCCGATGTTGATATGAAACCATGTTTAAAACGAGCTTTTTCATAAGATTTACAACAGGATTCTACCGAAAAAAGGTGCCGAAACAGTAGAACATTCGTAATATTCACCTACGTTCTTAGCTAGCGCTATAATAACATTGCCGCTTGAGCATATTTGGAGCTATAATTCAGGCCTCTAGTTATCATATCTGAATGGGATTCTGTGCAAATACTACCAGTTCTTTTGTAAAGGACTTACGTCATGAATCTGAATAGCAGCTGGGAACGGTCCTTAGTTTTGTCTGCTTCAATGGCTCCGAATAAGAGCAGAACGACGAAAAGAGAAAGAAGGCGGTTCATTTGAAGAGACGACCGTTCCTAGCAGAGCAGCTGAGTGAATGAACAACCTAAGGCCAAATCGCGTAAATTAGCGGAGTAACGTGAACGATGGTAATTTGATTCGAACTCATTCTTTACCGTCCATGTCGAGCGATCAGTCGTCCTCAGACGTTCCTTTGAACACAGGCTCTCTCACATCCGTCGCCTCGTCCTACTTCAATCCCCTCACCTCCGTAGAGTCCTTCACTAACCTCCACTTGTTCTATGGCTTCCCTACGGTCGTCATCTCCGAGTACGCAATGGAGGAGTTGAACAGACGTATGCTCTCTCTCTCTCTCTCTCTCTCTCTCTCTCTCTCTCTCTCTCTCTCTATCTATCTATCTATCTATCTATCTATCTATCTATCTATCTATCTATCCATTTCTCCTCTTTCAGCCTCTCCCGCCTATTCTCTCCAGTCCGATTACTTGCCCCAGGAACAGCTCCCCTCCGTGTCTTGCTACATGACTGTCTAATACCTCTCACTATTTCTTCGAATAAAGGGTTGAACACAAGCGATTTGAGGTCGACCTTCTCTGCTTAGACGACAATCGCATTTATCGCATCTCCTGTGGAGAGGGAGGCAGTGTGGGAAAAGAAGAGAGAAAGACATTCGTCTTGCGATATACAGTGCGAAAAGAAGAGAGGGTAGAGAAAGTGTCCTTGGCGTAGCCGCCGGCAGACCGTAAAGACCCGACCACGTTACTCCTGGAGGAACCCAAATCGAGGCGACTCTTTTTTTACCATCTTGACCACTGGACACTCGTGACGTCATTCAATCATCGATCGATGACGTCACTTGTTTTGAGTAGAACCTGTTGACGCATGGACAAAAATATTTGTGACTTCTGCAAACGGCACTTTGTGTTTTGCAACACAAAAGACTTTTCACCTTAAATTGCCTTTTTCATAATTCGTTTTGTATTCAATAGTAAAGTTTTAGCTGCTTACTCTAACATTAGTCCTTTGATTGGGGGATTTATACAATTTTTCCTGGAAATATGCATATGGCCTTCGTATAACCCTAACGGGAAAGTCTTACGGAATGGCTTTCTTTTCGGTCGGTTTTTTTGCATCTCTTTTTTATTGTAATAAATTTACAAAGAGAGGAGAGGTAGAGAGATTCGAAAAACCCTGGGTTGCAAAAGAGATGTTAGGGTCTTAGGAAGATCATCTATTGTCTGCCTGAGTCATGCCAAAATATCGCAATTATTCATTTTACAAAGAAAAGAGCTCCTCCTTTTTGAATTCAAAGACTCGTTTTGGTCACGGCCTCTTTTCCAAGCGACTGGTTCGAAGGCCCTTTTGACCAGCCGGCTGTCGCCACCGCTGACCTCTTGCCTTCGTTTGTCGGCCATCCCTCCTTTTGTGTGGGCCTTCTTCACCTCGCCCTCCCTTGCTGCCAGTCGGCTGTACAGTTCCTCTCTTAATTACCAACCGACTGACCTCGTCCAATTTCGGTAGCGATCGATATTCATTCGGCGGATGCTCAGCGCCTGGAATTAGCCACGCTTACCTACGCATCCACCTGTTCCCGACGACCCTTTTGACCCGGCTGGCAATAACACTTCTAGACTTTGAAGAAAACTCAGCTTCAGCGAAGATGCCTAAATTCTTTAAATTTTGAATCGTTCTGTATAACTGGAATTGTAATGTGTCGGTGGGATCCATTTGTTTGATGACACGCTCCGATTGGTTGATGTGAAAAATCGGCATTCGAGGGCTAATCCTGGCTTATCTCAGGGGAGCATCTGTTCACACCCAAACATCCTCCTTATGATCATCTGACTTCTGAAGCACTATCAACGACATTTCTTAAGCATAGGCTCCCTTTACTCAGATAAGTTTAGCTCTCAAACAGCATGTCAGCTTTTTTGGAATGGTTCCGTCGATTCTTAGATTCTGTCGAATGGTGTATGTCTTCAAATCTTAATTTCGCATACATTTCAAAAAGGTTAAAAAAATAGCATACTGCATTTCGGTTTTTAGCATCAGATTGATCAAAGAAAAGTAAATATGCACTCAAATGAACAAACAGCGTTTATGTTACATAAAAAAAGGTGTGGTAGAAGTATTTTTGAACCCGAATTCGTCCAGCCAAGCCTCTTGTGGAACACATTTTCTAAACTATAGTATTTCGCACCGGGTAAACTATCCTTGTACTAATCTTCTCTTCTATTTTCATTGTTTGGTTTGCAAAGAGGAATGTCTTCAATCCGGCTGACATTGAGACAAAACAAGTACTTTCTCATACAATCGTTCTCGTCTTTTGCACCAATTACTCATTGTACCGGCCATACTGAAAGTTACAAAAGTTCTTCCAATTGTTGTTCCGTTTCCCTTGAACCCATTCCCCTCCCCATAATCCTCGTCGATCGCATCGTGTCAATCCCCCCGTTTGTCCCCAAGCGTGTTATCCCTTCATTCCCTTTCCCCTCCAACCCTCCTCCTTCAGATGAACTCCCGTCCGCCGGCTCTGCCGCCGCGGACGTCTGCGAGTCTTCCATCCAGGGGAGTCACATTCGAGGGACCCCGCACTTGGAGGGCTTCACTTGCGGCATTCGTCGCCCTTTGCCTAGGCGTCGCTGTTTTTGTAAGTTTTAATGTATTTATAAGTTATACGCATGTTGTTCTTCCGTTACCCTTGTTTCCGGTGGCCGTGGAATGCGCGAAAACCTGGCGGTCAAGGTCGTTTGTGCCGTAAAAGGTGGCAAAGCAATGACCTGGGAGGCATGGGAGGACACGGAACGGCAATTACAGTTAAGGGCGAGCAAAGAATCATGATAACCTTCTTTTGAAACGAGCTATAAAATAAGCCACACACACTCCGCCGCAACCATTGCCGCGACGGCACCGTCCGTAATCGTGCTCCAATGCCAATGGAATACAATGGAAACTGGCGGACACAAACCTGAGAATACTGCTGTATTTCTTAACAATCTGAGTTCATAGATCGATAGAGCACCTCCGATTCTCTTGGAATGAGTTTTTTCACGGTACAACAGTGATTACAAACCGAAAGGCACTGTTTTTCTTGTTTTTCTCATAAACCAACTGGACAACTATTGGTGCCAAAACTCATTCCAAAAGAAGCATGTGTGTGCTACTATTTCATGATTAGAACGTCAAAATTGATGCAGTATTCGCTGAGAAAACGTGTCCGCCATATTCAGCTCGACGTTTAGCAGGCCGCCCGTTGTTTAGTGATTCAGTACGGTAAGACAGCTGCTCCTGATTGAGCTTATCTAGCGATGACTACTATTGAAAATATACATAACTTAGCGTATTGGACCACATTCTCTCGTTTAAAGCTTTAAAATGAAAAATTACATATTAAAATAAGTTTTAAAAGCCCGTTTTCTTTCGCCTGCTTGAACCTCAGGGTTTTCGTGGCGGGACCCAGCTTCAATGAAACGGCGCTTTTCCGAAATACGATCGCGGCAAATGTGAGATTTCTGGGGTGTTTTTCGTAGATTTCTTTTTAAAAGTTGATGCAAAACACTTTTATCATTTGGCCTGAGTTTTTTGCCGACCCAAAGATGTCTACAGCCAAAGAAACACGGTTTTTTGTGATTTTCGTTATTTTCCTGTCGCTGAATTTTAGAGAACAAACTCAGGCCACATAAGGCATTAATGAGCTGAAAGTTGACAGAAAGAATGGTTGTTGAAAACGGCTAGAACATCCAGGTTTGCGGCGGACAGTTTGAGTTTTTAAGCCAGCTGTCTGTCGCGAATTCGACATTTTCCGGCCGGTTTCTCTATTTAATTAAGTTAAATGAATGTTTTTCTAAATATTTAAACAACGAAACAACAAATTCGATGTTAAAACGATTAAAAATAAGCATTTTTAATTCTCAAATCTTAAATCGAATAGTTCGTTTCGGGACGCCATCAGACGCTTTCCGCCCTTTAATGTGCCGACCTCGGCGAGCTGCACACGATATGGCAAATGATTAGTTCTGAAAAATTTAATCACTTTCGCAGACGAAGCTGAAATTGATATCATGTTAACGATTCCTGAAAAATTCGAAACTCGAAAAATTCAAACATAATTCGATGCGAAGAAAACACCTTTCAGAAAATCCCGCCTAACTTTCCCGATTTTGAACGAATAGTGATTTCCAGAAATTAAAGTTTATGTAGTATGTCAGCTGTTTCTCAAATAAATTTAAAATCCACCGCGAATTTTCTAATTGCGTTGTAGAAACAGTTGGAATGAAAAAACACTTTCATTTTTAATCGAATAACAAACCAAATAGACAGTTCAACAATAGCATTCCTTGTTTTGTCTCGTTAATATTTCATCATTTTTGTTCTGAATTTCCCCCACAAAAAAGACTAGAAACTTTTCTGCGAATCTCTTGTCCAATAGGAAGGCAACTGCCACGCTCTTTTGGCGAAAAATACGGATTTTTTGCACATCACTGTTTTAGAAGTCTTCTTGGTAAACCAATAATTGCCCCGATAACTGATTGAAATCTGTGTCTTTATATAACATTTTAAAAATTTCGCTTCACAAGTTTACATGTCAGCATGAGCATCTTTAGCAGATTTGCACCAAATGTTCAAAGCAACTGCTTCCGTAAAACATGGGTTTAAAAGTATGATTTTAAACATCTGTTTGGTCTGCCTTAAATTGTTCTTTCAGATTGGAATTTTAATCTTGTCAGTCTACATTTGGAGAGACAAAGCTGCCTATGAAGAGTTGGTGGACTACTTGGACAAGACCATCTCCATTTCCAAGATCAACTACAACCCCCAACTGGGGTTGTATCAGCTGAGTGAGAAGGAGCTAGAAGCCCTCGCCCATCAGAGAACCTACAAAACCATTCTGTGGTGCTTTTTAGCTGCTCAACTTGGAGTCTACGTTTTCCTTTCCGTAGCCCTTGTTATGTACTTCTCCAGCGATGTTTCTTCTGGAGTGCCTCGCATTGTCTTCTGGGTTTGTTTTGTGTTTTTTTCTCTTTGCAATCGTTTTCTTTAGGTATTTTTCCTTCTGGGTTGTCTGTACAGTGTAACCGTCTCGCACGTGCTCTCTTTCACTCTTTTCCCCTACTCTTCCTCTCTTCCTGAATCCACAACTAAACTCCTCAACCACGCCATTCCTCACAACCCGGGTGGTCTGGCCCAGATGGAAAACCGCCTCGGCTGCACTTTTGATTACTCTCTTTATTCAAATGGAAAACGAACAGAGAATCCGAAGGTACTATTTCGTGTGAGACAACAAACAGACTTTTCTTCAGAACACTTGTGATTCCCAGCTGTCGTCCTCCTACATCCCTCGGGCTGTGCTCTGTGTCATCCTGGGGTTGCAGTGTCTGCCCCTCGTGTTGGGCGTTCTTCTTCTGATTAAGAAGACTCCCTTCAGCGAGAGTATTGCTCAAATGGTTGAAAAACTGAAACCGATGAAGAAACAAAGACTTTATACAAAGAAAGCGGGAGCGAGCTCTGAAAAGAAGAACACAACCTTCGGAGTGACAAGTCAGCTGAGGTGGGAAATTGAAATATCTTTAAATATTTACTGTTATACTTTCACCCTTTGTCAACCCAATTTAGAATAAAAAATTTTATAGAAGCAAATTAGTGGTTTCTGCCCGAAAAACCGTAAAAACAACTTTTCAAACAACTAGAAAAATGTTTCCTAGCATCAAACCATCTAATGATAAGGGCCGCGTCTGAAAAAGATTCTTGTCTCACAAAACGAGTTTCACTGTTAGGATTTGTAGAATCTACTAGGACGTTAAACACCTTTCCCCATGCTACTTTTATTTCAGAGGTCCTTCGACGCCTCTGCCTCCCGTTCCATCGCCATCGGTGGACCACAGCATCAGCTACAACAACGCGGCCTTCTTTGCAACGGCCGGATCCTCAAGAAGCAGCGAAATCTCACGAATTGACGCACACGATCTCTTCAGGTAAAGGAATGACTTTTCGAAATATAAACAATGTTCAGGGCCACACACGGCAGTGGAAGCATCCAGTCGGAGGTGTAATCCATGTCTTTCATAATAAAGATTCATATAGACTATTCAATTTTCTCAATGTTGACTGAACTGCAAACACACACACACATACACAGAGAGAGAGACACACACAGAAAGACTCGTATTTCGTTACTGAACACTCTACTGAACACTGAACATTCACGCTAAATCTTCACCACCGAGCGGTCGGTTCTACCTTCGCTCCGCCGCCTAGCTGAATCCGGTCCCAGAACTTCGTCAAGGAGGGACCGTCATCGACATTACTCCCAGTTGCTGTGAGGGATCGACTGAAGCTCCCGCTCAACGTCTAACTACACAAGAAGGCACTGGGATCCGCCGGCAGAGCAATAACACCAGCTCAAGATCTAGGCTTATGATCCAGCCGTGATTCGGGAATAAAATTGTAATTGTAATTGTAATTGTTGAACACTCTATTGCAGAAGATGATATGCCCTCTAGTTGCAAACAGCGCGCCATGTTTGTTTTGTGAGGGTTCTAATGAAAACAACTATTTTTGACTGCCCCACTTTAAGGTTTCGTCGTATATTTTTGGATGTCTAACAGTTTTACGTAAACATGCTTCTCTTATCATTAACTCTGCAGTCAATCCTTTTGGCTACCAACATTTGGATTTGTGAGTCGGACAAACGATTACCGTTGACGTCTTAAGAACAGTTGCCCACAGAGCTCTCCTTGAAAATGCTCTCATCCAATCATAATTTTTCTACGGATCGCTAGATGTTGGTGTAGAAAATGTGTTGCATAGAG
Organism: Oscheius myriophilus; assembly: GCA_964057215.1. Taxonomy (NCBI): domain Eukaryota; kingdom Metazoa; phylum Nematoda; class Chromadorea; order Rhabditida; family Rhabditidae; genus Oscheius; species Oscheius myriophilus. The sequence goes on from OZ059903.1 coordinate 14,011,130, forward strand.
ACAAAATATAATATACATTGTCATGTGCATTCAAAAAGAAATCGGCTGCCGCAGTCGTTATCTCATTGATACCTGTGTCTGTGATATGCTAATGTTGCTCCCCTTATCTGTCTCCTTCAATTGATCGCACAAACATGGCGCTCTTCGTATCTCGCTTCGCCCAGCTCCCCCACTCTCTCAAAGTCGTCGCCCTCGTTCTCAATCTTCTTCTTGTCGTCGCCCTCCTCCAGTCTCCATCTCTTCCAGCAGGTACGCAAAAACCCTAGCAAATATATGTTTCATAAAACTTTTTTATACTTTTACAAAATTAGATGAAAGAGTGACCTTCAATTAATCCAATTGAAGGTCACTCTTGCACTGGCTCTAATATCACATGTTTCAGCTTCGACCATAGTATGGCTCACTATTGGCATAGCAATAGCTTTGGACGTGGCGGCCGCAGCCCTCCTTCTTTTTGAATTGGAGACTCACTTCTTTCCAATCAGGATTGTCACCTATGCCAGTGTTGTGAGTATTTGTTATCCCAATTCTCCTTCCCAAAACTTTCAAAAGAAAGTATTTTGACCTGGCACGCGGGAGTCGATAAGATAGTGAGTGGTTCATTTGTGCAAAAGTTGCAAAGAAGACAACAGAAAAAGAAATGTGTGTCTGTGTGTCTGTGTGTCTGTGTGTCTGTGTGTGTGTCTGTGTGTCTGTGTGTCTGTGTGTCTGTGTGTCTGTGTGTCTGTGTGTCTGTGTGTCTGTGTGTTTGTGTGTCTGTGTGTCTGTGTGTCTGTCAGAAAGCAGCACAAAGAAAAGCAGAATAAGAGAAATGTATACAGTGCAAAATAGAGAGAGAGAGAGAGAGAGAGACAGAGGGGTGGAGAAATACAGAAGGTCAGGCAATTTGGTCTTCTCGCGCACGTTCACTTGGCTGAATGCTTCACTTTCAGTCTTTGTTCTCAAAAATCATATTTTTCAGGAATGTGGTATCTCCCTGATGCTGTCCATCTTCTATTTCATGTGCATGTGGCTTGTCATCGGAGGCGGAGAGCTAGCAACCGGGGGATGGTTCACAACGGCAGCTGTCAGTTTTCCCTTCACTTTTTCATTTTTCTTGATTTAGGTGCTTTGTCTGGCCCTCTCTGCCGTTTACATCTGCAACTTCATCGCCTTCCTCCGTCAGTGGATGGCCGACCAAAGACAAGCAAGTGGGTTCATTCGAATACCAAATAAATGTGAATTACAGGGTCTCAGGCCATCTACGACGACTATCCTTCCTACGGGTCACCATAGTCAAAATGTACAAAAGAGATCACATAAAGAATCACAAAATTGATGTCCAGTCGAAATCGTCTTCAACCGAACTTAGAGAATCCTAAAAGAGAATTAGAGAGATCAAAAGATATTCAAACCCGTCGAGTGAGGGAAGACGGACAGCTGAAGTCATCGAGGTCCGAAGGCATAACTGTAAAAGAGTCATTTCTGGAGATATCAAAGGGTAAAATCAGCGCATGCTCTTAAGAATGGGAGTGTGGAAATTTTGTGGATAAAAAGAACTTCCATCCAGAGCCAATTATGATTGAAAATCAATCGCAACAGTTTAATTTCAAGCAATCAACCTTGCATATTCAAGAGAATATAGGGAAAACTCCAGAATTCAAGGGAAATTCTCGAAATCAGATCCCTAGAATTGTTCCAGGCTATGCTTGAAATGCGACAACACAAAAGTTTTAGAAAAAAGTGTGTTTTTAGGAGAAAAGAGACAGAGGGAAAGGACTGAACAATCTACTCTCTACAGTACCTTCAGTACCTTTCTGGGCGTTGTTTGCCACATGACTGCGCAGGAAATCTGTAAACCCGTCTTTTGAAAATTAAACAGTCTGAGATTTTCACACAACGAAAGTTTGGTTTAAGAACAACTTACGTGAAAATCTATCGGTATCCAATTGCTGCAGTTCCTCTTCATTCCTGTAGTCAACGCCCGCAGCCTCCAACCCGATTTTTAGCCAATCAATCTGAATTGAACGTCTCCAAAGCTGTTTAAGAGTGTTACCTCTTCTTGGCTTTCGCCGTTTTGTTTTTGGTGAAAGACTTGATCGTAGACTTGTTTAAAAGAAGCTGACATGTCGTGAGAGGCGAATAAAACAAGGTCGTTCAAGTCCTCCTCCGGAACTGCGTCGCTAAGCTTTTGCTCCGAGGGGGTGCAACTTGTACTCTAAAAATCAGAGTTTTACGTGAGACAGTGTGTGTGTGTGTGTGTGTGTGTGTGTGTGTGTGTGTGTGTGTGTGTGTGTGTGTGTGTGTGTGTGTGTGTGTGAGTGTGTGTGTGTGTGTGGGTGTGTGTGTGTGTGTTGGTTAATTATAATGCCTACCGTATCAAAGAGTGAAATTGTAGCCGGATCCACAGCTCTGTCGTCTATAACTGTCTTTGTCGGAGGGAGGTTCCGAATGTCATTCATTCGGGTCTGTTGCCTATCTGAAAGAATCCTTCAAAGCCTATTCCCCCATATCCTACTCTTCATGTACATCTTCTCAACCGCGGGGTTAATTCTGGTGGGAGAGCCTTCCTTTCGCTGTCGTTTCTTCTCTTCCGGGGAGGAAATCACCCAACATGCTCCTGAAGCTACACTTGGCGTTGTAAGAAAATAGAGTGTTACCCTTCTCTCCATCTTGCTTTTCAAGACGGCGAAATTGCCGGTTTAGAGATAAATTGTGCCGAATGGAGTTCTGAAAAAACAAAAACACAGAATAAGCCTTCGAAGGGGGAAATGGAAAAACAAGTAACTAGCAACAATAACGACTATGCTGACAGCTTATATGTAGGGCATTCGCTAACTGTTATTTCTCATTATTGGCAACAAGAATAATGAAAATGCAAATCTGATAGAAAAGTGCCACTGTAGTTTACAAGTAGGCTTCCTTTCACACAGATCACTAAGACTTCTGTATTTGTACAAAAGGGAACTTTATCTGGTAACAAGAAACGAAACATTCTCCTACAGTGCTTGGCAAATGAGAAACAACAACTTTACTGGAAGGAGAGACAATCATCGGATTAGAAGACCTTACCGTCGGGAAATTAAATAGGTTTCTTACGTTTTTGACCTACCTTAACCTATCCTTACCTATATAACTAACCATAAATAACCCCAGACAGCTCGTTTGATTTGCAATAACTTTCAAAAGAAACATTTGCCGAATCATTACATTTGAATTGTTTAGATTAACATATTTTAGCTTTAAATCGGGCGCCTAATCACGCATCAGGAAACCTTTTATGAGAACAACCCCCATAAAATAAATCACAATAAACACAAATATGTTTGTAAGTTTTCATCCGCTTACCTTCCAACTTAAACTGTTGTTATTTCTATAAAAGGGGAAATTGTTGGAGACGTAAGCGTATATTCCACTGAGACTACATCTGAAATTAAAGATTTCTTCTGTAATCAGAGACTAATCACTTTTTGTCGGGGTTGCTCTCAATGGCCATCCGAATCAGCTGAGCATAGGAATAGGGAGGTTTGTCAGCCGGAGGAGTAGTCCTCGTAGACGAAGACGCCGGTCTGCTTTTTGGGGAGGAGGAAGAGGAAGAGGCGGTCTCCTGAGAGCCTCCTCTGGAGAGGAGCCAATTCAGTTGGCAGAGACTCGAGTTCAGTTCGGGTTCAGTCATCTCTGTCAGCTGGATTGAGGCGGATCAGGCGGCAGTCGGCTGGCTCCGAGACTCAATGCGTCTAATTCTCAGGGGCACCTGGCTATCGATTCTGCGGCAGGTGCGAGACGACGTTCGGAGGCAAAGACACCGTTCGAGCCCTGTGTTCAGGGAATGAGTCAGAAGTGAACGGAGGACGAATAACAGGGATCTTCAGAGGATGAAGCAGTATTTCACAAGACATCCCTACAAATCCAGCTCATCCTCATAAGAAGATTTGGGCTCAGAATTTCACAATAGAACAAAAAACCAAGGTGCTATAGCCATATACCAATTGGAGTTACACAAATTTGTCCAGACAAGGAATATTTCACAGTGTTCGCATGTGAGTGAGTGAGTGAGTGAATTTCTGAAGTTTCCCTTCAGAACCCTATGCAACTTACCCAAAGCGTTCCTTCCCGTTCCCGTGGATAACCTGTCGTTTGACAGATACCAGCCCCAGCTCGTCTCAGTTATCTCCACCCATCTGTCTGCCGTTTTTCCTTCCTGAATCCCCTTTTCCATCACAAATCAAATGGCTTCGGGCGTCGTTTTGCGTGAAACCCGGCAATTACGGGCGTGGCCAGGTGTGCCTACGAACCCTAATGAGGAGAACGAGTGCCGCTTCCGATCCGACCTGCAATTAGAACCCCGATTACAGCCGACCAGCCGATCCGGCCACAAAACAGATTAAACCAGGTGTTATACAAGACGAATGTAAAAAGTGAAGGTGGCGGAAGTGTTAAATATTTGAAGAGAAACGATTTTGAGAAATATTTTCTAAGAATTGACCGAAACACTTTCTAAGAACTCGCCCATTCGTTTCAAAGAACAGATTTTTTCCACTTAGCTTTGTCATTGCTTGTGCTAAGGAGGCAGTCGGACGAAACCCGTCGGCAGATCTCCGGAGAGATAAACGCCTGAGGGCACCGGTTAGAGACACGGCGACCACTGACGACACCTTGGACATGGACGAGGAGCAGAAGAAGGCTGTGGACAGGGTGAGGAAGGAGGCCGGAGCAGAGGAGAGCGAGTACTGCAAACACGAATGGAACGTACTGCGATGGATTGTCGCCTGGCAGAATGAAGAAGACGCCGCAACGGTGAGTAGGGAATGTTACAGTTCATTGAGGACACCAATCTGCGGATTTGGTGTTCTTATCTAATGCAGAATACTGCAGTCGTTTGGTTCCAACACTTTTGGCAGTTTGTTCACTAGTTTTGGCTAAATTGGTAAAGTCTCTGTCTATCACGCGCAAGATCTTTTGGCTAGGCAATAATGAACAAAGGACGCAAGGAAATGAAAATGCCTAATTTTGCGGTGAAGTTCGTTTGGTCAAACTGATGAAAATCCATTCCCTTGATAAATTGTTATACTTTTTCAACTCCGTCTAAGGCATGTTCAGAACCTCCGTCGCCATTTGCGTCTTCGAGGTTTGATGCCAATGCCACCGGCCGAGGATGAAGAATCTCTCCAGATGAATTCCTTCGCTCCAACCGCAATTCTTGGGCAAAACAAATGGGAAGACAACAAAATAGTTTTTCTGGAACACACGGGAAAGATCGATGTGAACGGAATTGTTAGGAACGCTAGGGTTTGTAAAACTTAAATATAGAAAGAAGTCTTTTCAGTTGAATCCGTTTATGAGGAACAAATTCCGCATGATGGAGGAGCTGCAGAAAAAAGTGGAAGAGGAGGAGAAAAGAAGTGGGAGGCAGAGTGGGGGATTGCTAATTATGGATCTGGAAGGGCTCTCATTGTCTCCCAGTTTACTCTCAGTTATAGCTGGTTAGTTGCATTACACAATCGAAAGGGTTTTGATTCTGCAGTATGAAATCTTTTCAGGACCATATCGTATCATGTGGGGCACTCTGTTCGAGCAGTACCCCCAACTGATTCAACAGATACTCATTGTGAATGCGCCAACATTCGTGAATCTCCTTTATCAGACATGTCAGCCCTTCATTCCTTCAGACTACAAGGTTAGACAACAACTCTTCCCAACCCCTTTTCAGGAGAAAATCATAATTTCTTCGGGAACAGAAATTCTGAAGAAATACGTCACTGATGACCGGCTGCCCGCCGAATACGGAGGAACTCATCCCCCTATTATGGTAGAAACGAGAAAAATCAAGTCAACTGGTGTTTAGATGCCGATTTCGCCTATTCCAGAAGCCGAATCAATCTTCTGCAATCTGAAGAATATTTCAATCCCTGCGGGTACAAATGTAACAAAGAACTTTCATTTATGAGGAATTTAGGTGGATTTACGGTGGAAAAGTATAGCTGGAGTGCTGGAATTGAGATAGAATTCCTATTGCAAAATGAAGAATCTTTTACTTACTGGATATTTCATTCTATTGCTGATTCGGTAAGTAACCGCGAGGAACTTTGAATTGTTTAAAAAGGCAGTTGTAAATTAAAGAACTGGATCCTGTTCTTGAACAAGACATCTTTTAGAAACGGGAAACGCTTACAGTAACAGCAGCCGTTTTAAGAGAGAGAGAGAGAGGGAGAGAGAGAGAGAGAGAGAGAGAGAGAGAGAGAGAGAGAGAGAGAGAGAGAAAGATAGATTAATATTGAAACGCATAAAAAGAGACAAACAGACTAAAAAAAGTAAAAGATCAAAGTGTGCCCTCTGAGTATTTGCCTCAAGGCGAAGAAGGCTTCCACGGTGGTTCCTTGCAGATATACCATTTTAAAGACGTTAATGATCGCATCATAGACAAATTGATAATTAATCGAGTTTTCTAAACTAAATTCAGCGGGAAGATTGGGAGGAGATCTTCCCTGGCTGCGAGAGAGCCCCGCTGAAACAAGTCGACAGATGGCTGTGGACAGTTCCCAAAGACGGGTAACTACAGATTCTCCATGTGACAAGATGATCTTTAGGTTCTATTTCATTCGATATGGAAACGAGAAGGCGTGGTTGTTCGCGACGAATGTGCACACGGCGATTCTGGACACAAAGACTAGGATGAGGCTGCAACCGACGGAGACCTTTAATCTTTAGAGAAGACTTTAATGAATAAATAGTACAACGTGCAAGTATCGCAGAATCATCACAGCTTCAGTTCTCCTTCTTCGAGTCATTGTCTCCGCCAGCACAGCACGGCTCTGCGCCTGAAATGAACACTAGATCCGTTGAAAGGAAATAGGTACCCTCGGTGGCATTCTCCTCCTCTTCTGCGCCAGAAGGGGGCTTGGCAGGACACGTCGGGTAGAGGATGGGGTCCAGGAAGTGGACCCAACTCTCGGGGAGCATTCTGAAAAGAGGATTTTACGACAGATGAAGGCCCAATTCACCTGTAGAGGTAGGGCTGGATGAACTTGAGGTAGATGGCCATCAGGACCGGAAGGAAAATGCACGGTAGACAGACCATCTGAACATAGAAGTAGACAAAAGAACAGGGATTAAGGTATGAATTGGTGCTAACCAACCAAACAAACACAACGAAAAGACAAAAATGAGCAACATTTATTACAAAACCCGCAGGAAAATCACAAACAAAAGGCTGAACTACTTCGCAGAGGCAGTTTTCTTCTTCGGAGCCGTCTTCTTATGGCTGCTGTTGAACTTGTGGACGTCGTTTCTGAAAAAAGAAGTTGAGAATAGAGTGATTTCGTAGGCGTACTTGTTCATGAGAGTTCTGTCCCGACAGCCTTTGCCTCCTTCCCAGAAATGAGACCTCGATCTGATGACGTTCTGGCTGCAGTTCTTACACTCCGTATTGCTCCCCGTAAGCGACTGAATAAAAGGTTTTGCTATGAAAAGGAGACTAACCTGTTCAGTTGAGCAGTGGCCACAAACCATCCGATTGGCCACCTTCATCTCGTGGCCGAGATTTGCCTCTTCGTGACACGTGTCACACGGAAACACGCGACCACAACAGGGAAACCTTAAAGGAACAGATTCGATGCGATAAGGCAAAACAGTACCTGAACCATCTGTAGCTCTTACTGTAATGCTTGCATGTGCCATTCTTGGGAAGGGGATTGCCGGGGGATATTCCCGCTGTAACAGCCGCCTTAAAACACACCGTAAGGCAGGGTTACTGTAGAAACAACCTTAGCCTTAGGGACCTTCGGAAGGGCGGAGGACGGATTGGCGGGGAGGGCACACTTGGCAAAGTCTCCACTGAACCTGGCCGTGGAGATGAAGAATTCGCAGAGATTGTGGCAGTTCTTGCACCAGGATTTGTGGTTCTGACCGAAGTTGATCTTCTGAATCCACCAAATGAGTAAACTATAAGGCAGTAGGTACCTGAACACGCTCCTCCGTGTTGCACTCGAAACAGATGAAACTGAGAGCACAGTCCAGCAAAATCAAATCGAGGGGTTTACAGCCACGGCAGTCGAGCTTCGCCAACACCGAACTATTGGCATGGATGAGCTCAGGTTGTGAACTGAACGTCAATATGACTGATTGAAAATTAAAAATTACCGAATGGAGAGGGTGAGGGCGCACTTGCTGCATCGGAACTCGCGGTACCCCTTGGCGGGTACCTCCTGGTGCCGTTCCTCCTTACAACGGATACACTGTAGCAGGTAGAACAGAGACACGGGAGCCACGGATGCAATATTCTGGCTTAAAGGAAAACTTAGGGCTGAAAATAGAAGGACTACCTGATGTTGCTCCAGACCAAACTTAATTTGATAGGGAATTCGTAGAGTGTAGCAGCTGGGGTGGCCGAGGTTGTGGGTTCAACGGAGGCAGAAACAGACGGGGTCTCATGGGAATTGTCCTCTTTGATAGAGACGTTCTGGAAATGAGTGGGTTAAATATACCCAAAACTCCAACCGTAAAATCAGTCGACACTTGTTGGACCTCCTCGGATGGAGTCTGAAAAACCGAATAAAAGGAAATCGTATTTTGCACGGAACGTCCGGGGTTCTCAAATGACAAGCCGGGTCGACAGATTTTTTGGGCGGCCCGACCTGGCCGGCCCGTTTATGAAATACAAAATTTTAATTTTTGTATAAAAACTGTTTAAAATAACTTAATGTTGTTTGTTAATAACATATAAGTCAATCTTAGTCTTACAAAAAGAATGTCATCGACCGGGATCGAACCCTGGTCGTGTGGCTGGCAATCTGACTGGGTGGTCCAAGATAAACAGGCCGAACGAGCAGGGCCGACCAAAATTTTCCAAATGGCACGGCCCGTGAAAACCCCGCGTCTATTCGGACCACCTAGTCAAACTTCACCCACGAGAACAAGGTTCGATCCCGGTAGGGGCACTTAATTTTTGGTAACTTAGAAATATTTCAAATATGTAATAGGAGTATTATGAAAGAGTTTGGAAGGTTTTAAAGAAAGTATGTACGTTGAAATGCCGATTTAAAGAAATTTCAATTTGACTAGTTTACACACCGGGCGACACTTTTCTCGGCCCGGCTCGTTTTGGCCGGCGGGCCGGCTATTTCTCGTCAGAACTACACTGTGTGCCCCCACTTACATCGCAAACATCAGCCTCCTTCACAGTTTCTTCCTTCGTCTCAGAGTTGGGTAAAACTAGCGAGATTCCGGCTGCAGCGGCCTGAATCTACAATACTCATTCAAAGAGAAACCACCACCTGTACAGTCAGTCGCTGTTTCTTTAGTCCGTCAACGAACATAGAGAGAACGTTGTGATCCAACCAGTGGATTAGGGCTTTTCCGATGATTTCGAAGGCATTTCGACTCGCAAAGATCTTGTACTTTGCCTAAAACCCCGAAATCTCGCGTCTTCGAGTCGTGTTCTACCGTGATCGCGTCGTTAACTGTTCTCCAGATGTGGGTCCTTAGAACATCTGGCAGTTGTTTGTTTTCTCCGGCAGGAATCAGGACGGCTGGGGGAACGAGGGGGTGGCCGACGGCCAGTTGGATGGTAAGCGAGAGGGCCTTCACGTCGAATACCTGCAATTCAATATTGTTAACATATGGCCTCTATAAGCAAAGTAACACCGAATAAGAATATTTTTCCCTCCAGAAACTCTGTAAACTCACCCAGTCGGGCTCCGTGATGGCGTACTTGAAGGAAATGAAGGTAGTTCCGTTGTCATCAGTTGAAACAACACAATGACGGTACCTAATCCAAGTTTTAGCAACTTCCGCAGAATTATGGGTACCTTCGCTTAAAATAAGCCAGTTCCGTTTTTCGAGCTGACACTTGCTCTGAAGCACCGATTTGATCCTATAATGGGAAATATCTCTAGAACAAAAAGAAAGAACCTGTTTGAGGATGATTCGCACAGGAACCACTGGCTTGCGAACAGCCGGTGGCTTAGGGGGTTGCGGTTCGCTCTCCTTCGCAGCCTTTTTCGAATTCTTGTCCTAAACGAGCTGGATAAAAATTAGAGATGGGCTGATCATGTAGATAACCCGGTTTTGGGGGAATAGATTTTAAGGTAAGAACAAACCATATAGGCTTAAACTTTGAAAATGGGGAGGGTGTATCTCATTTTGGGTTGGAGGGCCTCCCTCGGGATTTTCACGTGCCGGGCCATTTGGAAAATTTTGGTCGGCTCTGGACGGTCCGTTTATCTTGGACCACCCAGTCAGATTGCCACCCACACGACCAGGGCTCGATCCCGGTCGGTGACATTCTTTTTTGTACGACTAATATTGACTGTTAATCGCAAACACAATTAAGTTATTTCAGCAGTTAAAAAATTATTGTAGTTTTATACAAAACTTTATTTTCTTAAACTTTTTCTTCAAGTCACAAAAAAAACCCGCCGTGAGAAACCTCCCCCCCCCCCCCCCCTTAAGGGTATAATTTGGCCCCAATTCTATCAGCCGCACAGACCTCTTTCAAATCGTGGGCGAATCGGCACTCGTCTCCCCTTCTGCATCCACTGGCAGAGTTGAAAAATCTGCATCGCGGCAGCTTCTTCGCTTTTTCTAAACAACTCTATAACAAGAAAATCAGAGAATCCAACCGATGGGAGGGGTCTCTTTTGGGCCTGAAGGCGGCGTCTCCTGGGCAGCGGCGGAGGCCGCTTCTTCCGACATTTCTGATTGTGAAATCCGAAGTATGACTACTTTGTGACGCAGAGAGATAAGACTCGAGGAACGTTTTGAGACAAAATAAAACAAGGAAATAAATAAATTTCATTTTCTATATCACATAAGCACACTCGTTCAGTTATTTACATTGCCGGTGAGGAAGTCCTTGCGCATGAATGCCGAGAGCACATTCACCATCTCCACCGTCGGTTTCCAGGCCGTCTCCGACTGCGTTGCGAACAAACGGTCGAAGGCCGGATTCTTCGGATGACCCTGCACGTGGCTCAGGATCTCTTCAGCGAAAGTTCTAAATTATACAAAATACGAAAGATACAAAATTGTTCTACCTGGCTTCAGTGCGTCCCATATCCTCCCTGATGGCGACGAGCGAAGACAACAAATCCAGAGGAACATTGGGGTACTTTCGGGCAAAAGCGGTCACTTCGAGCGAGAGGAGAGACTTGTCGCGGAGTCTGATCATGCTGGCCACGTCGTAGAGAATCATGGTCACCGATTGGAACTGAAACCACAATATGTCACAAGGAAACTCTCCGAAAGATCGCATTTTGGCTCTATTATACCTTACCCGGCCCATGAAATCTTAAGCCATTTTTTCGCACACTTTAACCGGCAAATGGTTTTTTTTTGTTGTTGTAATTTTGTGCAAGGTGGGTTGGGGGCACCCGAAAAAATTCCTTTCCGGTAGCCTTATTTTGCACTAAAAACGTTCCTATAACTGATTTCCACCACGGCGAATTCAGAAACACCCTTTTTATTAATTATTTATTTTTAAATAATGGGTACTATTTCACGCATCCTACCCCGACCCCGATATTTTTTAACCCAAAAAGCCCAGAAAGTGTATATACGTTTTCGACTATGCTACGCTGATAAAAAAGCCCAGTTCCGACCCAGAGGAACCGCGGAACTACGGGATACCTACCTAAAAGGGCCCCGGAGCACTACTTTGTGCCGTCCAAAATTATAGGAACGAAGAAACTTAGAATACTTATGGTTCATATGGAACTTGAAGCTACAACGGATACGGAAAAAAGCTTTCTTGACCGAAGTCTTTCAGAAATCGTCATGGAAATCCACAAAGTAGTGTTCCGAGGGCTTTTTAGGTAGGTATCCCGTAGTTCTGCGGTTTCTCTGGGTCGGGTCCAAGTCTTGTGGAATAAAAGTCACTACTGGGCTTTCGGGTTGCCAAAATTACAACAGCAACAACAAAACCATTGGTCGGGTAAAGTGTGCGAAAGAAAATGGCTTACAATTTCATGGGCCGGGTAAATTTTCATTGGCCGGGTAATGTATAATAAAGCCCGCATTTTTTCGACCACACTTTTTTTTAAAGATTATGAATCCACTTCTGGGATTGTACCAATATAAGTCATGGTTTCACCCACCTGCTCATTCATCATATCATTTGCTTGCATAATCTTGTCAAACTCGTCGTCGAGCTGCCTCACATCGTCCTCCAGAATTTCTGCGGCCCGAACTCTTTCCTCATAATTAGAGAAAGTCATGCGTCTGAAGGGCGTACTCTTGGGTCAAAAGAGAAACCAACCGGGTGTCAATGGCCTTGAGGTACTCGCTCACAATGCGGTAGTTGAGTTCATTCATCAGATGGACACGGGCTGCCGGTCGCATCAATGAATAATCCACGTTCATGTTGTGGATTGTCGTGCACAGTCCACTACATATTCCTTCGCCAGTATGCCTGAGGAAAAAAGGGATAATCATGTTCGCATCTCTCTCTATCTTTATCTCTCTCTTTTTCCCTCTGTCGGATAATGTCTGAAACTATATTTACCATGCGTCGCGAGTGAAGAGATGAGTCAATGCGAAGTCCATGAATACACAACATTCATCGCGAAGATAACCGACTCTAAAGCTGGAAATTAAAACATACAAAGAAAAACCAACGCCAGAGTGACAGAACTATTCCACCGAGCGTTCAACCGATCGATATTGTCGATTATCGATTGACGCGAGGCACCTCGGCGCGCATTTCCAGCGGTGTCGCTCTCCATAGACAGACGGACCTGCAAATATAGCTTTTGTAGGAGAGAGAGAGATAGAGAGAGAGATAGATAGAGAGAGAGAGAGAGAGAGAGAGAGAGAGAGAGAGCGATGAGAAAGAGACGAACCTGTTGCATATATCGTTCGGTGGATTCGATGCAGGTGTACAGGTTATTGACGACGGCAACCTAAAGAAAAGCCGTTTTCGGGGTTGAGAAAGAAATTACAATTTTCCCGGTGAATTCCAATGAAAGGTTGGATTCCTCGAAGCACTTGTTTTTAAAAGCCGTGAAAGCATCTGAAAAGTGGCGAAACATCTCAAAATAATAAAGAAATACCTCGGTAGCCGATGGCGAATTCATGGAATTCCTCGATTACCAGGTTGATAATGCTGGGAATCACCTCCACGCTCACTTCCTTCGCCAATGTAACCTGAAACGTTTTTAAGTATTAGGTTTGACAGTATTCTCTAGTTGTGGAATAAAAAGTTATTCAGATGAGAAGGACATAGTGGTTGAACTATACTATACGCAGATTTTATGTAAGCCAAGCGCAAAAAAATTGCATGATGTGCGCAGCCTCATTTTGTTATAAATGCAATACTTCGTCGGTGTCCTACAGTGTTTCGGTATTTCGTGTGTCAGTCGGCGTCAAAAAGGGCGTCATTATGATCGTTGCTTCATAATAAAACTTGAAACAAAGTGTATAGCCGATCCATAGCTGCTACAACTGTTATATATGCATAAAATGATGTCCTTTGAATCCTCTTTCCAACCACCCGGCTGGTTGATATTACAAACACCTATAGTCCAGCTGACGTCTTGGCCAGAAGGGTAGGTATTTTAATATACCACCCACGCAATTTGATGAGACCAAGCCGGTACGTATTCGGAAGACAAACTTCAAACAAGCCGTTTCTGACACCCGGCTGGCCGGTGCGTACAACGAATATGGCATTTCTTCACCTTGTCTTTATCAGAATAACGCCCTTTTCATTCACATTATACTTCCACCCATTCTGCTGCAGCAATCGCGTGTTCACTTGGGCGGTGCCCTTAGAAAAATGTCAATCCATAGCAAAAATTGGTATAAAACGGGCGGTGGGCGCTATTCACATGCACTCGGCTGCAATGGGCAGCCGATTCGTACTTCTGCTTCTCCTTTGCTTCGGAAGTTCCCTTTTCCATCGGCCCATGGAAGCCGCTCTCCCCTCTCTACTGGTAAAGCCCATGTACACGCTAATTCTTTGTTTTAGCGACCCCAGCTGACCCTTGGAACCCTGTTCTATCTGAATAACAAACGACGTGAGTACCGTTATGAATTCAAACAAATCTAGTTGAAGGAGCCAAGCAGCACCCTCAGAACTGCATCTGCCGCTACAAACTATGCCCCACCCTTTCTTGTGACAACTAGCGCCAACAGAGGAATAGAAACATACCGTATCCCGCAACATTCCGAAGATGATATTGGGCAGACTGGTGTAACTGTAGCCGTGGTTGTCTTGTTCAATTGCACACTCTTTTTTGTACCAGTCCTGAACAAAATTTACACTGATAAATCAAATAAATTACGTCTTTTTCCGTGCTCAGTGTCTTTTCCAACCACTGTTTCATGTCTTTCCTCGTCATTTCGATGAAACTAAAATAGAAATTTTAAAGGGGATTTGCGGGAAAACGCACTTGTCGCAGAGGAGATTGAAAGTGGTGCGGGAGAGAACAGGCCTGTCCTCCAACAAAGCGGCCGCATTCAACTTCAGTCGAGGGTTTCCCAGGAGATCCTCCCCACTGAATGAATAATTGATAGAATTTATTGATAACAAGACCCACCCGTAGGACTGGATCCAACTCATCAACTGAACCAACTCTCCCTTCTCCAGGGGTTCCGACGCGATTTCCCTGATCTAAAGGACTGTGAATGGAAGAGAGAGAGAGAGAGAGAGAGAGAGAGAGCAGGGGTGGGCCATAAGTTTGTAGTTCGATTCTACTGCCCCCTCTCTTGTTATAATTATGACAAGTACATTTTTATCGACTGATTTTCATGCAAAATCCATAGCTGGGCAGGGAGCAGTGTTTCGGGGTTCGACGCGTAAGCCCCCCCCCCCCCCATATGTTGCATAAGCGGCAAAGTAAGTTACCCCTTCAATTTTTATTACCATTTTCAAGCAAACGCCGAAATACGTAGGTATCCCAAGCACATCACATCCACCTATGACAAAATCGATAGATTTTGAGGATATCTATCGATGTTTTGGGCCGCCGGTAGCCCCTCTTGACATAAAAAGTTTTGAATTACAAACTATGGTCCACCCCTGAGAGAGAGAGAGAGAGAGAGAGAGAGAGAGAGAGAGAGAGACTTACCCTTTTGCACAGGCATCCGTGGTACATCTGAACATATCGCTCGTAGATCTGATATTCGGGCGGAAAGCAGGGGGCTGCTGCCTTCGAAAGCAGAAGATCTTCGATCATCACGCGACGACACGTCTCCAGGTACCTAAATCCGTATAAAACAGCCTAAAGAGGGCCTACCTGGCCAGCCAGGCCTTGTTACTCGGCCTATCTTCCAACTGGTTTCCTTCGACTCTGTTCCAAACCGTCTTCTCCAACGCTTCGAAGGCCTTGTTCCTCCATCTGCGAGGACGGCCGGGTGGCATGAAATCGCCCGTTTTCCCCTTCCTTTCCACGTAATAACTGTCGATTCTAAAAGAATCATGAGATAAGGATCAAATGGCAACCGACCTCTCCTCCCTTTCGATTATCCTGAGACAGGAGACCAAATCCTGCGGCCCTTTGCCGGATTCGCTGCCTTTGATCATCTCCAACGCACGAAGGAGGATGATGGACATGCTTCTCCACAAATCGGCCACTAATTCATCCACTTTGATGAAGTAGGAGACCAGCAGCTAAAAGGAGAAAAGGGTTGACTGAGTATCCTCAGCTTACATTTTTCTCGTATTCCTTGTTGGCGGAATTCATCTTATGCACTTCGTACAACAATTCGTCACGAGCGAGTTCCAGATCCATAATACTGAAAATTACTTATAAAAAGAACTAAGGGAAGGGGCTACTGTTTGTGGGCGAAGAGCATCTTCCCGTTCTCATCCTCCAATTCGTTCCTAGCATCTTGCACCTAAAAGGGATATTTTGAGACGGAGAGAGAGAGAGAGAGAGAGAGAGAGAGAGAGAGAGAGAGACGTACGCTCTGATTGATGTTGAAAATGTTCTTCAGATTCTCCATGGCTGCCGCGTACTGTCCGTGGCGCACATTGGCCTCCCTCAAAGCACTCATCTTCTCCTTCAAAGCGGGGAATGGCTTCAGTCGCTGGCGAATAGCTTGAACTCTGAAAATTCCCTGTGAATCAAACAAACTTCTATACCAGCCGGCGAAAAGTTTACTTTTTACACAACAATTGTTGCCAGCGGACACCAAAATGACCACCGAAGTCGTTAAGGAACGCGGGGTTCTCACGGGCCGGGTCGCGACAGATTCAACGAAGCTATGCCCATGTATGGTCGGCCCGGGCTGTCCCGTTTACCCTGGACCACCAAGTCAGATTGCCACCCAGGACCTGGGTTCGATCCCAGTCGGTTACATTCTTTTTTGTACAACTAATATTGTCTTATTAAGTAATTGGTAATACTTGCACAGGCGCCTCCCTTTTTGTGGGCGTGGCCAGGGGCGGGGTTAGGGTATTCCAGGGTGCTTGGATAACCAATATTGGAAAAACACTTGTGGAGAAGCACCATTCATTTATTAGTATCACAACCAGTGGAATCACAGCAAAAGATATGGTCACAATAACATGCTTAAAGCAGCTTAAAAATTATTGTACTGTTTGATTTAAAGACAATTTAAAATTTTATTTTTTATACCCGTTCCGGGTCATCCAAAAAAAAACCGTATGCCCGGCCCGTCATTTGAGAACCGCGAAGGAACGTTTTCAAGAGGCGCACGCCAAACCAGTCAGTCAAAAGGGCCGAGAAATGGAGAGGATAAAAACCAACAAAGTTAATCGCTCAATCGCGGCTTTTTCTGAAGACAGCCACAAGAATTCAAACGGACTAACCCATTCTCCACCGCCTGTATGTCCTCCCCAGCCGTGTGTAGTTGAGCCATGGCCGTTCTGATCCCTTCCAACTGCGACTGAACCCCCGTCCTCAGCATGGCCTCCACCGCCGCCTTCTTCCGCTCCGCCCGTTTCCTCATCTCCGGCAGTTTCTCCAGCTGATCAGGGCGCTGGAGAATGTTCGCAACATGCAACAAAGCGGCCTGTCTCGCGTCGTCCTCCATTTCCTCATGAGAGAGGGGTCTGAATAAAGAGGAGTGAGGAGACCCTCCGAACATTAGGTATTCCAGGGTAGTTGGATAACCAATATTGGAAAAACACTTGTGGAGAAGCACCATTCATTTATTAGTATCACAACCAGTGGAATCACAGCAAAAGATATGGTCACAATAACATGCAAAGTAACAAAAAAACAGAAGAATAAGGATCTAAAGGTCCTCCTTGGCCTTCACAGAAGAGCCTACTCCGGGAAATTGCGTTCCTTCCAACGAAACCTGCAAAGAATTGTTGAGGTAGAGACAGAGATAGAGATAGATAGAGAGAGAGAGAGAGAGAGAGAGAGAGAGAGAGAGAGAGAGAGAGAGAGAGAGAGAGAAAGGAGAGTACCTCAGTGACTTGTGGCTGTTTCACGAGGTAGTTTTTAGCCTCGAAAGCCTGGGATCCCTCACGGAACATGAAAATGGCTCGGTTATCCTCGATTACGAACACCTGAAGTGACCCTGATAACAGAAGAAAACCCCAAAAACCTGACAGTCGACGTGGTTGTTGTAGAGGGCAGACTGCCACATGGCCGTCCAGTGCTCTGTGAATGGGCGGATGTCCTTCTTCGCAGGAGAGGAAGGGTCCAAAATTCCCACGAACATCATCACAGTTTGGCCTTTCTTCGACAGCCGCACAAGGTCTTCGGGATTCTTGGCCTAAACAGAATTTTACACAACGCCGAAAGTTCGTGCTCTTAACATTATGTAATGGGCGAAGCCTTTTTCGCAGATACCGCAAGCAAGCAACGCCTAAATGCGCGCTAAAGGAAAATATAAATTAACAAATACAACGTGAATTTACGCTAGTGCGTCACGTATACTCTTGTCATCAAAAGAAGGAAGGAAAACCATTCTTCCCGTTACCTTCGCCTGAGGAGGTCGGTCGTCCTCGCTATGTCTATTCAACAAGAGCCGCTAAAAGAATTCAACATCAGCGAAGGCATGGAGGCAACATTCAGGTAAAATACCCCAAAATCAGCACTCTTTCCCAATTTCAGCCTGGAGCAGCTGATCAAAAACCTCTGGAAGTACCTGACGATGTTCACGCCCGAGAACCGCACCCCCGACCTTCCTCTGATTCCCAGATGGGAGTGAGTCGCGGTTTTCGTGGCGGGATCCAAACGCTTTTCAGGGCCGAATCTATGATGGCCGTCATCGAGAAAACTCACGATATCGTGAAACCGGAGCCCTTGATTCTCGATCTCCAGGGTTCTATCACTGTGATGGGACCGCTCTACGGCCAGGGGGACTCGCTGATCACGCTCCTTTCGATGGTTGGATTGCCGCCGGATCGCCACTACCTCTTCCTGGGCAACTACATGGGACAGGGCTTCGGTAAGAGTGCTCCAGTGACAAAGTTAAAAGTCCATCTGCAGCCCCTTTGGAGACGTTGATGTTGGTGTTGGCTCTGAAGGCATACTACCCGACCCAGGTGCATCTGCTCCGTGGGAACCACGAGGAACGCCAGCCGCTGACGGAACTCCGTCTCACTGCAATGTTGGTGGATCGGGGATTGGCGGCTACGGAGATGCAGATCTTCGAAGGACTGGAGAGACTCTTCGCCGACCTGCCACTGGCCGCCCGTCTGCCCCACAAGGTGTTGGCCATGCACGGAGGACCGGGACCTCATCTGAGGAGGAAGGGATTGGGCAGACTGGAGGCCATCAACAAGACGAACAAGGAGAGCCGCACGCTGTCGGAGGCGACGATGATGATGGAGGCCACTTGGGCATGTCTCCAGCCGAAGGACAAGCAAGTCCGGGGGAACAACATGCCCACCTTCAATGAGGAAGAGGTCGAGGAGTTCCTCAGGGAACACAACATCGCCCTCCTCGTCAGGGGAAGACAGCTGGTTCATTCTCCGTAACTACATCTCACTTTGTGTGTTTAGGTAGAGGAAGGCGTCCTCAACTACCCCAAAAGCGTCTTTACCGTGCTCTCCGCCGTCGCCTACCTCGACCTGTTCAACAACTGTGCGGCCGCCGTCACCTTCGACGACAACAAGGTGAAATTCTAGTTTTTAAATCATCAATCTCAAGTTAAGGTCATGATTCACCGCTACCGAATGGCCGACGTGGAGGCGAAGACCCTCGACTACGCCAAGCTGGGAATCGGCCGCAACGCCATGAGCTAAACTTCCACAGCAAAAGTAAACTTTTGTAGATACGAGAAAAAATAAATCTACAAGTCAACACCCCCTCGTTGAAAACGGCAAACTCATTGCTGAGATTTCTCTGCTATACATTGCCCCACGTAATATAGAAGTAGGCATTCCTACGTAATTGGTATGACTGTATCGTTCCAGTGTATTCTTTTTATGCCAAATATTCTTTTTAATAGGTTTGTCACACAGTTTCGCCAATGAGGTGGAAAAACGACATTTGTAAAATATAAACCTTATGTGACGTCCAACCGCCCGATTTCTTTGTGCTATCCGCTCATTCCCCCACCTGTTGCTTGAGTTTCTCCATATCCACTGGTTTCTGTTGTCTCTTGTGAGGCGGCAACTCGTCCTCCTCTAATTCCTCGTCGTCGTTCTCCTCCCACTGCTCGAACAGCTTTTCCATATCCGCATCACTAAATATTTCGATAATTGGAGTACAAAATGTCCCCTTACCTATAGGACGTAATGTCCTTTTTCTTCTCTCCGTGGCCACAGCTCATCAGAGCGAACAGGAGAAGGCATATCCCTAGGAATTGCATTCTGGAGAGATGACAAACATCTTTCAGTCGAATAGAGACAATGAAGGGATAAACCCAAAAATATAAAGAACAGGGTCTAGGAACTGATTACGAGGGGCAATGTATACGGTTTATTAGGCGTTCAACGCCGCTCCAAGTGAATATGTGAATTAGAGATCAGGGAAAGTCACAGTCGAAGTGAGCTGATGCTAGGCGGAGATCCATGGAGTTTACCCTGTGTCCTCTGAAAAAAATGTATAAATAATAAAAGTAAAATAAGCTACAGACCAAATCGTGGCATTTCGCTAGAATGCGGTTGGCCGTCTTCTCAACCTTCGTTTCTCTCGATCTCACGCTGTCGCGTACTTCTTTAGTCAACAATAAGTGCCTGAAACAAACCAAAATTAATATAAAATGATAGAGCCAACCGTCTGGTTAGAGCCGCCATCTCCCTCTGAGGAAAAGCTTTGATCTTCGTCGGATCCATGAAAATGATGTCTTCTACGGCCTCCACGGGCAGTTTTCCCTCCACCACGGCTTTTAGTGAATTCTTAATAAAAACTGAGCATAGTTTCTTTTAAAAACTAACCTTCCGGCTTACTTCCACAGCCGAGCGTCGAGCAGCTACCGAGCGGATCAAACTCTGCCTCTCCTCGAGATTTCTGATGAACTCAGGGCGACGCAGCTTGAGAAAATACTGGAAAATTGGATTGTAATTTTAAATAGGAGTAACTGACAGCGGGGGAATCGTTAGGTTCGGCAGGTCGCAAGCTGTCTTGGGAGCCAGTTCCTCTCATCAACATGAACGGACCTGAAATCCGGGTAAAAAAGTAAAACCAGGCGGGTACCTGGTTGAGAAGGGTCGCAATGCGGAGTTCTCGGGGTTGTGAGCATGAACGAATCAGATGTTGAAAGCGATCGCGTTAGTATGGCGGGCGGACGCCTCTAAAAATAAAAATGATAATGCAATAGAGCTATAATCGGTGGCAACTAGCTGTCAATGTACACCATTTTGTGACAGCTGACTGGCACAAACTTATTTTTCACAAACCTGGGATCTCTGTAAAATCGGAGTCTCCATTTCCCCGCTCGCAGGCATTCGCGTAGGCGTCGGAGAGAGTAATGTCTGAGATGTCGGACGAACGGGTGAGCGCTCAGCCGTAGGAGTGGCTTCACTCTGCAAAAACATCAATTACAAACAAATTAACAGAAAGTACCTCGGATGAGTTCTCGACCTGCAGTCTCCGTGCAGCCGATGATCTCCGGCCAGAGCGCGGCGTCTGCGTAGCCGATGAAGAAGCACTCCTCTTCTGTGGGCTCACTCTGACTACGGGAAGACTCGACTGGGTCGAGGTACTTTTTTCGTGTCGCGAGTCGGAAGAATAGCCATCTCTGAAGAAAACACAAATAATATAAACGGAAAAACCTACGATTGCAGAGATTTGATGATGGCCTTGAGCTGTTCAATCTGCTGCTCCTGCTCAATCACTGTTTGGCGCAAACTTTCGTTGTCTCTGCGTAGAAGCTCGTAACGTTTGGCGAATTGAATGGCGATCAAGGTATCAGCGGAATCTGGCGATTTCATATCGAAATATGGAGAAAATGGAGAAATACGAACCTGTGGACAGAGGTTGACGGTTCAGGAGGTCATTTTCCAGCAGCGGAGAGACGGTTCGCAGAGAACAGTGACGAGAGTGTCCTGGGATGTCATTCTCCTCATTACATGGAGATTCCGACGGGTGGAAATCAACGTGTCTCTTCCCGAATGATTGCGTCCTAAATAAAAGTATCCAGAGCACGTATATTAACAAACCTGTTACGATGTAGCGGAGATAAATACTTCTCCCTATTCATAGCTTCTGTGAAAGAGGAGCTTTGAAAATTCAGACAGAAACAAGGCAAACAACAACAAAAAAATACCGTAAAAAGTGACAAAGCGAGAAATTGAAAATGTCGTCTGCCCACGACGGATATTTTTTGTTTAACGCGCAGTACCGTAACCCTAGTTTAAATAGCTGTTTTGGTTTTTCGGTTGTTTTTATCCCGCTTGCACCTCTTTTTGTGTTCATTAAAACAAGCTAGTAGGTTTTTTTTTTAGTATTTTTGAACCTTTGGTGACTCATCTATATTTTTTCTTCCAACGTCATAGTATGCCTCATCGTCTATGCGTCATCGTCTCAATTCTTGCCATTCAACCTTGTCATTCACCTTTTCCTTGTCATTGTCATCTGTTGTCTCTATGAATTTAATTTCAGGTTGGGACCACTATAATGATGGGTCTCTTTGGGAAAAAGAAGGATCCCAAAGAACAGGTGCGGGAGCTGCAGCGAAAGATGCGGCAGGAAATGCGAACACTCGATCGTCAGATACACGGAATCCAGCGAGAAGAGCAAAAGGTAAGGCTTTTTTAAAAAGAGAATTATTAATGTCACTTCTAGGTCACCAAGGAAATCAAGGAGGCTGCCAAAAAGGGCGACCGCGACGTTTGCATGATCCTGGCCAAGTCTGTGATTCAGTCTAGGAAGGTAGAAAATGCTATGTTTATTTTCAAATTCTTAGCGTTTAGGCCGTAGCCAAGATTCATGTCAGCAAGGCTCAGATCAATAGTGTGATTATGTGTATGCAGGAACAGCTGGCCACGATCCGAATGGCCGGATCCATGCAGAAATCCACCGAAGTCATGAAGAGCATGCAAAGCCTCGTCAAGGTTGCTTTTCGTTGTGGGACTCATATACTGTCGATGTAGGTACCTGAGATCATGAAGGCAATGCGCGACATGTCATCGGAAATGATGAAAATGGGGATTATTGAGGAGATGATGGAGGACACCATGGAGAGTCTGGAGCCAGCTGGACTGGAGGAACAGGCCCAGGTGGGAATTCAACCTAGTTGTTAAGTTATGTTCGTTTACAGGAGGAAGTGGACAAAATACTGTGGGAAATCACTGCCGGAGAGCTGGGCAAGGCTCCTGCGGCCGCCAACAACCCGCTGGACTCGGGAGCCATGCCGACGGAAGACATCGAAGCCATGACTCGGCGACTCGCTCAGCTGCAGGAGTAGCCCCGAACACATACGGACTAACCCCGAGCTATGTGTATCTACGGTTTTGTATATACTCGAATCAATGTGGACTATTAGCCTATACTTAAGATTTCCTTTTCTGAATCCTAAATAAACCTCCGTTTTTGTGCAGTGTTCGCGTATATGTCGTGATTTCACTCGATTACCTGGGTTTGTTTAGAGTGCGAGTGACTTTAACACCTTCAGGTGGCTTGGCTATGGGGAAAAGTAAAGGTGGCTTCTATGCGGTTGCCCGAGGTCGCTCCGTGGGAGTTTTTACTTCTTGGCCGGAGTGCAAGAAGCAAGTCGATGGTTTCACTCACCCCAGGTGAGTACAAGAAAGTCAAGGGGGCCTAGATATGCCAAAAGTCGTTAGTCGCCCATCGGAATTGAACCGGGTCGTATAGTTCGTGTTTTTATTCTGTGCTTCTCCGAGTTACCAACCGTGGGCTATACCTTGTCATGGTAAATTTGAATTTTGGGATGCGCCAGCGGTCCGAATGACGACTTTTGTTACTTGCTGACGCATGGCTGGTTACGGTAGATCTTATAATGCAAACTTATAGCCCACGGCTGTGGTTTTCCAAAAACCGTTGGTACGGTATTACCAAAAGATGAAAAGGCAACATTTCCTTCCCAGGTACAAGAAGTTTGAAACTCGCGAAGAGGCCGAGGCGTTCATCGTAGCAAATTCCGGACCCTCTACTTCAGGTCAGGTTCATACGAATCGTCAGGGCCGGAGTTGCGTCCATCAAAAAGCTACATTGGAATACTTATTTTGTTGCAGGAGCCGATGCTAAGCCGTTCTCAACTTCGCAGCGCAAGCGCGCTAATGCCAAAGCTTCTGCGCCCGAGTCTGACAACAAACGCGCCAAGATGTGAGTCAACTGTAGGGCTAACCTTTGTTTAAAGTGCAATCCCGGACGATGTGCCTGTGGTCTACACCGACGGCGCCTGCAGCCAGAACGGGAAGAAACACGCCAAGGTGCGTGCCAGTCGTCTTTTACTAACTACTTATTGTGTTGAACCAGATGGCTGGTAATAAGGTGATTTTAGGCGGGTTGGGGTGTGTATTGGGGTCCCGGCCACGAGGACAACGAGTGTGGTCCCGTCTCTGGTCCCGCCACCAACAACCGCGGAGAGCTGGAGGCCGTTTCGAAGGCCATCGACAAGGTTTTGTGTTGGAAACCATTAATAATTATTAATCAGGCACTGAGCAAGAATATGAATGGACTGCTCGTCCGCACGGATTCTCAGTTGCTGATCAACTCATTGGACCAGTGGATTGGCAAGTGGAAGAAGAACGGCTGGAAGACCGGCAACGGAGAAGCCGTGAAAAACGAGGATCTTCTGAAGGCCATTGATGACAAGAGAACTAAATTGAAGGTTTGTTATACCATTGAAATACGGAACTTTTTCTATCTTTAGGTTTACTTCGAGCACGTACCCGCCCACGTGGGAATCGTGGGAAATGAAGCTGCTGACGAGTTGGCGAGGCAGGGCGCCAGGATGTACGGCGGGGAGGGAACCGACTGAGCCAAGGGGCAATACGAGTATTTTGCGTGTTTTCAAGTTTTTACATGGCATAATTTTATAAATCTTGACATACTTGACGTGTTTGTGCTATATAAACTTTGAATAGTTTGATACTGCATAACGATTGAGATTTGCTTGCACCTTGTGTTTAGATGCTGCAAGCGAGGGTTTGGCGAAGATGCATGCATCTGACAGAACCATCTTGCAGCAGGTAACGGAATGCTGACAATGGGACTTTTTCGTCCAATTCTGACACCAGGTGTGTCAGAGCAGTGAGATTACGGCTCGCTAGGGCAAATCTCAATGGAGAACCGTCATTTTCTAAAAGACAACCCGGAACCACACTAATTTTCTAGTGAGCCACGCGGAACCACACTAATTTTCTAGTGAGCCACGCTGAACCACACTAATTTTCTCGTGGGCCACGCTGAACCACACTAATTTTTTCGTGAGTCACGCGGAACCACACTAATTTTCTCGTGGGCCACGCGGAACCACACTAATTTTCTAGTGAGCCACGCGGAACCACACTAATTTTCTTGTTGGCCACGCGGAACCACACTAATTTTCTAGTGAGCCACGCGGAACCACACTAATTTTCTCGTGGGCCACGCGGAACCACACTAATTTTCTAGTGAGCCACGCGGAACCACACTAATTTTCTAGTGAGCCACGCGGAACCACACTAATTTTCTAGTGAGCCACGCGGAACCACACTAATTTTCTCGTGGGCCACGCGGAACCACACTATTTTTTCGTGGGCCACGCGGAACCACACTAATTTTCTCGTGGGCCACGCTGAACCACACTAATTTTCTCGTGGGCCACGCTGAACCACACTAATTTTTTCGTGAGTCACGCGGAACCACACTAATTTTCTCGTGGGCCACGCGGAACCACACTAATTTTCTAGTGAGCCACGCGGAACCACACTAATTTTCTTGTTGGCCACGCGGAACCACACTAATTTTCTAGTGAGCCACGCGGAACCACACTAATTTTCTCGTGGGCCACGCGGAACCACACTAATTTTCTAGTGAGCCACGCGGAACCACACTAATTTTCTAGTGAGCCACGCGGAACCACACTAATTTTCTAGTGAGCCACGCGGAACCACACTAATTTTCTCGTGGGCCACGCGGAACCACACTATTTTTTTCGTGGGCCACGCGGAACCACACTAATTTTCTCGTGGGCCACGCTGAACCACACTATTTTTTTCGTGAGCCACGCGGAACCACACTAATTTTCTCGTGGGCCACGCGGAACCACACTAATTTTCTAGTGAGCCACGCGGAACCACGCTAATTTTCTTGTTGGCCACGCGGAACCACACTAATTTTCTCGTGGGCCACGCGGAACCACACTATTTTTTTCGTGGGCCACGCGGAACCACACTAATTTTCTCATGGGCAACGCTGAACCACACTAATTTTTTCGTGAGCCACGCGGAACCACACTAATTTTCTGGAGGGCCACGCGGAACCACACTAATTTTCTGGTGGGCCACGCGGAACCACACTAATTTTCTGGTGAGCCACGCCTTGTGTTTATTTTATTTCAGTTTCTATTCCCATAATTTCGTACTGACGGTACGAAAGGGATTCGCCAGACTATTGAAGGCAATGTGGTGTGGTCAAAAAGGGTCCCACGGCGAATTGTCGGGGGCGGCTTACAGTGATCCAGAAAATGTCGATTATTAACAAGAGCGGGCCGGCTCACTCTTCCCATAATTTTATATGCACGGCTCCGACTTTCAGCTTTGTTGTTCGCAGTTCCTTTACATTTCAATGGAGACCTAAGCGTCGATGTTTTAATTGTTTAATTATCCTTTTGTTTCAGAAAAATGTCGAAGAACGTGCCTGTGGTCTACACCGACGGCGCCTGCACCAACAACGGCGGGCAGAATGCCAAGGTTGTCTACTTATTTTTCCTTGTACATTGTATGTTTAGGCTGGATGGGGAGTGTACTGGGGTCCTGGCCACGCGGACAACAACTGTGGCCCCGTCTCTGGATCCGCCACCAACAATCGCGGAGAGTTGGAGGCCGTCTCCCGTGCTCTTGACCAGGTATTCCTTCGTGTCGCATCTCTTTTAATCTCTTTGTCTGGGCTCTGGACAGGAACATCCCGGAATTGGTGGTCCGCACGGACTCGAAGTTGTTGGTCGACTCGGTGGACAGCTACATGCCCAAGTGGAAGGAGAACGGCTGGAAGACGACCAAGGGAGAAGATGTGAAGAACGCCGACCTTCTGAGGGAGATCGACTACAAGCGGTCCATGATTGACGTAAGTGTAATTATTCTTTTCTTTACAAAGAGAGTTAGTTAAGGTGGGACCGAGTAGAAGACGAGTTGAGGAGTAGAATGATTTATTGTGGGATCGACAGGTATATATATACCCGCTGACGTGACGGGCGCTCCCTTGCGGACGGACGCTCGTTGACGTATCTTCTAAATTCTTCTTGGCTTGGCGGAACGGATACTGCGTACCCTAACTCCTCCCCTAGTGATCAAGTAGTCACTCATCTGGAAGGGGGTAGCGTTCCTGCCGTGTCCGCTGGAGTCCTCAGGCAGACTACGTCTCCACTCCTCTTCGGAAGTGGAGTTCATCTCTTTTTTCTCTCCAGTGGACGAATTCGATGAGTCGCTACGTCTCCCCTCCCCCTTGGTGTTAGGAGGAGCGAAGTTCACAACTTCCATCGTTGTTTCGTTGTCGTAACCTTCGGCATGACCCTCGTGTTCATCTCTGCGGTCGCCGTTGGGGGTTACGCTCATTAGCATGGGGATTCCTTCGTATGCAATTGAGGAATCTCGCCCATTTCCAACCTTCTCTCCCTTGTTCGACGGCTGCTCCACTCGCAAGTGCGTGAGACTGATCGAGTGAGCTTTAGGGGCAGGATTGTTCTGCCCTGCTTCGAAGCGAACCGTAGGTTTCCTCACTCGCTCTGACGGCTTCCTCCTGGGAAGGTCAGGCTTAGGGTTCCTAGGTGCTTGAGGCGTCATAGGGATTGGATTTAGAGCGGGTTGGGCGGGTTGAACTTTCAGAGCCCGTCTTCGAAGAACATCATCGTCGATGTCTTCCCACCGAATCAGCTTCTTCTTCATCTGATCGGCGTGCGCTTTGCGCTGGCCCGTTCCGTAATGAACAATGTAGGCCTTGTCTCCACAGGATTTCAGCACAATTCCTGGGATCCATTTGTCACCCCGAGGACCGTAGTTCCTCAGGTACACCTCGTCGCCTACCTTGAAAGGTGGCTTTTCACGGGTGTTTCGATCATGAAATTTCTTCATGTCCTTCCGGTACTTGTTGTCCGGGGTGCTCCGAGTAGGAGTCTTGGAAATATCCAATGCGGTGCGCAACTGCCTACCCATCAATGCCTCCGCAGGGCTTTTCCCTGTCGCGGGGTGAGGGGTGACCCTGTATTGAAACAGAAGGTCGTTTACGGCTTGCTCCGTGGATTTTCCGGACCTTTGCCCTTTGTACAAACCCTGCTTGAAAGTCTGCACAAATCTCTCCGCCTCCCCATTGGAATTGGGATGATAGGCCGGAGTGAGCGTTAGGTCAATGTTCCGTTTGTCGCAATACTCCTTGAATTCAGAAGATGCGAACTGGGGTCCATTATCCGATACGATTTGTTCGGGGAGCCCATGGATCGCGAAGATTTCCTGTAGTTTCTGTACAGTCTTCGCAGCGGTGGTGGAGGTCATTTTAAGAACCTCGGGCCATTTCGACTTGGCGTCAATGACGACTAACCATCTGTCGCCTCCTTGGGATTCGCAGAAATCCATGTGGATTCTCTGCCAGGCCTTTTCAGGCTCTTCCCACGGGTGGAGGGGCGTTTTGACTGGGTTATTCCCAAACACCGCACAAACTTCACAGCATTTTGCCATGTCAGCAATAGCCTTATCGATTCCCGGGAACCAGATCTTCATTCTGGCCAGGGCAGTCATGCGATTCTTCCCGTAATGACTGCTGTGCAGCATTTCCAGCGCTTTCTTGTGAAAGGCGGTGGGAAGGACGACCCGGGAGTTCCAAAGGATGACTCCGTTGTGGACTGTCATTTCCAGTCTCTTCTGCTCAAAGGGGCGGAATTCCTGGCCAACTTTCGGAAGCCAGCCTTCTGTGAGGAAGGTCCACACTCGCTTCAGCAGTGGGTCTTTCGCAGTTTCGGCAGAGATCTGTTCTTGCGTCATGGGCAAGTCGTTCAGAATCTCATTATTCAGTGCCGTGACTGCCAGGTCTCCGATCACGCGTTCTGCGCTGGGGAGTTCCCTGGGATCGGGGAGACGCGACAATCCGTCAGCGTTCCCGAACTCATGAGTGTTCCTATACTCGATATCGAACGAGTACACCATGAGTCTCAATGCCCAACGATGCAGCCGTTTTGCCGCAATGATAGGCAATTCGTGCTTGGTGCCGAAGATCTTCACAAGCGGTTGGTGGTCAGTGAGAAGGGTGAATTTCTGGCCATACAGAAACTGGTTGAACTTCTCTACACCATACACGATACCAAGAGCCTCCTTCTCAATTTGAGCATAGTTACGCTCGGATTGAGTCAAAGATCTGGAGGCGTACGCGATGACCTTTTCAGATTCATCGGGGTACTTGTGGTAAACAACGGCTCCCAGTCCATATTCGGACGCATCAGTCGCCAGTACAACTGGGACTTTGGGATCGTAGTGCGTAAGCACATCAGCCGATAGAAGCCGCTCTTTGATAGCGTTGAAAGCTTCTTTCTGTTCGTTCTCCCATTTGAACTCAACTCCTTTCTTTCTCAGGGCATTCAGGGGTGCCGCCAGAGTGGAGAGGTTCGGGACGAACTTGCCATAGTACTGGACCATGCCGATGAAAGATTCGATTTCTTTCAGATTTTTCGGCTCCGGCATGTTGGTCATGGCTTTGATTTTATCTTGCGAAGGGCGGATACCCTATGCATCGACCGTATGACCCAGGAAATCCATGCGTTCCTTGAGGAATTTGCATTTCTCACGTTTGAGACGGAATCCTGCCGCGTTCAATCGATCCATGACCTTTTCAAGCCTCTGGAGATGGGTGCGATCGTCCGGTCCTGTGACGGTGATGTCGTCAAGATAAATCAGTGTGCCTTCGATGCCTGCCAGTGTGATTTCCATGATGCGTTGGAAAATGGCTGGGGCAGAGGCCACTCCGAAAGGGACACGAGTGTACTCGAATAAGCCCTTCTGAGTGTTAATAGTAGTGTACTTCCTCGACTGTTCGTCTAGTTCCACTTGCATGTAAGCATCAGAGAGGTCCATCTTGGAGAACTTTTGTCCTTTATTCAGTTGATGGAACAGATCCTCAGGCACGGGCAATGGGTGCTGGTGGATATCCAATTGAGGATTCACCGTGACTTTGTAGTCACCGCACAACCGAATCTTGCCTCCAGGTTTGGGTACCACGACCAAGGGCGTAGCCCATTCAGAGTGGTCAACCTGTTTGAGAATGCCCTGTTGGATCATTTCCTCGAGTTTCGTCTCGACCTTCGGTCGGAGTGCATACGGTACCTGACGAGCTCGAAAAAATTTCGGCTCCGGATTCTCGGCTTTGAACTTGAAGTTCGCCTTCACCGTTTCGCACCTCCCCAATCCGGGAGCGAAAAGATCAGCGTTCTTGGAAAGAATTCTCGTCAGTTCGCTTTTCGTCGCGACTAGGTCACCAGAGGTGACTCCGTGGACCTGCCGGGCCGCTTGGTAGTGAGGGCCACAGTCAATGTCCAGGACGCGAATCATGTCACGACCACAGAGTGGGTGACTGGCGTTTGCAGTGACATGGATTTCCATGACTGCCTTAACACCATTGAATAGCAGTTTGATTGGCGCTTTCCCAATGAATAGGATTTCGCTATGATTATAGGCCTACGCTTTAACCGTTGCCGGTGTTAGCTGTGGCCGACCAATCGTCTCCCAAGTATGCACATCTATGATAGAGATGGCAGCACCAGTGTCCAATTCGCAAGGTACGTGTGTACCGCACATGGAAATCTGGAGCATGCAAGCGGTCTCTGTGCGGACACGAGAGATCACGGCGTGCTTGATCGAGGGAGATGGCAAGGTGGCATTAGCATCCTTGCGCCCTTTCTCGTGACGCCGATGGCGGTCACTTTTAGGGACTTTTTCCCGGCTGACCGGTGGATCATCTTGATTAGCGATGTCCAGCCCTTTCCACTGCTCGGTAGGGTCTTGTTTCTGGGTTTCCAGAGGGCGAGACTTCTTGTGTCTACCCCACCTCTTACGGCGTTTGTGCCTGAGGGTTTGTTCCTGGTAAACCAGAGGGTTCCGGTATTTGTAAATGGTAACCGTACCCCACCTCACTCTGGCTCGTTTACCAGGGAGGATATCTTCCCGAATACACGGAGGATCATCTTGCTTTGAGATGCCCTGCCCAGTCTCACTACTGACCGGGGCTTTTTCCTGGTTTTCCAGAGGATGCTCAGTGTCACTGGCAACCCACCTCTCGCAGGCATCGCCCGGGAGGATTTCTTTCCGGATAACCGGCGGATCACCCGACTCGGATGGCCTACATCCGGTGGGGTCCTGCCCTAACCCTATCGGTTTGGGGACTTCAGACTCAGCGGAGAGATCGATGGGCGTGATAGCCTGGATAACACCAATTCCAAAAGTTTCGATCTCGTCATCATCAGAGTCTGGCGCCTCGCTGAAGTTAATCTTCCGGGCGGCTTTACCTATGCCTAAGTTAGTGCGCTTGCGACAAACAGATGCCAAATGACCGTCCTTCTTACAGTTTTTGCAGAAAAGGTCGCGCTTCAAAAAGCAGCGGTCGGCACTGTGTCCTGCGTTTCCACACGCTTGGCATTTTGCGGGCTGGGATTTCGAGGGCTTGTGATTAACCGAACGATGTGTCTTGGTAGACTTGTTATGCGAACGAGTGTTTCCCTGTTTTCCCTTGCCGCGGGCTTCGAAAGGGGTCCTATGGATTTCTCCTACGCCTACAGAAGGCAAGCCTTCCTTGAGTCGGGGGGCGTTAGCACCTACGCGCTCAAATGCCTCGGCTGCTTCTAAAGCCTCCTGAGAAGTTAGCGCCTCCTTTTCCAGAAGCCTCTTGCGCGTTTCAACCGAAGAAATACCTCCGATAAAGACCATGGTGACCATTGCGTCGCGGACGTCCTTGATCGTCTCGAACTTGCAATCCTTGGCCGCCTGCTGCAGTGCAGCGTAGTAGTCCTGGAGGGGCTGTCCGGCTCGCTGGGTCGTCGAGATGAAGCGAAACCGCTCGGCCAGGACCAGCTTCTTCGGTTGGAACTGCTGCTCCATCACCTTGCACAGGTCGTCGAACTTGGTTTGTTCCGGTTCTTTTCCCTGCAACAAGGACTCGATGAGCTCGTAGTTGGATTCGCCTATCTCTTGCAGGAAGATAAGGCGTTTTTCATCGTCGGTCTTCACTTTGCGAAGAGCGATGAAGTTGTTGAAGAGGCGGAGCCATGTGCGCCAGGCACTGCCCGGGCGGTACGGTCCAGGGGGGCGTCCCCGGTAGGTGGAGTCGACCTCGGCTGGAGCTGCCTCCACGGCGTACAGGCCGGGCGGGACGTAGGCATCCGACATCTCCGATGAGCGATAAATACTCGGGTATGCTGCAAATAGCCTGTGTTAGACGATGCAGTGACCGGAGTCTTCCCTCTGGGGTGCCACTGACGTAAGAGTACAGCGACGGCGATGAGAGGGGCGGCTGCGACAAAAAGTCACTCTCGGCACGGTAGACGGCGAAGTGACGATTGGAGCTTTCTATCCACGTAGTCGAATCCACTGATCGCCAGTTAAGGTGGGACCGAGTAGAAGACGAGTTGAGGAGTAGAATGATTTATTGTGGGATCGACAGGTATATATATACCCGCTGACGTGACGGGCGCTCCCTTGCGGACGGACGCTCGTTGACGTATCTTCTAGATTCTTCTTGGCTTGGCGGAACGGATACTGCGTACCCTAACTGAGTTTTTAAAGGTTCACTTTGATCACGTGCCTTCCCACTCTGGAATCCGCGGAAATGAGGCTGCGGATGGACTGGCGAAGCAGGGAGCTTCGATGTACGGCCGCAAGGGATACTACTACTAGATTCTCTTTCAACTTGGTGCCTGTATATTTGTGCATAATAAATGTTGATACCGGTTGGTTTTCTATTGTTGAATGGGATAGTCGAATCCTTTTTCTGTACTTCTCTCACATTAAAGACCTTTGGACCGGATAAAGGGCGAATTTTTAAACATTGGTTGGCGACGGAATATGCGTAGCCTTAACTTTAAGAAGGAATTGGTATTTTTTAACTACAAACAGTCCTCTAATCGGTTGCGCAATTTTGACCTTCGTTTGAGGGAAAATCTGCACTGTTTAGATGATGGCCGCGAGGTTATTCAGAAGATTCGTTCAGTCGTCCGCTTTGAGTGAGCCATCCAGCAGTAGGTATTTTTCCTTCTGCAGATTATTTCAAGCCTTTATTCAGCCAGTCGGCATGGTCCCTACTTCAACAGAAGATTGCGACTGAAAAGCCTTCTGATGAGGAGATCCAGATCATCCGCAAGGAACGACCTTGGGCCACGTAAGTGTTTTGTCCTGCTCTCATCAGAAACTTGATTCTGCCGGATATTACTTCTGAAACTCCCGTTTACTCATTTCGCATTATCTTTCAGTGCCCCAAGCGTCCTTTGTCTGTTCAAGTCGAATAAAAGGACCGCCAGCCATTCGGTGAACATCAGATGGCCGAAAACCCCCGAACGGTGCGAACCTTCTCTTTTATTTTTACCCTGATTTCAGAAATATGGATGTCGTGATGCCCGAGGACACCAACTTCTACTCCCTTCAAGTGTATGCCGCTTACTACGGCCTCTTAGCGGTACTTTTTCACTTTCTGAAGTGGTACAAATGTACTTTTCAGGCTCATCAACATGGAGAACAATACGTTTCCTTGTATAGCGAGAGCAAGACCCTTGTGAAGGTGGGGAATGGAGTGTTCAAAGCTCACAAGGAGACGAAGATCTTCGACAGAATTCAAAGACGCATCTGCGATAACGACGTCATAGTGGTTAGTCGGATGTTTTTTTTCCCTCTGAAAAGTATATTTTCCGGCCCGATTGACCGAACTCTCGCCATCCGTTTTGAAGGAACTTGGAATTGAAAAGCTGTCGGAATTGAAGGCTGAGAAGACGCTTTCAGAGGCCGATTTCAGAGACACGCATTCATCTGCATTGATTATGGTTTAATCGTAATAAACATTTGTCATTTTAATAATTGCCGTTTTGTGTCACGGTTCGGTCTCCCTTGTTTCTTAAAGTTGAACTTTTTTCAAGCGTAAATTTAGAATTGGGAACACCAGATGTTCACATTTCTGACTCGGCAGCGGCCTCTTTCAGCATCCCTTCAACTCGTGAGAACCTGCAGTCAGACTGCGGGGCCGTCGGTAGCCTTGTGGGTTTTTCGTTTGTTTTGTTGTAAAAATCCTCTTTGGAAGAAAGTTTGCATTCTAAAGGCCTTAAAGAACGAAAAATCAAGTGTTCATCTATCGGCTGGATTGCTTTTTCATATTTTAAGGTTTGAGACCACTGGTCTCAGACCAGTTAACTCTGTCTAGCACCGGTTCTTTTGACTATTTCTATATTAGCGTGAATCTAAAACCCGCAAGAGCAAGAATGTGTGCTTTTCCGCTTTGCTAGCTCGCCACCGAAGTTTTTGTTTGTCCGTAACGAAAATCAACCCTCCAATTTTAAACCGCTTTTCATGTTCTGTTCAGAGAAGATGTGGTCTCGACGACCGGCTACACGTACAAAAACAAAGAAGGCCGAGTTGTTGGAAGGTTCGGCGTCTTCTTCGGCAAAAGCGACTCGAGGAACATTCTAGAAGACGTCGAGGAGGAATGCACCCATGTCGCAGCCAAGATCCGCGCTGTCATTCGAGCGGTACAACTGGTTAGTTCTCGTTCAGCCGTGGGGTCCAGCAGAGGTTTCAGGCAACGGATAACAAACCACTGCGCATTCGATCGGATTTAAAAGTGGACGGTTTGAATCAGCTGAACAAGTGGGCAGCGCAAGGCTTTAAGTACCACGGGAAAGACGAAGCCTTGGCGAATGCGGGTTTGCTCAAGGAGCTACATGCGGCAGTGACGGACAGAAAGGCTCCAGTGGGTTCACTGAAGGGAACGAACACTGTTTGAACATAGGTGGAGCTGGAATTCCTTCCTTTGGTTGGGAAAAATATAGTCACGGAAATGATCATCGCCAGTGGGAACTTCTCACCCCCACAACTCAGACCAGACTACTGTAATTATCCCACCTATACAAGGTTAATCTTTTTTTCAGTCCTCGATGAGTCTACGCCTGGTGACACGTGTGATGGCTTCGGACGAAAAGCTGCTTATACCTCGGCTGCCTGGCCGCAGGTCTACACTGGAGCTACTTTGACCGTGGGAAGAACAGGTTTATAATTTGAAAATGGATATAAAGGACATATCCAGGTTTCAAAAAAGGAGGTTTTTGTACGATTTGGCCGAAAAGGGAGTATTCTGCCCCACCACAGCGGCTGGCACTGATACCTGTCACCCTTTTCAGAGGACAGCTGTCAGCAATCGAAGACGCTTTGAAACAGGTTGGACCGATTTACCATAACCCGTTTAGGTCCAGGGGAAGCCCAGCCCATATATGCCTGATTTGCCCACAATTACTTATTCAGGCCCTGGAGGTGAAGATGAAGCGAGTGTTGGTCATTACTGGCAGTGCCCACTTCATCCCAATGTACAAGGCTGGTTGGAAAGCCGCCGACGGCACCGCCTTCGGTAATAAATTCCTCTACGACCGCATCCTCGACCTGGCAACCACCTCCGAAATGGTATTTCTTCCCTTTAAGTGTATATAAAGTAGATTTAGAAAGTGCACTTCCGATACGAACTAGATGACCGCCGTCTTGTTTGGCAAACGGTCAGGGAGAAGAGCCACGAGGGGCTGAGGTTTCCCTTGGCGGCGAGGGATCGAAGCTCCTACGATCTGACCGTGGATGACATCACCAGGAAAAAGAACAAAGACGCTGCCAATGGAAATCCGTCTGTTTTTACTCAAAATACACTTAATTTGTTAGGGTTCAGTGTACTACGTGTTCGGTTTTTCAAGAAGGGAACCGCCCTTTCGTCCGGGCTCCTTTGGGATAGGGTACGTTATCTCTCTCTCTCTCTCTCTCTCTCTCTCTCTCTCTCTCTCTCTCTCTCTCTCTCTCTCTCTCTCTCTTTCTTTCTCTCTCTCTCTCTCTTTTCTCTTTCTTTTTCTGTGTAATGCCCTCTTTCAGTTGAACGACTCGAATTACCAGAAGTCTTTTAATCGCCTGACCACTGGAGACACTGCCGATGTGATCCTGGAAATTCTCCGCAAAGCGGTTCAAGAAGAGAAAGCGGAATCCCTTGTGATCAGGACGGATTCCACGCGGCTGATGCGGTCAATCGAGTCCTGGATGCCAACCTGGAAACAAATCGGGTGGAGAACGGTGTTGAACAAAAAACTGGTCGACAAGAAGAAGTGGGAGGAGGCTGATCGTCTAATGGACAGTCTACAGGTAGAGATAGTGAGTGAGAGAGAGAGAGAGAGAGAACAGAGAAAGGATAACGTTTGAGAGACAGAGTAGCAAGAGAGGGATTAGTTATTCAAACACCTCCCTGCTTTTAGATCACTTGGGAGTTGATGAATCCGCCCACGGCAGACGACGTCGAGGCTGTGGAGGAATTTCGAAAGAAAAAGCCGCGTCTCCACCGAAAAGGTTCACAAAAGAAAGTTTCCCTCACAGATGTTATCACTGGACATACAGTCTTGAATAAATAACGTTTTGATCCAATGTTTTTCGGTAGTTGGGTATGTAAGTGTGACCTACAATGATTTCTAAGTTTCTCGGGTAGAACTACATAAAATCTGACTCTCGAAACCCTAAATTTTTCGAGAACGTAGAATCTCCGAATGACCTTTAATTCTGAAGGAATCCCAATACCTCCATCCCATGAACCCTAGAACGTTGCAAGAAATCTAATTTGGCCTTGTGCTTTATTATTATCAGATCTCTCTTCTTTAGCGATACCATATGTTTGATCTTCTCCTCCAATCTTGTCAAACACCCAACAACTTCTGGTCTGTTGACCGCGGAATCAAAGTCCGAAACCAAAAGTTTTCGAGTCGGGGTCGAAAGTACTGCAATTTCCCTTATTTACCCCTGCGATCGATGTATAATTGTCGTCTTTCGTGGCCCATTTCACCTCTCGGTTACCGCTCTGAAACATCCGTCCGCGGCTCCATTACCCCGCCCTGGCCGCAGTACTTCCGCAGTTGCTGCCAGTCTCCTCCCACCGCCGAATGTCTCTCTTTTCATTCCCCCCTCTCCTCATTTTTCTTTCCGGAACTCTTTCGGATCTTTTTGTTCAGATGTGAATGGACGAAGCGGAGCTGCGTCAGTTCGACATTCACCTGCCGCCGGTGCGCGTCCATTATGACTTCCGGCCCATTAAGGTGCGCTGACAAAAAAAACAAACCACCACCGACAAGCCTAATTAACTCAGGTTTTCACAATGAATATTGTTACAAATAAGATAAGAAGTATTATATAAAGGCAGTTGCTCTCGAACAAAAGTTAAAACGGAGGTCATCCCGAGCTGTTTCGCCAAAGATCTGAGTACTTGAATTTTATTGTAAACCAGGAGGGTACACGCGCCTACGGCGCTATCCCCTCCTGGAATTCGCTGCCTTCGGCCGCTCAGTTCGACTGCCTTCAGCTACTCGGCCTTCGGCCGAGAGAATTACGTATGTTCACGCCGCTACGCGACGTGAACTCGGCCCACGGCCGACCTCACTCTCCCACTAGGGGGAAATCAACGCGTGAACTTCCACTGATCCACTTCAGACACACACACAAAGACCATAGCGTTTTATTATAAGGAATCAGTTCTGTTGCAGTTATAGGTTCCCAATAAGAACTCTTAAAATCATGAAAGCTTTTCATATAAAAAATGCTTGGATTCACCAGAGATTCTAGGAAAAATTACCTGCTCTGGCCTTTGATCCAGTAACAGGACAAAAAAAAGCTTCAGACATTTATGACAGAGTCAACGAGTCTCTTCTTTCCTCACAGATTTCAAAGGCTCATCCAATATAAGAATTCCTGTCGAATTAATGGTTTTTTCCAACGATGGATGGAAAAGGGATTGAAAATTTTTGAGATCTCTAGTTGTTAGAAGTAACCTGAAACTGCAATGAGTTCTTTTTGGCATGCGCGTTTTACTAGAGGAAGTATCCAAAAATTTCCCATATAGTATCGTGGAGAAACCCTTGATTTTTATGAGAATCTTTAACTGGAATAGAGCATGTCAACTGCGGAAAGTTACATTATCCATTTTCAGATCCGCGTGTATCGCAATGGAGATGAACTTGACCCCGGAAAGGAAGTCACCGTAACCCGGCGGGAGTTCAAACATTGGATTATTTTTCTCGATGCGTTGACGAAGAAATTGGGCACTACAACGGCCATAAATCGATTGTACACGACGACGGGAGCACGAATAGATCATGTAAGTAGGTCAGAAAGAATTGAAATTATCTATTTAGTTTGATGAGTTACAACCGAAGGGTGAGTATGTGGCCATCGAAAAAGGAGCCTTTGCTCATTGTAACTACGGAAGAACAAGAATGGAGGCTTTGGAAAAGGTTTGCAAAAAAAACGTGAAAGTTAAAGCTTGGATTTAGAAATGGGCCACAAATCTGAAAGCTGAGGAGAAACAACCACCCTTTTTGAATTCGGCTGAAACCATGGATATTTATCTGAAACACGAGGGCTACGGTAGCTACACAGGTAAGACGAAGGGGCAGAGAAATACTGCAAAGGGGTTTATTTGTTCAAACAGAACAACTTAGGTCTACCGTACCCATTGGACTCCATTTTGGCCAAGAGTCCAAGTACATCTGCCCTTCATATACAGTCACATCTACACGCTGAGAAGGAAAGATTCAGCTCAGCTGAGTAATAGTCTTTTTTTAGTTCGGGGGAAGTCTCGAAAAGTTGAATAAAGTTGGAAAGTATATCTGGGACGATGGTGGAAATGGAGGAGAGGAAAAACAGAAGACGGAGGCTATTCCAGTCAACTCTTCTGGTCAGTCGAATAACATAAAGAGGGAGACATTGCATTGTAGGGGTTATTCAGCTGCCAAAACTTTTAGGACTCTCAGATTCCTCTTCAAAACAAAGTGAGTTCGCAAACAAAACACACACACAAACACACACACACACACACACACACACACACACACACACACACACACGCCTTCTTAATGAAATATTACAGCTGAAAAAGAGGCGTCACTAGTTGATATCACTCTTCCTGTGATTGCAAATCCCGTTCAAGCCAAGACAAAGGCGGCAACGACGATTGAATTGTCACAACCGAAAAGTGAGGAGAATGGAAAAGAAGAAAGAAAGGAAAGAGTGCTGGAAGAAAAAGAAACGACGAGAAAACGGACTGAAAGAAAAGAAGAAGGCGAAAGAAGGGCTGCAAGAAGTACAAGTAATGAAACAAGACAGAAGCGGAGTTTGGAAGAGAAAAGGGTGGAAGAAGGAAAACCTTCCGCAGAAAGACAAGAGTACAGTCAAGAGAACATCATAGTGCCTTTCTTGGTTCAAGGAAAATCCAGAAAAAGTGAGTACTTTTTAGCAGCATTTTCCCCATAAACATGTTTTTGGAGACTTTCTCGAAAACGGGCCACATATGAGCACACAAAAATAGAGATCATAGGCAAACATTTCGAAGTTAAAAATGAGAGATCAAAAAAATGTCACCTTTCAGAAGTTTTCAACATTCCAAACGCACAACCATACGCCAAAAATCGTATTTCAGGTAGATAGCTTTTAAACAAAAGCACCACTTTTTTGCAGAATACGAGACGGAGAATAAAAAGAAAGGGCCGGGGATAGAGAGAATATTCGAGAGGAGTGAGAGAAGAATCATCCGGGAACTCTCAGATGACAGAAACGAGATATACAAGGTAATAGAAGCAAGAGATAGCCATTCCTCTGAATTTCAGCCTTCTCGACAAATCGTCGCTTCCACTTCTTCATACAAGTCTTACCTTTGGGAGGCACGAAGACCCTACGACCCAGACATCGACTACTGAGCTTTCTCAAAAACGGATCTTTCGCATTCGCTTTCGCATTGTCTTTCAATTCTTCCGTCAATAAACTCGCTTCATCATCCAAAACAAAAGTGATTGTTACATGTTTGAAAAGCGTTTTCCTTATTGCGTCCTGACGCGATCGATTTCAAAACATGAAGGTTTTTCGCTTTCTTTTTTCATAGCTTTCCATTCACAACTCTACACAGAACACATGTTGGTGCATCGTCTGCCCTTTGTATGCCTTTTCTTCCTTCATTCTTCGTTTGCTATGAATATAACGGTAAATTTGGAGCTTTTATGCCAATCTGCTCGAAATGGACTTAGAGGATCTGTTGTTTTAATGGAGGTAAGTAAGCCATACATTTGTTTTATCGTAATACTTCGAAATATTAAAAAAACATGTTTTAGGCAGATCTCTTCACAGATGACCAACTTTCACAAGAACTTTCGTTTGAAGGAGGACCTTTTCTGGAAGTGAACATCACCGGGAAAATAAGTTACGACTGGTTTTTCGATTCTCTCGTTGAACCCTACATTTTAATACGACACAATTGCGACACACAAAGAGATTCAGTGGTTGGTGGAAAACTCATAAAAGCAATTAAAAACTATTTTGTTTTTAGAAAACTAGAGTAATTCTGTCCGAATATGATACGAGGCTGCCCCACTGCGACTACAACAGAACCGTCAATCTGTCGAACCCTTTCAAGTTCTTTATTTCAAGAGATGCGCAAAATAAATAAATACTCATATACGAAAAATAACCAGTTACTGAAAGAACAAGGATAGACACTAATTATGATAGAGAAATGTAATAAGAGACTTTGAAATAATAACGAATAATGTATTTATTATTCTCTGGAATACACGTTGAATTCACTTGGTCCTTCATCTACTGCGTGTTCCGTTGTTTCACTTGCTCACCAATCCTATCGACGGAATTGTCCCACACGCGGTTGTTTTCCAGCACCATCCGACGACATCCCTTCTGAGAGAAATTTCTTTTTTTATAAAGATAAAATCTTACAAATTCGGGCATCATGACGACAAAGTTGAGCCGAAGGTGCTTGTCGACGTTGAGCATGGTGCCGCAGTTACGGTAGAGGTTACAGTACATGGGGGCGGAGAAGATGGTGACGAGGAAGAAGTTGGAAGCGATGTAGAAGCCATCGAGACACAGCTGATGGGCACGCACCACCAGGTCCAGGCCCAGACGGTGGCACATCTCAGACATCACCTACGAAGATTTTGTAGACTTTTTTGTACACTGAAGGTATTATACCATATATGACCCTATTACACTCTTTTTCGAAGGTCGCAGAAGTGTGACCACACCTATCCTTATCTTAAGTTAACCTTGTATTTTTAGCCTTCCCTACCTTACGTTAACTTAACCAATCATACCTTACACATTTAGTGTGTGTATCCCAATAGTCATTGAACGTCTAACCATAAGTTCATATGGAACGCTACCGAGCTCAACTAGTTTACCTTGGGTCCAAAGAGAAATCCGGATCCTCGCGTTGAGCGTTTCCAACCGGAGATTGCAGGATCGGGGTCCGACCACAGCAGATCATTGACAATGCCACGAGAGGGATTCTTCAAAGGTTTCTTCAGTTTACGAAGGTCCTGACACGAAAATGTATTTGAATGTTGTTTCGACCCACATCCAGACTGAAGAGAGTGGGGGAGAGCCCTCCGTGCATGCAGAGGATCTTCGTCGCCACCAACGCACTCACAGGCATCATATTAAAGCACCTCTGATTTAAATTATAAAAAAATTATGTAATTAAAAACCTGAAACTTGGCCCAAATGTTCTCCCCAACTTCTGCTCCCATCATTCGCTTACACTCATCGAGGAATCCATAGTTCCTATTGATACGGGCACATTCGTGATTTCCGCGGAGCATGGTAATCGAGTTGGGGTACTTGATCTGAGGAAATCTTGAAAATGTTTAGAAATATCTCACTTTGTAAGCAAAGAGAAGCATGATCACTTCGAGAGACATCGCTCCCCTGTCCACATAGTCTCCTGAAAGAATCTCTATTAAGGCCTTAAGGTTTAAGCAACCAAGGAAGAGGAACTTTTTCATCGGAGGTCTTCCCAGCAACACGAACATATTGATGAGATCATTGAACTGTCCGTGGATATCTCCCACAATCAGCACCGGAGGCTCAATGTCGACCAGCGCAGGTTCTTCTGAAGCACGCTTGAAGTGAGACCTTTGTAGACCTCACTCTCAAAGATGTCTGTGGCATCACGAATCACAGTTTCAAATTCCACCAAAGAATAATCAATCTTGTTAATCTGAAAAACAAGGTAATTTGTTTGGAAATTCACAACCCCAGGTCTGCTGTCCTCGTAGTGACGATCGAGGAACTCTAGGTAGTTTACGCCATCGGGACGACTGCCCACGGGGACTCCGTCGGGGGTTCGAGCAATGTTCTGAAGGGGTGAAAACTGTGGAAAACCCTGTTTCTGTATGTCTTTCCTTTCACTCACTCACTGCCTCTGTACTCTCTCTCTCTCTCTCTTTCTACCTTCTTTCCAATCGGTGTCAGATTCGAAGGGCCTTTCTGTGTGGAACTGCCTTCCTGCGTCTTCTTCCTGAAAAAGCTGCGGCTGACGTCCTTCGTCGAGAGGAGGTCCGTGTCGACCCTCTTCGTTCCAGGAGTCGTCGCAACCGCTCCACTGGGAGTCTTTGCCGAAATCCTGAGCAGTCCTTTAAGCCATTTTGAATCTTTCTTACAAAGATCCAGCCGCATACAACGAACTCTTCCTCACGGAGAATTTCGATTTAATCCTCGAAGTCTTTTCCTCCACAGGGCGTTTGTCAGTCCAGGAGGTATTAGGCCTCGAGGCAGTCCTCGAAGCTCCCGAGACTTCAGCCGTGGTTCGGACGGACATGACCGCCCGGGGGACGATTGGCCGAGAGAGTGAGATTGAGAATTGCTAACCAACGCATACAAAATTCGTGTTTTTCCGCGTGGCCACAAGTTAATCACCTGCAACCCTGGCAAAAATGGTTCAGAATGACCGAAAGAAACTTTTTTTGATAACACCACTTGCAAAATTTCTCTGGTACCATTTAACACTTTCCTCAAAATCTCCCGTTAAATCAAGCATATGGAGCCTTCGAACTTCCACGGTCCCCACCGACTGCGTGGCAGTGCGGAACGTGGCCATGTGAGGAGCCATCCAGGCTAGGTGGTCGCGGCGCAATAGCTCAGTGGTAGAGTAGCGAGCTGCAGTTGTGAAGGTCTCGGGTTCGAGTCCCGGATGGTGCATTATATTTTGGTTCTCCCGTGGCTCACCAGAAAATTAGCGTGGTTTCGCGTGGCTCACAAGAAAATTAGTGTGGTTCCGCGTGGCCCACCAAAAAATTAGTGTGATTCCGCGTGGCTCACCAGAAAATTAGTGTGGTTCCGCGTGGCCCTGTCCATGTTTCG
This sequence comes from Oscheius myriophilus, assembly GCA_964057215.1. Lineage (NCBI taxonomy): Eukaryota > Metazoa > Nematoda > Chromadorea > Rhabditida > Rhabditidae > Oscheius > Oscheius myriophilus. The sequence goes on from OZ059903.1 coordinate 14,054,022, forward strand.
CAACTGTGGCAGCTGGCCACAGCCCCGTTTGTCCTCAATGTCGCCCGCTGTTTACGCGGAACTGCGCTCTGGGCGGCATAGCCTGTCAATTAGGGTGAATCCGGCAGTTGAGAAATTCACATATGATCCGCAGCTCTACTTTTTTTTTCTTTTTGCTTCTAATATTATATTGATTGATTGATCTCAAATAAATTAAAAATAAGTTTTATTTCTTTGTGAAAAATGAAGAACGCCTCCCCCGCTTTGTGACGTGATTACTCATCTGTTGATTAATGGAATCGACTTCTTTTCAGTGAAATGGACGACTATGAGAGCGTGGCTCTCGTTAAACCCGAGATTTTCATCTACAGGATTCCGCCTATTTCCTCGAACAAAGGTCACAAGTGAGTTCCTTTCTAACTAGACGATTAACCTCGAACGGCTGGGTAATGGCCTGTTTTCTACCACTTTGGTACTTTAAATTCAGTTATATAAATTTATTATCAGGGCAGCCGAGTGGAAGTTGGACCAGCCAGACTGGACCGGCCGAATGAAGCTGATCGCCATTGGCAAACGTCTGGAGCTGAGACTGGAGGACAAGTCGTCCGGTATGTTTGTCAAATGTTTGTTTTATTAGTGTTTTTAAAGGAGCCCTCTACGCCAAGTGTCCTGTCGATGCGTACCCCGGCCAAGCCATCGAAGCCGTCACGGACTCCTCCCGGTACTTCGTGATCCGTCTACAAAACGACGCAGGGCAGACGGCCTTCGTGGGCTGTGGATTTGCCGATCGCAGTGATTCCTTCGACCTCAACGTCGCTCTGCAGGTTGTATTACTTTTGTATTACTTATGCAATGGGTTCAGGATCATTTTAAATACTTGGAAAAGTCTGCCGAGATGGAGCTGAAATTCAACGACAGCGGTCCCAGCCTCGACTTGGCCTTTAAAGAGGGACAAACCATCTCTATTAATTTGGTACGGTATTATTTTTCTTAGTTATGCTATAAATTCAGAAGAAGGGCAGTGATGGCCAGCCAGCGCCTCCCCGGTCTCGTCTAGCTGCCGCCGCACCGTCTGGTGGACTCGTCCCTCTTCTTCCGCCGCCCCCGAGTGCTGGATCAGCGGTGAGTTCTTTGATTTCTGATTCCGCTTAAGAAAAAGTTGTCGACGTAGCATGTAGAGCTGAGTTTAACATTTTGTAGGTCCGACCGCGCGGGAGTGCTCCGAAACCAGCCGGAGCGTCGCTAGGAAACGATAACCTACTGTGAGTATCCCAAATTGGCCTTAATCAATCAAATCTTTAAGAAATTTCTAATTGGAGCACGAATGGCGGCTTTGGTGTACTTATTGTTTAACTCTGCTTATTTATTGTTCGGTTGTGCAGCTCTAGATTCCTGTGACATTTTCTGTAGCACGAATAAATACTTCCTCTCTCTTCTTTGTATTTGTACTTCCGTTAATCGGTTGAATGTCTCTTTTCCTATTGTCACTAACCCTTTTGTACAGTTATAGGTGTAGAATGGATCCTTTCCGTCCCGCGGCGGTGGCCGCCGCAGTGGGAGCTACGAGCTTCCCGACGGCTTCGACCACGGCATCCCCCACGGCCCTCCGCCGGCTTCAGAGGGATTATCAGAAACTGCTCGAGGTAATTTTGGCCTTTATTTCATTCTTTTTGGGTCACGCTTGGTTTTTATGTGTACGAAAATATTTATCGTTGAGTAAATTATTTTTCAGGAGCCGCTCCCCGGGATCCATGCCCATCCGGATGAATCCAACATACTGGAGTGGCACTACGTCATTGAGGGATCTCCTGACACTCAGTATTACGGTAGTCCGATGTTGTTCTGTGCTGATATAAGGTTTCAGGCGGTTACTACCACGGAAAGATCATCTTCCAGCCCGAGTTCCCCTGGAAACCCCCGGCGATCTGCATGTGCACACCAAACGGACGGTAGTCTTTTTGATTCTTTTGATTTTTCTATTGTTGTTTTTTAGTTTCCGCACCAACATGCGGTTGTGTCTGTCCATCTCGGACTATCATCCCGAGACCTGGAATCCCGGCTGGACCGTTTCTTCCATTCTGGTGAGTACATAAAATTTTTTTACAACCATGAATTCTTTGTAACCCATGTTTTTGCAGGTGGGGTTGCATTCCTTCATGAACGAGGAGACTTATGCGGCCGGCGTGCAGAATGAGAACCCGGACCAGCGTCGTCGTCTGGCGGAGGACAGCATCCGCTACAACCTCCAGGTGCCGTCGCCTTTTTCTCACTTTCATTTCGGTTTCAGAATCCCGAGTTCCTGCGGATGTTCCCCAGCCTGGCCGAAGTGTTGCGTGCCGTGGTGAGCCCTCCGGAGGAAACGGCCGCACAGCGTCCCGCTCGTAAGCGGGCTGCGGTTGCGGACGATTCAGCCCCCATTCCCGAGAAAAAGTCGGCCGACCGACTGCCACCGGCGGTGATAGACCTGACCGACGACTGATTCCGTCGGTCCCCAGAGTTTTCGTTGCCCGCAGGTGTCTTTCGGGTGAACCCCAGGTCCCTCTCTCTCCTAGCATAGATTCCCCTGTCATTCGAAGCCGGTCTTGTGTGATTCGGGACCGCCCGTTAGTGGTCTCAGCGCCTAACTTTAATTTTGGGGATTTTCCTCTCTTTTTGCACAAATTTTAGTTTTTAGGTCTGAACGGTTCACTGCCTGCATCATTTCCATCCCCTCCAGACCTTTAAGCATTTCCCCGTCATCCTCCCGTGTACATATGCTTCGCGCTGCGTGAACCGTACGAGTAGTGGTCGTATTTCTATAGTCGCCGTCCCAGCGGAAGGTCGGTTTTGGAATACTGTTTGTCACCTATCATTGTAAATTTCATTTACCAAAGAGTTAATTCTATTGGTCATTCGTAGAGTGTCTTCCGATTCGATAAAGTTGTCGAAATGTTTTGTCTTTGTGCCAGATGGCTGGTATTCCATTGATTACTTGAACAATTTATGCTATTTAACTATAACACTTGTACAGGGAATGGCGACCGCCACTGCCACATCTCGGCTCAAGAAGGACTACCAGCGTCTTCTGAAGGAACCGGTGCCTTTTCTCCAGGCGGCTCCGCTGCCGGAGAATATCCTCGAGTGGCACTACATCATCTTCGGCGCCCCCAACACTCCCTACGATGGTAGGTCGCATTGACATGGGCTTGAAAAAGTAGGCGATTATTGATGCTACTTTCGGTATGGAGGCGTAAGAATGTGGTCGTTCATTAGTCTTCGGCGAATGGGTTGGGTCTTTTTCGCTCGGTTTGCGTTATGTTCTTGGAGCGCCTTCTCCTTTATATTTTGAAAGTGTCACAACAATGTCAGCAAGGGTTCGACCATTGCCTATCTTCGTTGACGCAGCCTGATTTTCTAAAAAAGTTGGGCAATGCTAGATATCGCCAAAAGTTGATTCCTAATCTTTCGTATTGTAGGTGGTGTTTATCACGGAAAACTGGTGTTTCCCGCCGATTTCCCCTTCAAACCGCCGTCCATCTACATGATCACTCCCAGTGGCCGCTTCCAAACCAACACGAGACTTTGCCTCTCCATCTCCGATTTCCACCCGGACACATGGAACCCCGCCTGGACGGTTCGTATTGATTTTTCTTGTTGCATGCAATGCCTAACTTTGTCAGGTTTCGACTATTATCACTGGCCTCCTGTCGTTTATGAATGACACTGCTCCCACGCTCGGCAGCATTACTTCCAGCGACTCCGAGAAGAGATTGCTGGCGAAGAGGAGCAAAGCCCTCAACATTAAGGTTTGATTCTTCTTTTTTGTTGTAATAGAAGTTATGTTCAGAACAGAATCTTCTGTGAATTGTTCCCTGACGTAGTGGAGGATATAAAAAAAGAGCTGTCGGAAAGTAGCAGCGAGGAGGCGGCCAATCAGCACAGCGACAAACCCACGTCCAGGTTTGTTCAGTGTCTGCCTAAACACACATCTGCATGGCTGACTGAAATCACGTTGTTTTATTCTAACAGTTCCGTTTTTAACCGTCTCGTGGCCAGAGATTCTCGTTTGCTTAACAATTGTGGCTGTCACCTGCCTATTGAAAACTGTTCTGGGCATTTGTGCTCATACCCTAAATTGGTGGGTGCGGCTGGGTCCGGGCGGAGCCCCCCGGATTTTTTGGCGGGTCCGGTGGGCCGGCGGAACCCCCCGTTTTTACGCGTTTTCGAGGACCCAATTTTTGCCCCCCCCCCCTGCGGGCCCCCACGAAAACCCCTCTCCTGACTCAGGGTCCCGATTTTCCCCGGCGCACCCCCCCCCCCCGCAGATCCTCACCCCAATTTAGGGTATGTTTGTGCTCCACCTCCCTTGCTTTGCCGTGTTTCAATCCTCCGCTTTGTGCATGCCTATGGTCTTATTACCAAAACTCTCCAAATCTCTAAATTTTAGTTCTGAGCCGACGTCCGGCCTGTCGTCGTTGGTCTCCAATCTCTTCGTTGTTGCAGGCGTCGTGGTGCTTGCACTTGCAGTTAGATATGTGATACGGGCTGCGCAAGAGCAGGATCCCTCCTATAGATAATGCTCGAATTGATTGTGATTGAATTGTGCGCCAAAGACGACTCGCCGTGTTCAATGCTGAAAAGTTGGTTTTTAGCCCTTAGCCCCTTTGTACAGACTTCCTCCCTCCATTCCACACGGCCCCTTTTGCAGTTGTCTGTATTCTCCGGTTCCATTGGTCAAGTCGAGCTCCGTCTGCTGTGTATAAAAGCCCAATAAAGATGTTGTATACTCCTTTCTGCCCTTTGTTTGTCCGCGGCTTTCTCCGCTAGTCTTCTTTAGATATTTGCTTGTAATTATCCGCTGTCCTGATACCAGTTGCCAAACATATGTGAATTCGTTGAAAATGACAGTGGTAGAAAACGAATGACTGTTGTTCCGCGTGGCTCAACAGAAAATTAGTGTGGCTCCACAGAAAATTCGTGTGGTTCCGCGTGGCCTTTTAGAAAATTAGTGTGGTTCCGCGTGGCTCGCCAGAAAATTCGTGTGGTTCCGCGTGGCTCACCAGAAAATTAGTGTGGTTCCTCGTGGCCTTTTAGAAAACGTGTGGTTCCGCGTGGCCTTTTAGAAAATTCGTGTGGTTCCGCGTGGCCTTTTAGAAAATTCGTGTGGTTCCGCGTGGCCTTTTAGAAAATTAGTGTGGTTCCGCGTGGCTCGCCAGAAAATTAGTGTGGTTCCGCGTGGCTCACCAGAAAATTAGTGTGGTTCCGCGTGGCTCACCAGAAAATTCGTGTGGTTCCGCGTGGCTCGCCAGAAAATTCGTGTGGTTCCGCGTGGCCTTTTAGAAAATGTGTGTGGCTTCGTGTGGCTCACCAGAAAATGCGTGTGGTTCCGCGTGGCTCGCCAGAAAATTCGTGTGGTTCCGCGTGGCTCGCCAGAAAATTCGTGTGGTTCCGCGTGGCTCGCCAGAAAATTCGTGTGGTTCCGCGTGGCCTTTTAGAAAATTTGTGTGGTTCCGCGTGGCTCTCGAGGGTGCTTTTATGATGCTTCTGCTTTCAGCTGGCTCAGTTGCACACGTACCTGGTTTCGGCGACTGCCGTGTGGATCCTCTGCACCTACATTATCTCGCGCAACTGCTCCTCTTGCGAAAATGAAGGAACATCGGCCATAATTCAACCCGCAAATGGAGGTGAATTCCCATTTATTTTTGATTTACATAAGAAAAATTTCGTTCTCTACTCTGCCTAATTTATCATCCAACTTTCTTTTTTTTTCATTTATAGGATCCGGACGAGTGGCCGCTCTGCCAAACACATTCCTTCTCGTGTTAATCCTGTCTTCTCCGAACGAAACTGAGCGTAGACAGGTGATCCGTGACAGCTGGCTGAAACTGTCCTCAAAGGGTCCGTCCGTGGTCATACCCCGTTTCCCCGTGGGAACCAAGAATTTGTAAATTGTGTTCATTTTCTCTATGAAATCACATTTTCAGAAATGCTGAAACCAAGGAGAAATTAATGGCTGAGCAGAGGGAGAAATCGGATTTGGCGTTCATCGATGATCTGGAGGAGTCTTACGAGAATCTCGCCAGGAAGACCCTCAAATCCATCCAATTTGCCCACGATAACTACAAATTTCACTTTTTACTCAAGGTATTTTTATAGGAATTTTCAAGTCAATGTTTTTATAGGTAGATTCTGATTCTTTCGTTCGTCTAGGAATATTCATCAATGCTCTTCTCGAGGTTCAGCATCCCATGCTCTACTGGGGGTGAGTGTTTATTTTTACTTCTGTTCTTTCGTTTGTTTTTAATTTTGTATCACTTCTTGAAAACGAAAAATAACTATCTGTAGCAGAGAGTTTTCAGATTCCTGGATGGCCGTGCCAAGCCGATTAGAAAGGGAAAATGGAAGGAAACGGATTGGGTCATCTGCGATCGATACCTCCCTTACCAGGTAGATTTCCCTTTCTTTACAGTACCATCTTTTTCAGCTTGGTGGTGGATACGTGTTGTCCTATCAGCTAGCCAAGTTCCTCGCCGTCAACGCCCCTCTCTTCAAAATGTACAAAAACGAGGACGTTTCAGTCGGCGCCTGGCTGTCAGGTTGGTTTCCACCCGCCATTTAATCAAACCATCGCCTCAGGTCTCGATGTGAAATATGTGCATGATCCCCGCTTCGACACGGAGTGGATCTCCCGTGGCTGTCACAACGAGTACCTCATCACGCACAAGAAATCCATCGAGGACATGAAGAGCCTGTTCCGCAATCTTGTGGACAAGAAGGTTCTGTGTGAGAAGGAATTTCGCACAAGGTTCTCTTACGTCTACGATTGGTCCGCCCTTCCCAGCAAGTGCTGCGAGCGGATAAACGGATCCGCCATTCCTTAGCCTTTCCTGTAATTATGCTTGTTTTACATTTTTTAGTTTGTTTTATTGTGTACTACTCAATTGTCATATTGTAATACCTGGGTTTTCGTTTGCCGTAATGTATCGTGATCTCTTTATTCCGGTACGGGTTTAGGCATAATAAATTGTTTTTTTAGTTTTGTTTTGAAACCGAGTTGTATTCTCGATCTCTATATCTTAAAGTAACAGCAACATTTCCAAGGGATCTGCTTTCACGTCACGAAGTGGCTAAAATTGGGCTCTACGTAACCTATTAGACAATGACTGTGATTCTCCGAAAAGTCTTTTTTAGATGGATCAGGCGGGTGAGCGGTTAGAAGAATTTCGGACACCGGAAATGGAGGGATCTCCCCAATCAGAGGTACATTTGTTCGTTTTTTTATACAACCCTTTTTTTTTTTTAGCTTTTTACAATAGAAATAATTATCTTTCTATCGCTTCTCCTCCGGAATATCTCCCTTCCCTGGATTTTCCTCGGTGGGAAATTCAATAAATCCGTATGTTCTTTCTGGTCAGTGGTGGCATCAACAGTTTCTTCAGTTTGTTTCATTTGAGGTTGAAATTCGTCTGCGACTATGCCTTTCTCGTCGTGCCGGGGCTTCTCTCTATGACTCTCTTATCGTCCTCGCTTTCCATTTCGGCCATAGCCCTTGCCGCCTGTGTCGCCACCCTTACCGTAAGTGTTTTTTACTTAAAGGCGTATGGACGCCATTATCTTTTCAACGTTTGTTTTATTTGTTTTTTTTTCAGTTGTTCGTGGCCTGTGAGTACCTGAACCTGGCTCCGAATGACCGCGTCTCCTACCGCCACGTAATGAATAAACTGGTTGACGAACAGAACGGCCCCACTACTTTCGTCACATACTTCAGGTACTGTATATGTGTAATTTTGTTCATTTTCCAATTGCAGGGGCTCCATGCTGATTCTGATTGGGTTGGCCATTTTGGCCGTTGATTTCCCCGTATTTCCCACTCGCTTCCACAAGACAGGTACTCTGTTCATAATATTTCGCACATAAAATATTAGAGCATTATGGGCACAGTCTGATGGACATCGGAGTGGCTGCTTGTATCTTCGCCGATGCGATTGGCAGTCGACTGAAGACGGCTTCCATGTGGGAAAAGAGGGAGGCCAGACCCAGGTTTGTTTCTATTTTTAAATTGGCGAGCTGTTACTCTCAAATATTTATTTCGCAATTTCCCTTTTCCAGGTCCTGGCGCCGCGTGTTCCTTTCTTCGAAGATCGTCCTCCCTGTGATCGGCCTCACACGTACCTTCGTTGTCTGGCTCTTTAACTACCACCAGCCTGTGACCGAGTACGGTGTCCACTGGAACTTCTTCTACACCATGGCCGTTGTGAAGGTCCTTTTCCTCTTTTCCTTCAAGCCTTCTTCATTTTCAGATCGTAGCCTGGCTGCTTCCCTCCAAGTTCCCCCTGCTCTCCTTCTGTCTCTTCCTCGTCTTCCAACAAAGTCTTCTGATGCACGGCTGGGAGAAATGGATCCTCTTCGCCGAGAATCCGCGCGACTCCCTTTTCCTCCAGAACATCGAGGGAATTACCTCTCTCATGGGTTACATAGCTCTCCACTTCGGAAGCCTCGTCGTCGCCGATTTCGTGGCCAAGACCGGGTCCGTGCCTTTGTTCATCTGTCATATATTATTCTTTTAGAATTCGCATCAAATCGTGGATCGAGTGTACGGCCAAGCTCTTCCTCCTAGCCGGTCTCCTCTTCGTAATCCAACTGGTGTCTGACAGATGCCTGGGTCCTTCTAGCCGCCGAATCGCCAACACTACTTACGTATTCTCACAGGTGGTCCTTCTTTTTCCGGATTACGGTAGTAATTGCAGCTGAGTCTCCTCGTCTTCTCCCTGGCAAGTCTGCTCGCCGTCCAGATGTTCAATCTCGTCGCTTGGGCCGCTAACGCGCCCCACTTTGCATCCAGTGAGTTGATATTTTTTCTTTCAGACTGAGACTCTGACGGTTATTCGGGGTGTCGTTTATCCGACTTTTCACCATAGTTTGCGGCTACCCACTTTTTTAAATGTGGGGTCCAGTCTGGTGCCAAAAGTTTGCTCTATATCCTTAACGCGCCCATACATGAGCGTTATCCGGACTTTGACGGCTCGGGAAGTATCGCCAAGAAGAATTTTATATACTAGGGAGGTATCGCTAGATTCCCCTTATGGAATTTTTAAAGGTCGGGGGTCTCGCCACAACCCAAGAGACGGAGCTGTGCCCATGTATGAACGCATCCCCCTTTTTTTAATGTGGCACTTCGTGGGTGGTCTACAGTAGTTCGCTCCATCCGGGTGTCATTAGGGTTTAAAATGACGTCATTACGACTCTTAATGAACCCTACATTTGTAATAAAAGTTTGAAAAAGAAAAGGTATTGCCCATAGCTGGTGGGGTCTTAGCAGAAAGCTAAGACCACAAGTTAGAGAAAGGTTAGTTGGGTTCCGTTACGAAAACGAAAAAATTGTTCGGAAGAGAGGCTCAGTGCATGAGGTTTACTCGGTTGTCATTATGAACCATAGGTGGATACAATGTACTTGTGGTACCTACGTAATTCGGTGATTGATTTCATATTGCTGCAAAGATTGAGAGGGGAAGCTTACGTTGCCTCCGGGGCCTTATTGGGGGGGGGGGGGGTTTACCCATCGAGCCCCCTAAACGCTCGCTGTGTCTTGAACGATCTGATTTTACTTGTAAAGTGTCTTTCCTGTCAGAAAATTCTCCGTATAGAGCGCCTTTGTTAGAAATTTGCAGAGCGGTGTATTTTCTCGAGATTGCGTGTGTTTTAGTGAGTGTTTCAGGCGTTATCAGGTACATTTGCACCACGTGTTCTTTAGATTACCCCCTTCGCCTGATTTATACTACTTTCAGGCGACAACCCCTTCTCTGCGGTCCAACCGTGTCTTCTGGATTCTGTGAACAAGCGAGGACTCGTCTTCTTTCTCCTCTGCAACGTCCTCACAGGTATTCACCCATAAAAATAGAAATATGTATTATTTCAGGTTCCGTGAATTTGTCTGTTGACACTGCTACCGTGGACAATGACTCGGCCGTGCTCCTCGTCGCCGCCTACATGTTCATCTGTTGCCTGGCCGTCCATTTCTCCGCCTTTTTAAAGGTTTCTCCCAAACGCAAAGTCTAGTCCTTTAATTATCCCTCCCAAAAAGTCCCAGTATTCGGTTGATCTCCTGAGAACCCTTGTGATAATTTGTCCTGCTCACGCATTATTAACCGGCCTAACCGTGATCTCTAGCTATTTTATTCTATTCGCTGCTCTCGAAACGTATCCCGGCTGCTCATAAGTCATCTTTACGTGTCTCTGCTATTTATTTGTTATTTTGGTGTTTTTCAGGGGTGGTAATAAAGATTATTTTCATTTCTTTTTACTTCCATCCTATTGGGGTTCTAGCCCTGTCGATCCTTATTCAGCGCCCTCTCGTGGAAAAGCGATGACGCAGCTGCTTCCAGCGGCCATCAGCTGATTTGTCCACCGCCTCTCTGATCCCGTGTTTCATCGATTATTTCCTGGTTTTAGGCCAACGCAGTGGTTCTCTTCAGTGCCCGAAGGGGTCCTTCGATTATAAAGAGGTTAGTTTTTGTCTCTCCCCTTAGGTTAGGTTAGCCCCCAAGCTTTCCGAAATATACCTAATGTGCATTTTGGACCCTTCGCCTTAGGGAAGAGAGGGGTGAGGAACGGCTACTTATGTGAAAACCACAGAGCTCACTTTGTTAGCTATTGTTATACGCGTTTCCAATCATTTTGACAGTGCTAGGGAGTTTTGTATGTTAAGGATAGATTTTTTCGCCTCAGTTGGACGAAATAACTGCCTGGGTTATACAAACACACCGGAATAGGATCTCTGGATGTGTGGACGATCGAGGCCGACCAAACTTTACCTAACCAGCTCTTGGAACCCAATATTACAAAGTTACAAACTTTCATCTTTTTCCTCTTGATGTCTCCATTCGCGTCTGTTTGTATTCTAGTTCTATATTCCAGTCTTGAAAGCCTTCTTTCAACTGATAACTTTGAGTCTTCCTATCTCTGGAGCATTTCAAAAGTAATCCTCCTTTCGCAACTGATCTTGATAACGTCACCTTGGGTCGGAATTGCATTGGTGTTAAGAATGGCTGGTACCGTATCATTTTAGGCGAACACATCTAGAGCTGTATTCCACCTAGGCTGTAACCACGTAGAAAATTAGAACGCTAAGAGGGGTTGGCTTTGACTCACGTCACTGTATGTTGAGGGTCTGTTTTGAATGGGTACTCCCTGACTGTTCCGGAGGGGTGTGCTGTCTCTAGTCATTCCGTCCGGCTACCGTATTCCTTTGATGGTTGCTGATTTATTTTTCTCGTGGTTGTACTAATACGTGCCCTGAGGGTCATTCCCTGTTATCAGCCGGCCTGCACTGGCATTTCACCGAAATCGCCGTCTGATGCAGGGCGGTCACCTCGGCATTCGCTAGGAACAGCTGCAAAGGCCGTTCTCTTGTACTTGTAATGGTCTTTATTCGCCTCTTATCTCCTGTTTTCCTCCCGCTCCTGTCCACTGCTTTTCAATCGTTTTGGCGTTTTTCGAGTTCTTTTTGTTATAAAAACTTTTTGCTTGAACTTTGTTGTTATACCAGGTGGTGATACCTTTTTTGCTTAGCTGTCGGTGACTAACCTGTAAATAGCGCTGTATGGGTCTCTTCCTAAAGACTCTTATCAGGTGTCCATCGCCGCAGCCTCTCTCTCATTTCTCTCTTGCGTAGTTTTCCGTTACTTCGTAGTTGCTGCCAACCTTTTGCTATCTCCGTGGCAGTGCCGTCTGAAAGTCGCGTGTTTCAGTTCGAATGACGTCTGGCCTTATCAGCCGCGGGCCGTCTATGCCCTCGCCCTGCACCCACTTCCCTCACTAATATCACTATTATCATAGATACTAACTGAGGAACGAGTATTTGCTAGTCCGATTATTTAGTTTGTGGTCGATTCACGTTGGTTAATTAACTTTCCCATTCTTAACTTTGTAACCTCAGAATGGGGAAAGCCGTTAGAATAGGGAGGTTTGCGACGGAGTTTATAAAATTAACTCCTAAAGCGCATAAACAACTGGATTTTCTAACTAACTGCCTTTCCCCTTAAAGGCAGAGGCCCACGTAAAATGAAGAGGGGGACCTGTCCATGCTAATCATAAATCTCTGCATTTCACCATTGAAAATAACACTCTCTCGCCTACGTTACGTCATGGACAGGTCCTTTTTCATTTTCCTGGGCCTCTGCCTTTAACCTGGATTGCAATCTGAAACCGAAAAGTTGATAAAGTTGCACTCAAAAATCAGAAAAATTCGTCTATTCCACATTCAACTGCTGTCGTTTTTATAAGTGTCACTACAATACGGAAGCCATGGGAACACAGTTCGTGCCATCACCTTGACGCACCCTCGTAAAAGCTCGGTTATATACAGATTCACGCCAGGCGGGTGTCAATAATTTTTTTTTAAATTTTGGCGACTGGCGCATCCTACCTTTGTGATATGCTTCAAGGTATGACCGCCTGGTTTGGAATGTTTCCTGAAATTTTAAATTTCCTCTACACCCACGTTGCTAAACTCATAACCGTTGTTTTCATTCTACGTGCAAATCTCGTCGCCGCGACTGTTTATCGATGCGTTCGACTGTCACTCGACCCTTCCGCTGACTCACACGTCGCCTTATCTCATTCCCAGTGGTCTCAAATTGACATTTCGATGACTTATTCCGCAACAGATGCCATTTCCTTTCCTGATATATTTCTCTTTTGTGAGAAATGACTTCTTATTGCCGTTTTTAGAGCTTCCCCTCTGAAGAAGTCACTTCTGTGTGTCTATTTCGTTTCATTCCCTACTTCCCGTATAAGCTGTGGTGTCGAATAACAGCTCACATGATTGCGATTGTACCCTGTGACTCTTTCCTATAAACCGCTCTTGTTTGTCTCTGACTAACCACTTTCAGATGCATACTTTTGGCGAAGGATCGCCGTGGTGGAAGCGTCTGCTGGAAGACGCCTCTGCGAATGAGACGGCTCGTGGCAATCGCTCCAGCGACGTCCTCTGCGCCAACTGCGTCTCCCACCAGGACAACATTGGTGAGAAAAGAAGAGAAATGTAGAACATATTAGTGTTCAGCCTGCATTCGGGCGGGAATCTTCGCCATTCTGGGGATTCTGACCGCCTGTGTCGCCTTCACTCGCATTGTGAAGCTCCACGCCACGCAGCCATCGGCCATTTATCTGCTGCTCTACTACATACTATGCGTACATTGCATCGCAGGGTGGGTGTTTTGGTAAACGTTAGAACTCAACAGTTCAAGCCCTGCAATAATGTATTTCAAAATCGCGAAAAATGGCGACATTGTGAAATTTTTGCCAATTAATTTTTGTAGCTCTGCATCCGTAGATTAGTTGAATGAGAAATTTTTAGTAATGAACAAATTCTTCAAAATGACAGAACATCTTACTAAAACTTTTTTTACTAATGGAAATTTTGACCTCGTGCCGGGCCGAGATTTTTCGGATAGCGAGCGGGCTCCGAGCCACCCTTGTTGAAAAGGATCTTGAAATCGTGAACTTTTATTCTTACCTTTTGAATCTCCGCTATAAGCGGCGCTGGGCTACCGTATTTTTATCCTCTCTAAAAAAAAAAGAACCGTCCTTTCTTAACGAACCTCCGCAGACACGCTATGGAAAAAGAAGCAATCTTCGTTTGCAGTTCATTTGAATGGCTGCTCGGGTGGAACACCCAGCTGGCGCTTCTGATCTCCTACGCGAAGGCCGTCGAACTGCTCGTCATCTGCTACTTCTACTTGGATGTGGCTTCCACCATGATGCACTGGAGCTCCGTTGCCGGACGGAGGTTTCCCAGCTCTTCTTTCTTTCCTAATCCATCCCTTTCAGACTTTGTTTCTCTGCGCTCTTTCTGATGTTCACCTATTTCACCCTCTTCCTCGTGATGGGACTCCTTCTATCCGTCGAGCCATGGGCCGATTGTCACGGTGTGTCTACTCTTACTCTGCTTATTCTTTTTCATTTTAGCCCCTTACTGGATCTGGTTTTCGGCCGGTGAATTCCTCATCGTGCAGCTGACCGTCGGTTCCTTCTTCCTCATTCTGAAGAGAATGAGGCGAATCTCCGCCTCGCCGAACATAAAGAGGAACGAGCGTTTCAACCTCTTCAGTCTCTTTTGGTCCTTTGAGACTTCGGCCGTCGCCGACCTCGGCTACCACCTCAGTCTCTTCCTTATGGCCGACGACCACCGCGGCTGCAGCGGTGTCTTTGTAAGTTTCTTTTTCCCCCATTTTGCAATTTATGTTTTTTAGAACCACGATCAAGTGCGTTACTCCGCCCTCAAGGCTCCCTACGACTTTTTCTCCTTCCTGCTGCCCGTTTGGGCCATTCTCTACGTCTTCCGACCGCATTCCCGAAGAGTCCCCGATGAAGAAGAGTCCACGGAGATCTTTTCTTCGAGAGGCTCCTCCAGGGCTTCCTCTATTTCTTCGATAGCCGAAGTGGTCGTAGTGAGGAATTGGAGAAGGCGCTATCGTCCTCTTACTCAGGTAACTCATTGGGTAAATGCCTTAATCAATACATGACTGGCATATGCTGTACGGGAAATAACGACCAAAGGGGGCCCAAACTCTAGGCCGAAATAAGTCCCGTACAACAATAGGGCATTGAAAACCGAAACCGCGTCAAAAAACTGCAACATAACGCAATTTTGAATGAATCGTTTAGAATTTCAACTCATGGGAACATTGCGGTTTTTCCTAACCCTTAAGACATCTAAATTAACCCGTTTTCGATTTCTTATCTACAAACTCCCATGTTTTTGTTGAGCCTTACAAATTTATTCCCTAATCACGGCTGATTCTAGTTTGAGCCTCATGCTATTATTTTCAGCCTTCCGTCTACGATCGTCCCGTTTTGCCAGGAAGGCGACCGCAGCCGCGTCCTCAGCTGCCTCAGCCGCCTCGTCTGCGGCAAGTCAGCTCCGCTCCTCAGATCCACCCCATCCGCCGGATTTCGGTACTTTATCAGAGAGAAGATCAAAGGAACAATTTCTGTTTCAGGTGTCACGGAGTCTTGTGAGCAGTCCGTTGTACAGTATCCCTGAAGCCATGGAGCACTTGATAATCGACCACGACGACCACAACGACCTGGAGGACAACCCGTTGGTCGGATCGGTCGATCGGTTCTCCACGGCTCCCCTCGTGGATGAACAATAATGCATGGGGCCACATGACCATTGTTGATTTTTTTGTTCATACCTTTTTAGTGTCCGAGTAGTTTTTATTTTGAGCTTAATTTGTCATATTACGGGTATTTTGTGTGATTCGAACGCTCATGTTGAGTTTATGTATAAACACAGTGTACAGGTGCCTTGTTCAAAATAAAGCATGTTTTACATTTGTCAACTTTGTTTCAAAAAGGGATGGGGAGATGTGGCTGTCAACTTCATGCGCTGGGTGTTCCCCATGACCTATGTGGCATAGGGCCCAGTAGTCTTTTGTGGCGGCGCGCGCAAACGCTAGCTTTGCCGCAGATGGAGCATACGGGGCTATTTCTATTGCGGTTAACTCTCTCTGCTGTAATTTCTCCTCTGCAATCTGTTCTCTGCCACTGTGTTTATGTCTGAATTCGATCATCCCCCTTCCTTCCGCTTCGGCTGAGTCACTATAGTCGTTTTCAGCAAAGTCATCCGCCGGCGGCTCCCTTTGACGTGACCAATGCCCTCTCCATGACGACGGCGCTACATAATTACGGGTCAAGCTGGTCAAGCTATTTTTCCAAGTTCCGTCAAAAGGAGCACTTTGCTTCTGAAAGTGTAGCCTTTCGTAAACACAAGAATCTTGTCAAGATTAGAATATCTTGTTGTTCTTAGGGAGAGAGAGTGTGAGAGAGGCAAAAAGACACAGAAAGTTGATATTTTTCTTAGAAACATGCTTTTACCACCATCCTAAAATATCACGTACATAGAAATTTGAAGGTTTGAATTGATTCTAGTGCAAATTTGCCCAGAGCGGAATACTTTCCCAAGATAGTCACCATTCCCACTACATGTGAACCTCGAGGCAAATTCTGAAAAAATGTGTTTTCCTTACTTGAACGCTTCGAAGTCTTCATAATTCCCAACATTCCGGTTGCCACATAATACAAACTTTGCGATTGTTCTTTTTGTGACAAAGGCCTAGAAGTGATTCGGTCGTCGATAAGCCGTCGGCGCAATGGCATCCATCGCCAATGGAAACCGCACCCTGAATTAATCCGCCGCCCTCACACCTGGTGTACTTAGCCTCTTGTTACTACCACCTGCCTTCAGATTCAGAGAGGCTTCCTGAGACCAATCACACAGGACCCACTGCCGAACCACAGCAATTAGTTTTTTTATAACATATTTTGTTCATAATTGTTGATGTAACTTCGTATAACCAGTCACAAATTCAAATCCCAATTTTTTTGTCATCTCCTCTTTGGTTGCATGCCGTGATTGTTTTCTTGAATAGCCGATCCCTGGCGCCTGAGTTGTAGTCAACAAGTTCTGCGTAAACGCCACTCCGAATGCGTTTCCGACAAATCCCTTCTGAGATATCCAATTGAAAAGATTGGCCCAAGAATTTATAACTGAACATTTTATAAATCTCAGTTATTTTTTTTTAGGTCGTAGTCCCTTCTTCGATCACTCATCGTCCATGGCTTCTATGATGTGTCTCTTCGTCCTCTAATCCGCATTTTTCGCCCGAGTTACTCTTCTTTTCTTTTTCTTTCGTTTCAATTCTGCCTATTTACGCCCAACTATCTCTGATTTTGTTTTTCTCACTGTTTCCCCCAATCCCCAATCCAGCCGTCGCCATGGTAGTCCATCCGTTGTCTGCTCTAAAGGGCGATCTTACTCACTTTTCCTGCAAAAACTCTCGCTCTAAATGAATAATTCCCATTCGTTGTTTTCGAGTGCATCAACCTGTTTTCATATGCTAATCCCCTTCGACCCAGTGTCACATAGCCTGCCCTCTCAATTCACTCTCTGCCTTTCAGATGCTTCGGAGGTACAGCTCAAGAGGAGTAGACACAGTGGCTTTGGACTCCAGAAGGACCATTGGCAGAAACCACTGCGACATCAACATTGAGGTTGTGTTTCAGTTGAGGAGACGATGAAACAACCAATGTTTCAGGGTCCTGGAGTATGTTCCCCTCACGCTGCATTTGAGTTCAATCCTCTTTCTCGGTCTTACTGGCTCAGGGATTTGTCTCTCACGGAGTCCACAACTGTCAATGGAAGACCAGTCGACGGCCAGGTACGCAGGAAACGGATTCTGAATGGAGAAGAGCGCATAAATGTAGCACAAACACAAACACACACGCACACGCACACGCATGTGCACACACACACACCCATACATAAAAGTTTACACATGTTCTTTTCGTTAAAAGTCCCGCTATCAAAACCTCTCATTTTCTATTTTTCGCCATCTATTTTCCATGTGGATTGTTTCTCCGCCGATCCAATTACCCCGTATCGAGTTTTCCAAAAGGGCGGCTCCGCCTGATTCGAGCCATTCAGGTAGAACTGCACAACGGAGATCTCATTCGACTCGGCGACGCACAGCCTCTTGTTTTCGCAGTAGATTCGCTTCTTCCGATGAGAAAGGTAAGCGGAAGGAAGTTTCAAGTTTCTTCTTCTTATTAATGTTTTGAATAGGAAGAGGATATAATATGTTTACAATATTTTGAAAATGATAAAGAGACGATTGACATTTAAATCTTTTAGAACGATTTCAAGACGAATTCCCGCTCGTATGACCAAGCAGTGCAACTCGGAGGAATGCTACCCGTGTTGGGAGTAGGTTAACGGAAACATTCGCAGCACTTTGCCGTTTATAGCAAAAACTAGAACCACAGCAAAGTGCTTGGAGACCGCTGAATGGATCCAGAACAGGATCAACATCGACGACGAAGAAATCTCGGTTGAAGAGGGCTGAAAACGGAAAGAACAGTGGATTTAGAGAACGCAGAATTAACGGTAAGTGAGAAATAAGCTTAAAGTGGTGTACAACTTGTAACTGTGCATTTCAGAAGCAACGTCGCCCTTCGCCGATGAGTCAAAGAGTTCCGGCTGTTCGATTGATTCAAATTCGGAGATTAGCCCCAGGGCGACTGGTAAATTGTGGCATTTCCTTATAAAAGGTATATAGGTGTCTCTGGAAGCATCGCTTCTGTTGGGAACAGTCTCCTTCAAAGAGTGGTCAGGCTGCAGGCGGAAGTTTCTAGAAAGGACGAAGAGGTAATTAGTCGTTTCATTTATAACACCGAATGAGTACTTTTTATAGATAATTGTTCTGATTCACCGATTACGTGTCTCCGAAGAGCAGTTATCCTCACTTCGCTCCGGAAGAAGATACAGTTTCCTCCAGGTTTCCCTTTCCTCCATTCTCATTATATTTGATCTAGGATGTCCCAAAACATAAAACATCCATCGCCAGTTCAATCTCCCCTTTGAATTTTGAATTAGAAGCCTATAGGAGTTTCGTCCGCATCATTGCAGCCAAATTGGGCAGTTTCAATGACAGGTGAAAATGGCTGAAAATGCGTTTTCATTGGATTCTTATAGAGCTCTGAGGCAACCGCACAAGGACTACGCAGATGTTTTCCTCAACTTCTCCAGGGAACTCGAGGAGCCGTTTGGCAACAAAATGGCGGTGGGAAATGGGGCAACAAAGCGCTACCAAATCAAAAGTTCTCGACTCTAAATATGGCTTGGGGCTATAAATAGGGAACAACAATAAACTTGTACCGCCAGCTATAAAGAGACATTTTGCGGAGAAACAATTGCCAAAGGGAATGATGCTCAACTATTTGACATTTTGCAGGAGATCGAGGATGAATGTCGTTCTGAGTTGCACAACAAGGGATTCGACGATCTTCAACTCGCCAGGCTTAGGGCTTTCCTGGCCGATGACGTCAAAGAACACGTATCAGTGAGTATTTGTACAAGATTTTTTATTATTTTTCTTTCATGTTAAAAATCGATAAAAAAGAATAATTTTCAGTCTCTCGCGGGTGAACTGGAAGTCATCTTCCCTGTCCTCCGCGACGCCACTTCGATTGCGAAAGAGTCTATCAAGGCTTGCACAGTGTTCACCCAGTGGAGCAGACATCTTGGGGTTGAAGGAACAGAAAGAAAATGAGACATTTTGGATTTCAGGACAGTCTGAGGTCAGGAGGACTGAAGAGTAGTCTTCTGAATCATGCTATCGACTGCCTTAAAGAACAATTCCATGTTTCTGAAGTGGGTGTCTTTCTCAGTTTTATGACAAACTGTTTTCAGATGAACAGACATTGGTTGCCTCCTAGCATAGCTCCTCTGCTGAGACTTATTGCTTTGGACGCGGAGCATAGGGAGACGAAAAGGGAAAAAGAGACACAGACAGGTAGAGAGCTAGAGAGACTTAGACCAAGACATAGATAGAGAGATAGATACAGAGAGGCACAGACACTGAAGAGAGAGAGAGAGAAAGAGAGAGAGAGAGAGAGAGAGAGAGAGAGAGAGAGAGAGATTGTTCAGAGCGGTTTAGATGTCCTTGAAGAAGAGAACGCGCATGAAATCCAGAATGAGGAAGAGGAACATTTTACAGTAACTCATGCAGCCGTTGAAAACAGTACCCCAAATGTGAGTTTGGCTCAAATAACCAATTCCTACCATTTTTAGGATTCCTACAACTTGGACTCTCTTATTCAACAAGCCGAGGAGAAGACATTGCAGCTGCAGAAGGAAATAGATGTTTTGTCAGAAAGCATTAAACAAACTCTGGTTTAACGCTAAATTTTTTTTTAATAAAATGTAATTTAGGATCTAGATAAGGAGACGGAAGAACATTTGGAGGAGCTCTTTGCCATCATGGCCGCGACCGGAGACTCTATGCATAAGTTCACTCTTCAGAATGGTTTCTTGGTCCATTTTCAGCATTTTGCCTTTTTTTCAGGTCGAAAGACATCCAGAGACTCGATATTTTCAGTCGAAGTTAGAAAATCAGATCTCGATGAAGGCATGCTTTTGTACCGCGACGACAGCTTCAAACTAGAGGTATGGCTGGTTTTCAATCCTTTTCGACCTAACAATTTGTTTCAGTCTCCGGATGAATCTTCAGATGACAACTTCCTTCGACGAAAACGGTCAAATCTATCGAGACATCAAAGCGACAGGTACTAAATACATATTTTTTCTTAAATATTTGCCATCTAGGATATCGATTATTGAAGAAGAACCGGAAGAAATCACCGATGCCGATAATCACACTGAAACGGTGAGATTTAGTTATTTTTTCGGGATACTAGGAAGCAAGATATAACTTTTTCTGAATTTATTTTTGGGGTTTGGCTATCATGACAAATAACAAACTTTGGAACGCATCAGGAAAAGAATAAAAGCGACAACACGGATTGTCAATATCTGAAACCAAGCGAGCGAACATTCCTACTTTTAACTCAAGTTTGAGGGAAGTTACAGTACCCCGCGGGTCGATTACTGTACTCTACCAAATTTTGAGCTCGATTGGACCAGTTTGAAACTTTATGACCAAGAGGAAATTGACCAGTGTCCATTCTCTCAGACATCACCTCTTAAAGGCAGTGTGTCACCAAAATTCGACCTTCTCAGATTTTTAAACTTAAACTTTGAAAAATTAGACCTTTCGAAGACGATTTCAACAAGGCATACATTCTGTCAAAATGTGTTTTCATTGCTTATATTTGGCTCCTCAATGTTTTCCCGCGAAATTTTTGAACTACAATTAGCATGCCGCTCTCTCCATTTTCTATGCTGAAAATGGATCTCTCGCCTTACGGTACGCTGTGTACAGGTCCACCCGTTCATTTTTCATGACACACTGCCTTTAAAACGTAGAGTAACCCTAATGTTTTAGTTGGAGGCCTTCCGTGCTCGTCTATTATCCCAACTGGAAACGGAGCCTTCAGCCATGTCTTCAACTAAAGTATTGGTTCGAAAAGATTTGCTCATGGTCAGTTTGACATTTAAAGTCGGATAATTTGTCTTGTTAGGACATTATTTTCGCTGCTCAGCTGTTATCTTCGCAGCTAAAAACTGCCGACAAAAAGGATGAAATTTCTAAAGAAGAACATGCCGAAGCAGAGCCAGAAGATGGAGAGGGAGGAGAAAATCAGCCTCACTCGGAAGAGGGAACGGAGGATACAGAAGACATGGTTACGAAGGTAGAAGTGCCAGTTCTGAATGCAGCCCCAGAAGAACAAAATCATAGTGAGGAAGAGGAAATTCTCCCCGAAAACAATGATGAACAAGAAAGCAGGGTAGAAGAAGAGGGAACTTCTGAAACCAACCAGGAGGAAGAAAATATTGTGAATGAGGAAAACAAAGATGGCGAGAGTGAGGGCGAAGAGGAAGGTCAAGATGCTGAAATGGAGCTTCAGAATATTGGTGAAACAGAACAGATTGAGGCATCTGAGGAAGCAGGACCTGAAACAGAACATCATGAAAAGGGGGAAGAAGAGGAACATTTGGAAAACCAAGCAACGGAGAATTCACACAATGAAGACGAAGGGGAAGTTGACAAGTCTTTCGACGGCGAGTCAGAAGCATGCGAAAATGAGGAACATGAGGAAGGCGGTGAAGAAAACGCCATGTCGGACAATGAAGAAGAAATCAGAAAAGAAGAAGAACAGAGTCCGACGAAATTGCCAAAACCACCTCTGGCTTGGACTATTTCTGTAGATGAACCGGAAAAGAATGAAACAACTGCGGAACCTCAAACATTACTCCCTTTGCTGGAAAGTGAAAATCAGCCGGAACAACGACTGGCAACGGCCACTGGATTGGGAGCCGAAAGGATTCCCAGACCACGGAGTGCTCGACCGAGGACATCGATTGATATACCAAGGCAGAGCAACGGAAATGTTATGACGGGAATGGCTGCGTTGAAGAGAACGGGAGGAGTGGAACAACTGACGGGAGAAGGAGGGGAAAAGAAGACGGAAGTCATGAAGATGGACAGCAAAGAAGACGGGTGGAGTGAGGATGGAACGGCTGAGGAGGTGAGAGAACAATATTATCTTATAGTTGGGTGCTTAGCTGAGTCTGTCTACGGCCGAAGCCGCGTCTGCATCTTCTCCTCTACCTACAGCTGAAGAAGGGAATAGGGCTGTGGCAAAGGTGGAAGTGATCGACCCGAAAGAGCAAAGACTGATTGAGTAAGGAAGATATATTGAATACACTTACTCACTCACATATACAAACACCTACACACAGACACAGACACAGACACACAGACACACAGACACACAGACACACAGACACACAGACACACAGACACACAGACACACATACACACATACAGACAGACACACAGACACACAGACACACAGACACACAGGCACACAGACACACAGACACACAGACACACAGACACACAGACACACAGACACACAGACACACAGACACACACACACACACACACAGACACACAGACACACAGACACACAGACACACAGACACACAGACACACAGACACACAGACACACAGACACACAGACACACATACACACATACAGACAGACACACAGACACACAGACACAGAGGCACACAGACACACAGACACACAGACACACAGACACACAGACACACAGACACACATACACACATACAGACAGACACACAGACACACAGACACACAGACACACAGGCACACAGACACACAGACACACAGACACACAGACACACAGACACACAGACACACAGACACACACACACACAGACACACAGACACACAGACACACAGACACACAGACACACAGAAACACACACACACACACACACACACACACACACAGACACACAGACACACACACACACACACACACAGACACACTGACACACAGACACACACACAGACACACAGACACACAGACACACAGACACACAGACACACAGACACACAGACACACAGACACACAGACACACAGACACACAGACACACACACACACACACACACACACACACACACACACACACACACACACACACACATCTGCCACTCTAATGTCAACTTTTCAGAGCCAGAAGAATAGCCAGCAATGGGTTGGCTGATCAGATACTGAATTCGGCCAAACCAAAGAGTATCTGCGAAGTAAGTATCTCCATCGCTCAGGAAAACGGATATTGCAGATTTCTCACTCTGCCCATATCCAATCACATATTAATACGGCCTCCAAGTATCCTGTTTCTTATCAAAAGGTTGGTTTAAACACATTGAAATTGAACTCAATTTGAAAGTAAAGCCGATTTTCAGGTTCCCGTGTCATCGTTTGATTTCTTTTCTTCCCCACCGACTCAAAAGAAAAAGAGGTCCAAGGCGACGGATAAGCCGCCTCTTCGCCAGCCGAGGATGCAATTCAAGTTGTGAAAAGTCTTTCTATCAGAGAAATCAGAGTTTAATTGTTATTAAATTACTAAAGAGTGTTATCTGATAGTCTTCCTCAGCTGGTGGTAGCAGTTGTCCATGTCCGTCTTGAGAGCGACCACTGCCAGGAGGTACTCGTCGGCCAGCATTCCGTACATAGCATTTCGTTCACACCTAATCATAAGATAAACGTTAAATGTGAAAGCACTTACACATCTGCCTGAACGCAACAGTTTCTTAACTGAAGACACTGCTTGTTTTGGACAAAAACATCCATTCGACAGTCTCCAGAAGGAGCCTCCGAAGGGGTCTGATCCATTAGAGCGGAAGGGTTACATGGCAGTTGCTGGAGAACTTTCGTTGAATTAAACGGGTTACTAACACCTTTTCGTAGAATTCCCTGGTGACATTGGCCACAGGGACACAGTGATCCAGGTAATCCTGAGCCTGCTTTCTTCGTTTCAGAAGATCATCGTATGACTTAGAAAACCTAAAGATCCGTCAAACTTGTATAGAAAAAAGGAAACCGGTACCTAACTTTGCATTCAAAGTCGCTGACGTCCAGGGGCTGAGAGAGCTCATTGTAAACGGGATTCCAAGACTGAAATTTGATTCCGAATGAAAATGTGGCTGTGGCTGGGAGTTTTCTAACTCACGTATTCATCTCCTGGTTTAGGCATTTGCGTCCTCACTGCACAACTGGCCCTTAGAGTGACCAAGTCCTTTTGACACTTGAGGTAGCGAGGGCAGTACGCTTTGTCCACCTGATCCACATCGTATCATAATCACTCCTCTCCCTCTATAGCCATATCTCACTTTATATCTCTCATACTCAGTGTATGCATCTGTCTCTGTCTCCGTGTCTTTCTTCTCTTTCTCTCTCTCTAACCTCTTCCGCTTCTTTTGTTTTTCCATGTCTGCAATCTGCCATCCGAATCTCCAACTCAGCCCTGAGAGCCGCCTTTTTCCTTCCCGATTCACTGTGTTCAGCAGCTTGTTCACATCTTCAATTCCCGCTTTCCCAATATTCAACTAATTTATCACCTGCCAGCAGGGTCACAGCACTGTCGCAAAGCCTGACATCTGTTTTCCAACTTCATAACATTCAGAGGATAGGATTCTTCGGTCAACGCAGAAGCGTTCTTCATTAATTGACCACAGAATCGAACCTAAATAACCAATTACCATATTCTTATATTAAAGCCTACTTTTTCTCTGCTTAACCTTTTCTTAGAAACAGTTTTCAGAGTGTGTCTGATGCAAGTATCCGAAGAATTAGTGTATTTCTCTGTTAGTCGTGCAAGAATTTCTAGGTCCGTTGAAAAAGTTGTCTTACATAGCTCTGTTACGTCCTGAAATCAAGAATGTTCGAAAATTTTACATTAGGAGAAAACCTGGGCAAGTTTCGAAGTCTGATCTGATGCATATTTTTCTCGCAGACCTTTCAGATCTCGGCTACATGTCATGAATTCATCGCACACATCAGTCAATTGCAGCCGTTTTGCCTAAAAGTTGTTGATGATGTGTATTGGATGTATTGAATTAAACATTATGTTAGAAAACTAATACCCTTGCGCCTGTGGAGAGAATTATCTGGGAAGAGAAAACGAGAATACAGAGGGAGAGACGCTCCATTGAGATACTGCGCAGATTGGGATCAGACAATCTTTCTCCGAATCTAGAACAATTCCCAAGACATTGGAAACAAATATGCTAATGCAAGGAGAGTTCGAATAACTATAAAATAAAAGGAAATCAAGAATCGCTTCTACAGCAAGAGAGAGAGAGAGAGAGAGAGAGAGAGAGAGAGAGAGATTCCGCGTGGCTTACCAGAAAATTAGTGTAGCTCTGAGTGGCTCACCAGAGAATTCGTGTGGTTCCGCGTGGCTCACCAGAGAAATCGTGTGGTTCCGCGTGGCCTTTCAGAGAATTCGCGTGGTTCCGCGTGGCTCACCAGAGAAATCGTGTGGTTCCGCGTGGCCTTTCAAAGAATTCGCGTGGTTCCGCGTGGCTCACCAGAGAATTCGTGTGGTTCCGCGTGGCTCACCAGAGAAATCGTGTGGTTCCGCGTGGCCTTTCAGAGAATTCGCGTGGTTCCGCGTGGCTCACCAGAGAAATCGTGTGGTTCCGCGTGGCCTTTCAGAGAATTCGCGTGGTTCCGCGTGGCTCACCAGAGAATTCGTGTGGTTCCGCGTGGCTCACCAGAGAATTCGTGTGGTTCCGCGTGGCCTTTCAGAGAATTCGCGTGGTTCCGCGTGGCTCACCAGAGAATTCGTGTGGTTCCGCGTGGCTCACCAGAAAATTCGTGTGGTTCCGCGTGGCCCACCAGAAAATTAGTGTGGTTCCGCGTGGCTCACCAGAGAATTCGTGTGGTTCCGCGTGGCCTTTCAGAAAATTCGTGTGGTTCCGCGTGGTTTTTTGTTTCTCGTCCGTTGTTTACCACGTCTCTTGGACGAACGTTGTGGCCATTTTCCCAGTTCCCTAAATGCTGCGCTTCTTCGCTTCAATTCTCGGGTCAGTTTTATTTCTCTTTTTTTTTTTTTTTTTAAATATTACGTTTACTTTTTTTTAACCATTTATTAAAAATTTAAATTAAATTCGGTGTGTAAATAATCCACTTTATTACTGAACGAGTTACCTTTACCATTTTCCTCAGATTGATCGTTAACACGAGCTTTGTGTTTCGAATTCTTTGATGTCCAACTCTTCTGGCTCAATTCGCCTTCTTTCTCGATATAAATCCGTCGCTTCAGACGCTATACTTCTATTTTGTGCATTTTTTATTCCAAGGCAGAGTCCTGCGAAAATGAAAAGGGGACCTGCATTTCGCCATTGGAAATTAGTCTCACGCCTAAGTTACGTCATGGACACGTTCCTTTTCATTTTCGTGGGTTTCTGTCTTTAACTAATTTTTAGGACTGTGTTTTCAACACACGGGACGACACGGTGTATGAAAAACAATGTTAAACTGTGTTGAAACTGATTTAAACACTTTATGCGAGCCTATGGCTAATATTAAAGTCGAAATTAGTTGTGGAGAAAAGAAGTTCTCCGGTCACACCCGACCGGATCGTGTTATCCACGATAAACGGGCTTCTGCATATGTAGAACCCTAACAAAATTGTCGAGATTTCCCATCCCAAGAATCCGCTTTGGGAGAGTAAAATGTCAAAATCCGATTGCCATCGTGATCAACACCGTTCTTTCCGTGTTACGGTGAGTCCAGCTGTCTTGAGGTCGCTATGGTCGAGTAATCCGGATGCGACAGGGGTTTGGTGCTCCTACGTCCCTGTGTTGGGTCGGTGGTGATGGAAGTTGGGCGTACCGAACCACAGAAACTCGAGCAGTGTTGGTCACGAAGCGGTTTGGTTTTGTTCTATTTTCATTCATCCTTTTCTTCGAAGCCCTAGTTTAATGCCGGTTGCATAGTCTAAACCTCGCCCACTCGATCTTCATTGAAATTTTTGTGGTTGGGCGTAGCCTTATGAGAAAATGAATGTTGTTCCGCGTGGCCATTCAGAAAATTCGTGTGGTTCCGCGTGGCCGTTCCCACCGAGGGGCGTAATTTGCATACGTTGCAATCGCTTCCTCCACGTCATTTCATTGTTGCTTCCTCATTTCTCTTAGTAACCGGTTGTGTTTCTCAACACACATTTTTAAAAGAAACTGAAGTTTTGATGGTTCACAGGATCAGTCAAATTACGAGGTATGTTTTCTGTTTCGTTGGCGTTCCCCGTTTATTTTCTTAACATTTTCGGTAATTTTGCTTATTTCAGATCTGTTTGAACCGTTTCTAACGCCAAACAAGGGAAACAAAGAGGAACATGGTGTATTCGGCAATCGATGGCACTTCTACATGTTGCTGTCTTTTTAAACGTTCCTTCGCCACCTTTGGATCGGTCAACAGCTGAGTTTCCTTTCTTTCTCACTTATCTGTTCTTTTCTGTCTCGCATAGTCTTGACCCAGTTAATTGGTAGTTAATAACTGGTTAATTGTGTTCTGCTCGGAATTTAGAGCGTAAGCGTTGATCATTTCCATATATAAATGCCCATAAGCACTGTTCGCTTTACGTAAGTTCTACTGCATTCATAGTGTTCTCTTATGCTGCCCGCTAAGGCTTTCTCTATCTCTCTCGAAGTCGGTTCAAAATTCCCGGGCGGTTTCACCTTTGGTGAGGCTGATAAACCAGGGGGGACACGCGTCCCTGGAGTAATCGGATCCGTGGCCCCGGTAGGATTTTTCCTCAGGAATTTTCCTCGTCGTCTGGTGGGAGGGGACCAAGTGTGTCTTTGGTAATACAAGAAAACCCTGAACACTGGACGGAGTCACCGATTGGCAGGAGCCCTAAAAAGCTCTTGTATGCCCAATTGCGGAAATGCGAACCGGCGTTCTGTGTGAAAGTGTGCGCGTGACAGCTTAAATGTGATTGTGCGTCGTCGACACAGCTCGCCGAGGCCGGCGGGTTAAAGGGCGGTCTATTGGAAATCGCGCTCCATCTTAAACGCCTAAACTGTAGTAGTAATAATTAAAAATGCTTATTTTTCTTTATTTTAACACGCAATTTGCTATTTTAATGTTGAAATAATAAGAAAAACATAAATTTCACCTAATTATGTAAAGAATCCGGTCCGGATATGTCGAATTCGCGACAAACAGGTGGCTCATGAAACCCAAACTGGCTGCAGTAAACCTGGACGATCCAGCCGTTTTTAACAACCATTCTTTTTGCCAATGTTTAGCTAAGCAATACCTTATTTGGCCTGAGTTTTTTCGCGAAAATTCTTCGACTGGAAAATAACGAAAAACACAAAAAACCGAGTTTCTTTGGTTGTAGCTATTTTCGGGTAGGCAAAAAACTCAGGCCAAATGTTAGAAGTGTGTTACATCGACTTTTGAAAAGAGATATACGAAAAACATCTCAGAATTCTCACGTTTGCGGCGGCCATATTTCAGAAACCGGCTATTTTCATTAGAGCTGGGTCCCGCCACGATTACCCTGCGTTTCAAATTGGTGATGGAAAAACGCCTTTGAAAACTCATTTTAACATGTAATTTTCCATTTTTCAGTTTAAGACGACAAAATGGGATGTATTACGCCGATATATGTACCGTTTCAATCACAAATGTGAAGAATAACGCTTAATCAGAGGCACCCTGTTTTACCGTATGTAAACAGCGGTCACGGTTAAACATCGTGCACAGCAATCTTGCAGCAAACGTGAAGCCCGGACAGCTTCATTTTCTTCGCTCTAAACGTTGAATGGTAGACAATACATGCATCATTTGGCGTGAGTTTTGGCACATATATGTTCTCAGTAAATATTCAAGAGAATCACAAAAAACCGTGTTTCTTGGGATGGAATCATTTTTGATTCTCGAAAAAACTCAGGCCAAAGGGTACATGGCTCTACTATCCATTTATGAACTCATATATCAGCCAAATATTCCAGGAATCTCACGTTTGCTGCAAGATTGTTTCATTGCAACAGATTGCCGTAGACTTGGGTCCCGCCGCGAAAGGCCTCTAAAAAGCCGCTTGCCGATTCAACAAAGCGTGCGGCGGGCTGTGTCGAACTCGTCGCCTACGCCCTCGAAACTCTTGTCACCACTCGCCTTGTTTATAAAACTCGTCGCCTACGCTACCGGACTGTGTAAAAGAAGATCAACCGAAGAAACAAGGCTCCCGATGTGATTCTCTGCCGATCCAGCAATTTAACTATCAGAACCTTAACTATGTGAGTGAGTGAGTGTTGCAGCTAGTGCTTCTGTGAGTGTGTGGCGTGTGCAAGTGTAGGCGTGCGATTGCATGTGTGTAAGTGCCTTTCTCTCTCGCGCGCCTTCTACACTTGCGTGACTAAATATAAAAAAAAAGAATTGTAGATTCTCGCGGATATAGGCGATATATATTGTTCGCTCTTTACTTTCATCTTTCTTTGTTCAGCTTCCGCACAGACTCATTCCCTCACTCACACATTCGTTTTTTTCGATATTTTCTAGGAACCGAAGGAACAAAACTGATCGAATGCGAAACAGAAGGTCCGTTCGTTCTGGAAACGGAAACTGAGAAGACGTAAAAGAATCCATATTTGGCCACTTTCCTCTGTCGTCTGGATATTGTGGTGGAGGAGGTTGGTTTAATCACCGAATTTTCAAAGGGTTGCCATTGAAGGCTCTGATTTCCCCAATTTCTGTTTTATCCCTGGAGAGGATTGTCAAATTTTTATCGTATGTGGCCACGGCACCCCCTGCGTTCAAATTGGCATGGAATGCCGGACAAGGTACCCCTGCGTTGAATTTTTTGTCGAAATTTGGCCAACGGGGAGTAGGCGGCTCGTCTGTTTTTATTTCTAGTATAAAAATTTAAAATTCCTTTTTTGTTACCGTCTTTACATTTTCACCACGCTTCTTTGTCTCTCAGCTCAACTAGGCAGTTAACGGAATTGAACCCTGGCTCTATGGGCTGAGCAGGCCTCTTGCCGCTGAGCCACTTTTACACGGTAGGCAGGTGAACGTAGGCTGCTTTTGAGCCGGGTCCTGTTCACTTGCGATTCAAATGCTGATTTGACTCATTTACATAACTCGAACATGCTAATATATTGTTTCAGGTATCACACCTCGGGGCAACGTCTTCTTCTTCCACTCTTCATTGTTTGATCGCATCTGTTTTCTGTTTTCATGCGAGTTTGCGTGAGTATGGGACCTTCCCGTAAAAGCGGAAGGCCCTTGTGGTTTCACAGTCGAGGATATCTTGAATTTCTCGTACAGTGGCCATTGAGAAAATGGTTGTGGTTCCGCGTGGCTCACCAGAAAATTAGTGTGGTTCCGCGTGGCCTTTCAAAAAATTAGTGTGGTTCCGCGTGGCCACTGCGGCCTTCTCGCTCGGCGCTGAGAGAAATATATCTTCGGACAGGGTTCAAATCAAAAATTTTCAAAAACGTTCATGTAAGGATGGAATCAGGGGTTATCGAGGGTGTAGAATCGCGTGGCACTCTCTGTTTTTACCAATCTTCACGTTGAAGCCTCCAAAAACGAATACTCACTCTAGAACTCATTGTCGTTCAAATTGACCTTCATATTCGCATTCAGCGTGCCAAATTACCCCTAAATACATTGGGGGTTTCCTCAAATTCTTTCGTTGAAGCCCGCTTTATATAGAGAGCACCTGCACTTGTAAATATTCCCACCGCTCGTAGTGGCTCACCAGAGAATTCGTGTGGTTCCGCGTGGCTCACCAAAAATTCGTGTGGTTCCGCGTGGCCTTTCAGAAAATTAGTGTGGTTCCGCGTGGCCTTTCAAAAAATTAGTGTGGTTCCGCGTGGCCTTTCAAAAAATTAGTGTGGTTCCGCGTGGCCACTGCGGCCTTCTCGCTCGGCGCTGAGAGAAATATATCTTCGGACAGGGTTCAAATCAAAAATTTTCAAAAACGTTCATGTAAGGATGGAATCAGGGGTTATCGAGGGTGTAGAATCGCGTGGCACTCTCTGTTTTTACCAATCTTCACGTTGAAGCCTCCAAAAACGAATACTCACTCTAGAACTCATTGTCGTTCAAATTGACCTTCATATTCGCATTCAGCGTGCCAAATTACCCCTAAATACATTGGGGGTTTCCTCAAATTCTTTCGTTGAAGCCCGCTTTATATAGAGAGCACCTGCACTTGTAAATATTCCCACCGCTCGTAGTGGCTCACCAGAGAATTCGTGTGGTTCCGCGTGGCTCACCAAAAATTCGTGTGGTTCCGCGTGGCCTTTCAGAAAATTAGTGTGGTTCCGCGTGGCCTTTCAAAAAATTAGTGTGGTTCCGCGTGGCCTTTCAAAAAATTAGTGTGGTTCCGCGTGGCCACTGCGGCCTTCTCGCTCGGCGCTGAGAGAAATATATCTTCGGACAGGGTTCAAATCAAAAATTTTCAAAAACGTTCATGTAAGGATGGAATCAGGGGTTATCGAGGGTGTAGAATCGCGTGGCACTCTCTGTTTTTACCAATCTTCACGTTGAAGCCTCCAAAAACGAATACTCACTCTAGAACTCATTGTCGTTCAAATTGACCTTCATATTCGCATTCAGCGTGCCAAATTACCCCTAAATACATTGGGGGTTTCCTCAAATTCTTTCGTTGAAGCCCGCTTTATATAGAGAGCACCTGCACTTGTAAATATTCCCACCGCTCGTAGTGGCTCACCAGAGAATTCGTGTGGTTCCGCGTGGCTCACCAAAAATTCGCGTGGTTCCGCGTGGCTCACCAGAGAATTCGTGTGGTTTCGCGTGGCTCACCAGAAAATTCGTGTGGTTCCGCGTGGCTCACCAGAAAATTCGCGTGGTTCCGCGGGGCTCACCAGAAATTCGTGTGGTTCCGCGTGGCCACTGCGGCCTTCTCGCTCGGCGCTGAGAGAAATATATCGTCGAACAGGGTTCAAATCAAAAATTTTCAAAAACGTTCATCTAAGGATGGAATCAGGGGTAATCGAGGGCGTAGAATCGCGTGGAACTCTCTGTTTTTACCAACCTTCACGTTGAAGCCTCCACAAACGAATACTCACTCTAGAACTCATTGTCGTTCAAATTGACCTTCATATTCGCATTCAGCGTGCCAAATTACCCCTAAATACATTGGGGGTTTCCTCAAATTCTTTCGTTGAAGCCCGTTGAAGCCGTTGAAGTTCAGTAGATATTTCAGTTTGATTCTAACAGGCTTTATTTACTACTTAATGGCATTAGCTACATTAGTCCTTCACTTTCCTTAGTTTTGGTCCTAACGGTAGAAATAGTTGTACGACCTGCAAGAGATGGGGCTTCGGGGAAATTTACGAATTACGTGAAACCGCGCGTGGATCGGTTGTACGTGAGAGGGTTGTCAGTTCCTCATTTTGCTCTGACTGTTCCTCCTGTGCGGTCTTCTCCCCTTCTCTTCCTCCTACGTCAACCATGTACTGCTTCCATGCTTCGATGTGCTGTACTGGTGGATAGATCTAAACTACAACTCGATGTGCCTGTACAACTACCTACTCCTTCGGATGTTCTGATGGATGGTCGGCTACGATGTGCCGTGCTCTGGATGTTCTTCGTTGGGCCAACTCTCGACTACCGCTGCTCCGACGACGTGGACTTGCGGAACTGGACCATCCTCGCGGCCGAACCGGACCGTCCGACTGAACCGGCTTAACGGCTGGATCGGATCGATGGTCTGGATTGGCTAGACATGGTCTGACTGGCCGGACTGACTGGACGGGTCGCAAGACCTGACCGGACTAACTGGCCGGACTAACTGAGGAAGGACCGGACGGGGTCGAGACCCGATGCGGCTGGACTGAACGGACCGACTGGACCGGCCTCACGGCTGGACCGGATGGACTGATTGGACCGGCTGCGGAAGGACCTGACACCCAGCGACGGCTGAATCGGATGGACTGACTGGACAGACTTAACAGCCGGACCGGACGGACCGACTGGATCGGCTATTGCTGGGCTGGGCACTTGTGCTCCCGCGAGACCTGTTGAAGGTGGATGGAGGAGGAGGATAGAGGATGAATTGACGCCGATGACACCGAGAAAAAAAGGAAGAATGAACGACAGGAACGCGAACAAACAAAGAGCTATTGGAGAACAAAGAACAAAAGAGAAAAAACTGTAGAAAAGCTGAGTTAAAGAGAAAGGGAAGAACATAAAAAGGGCACAACAACCCTAAGGAAACTCGAAAATAGAAAAACTTCAGAAGAAGGAGACAAAACCGAAGAACCATGGAAAAGCAAGACGAACAAGGGTAGATCAGGAAGCACAATCTGGAAGGAAGAGTTGTCTGGCAGAGACGACCACGCTTGCTTCAAACCAGAACAGCCTCCTGATGAGAACGTCTTTTGACTGAGAATGGTGGTAAGTTCCAAAGGTAGAGAAAGAGAGAGAAACAAATGCAACGTTCTTTTCAGAATGATGTGTGCACTACTTTGAATGATGTTCGGCGCGATTGATCTGCAACTACTACTCTTTTGATGAATCAACTAAAATGTGTGATAGAATAATGTTCGACTTCTACTGCTTGGGATTGGACACAGACGAAGCAACAAACAGAGATCAACAATGGACAAGAGAGGAGCATGCAAAGACAACTGAAGCAAAACAAGCAACATTAAAGACAACTGAAGAAGGAAGATCAGCAACAAAAGAGATTGACGATTGAAGAGAAAGAGAGGCAGGAAGATGCCACAACGTCAAAGATGAATAGGGGATAGAGGCCTGGAGGCATATACTCAAAGAGGCGTAGACTCATGTGTTGAGGCATAGGGGCATTGAGGTAGAGAGGCATAGGCTCCCGAAAGAGGAAGTTTAGACGCAGAAATGCAGAGGAGTGGAGGCTTAGATGCTTAATGTTAGCGGCATAGGGGTGTCGTGCACGCATATTTAAGCTACAGTGAGAAAAGACAAAAAAGAGACAAATGAACGGGGCAAAGTTATGTTCAGTTTTCGCGATCTTGGTCCGAAAACTGAACAATTTAGGCTTAGGTATAGTTTGAGTTTGAGAAACGACGTTGAGAGGGGATGTCTACAACTTGCGTCGCAATAGGCTTAGTATTAGGGAGTCGAAAGTTATTTTACGTCGTAAGTGTGTTTTCAAATTATTTGTTTCAGGCTATTCTGCTCGTCGTTCCTTGACCCTTCAAAACTCGCGGCCCAGACGTGGTCATCTCATCTTCATGCTTGTTTCCCCAATTTGTTCTTTTCACTCTTACACGCTATTAGTTTTTGGGTCCGGCCGAAATTAATAAAGACCAAAGGCCCGGCCCGTTGGGGATCAAGAATGCTTTTTGCTCGCCGCTGTTCAGAAACCAGCGGCGTGGAGAGTGAGGCGCCATATGTGCACCTAACAATAAGTTGTGCTTTCGAGTAAGAGAGAGTGTTAAGTTTAAAGTAAGAGAGAGCGTTCTGTCGGTTGAGGTTAGAGTAAGGGACAGAGAGAGCGGTAGAGTGAAGGTTAGGGAGAAAAAATAGTGGGGTTCCGCGTGGCACACCAGAAAGTTCACTTTATAACTAAACGAGTTACCTTGAACATGTGCCTCAGATTGGCTGTGAACGTGAGCTTTTTGTTTCGAATTTTGATTTCCAACTCTTCCGGCTCAGTTCGCCTCTTTCCTCGATTTAAATCTGTCGCTTCAGACGCTACTTTCTTCTATTTTGTCTATTTAAAAAAAAACCATGGGCCGAAGCGGTGTTTGGAAAACAAATTTTTCAATTTCATTAAAACTGCTTTAAGCACCTTATGTGAGCTTGTAGTTAAAAATAAAATCAATTTCTTTTCACACATATTGTTGCTTTTTTCTATCTTTTGATTAAAAGAAACATGCTCTAGTCAGCCGCAGGCCGTGTTTGTAAGCGGCCATTTGCCGCTTTTTGAGCGGCCGAAGTCCATATTTCTCAGCGGCCGCCATTTGTACAGCCGGACTGCCGAAGTCCGTGTTCCTACGCAGCCAAAAGCATTACCTCCCAATTACATCTCGTATGCTCAACTTACTTTCCACAGAATGGGTTTGTTTTTGCATATTTGAAATTACGAACAAATACTTATTACTCTTATGAATAAGAGACAAAAAAGCAAAATAAAATTCCTTGCGCGGGATTGAACACCCGACCTCTCAAGCAAGAGACAGACGCTCTAACCACTACACCACAGTGCCTGTGCACGCTAGGGTATTCCTATCCATCATACATTCGGATGTGCAAACGCACCAATCTTCACTGAGTGTTTCATAAAACAAAACTTTTTTGACGTTTAAGGAGATTAACGTTCAAGGAAATGATTATATGTGAGATAAACATTAGAATAAGCAACCAAATCATCAAATAATCACAATATTTCGCAAGAGTCGCTCGTTTCTATAGGTAGATAAAGAAATTCTGGGAATATTATTGGATTTCCGGAATGTACGCAAAATTTTACCTACATGAACTTGTTTGGTGCACAGTTTGCAACGTTGAAGGCAAAAAAAAACCGTTACCGAAAATTTGTCTACGGCGGCGGCGGCGACGGACATGAACGGCGCCCATTTTTTGATAGCGCGCCATAACACGGCCGTGTTTGTAAGCGGCCATTTGCCGCTTTTTGAGCGGCCGAAGTCCATATTTCTCAGCGGCCGCCATTTGTACAGCCGGACTGCCGAAGTCCGTGTTCCTACGCAGCCAAAAGCATTACCTCCCAATTACATCTCGTATGCTCAACTTACTATCCACAGAATGGGTTTGTTTTTGCATATTTGAAATTACGAACAAATACTTATTACTCTTATGAATAAGAGACAAAAAAGCAAAATAAAATTCCTTGCGCGGGATTGAACACCCGACCTCTCAAGCAAGAGACAGACGCTCTAACCACTACACCACAGTGCCTGTGCACGCTAGGGTATTCCTATCCATCATACATTCGGATGTGCAAACGCACCAATCTTCACTGAGTGTTTCATAAAACAAAACTTTTTTGACGTTTAAGGAGATTAACGTTCAAGGAAATGATTATATGTGAGATAAACATTAGAATAAGCAACCAAATCATCAAATAATCACAATATTTCGCAAGAGTCGCTCGTTTCTATAGGTAGATAAAGAAATTCTGGGAATATTATTGGATTTCCGGAATGTACGCAAAATTTTACCTACATGAACTTGTTTGGTGCACAGTTTGCAACGTTGAAGGCAAAAAAAACCGTTACCGAAAATTTGTCTACGGCGGCGGCGGCGGCGGCGGACATGAACGGCGCCCATTTTTTGATAGCGCGCCATAACACGGCAGGGGGTGGTCGAAATCGACTTTTAAAAAAAGTAATCGATTCGCCTTGAGTAGCTGAGTAAGAATATGTTTACTAAAACTGCAAAAAGCGAACATTTGAGCTTAAATTCACTAAAAACCTTGAAAAAAAGTTTGCAAACGGGCAATTTGAAAACAAATCTACCCAGCGCTTCGCGCTGGGTATAATGCCGGTTGCATAGTCTGAACTTCGCCCTCTCGACCTTCATTTAAATGGTTGTGGTTGGGCTTAGCCTTTTGAGAAAATGACTGTGGTTCCTCGTGGCTCACCAGAAAATTAGCGTGGTTCCGCGTGGCTCACCAGAAAATTAGCGTGGTTCCGCGTGGCTCACCAGAAAATTAGTGTGGTTCCGCGTGGGCCCTTTAGAAAACGACCGTTGCAAGCGCCGCATGAGTGCTATGGGCCAGTCGGTACGAGACCTTTTGTGTAGAATGCGCGGCAACGCCCAAGCTTCAAGCTGTTTTCCGGAATTCTTCATATCGTTTTGCAAAACGTTTCTCCCAAGAGATTGACAAACTCTCCCAGCTTGTTTTTTTTTCTTAAAAATAGCAAGGATGACCTTTAACAAAAAATCAACAAACAATATTTTCAGAGAACGGAATGTTTATTATTCACAGAAGCGCTGGCAATGCGCATAAGGTTTCACAACTCAATCAAATAAAAACAAAAATTTAAAAAAAAAAACACGAAAATAAAATTTAAAAAACAAGTTTTAGTTTCTTTAAATTTGTTTTGTTGTCGAAGGAAGCACGATTAATATAAAAATTACATGAACAAATAATAATTTAACCATTTTGGCAGTCGTTCGTTTCATTGACTTTCCTGTTTTATCAACTTCTTTTTCTCTCGCGAATGTATTCTATCGCAACGAAGAGTGCTTCGTGCTTATTTTGAAATTTTCCCAAATTACGTATCATTTTAGGCGATGTCGTCAGACATCCCAGTAAAAGTATACGTGCGGGCACGGCCCTTTAACAAGCGAGAAATCGAAGAAAGCGCCGCCGCATGCCTCAACTTCTACGTCGAATCCAACCAGGTAAAATCTACTCTAAAAATTTTAAAGTCCCTTTTGTTTTTAGTTATCCTGCAATGGCAAAATGTTCGCATTCGACAGTGTTATGGACTCGTCCACCTCGCAGGAGACCGCCTTCGAAGTAACGACGGGCGACATTGTGGAGAAGCTGCTGAAGGGTAAGGCTTTTTCGATTGCATTCTGAAGATACCTCTGTTTGATGGGGACGACTTTTTTTTATTAAACCTCTATCTGTAGATATATTTTTTTCAATTTCAGGCTTCAATTGCACCATCATAGCATATGGACAAACTGGCAGCGGAAAGACCTACTCCATGGGAACCGAAGAAACCACAAACAGCATGAAGAGCGACTCTCGCGGCATCATCCCCCGCCTGGTCGAAAGCCTCTTCGCTGCCATTGCTACGTCGAAACACTCATCGGCGTTCCAGGTATATCTATTGTCTGTCCGGTTAACTTATTTGCGTGCTTTAGGTGCTCGTCTCCATGTTGGAGATCTACGACGAAAAGGTGAACGACCTGCTCTCCAACACCAAGGACCTCCAGGTCCGCGAGCAGAATGGATCCGTTCTGGTACGCTTTTTTAGTTTTCTTCACACTAGTTCTTTCAGGTTCAAGGTCTGCAACGCCACCCGGTGACTACATTGGAAGACACTATGCGTCAGTTGGAGGTCGGATGTCAGCTTCGGAGCAAGGGAGAAACGGCGATGAATGCCACGAGCAGTCGCAGTCACGCGATCTTCACCATCTCCGTCGACAAGGCAGTAGTGGACGAGGAAGACAGCGGCTTCAAGGCGAAGCTCCATCTGGTGGACCTGGCGGGATCCGAACGGCTGAAGAAGACACAAGCGGAGGGAGGACGCATGCGCGAGGGTATCAACATAAACCAAGGTGGGTGCAGTGTTCCATTGCTACGTTTCTTTTATGATTTCCACTGTTATCGGTAGTTTAAGGTCTCTTGGCCCTTGGAAATGTAATCTCCGCTCTCTCGGAGCCCTCTGGCAACTCGAAGCACATCCCCTACCGCGATTCCAAGATCACCCGTCTTCTCCAAGGTGAATTATTATTTCACGACTTTGTGTAATAGATGGGTAATAAGGAATTAACCTAATTATACCTAACCAAATCGTACATTTGTCAATTCCTCATTTTAGATTCTCTGGGTGGAAATAGCTTCACCATCATGATCGCATGCGTGTCGCCGGCCGATTCCAACGCAGAAGAGACGCTGAGCACCCTCAGGTGGGATTTGGTCCATAAAATATGGTCAATCCTACTTTCAGGTACGCGGACCGGGCCAAGAAGATCAAGAACAAACCGGTGGTGAACGAGGACGCGGCGCAGGCGTCGTTGATCAAGTCCCTGCAGGAGAGGAACCGACGTCTGGAGGCAATGCTGGCCGAGAGGGAATCCGGCGTGGATTCCGGTGTCAGGTTGGGTTTGCATCATTTTCTTTAAATTTGTTTGTGTTTAGACCTGAAGAGGTCCAGAAACTGGAAGCCGACCTCGCAGAGAGCCAGAGGACGGTCCGCACCTTGGAGACCAAGGCCGCCGAGGCCTTCTTGTACAAGGCCTCTCTCGTCCGTCAACTGACCAAACTGGAGACTCAGAAGGAGCTTCTGAAGGAGAAACTGGCGGGGTGCGTATTTCTGTGCGTACTGTGCAAAAATCACATTTTAGAGATAAAGATGATGCCGAAGCGGCCGAGCTCTTGGCTAACATCCGCGGCATGCTGGATATGGCGGACACGACAATGGAGGCCGGCGAACATCAGAAGGAGGGCAGCGAAACGCCCATGGATGTCGACCAGGATGGAGAGCTCGACGAATCCATCGATGCCAAGTAAGTTATTTGTCGTTAACACGGGCTGCACTCTTTAAATGTGTCTGATGAAACTGAGTTTTTGCAGTTTGCGTTGATTTCCTAAAATCGGTGTTTCAGCTTCGTAGCGAAGTCTTCCATGATTGACGACGAACTGATGTCCATCCTCGACAAAATGCGCAGAACCCAGGAGGATTTCGAAACGGCCAAATGCGACAAGGACAATTTGGAGAAACTGATGAAGGACCAGGCGGTTAGTCTTTGTTTCTGTCGCCTTTCCACTATTCATTTATTCCGTAATATCCATTTTAGGCTGAGAAGTCCACGCTCCAGAACAAATTGGAAACTCTGCAGGCCGAACACGCCAAACTGCTCACCGACATCAAGAAGGCTACCACTTCGGGAAAGTGGGTATCTATCTTCACCTCTCTTCTCGATATCTATCTCTGTATTCTTAATTCACCCCTCTTCATAGAAAAACATCAACCGTGGCTTTCGTTTGAGATGATCGCGCCGAACCGCATTTCCCTCTTAGGGGCATAGGTGAACATGCGGTACCTACGTAATTCGGCGTTTGGTTGCAAATGGTAGCAAAATTATATGGGGGCTCACGTTGCCTCCTAGGTTACAATTTGGGAGACTTACGCGTGAAGCCCCCAAATGCTCCCTGTCCAGCCATGCTTAGGGGGCTTGCGCCAAACGTCGAATATGTAATGTGGGGGTCGCGCAAATGTATCTATCTGTTCATGTATGCTTTTCTTTATAAAACTTTTCTTTTTCAGGCTCGCCGAGGATAGGCGACAGAAAGTGAAAGAGCTGGAAAACTCTATCTCCTCGTACAAGAAGCAGCTCAACGACCATAAGCGCCTGGAGAAGCAAAAGGCTGATTTGGACCTGAAGACGGCGAGGATGCAGCAGGAGATTGTTGCGTTGAAGCAGGTTGCCGTTCGTTATTTTCCTTTTTATTATTTGAGTTTTAGGCCCAAGTGCAGAACATCAGGAAGTCGAAGGAGGTCGCCGAGCAGTACCGCATCCAGAAGCAGAAACACGACCGCCAACTGGCTCAGCTGAAGGCGCAGGAGCGGAAGAAGGAGGTGGAGCACGTGCGCCAGAAGAGGGACAACGAGAAGAAGATCGACGTTCTGAGAAAGAAGCTGGAGGAAAGCGGCAAGTGAGTGGGAAGCTTTTAGCCCAGTTATTCTTTATTTAGGCTTAACAAGAGGCTGATCGCCCACCAGTCGAAGAAGACTCAGATCGCCGACGAAAACTCCAAGGACGCCACCAAAAACCTCAAGGTAGACACCGTTTTCTCGGGCGTAAAATGTTTTATGTTGTAGCAATTCCTGAAGCAGGAGGTGGCCGTGTGCATGGACATCCGCATGGCTACCACGGCCAACGAGGACCTTCTGAAGTCTCGAAGGAGGGCGACTACCTTCATCTCTGGGCTCGAGAAACATCTGAAGGAAGATCAGGCAGCTCTGGCGGAGGCCAAGGAGGACGGCGACCCGGCCAGGATTCGCAGCCTCAGTGCGGAAATCGCCGCCACCGAGGCCAAGATCCAGAAGAAACGGGAGGAGGTCGAGAAGGCGTGAGTTCTTTCTTCTACTTTGTTATTTTCACTCATTGGCATCACCGTGCACCATACAAAACATCGCCGTGATTTTCTGTGGAGGAGGTAGCGCTGAGCCGAATTTCTTTCTTGGGGGACTTGCACCACCAGTCCGTATTTACGTTGTGGGGCATAGTTCTCACGGGCCGGGCCGACTTGAAAAAAATCCTCGCTGTGTTGTGGGGGTCGCGCAAAACGGACCCCACTGGTAGCTTGTTCATGTATGCCCTGCACTGACGGTAGTGATTCAATTTTATTGAGGGGGTCTCGTTTTGTTCTCCCATAGGCCTATTTAATAAAATTGTGATCATTTTACCAATTAGCATAAGCTACTGATTCGTTTTCTTTTTCAGCACGGATATGGTGAAGACCCTGGGCGACCAGAAGAACAACTACGACGCGGAGGCACGAGCCGAAGAGCGCTGGGCCAACATCTCCACCGTTTCTCACGCGAAACGCGTCCTCAAAATGGTGTTCGACCAACTTCTGGACGCCAAAGAGGACCTGTGGATCAGCGATGCTCACGCTGCCGAACTCCGCGACGACCTGACGAAAGCGAGGGTTCGTTTTTCTCATTTTCAACGCTGATTGCTGCACATTAATAATTGTTAACTTTATCGGAAATGTTACCACGGGCTCATTTATTCGAAATTCCTGGAATATATCTCACGATTCCGTTGCAGGGCGAGGTCACAAGGCAGCAGAGGGAGCACATGAAGGCCCTGGATGCCATCTCGAAGGAGAAGGACGCCATGAAGAAGGGTCTCAACGCCCAGTTGCTCGTCCTTTCCAACTCCATCGCCGAGAAACTGAACGCCTCTCCGGAAGACGCCCGGCAGTTGGAGATCATCCGGGACCGCATCGAGAACGCCGCCGATGACCTCGAGGAGGCCGTTTCGGCCGAGAAGGAGCAGAGGCCGGTCCATGAAAACAGAAGACGGGCCAAGCCAGCCTTTTACGGGAATGTAGTCGACAGCGGGACCATCGCCGGGACACCGGAAACCCGCAAAGGACGTCATTCCAAACCGTACGTTATTTTTTCTTCAAGAGTCTCCTTTTGTAGGGTTGAACCAAGGGTGCTACGGTTTAACCACAATCCTTTAATCATCTTTTTTTCAGAACGCAGATCTGGGAGCGCCTCTCTCCCATCGAAGGTGAAAAGGAAAAGCCCCGTCGGGACTCGATGCTCTTCGTGAATCCGCCCCTTGCCAGCCGCACGAACGAGGTTTTTCTTAACGTGACTATGGAATTACAAATGGAATTGGAGAATCTCAACGAAACGATGGTGATCGACGATTCGCCTAACCCGCAAGGCAACACGACCTTCGTGATCCCCAGCATTCCCGACAAGAGCCCTCGTAAAAGGGTGTCCGAGACGGTTAGTCGATCTTCTTTTCTATTTCAAGAGCTACTCCCACCTTGTGGAAAGTGGCTCATCGTATTCCCTTATTCCCACTATGGCCCATTATCTTTAACCTATGATTTTCAGGAGAACGACGCTCCTCCGTTCAAAGTGAAGGCTCACGACGTCACCCTCGGCGGTCGCCCCTAAGGCCACCAACTCGCCTCACCTTCTAGTTGATACCGGTACTTTCTGAATTACATGTTTGAAATTGAATGAATCTATTGCACTTCTGTGTTTTTGTTGTTATTCTCAGTCAAGCTAATATTAGGGGTTATGAAGACCGCAGATTTGGGCTAAAACGCCATTCCAGAGATCTTCATTTCCACGAATACGTCCGAGATCCACCGAACTTCAAAACTTATAAACCGGGAATTGCTTCGTTTATACCCTGAACAACTACCCTTTCTGCATTTTCGAGTTACGGTGAACCTTACATTTCTACTTACGATCGCTTGAAGGGCGATCACAGTGGGTCAAAACATTTTTTGAATGAGTGGAATACTAGACTGCTGACGATACGTCTAACTGGAATAACTGTTTGCGTTGGTTAACATTTCTCTCTTCTCACTCTCTCGGCCAATCGTCCCCCGGGCGGTCATGTCCGTCCGAACCACGGCTGAAGTCTCGGGAGCTTCGAGGACTGCCTCGAGGCCTAATACCTCCTGGACTGACAAACGCCCTGTGGAGGAAAAGACTTCGAGGATTAAATCGAAATTCTCCGTGAGGAAGAGTTCGTTGTATGCGGCTGGATCTTTGTAAGAAAGATTAAAAATGGCTTAAAGGACTGCTCAGGATTTCGGCAAAGACTCC
Organism: Oscheius myriophilus; assembly: GCA_964057215.1. Classification (NCBI taxonomy): domain Eukaryota; kingdom Metazoa; phylum Nematoda; class Chromadorea; order Rhabditida; family Rhabditidae; genus Oscheius; species Oscheius myriophilus. Next base: position 14,096,806 of record OZ059903.1, read on the forward strand.
CAGTGGAGCGGTTGCGACGACTCCTGGAACGAAGAGGGTCGACACGGACCTCCTCTCGACGAAGGACGTCAGCCGCAGCTTTTTCAGGAAGAAGACGCAGGAAGCCGGGGGTGGCAAATGGGCGGGTTGGGTCAGTTACGCCAAATTACGACCCAACCCGACCCGATTGCAAATGAATCGGGTCGGGTCGGGTCGGGTTATAACCCGATTTAGCCTAATTTTATTCAAAGGAGGAGAAGTATTCAAAAATGAAGACAGAGACAAGGAAAATGAACTCGCTGGCTAAATGAACTAATTTGAATGTAGTGTTACTATGATAATTTCCGAATTTATGATGCGAATATGCAGATTTGCGTACGAGTAGGTTGCGCTTCAACCCGTTTGGGTTGCAGCACAACCCGGTTTTAACTCACGTTTCCATTTCCTCAACCCAACCCGACCCGACCCGGTTTGGTTCGGGTCAACCCGAAATGACCCAACCTATTTGCCACCCCTGCAGGAAGCCAGTTCCACACAGAAAGGCCCTTCGAATCTGACACCGATTGGGAAGAAGGTAGAGAAAGAGAGATAGAGAGAGAGAGAGAGAGAGAGAGAGAGAGAGAGAGAGAGTACAGAGGCAGTGCGTGAGTGAAAGGAGAGAGATAAAGAAGCAGAGGGTTTCCACAGTTTTCACCCCTTCAGAACATTGCTCGAACCCCCGACGGAGTCCCCGTGGGCAGTCGTCCAGATGGCGTAAACTACCTAGAGTTCCTCGATCGTCACTACGAGGACAGCAGACCTGGGGTTGTGAATTTCCAAACAAATTACCTTGTTTTTCAGATTAACAAGATTGATTATTCTTTGGTGGAATTTGAAACTGTGATTCGTGATGCCACAGACATTTTTGAGAGTGAGGTCTACAAAGGTCTCACTTCAAGCGTGCTTCAGAAGAACCTGCGCTGGTCGACATTGAGCCTCCGGTGCTGATTGTGGGAGATATCCACGGACAGTTCAATGATCTCATCAATATGTTCGTGTTGCTGGGAAGACCTCCGATGAAAAAGTTCCTCTTCCTTGGTTGCTTAAACCTTAAGGCCTTAATAGAGATTCTTTCAGGAGACTATGTGGACAGGGGAGCGATGTCTCTCGAAGTGATCATGCTTCTCTTTGCTTACAAAGTGAGATATTTCTAAACATTTTCAAGATTTCCTCAGATCAAGTACCCCAACTCGATTACCATGCTCCGCGGAAACCACGAATGTGCCCGTATCAATAGGAACTATGGATTCCTCGATGAGTGTAAGCGAATGATGGGAGCAGAAGTTGGGGAGAACATTTGGGCCAAGTTTCAGGTTTTTAATTACATAATTTTTTTATAATTTAAATCAGAGGTGCTTTAATATGATGCCTGTGAGTGCGTTGGTGGCGACGAAGATCCTCTGCATGCACGGAGGGCTCTCCCCCACTCTCTTCAGTCTGGATGTGGGTCGAAACAACATTCAAATACATTTTCGTGTCAGGACCTTCGTAAACTGAAGAAACCTTTGAAGAATCCCTCTCGTGGCATTGTCAATGATCTGCTGTGGTCGGACCCCGATCCTGCAATCTCCGGTTGGAAACGCTCAACGCGAGGATCCGGATTTCTCTTTGGACCCAAGGTAAACTAGTTGAGCTCGGTAGCGTTCCATATGAACTTATGGTTAGACGTTCAATGACTATTGGGATACACACACTAAATGTGTAAGGTATGATTGGTTAAGTTAACGTAAGGTAGGGAAGGCTAAAAATACAAGGTTAACTTAAGATAAGGATAGGTGTGGTCACACTTCTGCGACCTTCGAAAAAGAGTGTAATAGGGTCATATATGGTATAATACCTTCAGTGTACAAAAAAGTCTACAAAATCTTCGTAGGTGATGTCTGAGATGTGCCACCGTCTGGGCCTGGACCTGGTGGTGCGTGCCCATCAGCGGTGTCTCGATGGCTTCTACATCGCTTCCAACTTCTTCCTCGTCACCATCTTCTCCGCCCCCATGTACTGTAACCTCTACCGTAACTGCGGCACCATGCTCAACGTCGACCCGAACCGAATTTGTAAGATTTGTCTTTATAAAATAAGAAATTTCTCTCAGAAGGGATGTCGTCGGATGGTGCTGGAAAACAACCGCGTGTGGGACAATTCCGTCGATAGGATTGGTGAACAAGTGAAACAGCGGAACACGCAGTAGATGAAGGACCAAGTGAATTCAACGTGTATTCCAGAGAATAATAAATACATTGTTCTTTTTGTGATGATATGCCAAATTCAATTTCATTAAACTCACTCTTTTCATTTCTCCCCTTCATCTCGCCCTAATTCACATTAACTGTGTAACAACTTTATTTCTTTTTCGTTAAAAACTACCCGTAAAAGACGATTCTGCATGAACTTGTCAATTGTCTGTGAGTCCAGGTATCTAAATTTTTTGGTGTTTAATGTCCTTAAGGACACTTACGTAACAAGTGCACAGACTTTCCCTGGCTCTTCTGATGATGAATCCTCCTTCTTTGATCATTGGACGATCACTTGGACGGAAGGGAAGGGCTTCACGGCAGTCGCGGAGGACACACTGAATAGAAGATTGGTTATTCTATTAAGTTTGACATTTCCTCCGATGTGCCAAAATTCTACTGTTGAAAGACAACCGCCACTTGGGCACAGACCAGAAGAAGCCTTAAGTATTACCTGAACTCCAGCGATTATCTTCTGCCAAGTGCTCGGCTCATCCTCCAAAACGTCGGCAAACAAAGACAGAAGATAGGCGGTGATGCGGAAGAACTGCTCTTCGTAGAGGCTGTCCAGGAATTCCGCAATCTCTAGACTCTCGATGTCTCCTGTTTTACTTGCTTCCGTCGGTTTCTTGGGTTTCGGAGTAACTTTGTCGCATTCTGGCTCAAATGGACCCATCAGGTCTTCTTCTAGCTAAACATTTCAATTAGTTCTGTTAAAGAAGGATTTACATCTGGATCATCGAGAGATGGAGAAATGTGTATATCAATTAGGGAGACACCCGCGTCCTCTTCTTCGTCAGCATCATCGTTTGCGCCTGGGGCGACGGGTTGGTCTAGCTAAATAATCAAAAAATCTTTGTAAATTCTTATGTTACAAAAGATTTCGTACAAAAGTCGGTATCGTAGCCACCTACCTCTCTCAGAGTCACGTCGATGTGTTTTTCAGCAAAGCTGCTTTTGTTTGGAGGCGGTGGAGACATATGAGCATCTATCTGGAAACTATATTGACAATCATGTTTTTTAAATGGTATAGTTTACGTTTGGAAACCTGAGCACACACACACACACACACACACACACACACACACCCACACACACACACACACACACACACACACACACACACACACACACACACACACACACACACACACACACACACACACACACACACACACACACACACACACACACACACACACACACACACACACACACACACACACACACAAAACTATCCCACCTGCATCGTCGATATTTCCACAACATTCGGTTGATCGAGAGTCTTCTCTTCATCTGAAAGCTGAACTTTTAAATTCGAGCTTCTGTTCTTTTACCTGACTTGTCCTCTTTGAACAACGGAATCCTTAGTTCTTTTTCAGTGCAAGGCACCGGCACCAGAGTGAACCGAGGCTTCAACATCGGCACTTTCCCTGTCTCCTCTGGAGGATCATCTTCTTCAGGATCTACCTCTGATGTCTCACATTTCGGCCGTCCTTGGTCTTTTCCAATTTCCTCAAGGGATCCAGAAACAGTCTCCAATTTCAAGTTCTGTTCCAACATCACAGTTGGCAGCTGTTTCTCAGAAGCTTCTTCGTCAATTGCCTTCTTCGTTTCCTTGGGTTGAATAAGTGCAGCTTCTGGCCCTTCTTCGTAATGTTTGACAGAATTAACCATCGGAGTCAAAATCTGGCCAACTGTGGAGGTAGGAGACGCAGAGGAAGGGGCTGACTCTCGGTTGTCGAATCGGTAGAGAGGCTTTGAGGGGACTAGCAGTGGAATACAGAGAAAGAAAGCTGATCGGAGCAACATCCGCTGAAAGAAAAACTGCAGCTGTCTTCAACCGAGATATAAAGAGAAACGATAGCATTGTGGGATGATTCTTCAAGAAAACTTGTAGCTTCTAACCAAATGATCCGAGTTGGAAAAGTTGACTAAGAAAATATTGCAGTTCGGGTTTTCGGAATTTGTGCGTTTTCTTAGATATGGGCTAGCCCATCCACATCCGAAGTATAGAAGCATTCGAATGCAAAATGTAAAGGAGTTCTTATAATCTCAGGGGGGGGGGAACTCTAGTATATATAACTAGAGCTTTACATAGAACTCTAAAACCGTTGCTGAACCTCGTCATATTCGGGTTTTATTCAATATATTTGGCTATAAATAGGAAAATCTTTCTATTTGTGTATCCCGGATGTGAGCTAGACTTTGTCCAACCAGAGTTCGTTGGTTGGTCCTTTTAGCCACACCTCTAGACAGGTGCTCTTTCGAACGGAACCAACGAAAGAACATCTTTCACACCTTTAAATATTACTGTTACTTTTAAGATATCATTTAAGCAAGGCTGAAGTGTATTGTTTCGTGTAGGTCATAGGTCAAAATCAACGTGTGTGAGGAGATCACGAGAGGCCCTGAGTAGGCCAAATATAGGCCCTGGACAGGGCGTGTCGGGAGCGGCGGCCGGAGGCGACAGGCGCGTGGCGTGATTAATTCTCGCGGCTGTGAGAGATGTCCCAAACAGCACATGAACCAGTGCATGTGACTGGCAGACGTGGGAGATGAACATCACGGGATGGCAGGAGCACAGACACAGAAGAAAACTGTTGAAACGAGGGGACTGAGATTTCGGCTTCTAGCTAACGAAACGTTGAACTGTCGCCTTTGTCAACATAAACATAATAATTCATTCAAGACTTTTCGGTTATTTCAGCTGGGCTGAATTTGCTGGAAAGCGTTTTTGAAGGCATTGATGTCACGTGAATCCAAGGCTCGAAGGAGGTCTTGGGAACACCCACGGAGGCGGATCGAGGCAGATCTGAAATGAGCAATGTAGGTCACCAACACATATTTAGAGCTAAACGATAAAATACAAGAAATTTAAATTAAACACACATTTCTGTTGTAAAACGTACCGCAAAGTTGGCCAGATGGAGTGACCTTCGGAGCCACCTTTTTGTAGTTCCAAAGCGGATACAAAGTGCTCGATCGCCTCCCTGAAAACAAACATAATTTCACAATCAGTTATTTCAGGAACTCATTGCCTACGTCAGGACTGTTTTTCTGAGTGAAATTAAATGAATTCTCTATTTTTAGGAACAAAAACATTGAACTTTCACAGAAAATAGCGTTGAACTGCATTTGCGCTGCAAGCTTATGCTTAGTACTAACGGGCAATTTGTGCTCTGTCTCTCTGTCTCTCTGTCTCTCTGTCTCTCTGTCTCTCTGTCTCTCTGTCTCTCTGTCTCTCTGTCTCTCTGTCTCTCTGTCTCTCTGTCTCTCTGTCTCTCTGTCTTTCTGTCTCTCTGTCTCTCTGTCTCTCTGTTTCTCTGTCTCTCTGTCTCTCTGTCTCTCTGTCTCTCTGTCTCTCTGTCTCTCTGTCTCTCTGTCTCTCTGTCTCTCTGTTTCTCTGTCTCTCTGTCTCTCTGTCTCTCTGTCTCTCTGTCTCTCTGTCTCTCTGTCTCTCTGTCTCTCTGTCTCCATACCTTTGACTGCTCAGATGCATGCAAGATATTCCGAGGTTGTATCTGGCCCTCACATAGGCCGGATAGCGAGCGAGGGCCTCTCTGTAGGCTCCAATGGCCTCAACCGTCTTATCTCCATTCGCCAGAGTCGCTCCCAGTCTGTTCCACAGGCGAGGGTCCTAAACAGAGGTTTATCTTTTTCAACCCGAAATTCAAACCTGTGGCTGACTGGCAACTGCCAATTTTATGCATTCCACTGCTCTGTCAAAGTTTCTGTTAAGGTTGTAGAGAACTCCAAGAGAATTCTGAAGAGCCGCATCGGCAGTGCCGTTTTGTTGACGGGCGGCAACCAAGAATTTGTCTTCAACCTGAAGCATCCGCATACCAGAAATGTTTTAAACGAGACTGTTCACATACATGCTTTTTTTTAACATTCACATACATTCTTACACACACATACATACATACATACACATACACATACACACACCATACCCTTTTGAAATAATCTCTGTCGATGAATGATCCGTATTGGCTCGTTGGCATGGAAATGTTGCCCACACTTCCCTGTCCCGTATGTACCGTAATCCAACGGTCAAGTTGAAGTAAGGCCTCGTTTTCCATAGATTCATTAGCCAACGAAACAGACATGGAGAGAAGGGCCTAAAGTATATTTGCTTCAATTCTTTCGATAGTGATACCTCCTCGTTGTGAGGATCTATCTCCAGACAGCGCTTGAATGCGGAGATGGCCTTTGAGTCGTGCTCGTTTTCGGCGTGAGACAGACCAAGACGGCACCAAGCCTAAAACTTATGAAATATTTAATTGGCGTGGAAATGTATGTGGATCGATAGAAGTTTGAACAAAGTCAAACCTGTGCATCTCCCGGATTCTGCTGAACTGCAGCTTCGTAAGCCAACATGGCGTTGCCGAGGTCTCCGGCCTCCATCAGTCGGTCGCCTTCCGTCAATGGATGAGATGCAGAGAGGAAGGGGTTGTTCTCCTGAAACAAAACGTGTGATATTGGTTTCTGAAGAAAATCAATAGAGATTGAAATATCTCTCACCTGGTGCGTATATTTGTCCTCAACGCCTTTGCTGATGCTGTCGCCCTGTGCCATCTCAACGTTCTTCTAAAAGGGAATCTGTGCTTTTTGATAAGCAGTAGTGACTGTTTCAGAACCTCGTTTTAAAGAGATTACGAAACAGAAAAAAAAAGATTTCTATTGCCCGGTTACATACCTGGATGGCATCCCATTCGTTCTCCATATGACGCCACACATCCGGAATCTGGTCTCCAAACTCCTGAGCCCAGGATTCAGCCATCTGGCTAGTCATATCCTAAAAATAACTTAACTTCACGGTTCTCTTCAAAAACAAACATTTGATTGTTGGAGGGAGGTGTCGACGTTGTCCAAGAACTCGGCTGACCACATTCCACTATCAATGGATGAGCTAAAATAAATTTTTAATTGAGTCTCAGCAAGAGCTAAGACTTTCTTATGGTCATTCTCATATAGTTTTCTCATACTACTTCGTCATAAAGTTACAAAGGTTGGATGTTATTTCTAAGGTAACGCGTGAAATAGGATATTCAGGCCGTGTACGCATCCAAATCGACCAAAGTACAGCTGACGAGAGGCATACAACCCTACCTCTGTGCATTGGCGTAAGGCTGTTGTTGTCCCGTGGCCGTCGCCCAAGCGTTTTCCATGGAAGGCCTGGCCGACGTGTATTGAGAGGCCCATTGGGTAGCCAACTGTAAAATTGTTCTTTCTTAAGTTCTTAATGCCTCTTTTATTACCTGGTTTTGAGGCCGGACCGCGAATTCATTGGACCAACTGCTGGCCAAACTGCTGGAAGAAGAAGGCTTCGGCAGCTGTGCGGACAACGCCTAAAGGTACTATTTAATTTAGGGTTAGTTAGGTGCCTTTTCACACGATCATTTTCTAATACAACCACTATTTGTACAATACATCTAGCATGATTTACTGACACGTTGTGGATTTCCGGAATGTTGCAGATAAGGCTTATCGCGAACAAAGACAAAGGGGCGATAGGCTGCTTTCACACTCTCAAAGGAACCGAAAACTAAAAGATACATAAACGCAATTTTATTGATCTCAGACTCAAATTTTGCAAAGAATGCTGCGAAATGAAATCTAGGTTGTCTTAACGAGGTGTTTTTGCAGTTTTGCTGTGTTATTGTTCGGAACGGATATACACCCGTATAGGCTATTTAGTTTTGGGTCCCGCATCGAAGACCCGTGATCTACCCGGGCGCGCAAAGGAGAAAGCAACGCTAAATGAAGATATACATGGAAAAAACGTCAAATGTATTACACGCAGTTTGAAACTCACATTCATGTTGAAGGAGACGGGAGCAACGGCCCCTTTGGCCTTGCTTTGGAGGAAGTCATTTGCAAACTGCTCCCCGAGTGAAGACGACGGCAACAGAGAGGAGGCCCCTGCAACTTTTCGTTTTGGAGATGGATTGGTAAATTTCGTTTCAGTTCAATGTTCAATAATATTTCCATACCTATTTTTCAAAGATTCAAATTGCCAATTGTGCCCAAGATAAACCTAATTTCAAGCCGCAAGTTACACAAACTGGGCAGGACTACGGACTTCAGTTCACTCGTAAACGGAGCTTTGGTGAACTCACACTTGTTTTTGTACAATCGCATCCCGCGTCATAGCGCGGGAGTGAGCGCTGTGATGCAGAAGGATGAAGGTGATCGAAGGGGTGCAACACCGACTTGTGCTTATCGCCAGCCCAACGCTCCTCTGTGGCGCCGCTACGCCGTAGTCCCTTTTTGGATGCGCGAAACGATCGAATGAGAGAACCCGAATTAACACAGACACGCGTACTTTCATCAGCGGGTTGTTACAGCAAAGGGGAGATCAGAGGTCATGATAATTATACTTCAAAAGGCTTTTCTTTGAACCCCAAAAAAATGAAGAGCAAAAGTTTTACCTCGGCTTGTAGAGGGTGCAATGCGTTGGTTGGATGATCCATAGTCTCTGGCCAGTCCAACGAGAGCGTTTGAACGGCCGCAGTCTCCATCGACGAGAGATTTCATCCTTAAAAGAAATGGAGTATACTACTGATGTATAAGAGAGACTAAGAGAATGAGAGAGCAGAGAAAAAGAGATAGGTAATAATACAAAATATATTAGCCACTGTTATAGTGTGTTTAGAAAACGAGCACGGGGTTTGGTCAAAAGCTCAGAGGGTCAGAAAAAACATGAGGTCCGCCGCTAGGCATCCGGATGGTGGCAGGTTGGTCCTATCGGCTACATTTTGTTTGGCTCATACTGTTCTATTGTTTTTTTTGTTCTTACGAGACCCCCGTTGGAAACGAGCTATACTTCTTCTGAGTTGGGTGCAAAGGTAGCCTATGTGTGTATTGTATGTAACCAGAACTACCGAACTGAACTAATTGTAAACTGAAACCTTGGCGAGGTGTTTTTTTTAACCAAGCCCGAGTCATGGGTGATTCTCACAAAGTGTCACTCTATTTCTGTACTTTATTAAAAAGGTAGAAATCTCAATCAATGATTGCTTGAGGATATGGGGTCGTGCTGCCATGTGACGCAATATCTGCCAGTCCTTATCAATTGTTTTCCTAAGGTCAGGACACTAGAGAATTCTTGCTATGTAGTCAATATTAAACGATTTGCTTGGAGAGCAAAAATAATATTTGAGAAAAGTTCGTAGAAAATTTTCTATAATGAAACGAAAAAACCAAGTCCGGTTTTGTTGCTCAGTTTTGATGCAGCGATTTCGGTATAGAGAAAAATGTGGGCTCAAGACAAAAAATACTTACACACATCATAGAAATCAACAAAAGCTTGCAAAATGGTTTATTGAAAGTCTTTAGTGGACAGAGTGGAGTCAAATGGCAACAGATAGCTGTACATTGCACCCAACAACCAAAAGAAGTCCACTGATCCGACATTGGGAGCGCTCGTAAAATTATTTTCTACAGTAATTTCTCTGTACTGTTTCTAAAAAAAGTAAACACGAATCTATAAATGATCTATGATATCAAAAATTGAAAAAATACTTGGATGCGACATAAATGAACAAAATTGTCTTTTAAAAGCGGGTAGAATGTTTCAAAATCTTGCAACAAACAAAGAAAAGTATTTGGAATGAAGAGTGTGGAAGGCGGTCGACAATTGATAGCGACAATCGATTGAGACCAAAGGAGACTACACCCAGCGATTACTACCGAACGGGTCCTAATTGAAGGAAGACACGGCCGAGGAAAGCGAACGGATAGACATCGCTTTGTGGGTCGAGTCAGACATTCATTTGAAAACTGTGATCTCCTTTGTTAATTGTGGTCCTTACAGGAAACTCGATTCGAATTCCTTTGATTTGACTGGATCCTACTTTTTCCTTATATCCGACCAGTTTCTGTCACACACTTTCTCTCTCCCTTTGTTTCTATTGTTCTCTTTTTCTCATTCCTCTAACTATCTATTTATCTTTCTATCTATCTTACTTATTTTCCCTCCCTGTCTCTCCCTTTGCTTCTTTCTCTGTTCATTCTTTGGCTTGTTCTCATTTTCCCTCTCCGTCTCTCTCTCCGTCTCTTTCTCTCTCTCTCTCTCTCTCTCTCTCTCTCTCTATCTCTCTCTCTCGCTCACTCAATCTCTTTGTGTTTGAATACAAATGCCAATCTCAAAATGTACATTAAACGCAAACAAATGACGATTCCAAAATATTCTTTGATCACATCTGTGCGAGTAGTTCTCTCCTCAGTTTCTCTATGAACTTGGCCGTCGATTCGTCATCCTCCTCCTCGTCGTTGTCCTCCGATCCATGTCTCCTCCTCGTCCCTTCTCCCGGTCGTTTATTCCTCTGAGGACGGAGTGACTGTGACCTTCCTCGGTGCTGCGGGTGCTCACAGGAATGGCAACGCTGCTGAAAATACACAATATTCTCTTTCTTCTGATTTATCCCCTTTGCTGTGGATGTGTGTTGTCAGCAAAACTGCCCCAGGGGAAAAACAGAAAGTGCGCAAGGCCTCGAAGGGAAAATCCGCAGCTGATAATTAGAAAGAAATTACAGAAGACTGTTCCACACAGACAAAAGGGACGTGTGAACTGAAATTTTGCGATTTCTTAACAATTTGAAATAACAATTCTATAGATGAATTGAAATGCACTTTAGTTCAAGGGGAAATACTTTTATAATTAGTCTAGACTTTCTACTATGTGAAACTTGATATCTCCCGCGGAAATGACAATAACCTGGTGACCAAAGTGTAAAACTCGAAAAGTATTCAGAATTTGACTAATCTTATTGTTTTTCTATCTTTTTTCTCGTTTCCTATCTTGGTCACTTGTTTTCGTGTTGTCCATAAAAACAATATTCTAGCCATCTCGAAAACAGAGGCTATCGTATATTCCGTTTCGCGCGAAAACAGAAAATAATCAAACAAATAGTTCCGATAAAAACAGAACGTAGACTGAGACTAATTCTGAGGATTAGGAACGGACTGTGCATTCCGACGATCATTTTCACCTGATAACTCAGCATTAGAGGGTTGTTACAATTGGAAACCCTTGGGAATAAAGCGGTCAAGAGAGACAGAGAGACAGAGAGACAGAGAGAGAGACAGAGAGAGAGAGAGAGAGAGAGAGAGAGAGAGAGCATTTCAAATATCCTTTTACCCCTGTTGCAGTTCTTCAGCTATTATTCATAATATATCAACCAAAGGCTACAAATTTTCTTGCAATTGCGTTTCTGCACGGCAACACCTGTTTATTTATAAAAATGGAATTACTCAGAAATTCTACATAAATCTTATTTGTGAGCATAAACAAAGACAAAACAGACATTAGATGCAGAGCCTAAGGTTTTGTGCACAAAAACAGTATTTTCTCTGATATTCTGGGAAAACTCATTTTGTTTGGTAAATAAACAAATGTATTAGGCGAGCTGGGCATAAACAGAACTTAAAATAACTGGGATTCGGGAATTGTAGCCTTTGTGGCTGTTATGACCATAAGAGAAGCTGGAAAATAGCCTCAGGGGCTACTGTACGATTGAGTATTCGACGTCAAGTTTACTTTAGTAGGATATCATAATTAATGTCAAAGTGAAGGTTTGGAGAATGTTGAAATTCGTGGGAACTCTATTTACGTTCTCATTCAGTGTTTTCATTATTGTCTCACGTGAGAAGCAATCATGTTTTCCCATTTATACAAGTCAGAATGTGACAAGGGAAAGCATATATTTAGAAACAATGACAAACTCAAGAGAAACAGGAAATAGAGTTATTTCTACATGCAGTGACAAGTCATGGTGGCAGTGTTTTAGAGACCTGAGGTTTTCTTTGGCAATCACTTCAATTTGGAAATTGGAAATGTTTTGTGTTTGGGAGGATGACTCTCATATATATGAGCTAGGTTAACGAAACCTGAATTTGGGGTTTTCGTACCCCAAATTCGGGGCTACACCCGTTAAAGGTAGACAGTTGAACTGTGCCATCGCGGCGGGACCCATGGCTGCACCCACGGATTTTACCCTAGTGTTCTTAGTTAGAAACGAGCCCTATTTCGTTCAAATTTAAATTGTTGAATCCGTTTTAGCCATTTTCCCACCCCAGATCTCTTTCGTCGATTCGTATAGCTGTGTTTCCAAGTGCAGCAGTGGCTCATATTATCACGCGATTAGTTTTTTCTCGTTCGCGTGAAACAACTACGAATTAAAAAAAGAAAAGTACACTGCACATACATATCGTACTAATGTTTCTCAGATCACTCCCTTGCTTTATCACAGGGATACGGTAGAAACCATTCCAGACTAAAAAATTTGGTATAGTTGTTTTTCGCGACAATGAGATCTGTCTGTCTGACAATCACAGAGAACGAGCTTTTTCCAAAAATAGAACAAAAAACAACACGTTTCGAAAGAGCTCCGGAGGCTATTTACGAGATCAGCTGAGACGGCGAGTACGGAAGATCACGTGGGATTACGAGAGAGTTTATGGGAGAAGTCGACTTGAAAAGGACAAAAGGTAATGGAATCGGAGGGAAACAAGGAGACATTCAGGAGACAGAGAGATATTACTGGAAAAGAGAGACTCTTTCGTAGAACATTTGAGACTAAACTGGGCTTACACACACATACATACACACACACATACACACACATACACACACATATACACACACACACGCACACACACACACACACATACACACACATACACACACACGCACACACACACGCACACACACACACACACACACACACACACACACACTCACACACACACACACACGCACAATAGTAGAGGAAAGAGAATACGAACAAGAAATCCTAATCCTTTGTAACTGCTGATGATGAACAAAATTTGCTGAAACATCCTGATTTTTCACCCCGTGTCGTAAATTCCCGTTTACTACAACCGCCGTGGTAAAATTGACTGTTTTCCTCTTCGAAACCGGTGCTGACGCAGGTAATCACAGCTTCTATTTTGATTCTACAAACCGTCTCTGATGAAATCTGTTCCAAACTTTCGAACAACAACTGCCTTTTCCTGCTTTGATTTCTTCGTCCTTTGACTTAGTCATTAAGTTTCGCAACCCCACGTGCCATTTATTGCGGTGTCGTCAAAGTGGCGCTCGTAATTATCCGCTGGCCGGACGGTCGGTTCGAATCAAATTATCAGAGCAGGTGGTACGGAAATTGCAGGACAACAGGGTGGAACGAATCTAATGGATAGACTATAGGTTGAAATTATGGGAACTCTAATAAACTTATCAATCTAAGGTCTAACTTAGACCGTCTAAGAGCGGCCCCTATTGCCTTGGCCTCGGTAGTCCTTGGTACAAACATACCCTTACAATATGAAGAACATTAAGAACGCTATTTTGAGAGAAATTCTCTATATTTCACACTTTTGATATTCTTTCCACTTTCGAAATCTTTTCCCCTACTCACCTCATCTAATCCTGGGTTTGTGAATCTCCTCGGGACCAAATTCTTCAGTGGGTTCAGCGAAGGGGGTTGAGCCATGTCGACCACATGTCCCGGAAGGAGCTCATCCTCAGTTCCAACCGAAGTGTTGCGAGATTTGTACAAAGGAGAGGTAGAAAGAGGAGAGGAGTTGACGGCCGGATCCACAGGCACACGGCACTCGAGGGGATCCAGCTGAAAGAACTCGTTTTGGTAAGACCATAAAGAAAAGTTTTACCTGAATAGAAGATCGTCTTCTGGGGTAGGGCAGAACGTCGGTAGCTCCCATGGCTGCGTAGGGAAGTGGAGTCCGAGGGGCGTTCGCCTCGACCACGCCCACCGAGGACATGGCGGAAAACAGACAAGGGCGGCTATAAACGAAGAGAACGGGCTTCTTAAAAGTCAGTACAAAGCAATAAACGGAGGAGGGAATGGGGAGGAACAACGGAGAAAAGGGAAGTGATGTGAGTAGAAGAGTTTGAAAATGTAATGTTTTCGGAGAAGATGGATAGCGAAAAGGGCTTGAATGTTAGTTGGAAAGAAAGGAGGCGTTCCAAAAAACAAGGGATTTATGAAATGAAATGGTACGGCAAACTTTGCAAATGGCATTTGAGTGGTGTGCAAGTATACTTGCTCCCCAACCTTTTCTAAAAACCAAACAGAATTACCTGCTATTTTCGAGACACTATTTTGATGTGTTAATGAACAATTTGAATACATCCCTTATAATAAAACGCTACCGTGTGTGTCTGTGTGTATGTAGTGGATCAGCGGAAGTTCACGCGTTCATTTCCTCCCGAGAGGAGGGTGAGGTCGGCCGTAGGCCGAGTTTCACGTGCTTCACGACCGAAGGACGAGTAATGAATGGCCGTAGGCCATGAATCTGCGGCCGCAGGCCGCCTAATTGAGCGGCCGAAGGCCGTGTGTCGGTGCGGCCGCCGGCCGCAGACCAGGAGGGTGCGCGCCGTTGGCGCGCGTACCCTCCTGGTATATTAATAATTTCCCTAATTTCAAAGAATTACCGAAGCAAGATCGTGGGCAGTATATAGTCCTTGGTTCTAGAGCCTCCCTTAAAGGAAGAGGACCGCCATAATGAAAATCATCAAATCCATCAGGCAACGTAGACGAGAGATCGTTATTTTCAATGGTAAATGACCTATTTTTCTGAGTTGGGTGCTTAAGTTGCCTGCGTATTGTATGTACCACACATAAACGAACTGATTACGAACTTAAACCGAACTTACCTAATTGGGAACCGAAACCTTGGCGAAGTCTTTTTAACCAAACCTGAGTCATGGGTACTTCTCACAAAGTGTCAATCTTTTCCTGTACTGTATTAAAAAAGGTAGAATCTTCAATCAAGGATTGCTTGAGCCCCTGGTCTTTTTCGCGTTCCTCTGCCTTTAACGGCTGTTTCCGTCTATTCAAGCGAATATTAGACGCGCCGATTGGTTCAGAATTTTAAGGGGTTCAAAATATATGAATCCTGTCATATTCCTAAAGCCTTTTTTCCAGTGGTCATTGGGATCCCGTCGCTATAACCCATGAACCACCCGCGCGCAAAACAGAAAACGTGTCCAGTTAAGAATCACAAAAAATTGCGAAAATACTGCATTACCTTAGAATGACCCACTTTGTTTATTATTCAAACGTTAATTGTCCTTTGGAAAACAACCACACATCTGGTTTTATACTTCCGCTAGACAAACATTTAGTTAGTTTTAATGGAAAATATGTTTTAAACAACCAATGAACACTTTTCGCTGTGCACTGTGTAAGGGCATTCATTAGCTACGGAAATAAACGTGCAATTGTTGTTCCAAGAAGGAATGGCAGTTGTTGTTCAAAAAATTGGAGCCTCTTTCGTCAGAGATGGTTTTTAGACTCAAAATAGAAACTGTGATTGCTTGAGTCAACTCAGCTTCGAACTGGAAAACATTCGTTTCACAGGACAGACAGCGAATTTTATAAATCATGTTATTAAGGTCATGTTAATAGAATTTACAAACCATAAAGTTTTAATTTGAAAAGTGTTCCTCTTCATCTGAGATTATTCCGCCTTGTTGCCCGAATGTTGCCAAGCCAATCGAAAATCTCCCCTTTTCTTTGAATTTCTGCTGCGTGAAAGAATGTTTTCAATGCAGGTCGTGAATTTTGCGTTCGATAAGAAAAAGTTCCTGAACTTTTCCCGTTTGGTGTCCTGAAAAACAAGACAAACATCTGTCCCTATTAAAGGCAGTGTGTCACCAAAATTCGACCTTCTCAGAATTTAAAACTTGAGCTTCGCAAAATTAGACCTTTCGAAGACGATTTCAACAATGTATTTATTTTGTGAAAAATGTGTTTTTAATGCTTATATTTGGCTCCTCAAAGTTTTCCCGCGAAATTTTTGAACTGCAATTAGCATGCCGCTCTCTCCATTTCCAGGTCCACCCGTACATGCGTTCATTTTTCATGACACACTGCCTTTAACCCAAAATATCTGAATTTTCCATTTAGAGCTGTGATAAACCAAAGCATCACGCGACCAAATTGCCGTCTTCCGTGCCAAGAAGAGAAAACAATCCGATCGAAGCGCAAATTGCCATTTTCATAGAGAAAAGTCGCAATCAACTGAAATGTGTTTGAGCAACAGGAACAGAAATACAATTATAGAAGAGATTAACTGTGTTTTTCAAAGGGAAGGGGAAAACAAAGGGCGCAGAAGCACAGTCTCGCAGTGGCCATGTGCAACCAACAATATGGCAAATTGCTCCACTTGACTTAAATGATCAAGGCGTTCGAAAAACACGAACACATATGTGGAAAACACGCAGAGGCATTTATAATTCTGGAAAGGTCAATAATACACGCAGGATTAGCTAAATGGGGAATATGAGGGAAGAAAAGGGCAAATTCTTACATATATGGATCCATTCGTACACAGAGAGAAGTGAGTAGAGAAAGGGAAATAGCTCAGGTTAAGATGTTTTTTTTTTAAAGTTAATTAATGGTACAATTAGAGTGTATTCAAAGTTTTCAGGCCAAATATGAAGAAAGCGTATGCAACAACTTGTGAACAACCCTTCATGGGTGCTAATTTTGAGGGGAAAAAGTGGGTGCCAACAACTTGTTAAAAGAAAATTTACAAATGCAGTGGTTGTTTACAACGGAAAGTTTCGAAAACTCTTTTTGTCGGTGGACCGACTTCACATTCTTTGGGATTTATTGTTTGTTTCAAATTTTCATATAGCATAGTTTCCCATTATTTGTGCAGTTCATGGAATTCTGGTTGTTGTGCAATGCAAAATCCTAAACGCATTAGCTGCACTTTCCCAAAATGTATATAATCAAAACTAATGGCTGTGCACGATTTTTGAAAGGTAACTTGCAAGATTCAAGAGAAGAAGAGAGTACAAGGTGAAATAGATGGGTTTGCGGGATACCTCTCTCTCTCTCTCTGTATCTGGCGCCCTAACTCTATCTCTCTCTCTCTTTCTGTCTCTCTCTCTCTCTCTCTCTCTCTCTGTATCTCTCCTGCACTTTTCTATATCTGTCACTTATTTTTTTTTCTCTCACGGCAGTCTATAATAACCATTCTCCAGAATAACGGGGTTATATGCCCAGACAATGCAAAACCCATTGGTGGGGTTAGGCACTGTTTAGCTAAAATTAAGCTCCTAGGAAAATGGTTGGATGCCCTACCCCGTTTTAAAGGCAGAGGCCCACAAAAATGAAAATGGACCTGTTCATAGCGTAAGCGAGTGTCATTTTCAATGTTGAAATGCAGAGTTTTATGATTAGCCTGAACAGGCCTCCTCGTTCATTTTACGCGGACCTCTGTCTTTAAGGCTCAAACGAAGACTAGACTCGATACACTACGGCTCTCCTGATTTCTGCTATTTCAAGTTCAGTTCAAGTGTTCTGAGAACATTGTTCTCTGTAAGGTCATTTGAACTTGTACCCCCTTGAACTTGTTTCAAAAGAACATAGAACGAGGCTATACCAAAGATGTCCGTTTGCGGAAAGTACTGGCGTTAGGGGGTGGAAGTGATGAGGCAGTCGGTTGCCACGATACCGTCCCAAGGGATGGCCATAACGACCTGTTATCCCTGCCTTTCCCACTTCCCCGACACGAAATACTACAATCAACGTCAAGTTTATGTCCGAAGTAAAACAACATAACACAAAAGAGTGTAGTGAAACCCGTGTTTGGAGTATCAAACAGCTGCGGAGAGTGAGAAATTTACACAATTATCAATCTGAGGTTCCAGAATCGGCGGCTTCTAGCGTGGGCATATCCACAGGAGGATCAGGCGAGTGGGAAGCGGCCCTAAAACAGTAGAATTCAAGGAGAGTCAGATGAACTCACATGGCTGCGAGGAGTTCCTGTGGGGTCAGCTGCTTCGTACCCAGGATCTGGTTCTTAATCTCCTATAACAGTTTGTAAATGGGTGGATAAGGAGGAAAAACGAACCGAACGGCCTTCTGCAGTACATAATTTGTTCTTAACGTCGTTAGACGACATCGTGGAGGGAGCAATCAGCGGAGCGATGTAGAAATCACTAAAAAAACTCTGTTAAACCCCCTCCAGAATTATCATTTTAATACTTTTAGAAAATTCAGAAATTTGCTCAATATAAGCGTAACAGTGCAAAAAACCGACCTATCTGGTGAAAGAATATCGAACGCAGCTTGCTGAAGCCTGAGAACCTGGTTCGGAGTTAGAACGGCGGGCACGTAGATGAGAGTACTGAAATAACAGGGTTACGAATAATTGCTAATTGCCCCAGGCAACAGCCGAGGACCATAGCTAGCCGGGAATCGTAGACTTTATGGTCCCAACACGCAAGTTCCAGAAGTCGGCTGACATTTAAAAGTAAAAGTGTCAACATTCAAATTATATACTGCGTAACTAACCCCATCTCCTCTCCCTTGATTTTCTTCGCCGGCGGTGAACCGTTCGAAGTCACGGGCTGCGACAGAATGCTACGCAACGCCTAAACAACGAATTAGTCAACGAATTAGATGGTGCTTCCAACCTCGTCTCCACTGGAAACCTCCCGTTTCATAAGCATATGCGGTCCCAGTTCCTGTTCGGTCTCCGGTTCTAGAACCTTCCGAATGGCTCTGAAGGTCTGGCAGCCCTTCCGCAAACATCTGAAGAAAGGACTTTAAAAAGACTAGTGTATCTCTAAATGGGTCACAACCTGACACGGAACCGTGTCTAACATTCTTACGCTAATCAATAAAATAGTTAGAAATCACCTGTAAGCGGGATATTCGCGGATCTCCGACTTGTACTTGCTCTTGCGGTAACACATCTTCATAGGATGATCGCACAAATGACACCGTATCTCGTTCGGAACTTCCGTCCGGGACCCATTGTAAGAGACGATGTGGCTGGAGGGCAGGTCATTCGGCTCTGAAAATAGATTCCAACGACATTTCCAGATGACACTTACGGTGCAGCTGAGATCTTTGAACATTGAACGGAACCACGGGCGATTCGACTTTAACCGGGCCAGAAAGTCTTCTGGACAGCGCTGTATCCACAGAAGAACTACTCTAAGAACAAAAAATTAGAACGGAACTGGAGTAAACCCACCGGGAGTGCGGAAAGAGCAGAGGCGAGGGTGGGATTAAGCTGGGTGAGGGAGGCTTCAGTCTTGGGCAACTGGTTGAGGAAGGCAGCGGGTGAGGGAAAATTCCTCGACTGACCCATGGAACCGACGGGCCTCAAAATTGGAAGTCCAGAGGGATGGACCCTCGGCAAAGGCTTTTGAAGCGGCGACTGAACCTTCTGCGGAAGTTTAAGCAACGGAGGCTTCGGAGGACGAATGACACCAGACTGAGGTTGCTGTTTCGCATGGGAAGGGACTGAAAGAGAACAATTAATTAGTGATGCAACCTTCGAAAACGACATTAGCTGAGTACATAACAACGTTTAAGCTTGACTCAATAATCTACCCATTTATGTATTTTGTTTTTTAGAACATCTCTCAAATTCACAATCAAATGCCTTCACTATAAATAATCGTTATCAACTTACACTTGCTCCTGAGTGCATTTTGGGTTTCCTCCAGTTTTGGCTTCCAATGCGTATTCACAGGCGGCTGGTTGAGGAGATTCTTCAGCAGCGACTGCGTCAATTCATCGCTATTGATCGACTAAACAAAATATTAATCATTGTTATAAATTTATAAAAACCGTTAATTTTTATTTTTGCAAGAAAAAAAAAAAAAAAAAAAAAAACTGACCCCGTTTGGATTCGCTTCGTTGCTCTCGTCTTGTGGTACAGTCTCCTGATTGAACATCTAAAAATATATTATATTGAAACTTCATTTCTCTAAGGTTTCTACCAGTTTGCTTAATCCATATGTGATAATACTAAAAAATACTACTAAAACTACATAAAATTAAAAAAATGTATCGATCGGCCTGTGTGGCAGGCTGTAGTTTGATCGCGAGAACCACTTTGGCGCCAAAACTGGGAATGGCTCGCGGCAGCTCGTTCTAGAACATTTGAGAATTCTCAAGTTCTGTTGATTTCGGGTGGTTTTGGTTAAAAATTTATTTTTAAAAATGTATAAATGTAACTTGCATGTTTTTTGGCGATTTTAAACGGTCCCTTTACAGGTTCCCATAAACCGACTAACACCATGCCGCGACAGGAAGCAAAAAACGACGGCAATCTGCTCCAGTTATCCATATTTGTAAGTTTTAATCCTTTCTTTAACAAATTCGTAATTAGAACCAATCGCGAACACTCGACAAGCGTGACAGAACGGTTTCGCTGAAGAGTTTCTACGCCGCCGATGGGAATGACTCGGACACTAGTCTCAACAGCATTCTGTACGTTTTCCGCAATTATTTCCTAGCATTTCTCTCAAATTATGAATTAATGGTCTATTTTAGGAGCAGAGGCCACTCAATCGCCGGCGACTACCCCGTGGACAGCCAGGGAAAGTACCATGTGCCGAATGCTCCTGAGACGGGCAAGCGCTTCCGCAAAAAAGTCAAGAAGATCGTGGAGAAGGAGAAAAAGTACGTACCATGAGTAGGAGTTCATTGGGGTTGAGTGGCTTAGTATCATCTTCGTTACTTAGGTTTTCCGTGTTTGGGGCGAATGATATTTTCACCATCCTGAAAGGAGCAATTGATAAAATAGGAGAATAGAACGATATAGAAATGGAGGATGGGCGAAGACTGGATCAACGTTGAGTTGCAACTGGTTATGGACGGGGATTTGACCTAGGTCAAGGGAGTTGAACGGAACCAGATAAGCACGCGATCGATTGACTGGCTGCGAGGTCAAGAAGCGCGGGAAATGGGACAACGATGGAGTTTAAAACAAAATACAAGTAGGCGCGGTTATTTTGGACTAAATTATCCAACCATACGGGTTTACTTTGGAAATCAAGCGCTGCTTTAAATTATGGGTAAATACAGATTAATTGCGACGCAGTAATTTGGGTGGGCACAAATTAGCAGACTTTCCATTACTAAAGTTGGCAAGAACCGTAACGCTAGGCCAAAATATAAATACAATTGTTAGATTGGGTTTCTTAGCTGAATGAGAAAGAGCAGAAAATGTACGCTTTCGCGCTACAAATGTCGACTTTCACTTACTTATATCTGTATTTAACAAAATAGATCTACATGAGGGTGAAACGGTAGCGAACTCTCCATAAAACGGGTAAAAGAGGAAGTGGGTGTGTTGTTGGTTGGCTGTTGTATGCTTATGCGCTGTTCGGAGGTAGGTCACAGCGGGCGCTGGTCGCCGCCATGCAATAGTAGGGCACTTCGATCGATTTCGGCGATAGATCACGCAGCTGAGGGGACGACGCAATGTGCAATGACCGCACGAGGCCAATCCACTCCGCATTGGGATGGGTAGACTAATCATAAGGGCTTTTTAGACGGCTTTCGAAAAACGATCTGCGCCATTTCTGTAATCGTAATTAGGTCAGTCTCGGGTTAAACCATTCGAATAATGGTTGGGTACAGCCAGGTGGTAGGATGAGTCCAAACCTGTCATCTTCTTTCAGGCACATTTCGTTAGTCAAAATAGGGTGCATGCTCCCAAACTCTGGGTAGAAAATAAGGTTAAACCCACGATTTGGGGTGTACCACCTATGAACTATAATACATCATATGGTTATAAAATGTACATATATGGACATGAGGTGCTTGTGGCACCTATGTCCTCCGGTGTTTGAATGAAAATTGTAGCCAGAAGGAAAGTGGGGCTTACGTTGGCAATGATGCCCATACATTGTCAAGCTCCACCATATGGGGCGGTTGGGCCGTCGCAAATGTAAGTTTTCGGCAAATTTTGTTAAAGAAGAAGGCCTGTCGTGAATTTTCGAAACTTTCTGTAATAGAGGGGGCTGTCGCAAAATCGCCTCCCGCGGTGGGCTGCCCAGGTATGATGATGCCCCATTTGGGGGTTTACGTATTGAGCCCCACAAACGCTCGCTGTCATGTCATGGAAACGTGGGGGTGCTCGCTGGCTAAATGGGTTCCCTGAATTTTTGGATTAGAGAGTCCGGGAAAAGGGGAGTATGGCGCAGAGCTTCCAGAACTTCAATGTAGGGCATGAGAATTACTTTAACTCCGTTTTCAGCGATGTGAACGTCAGCGGAAACTCGGAGGTCGTGGTGGAGATGGCTCGAGGCACTGCGACTACGAAAGGAAAGAAGGTACTCCCCCTTCCTGCCAGATGAATGTACGATTCAGAATCTCTCTCGCCTGATTGAGTCTGCCATAGACGACCCCGGCAACCGTTCCATGCTCTGTGATCTGAAGTCGGCCACTAGCAAGCTGAAAGTGAGTCTGATCTGTTTAAATATCGAAACATTTTCTAGGGCGGTCGGATGAAGCTGTTCGCGGCTCGAACTGCGATCGAAGTGGAGCCGAAGCTTCTGGAGAAGTTGAAGATGCTTCCGCCGAAGAAATCGAAGCTACATCAGGTAATCGTGATTCCGCGACTGAATCACGCCCTCTGGCGGGATAATTAGCGCCGCAAAGGACAAAGTATAAGCAGCCATGTCGCCATCCAACTAATTACCAGTGGATTGTTATAACGTGTGTTGCAGAACGATGATTCCCCCGGAGTCTACTCCCTCCACGCGTCTCAGCTCATCGAACAGAACAGGATGGCCGTGGCCACTGGCTCAGCTACCATCAACCGTAAGTAGCACCTACCATTCCTAAAGAAAATTGTGCTTCAGAAGTATCGGATGCTGAGATGAAGTCTCTGGTGAACAAGTGTCGCACCGACTCTGCCCTCTCACAGCATTTGTTGTACACTCATAAGTCAGTCCCCATTTCTTTCACGCGGAATCTTGAGCTCAATCGACACTGAAACAAAATGTAGCGAATATGCGAAATACTCGCTATGGACGTGCCAAGAACAAAAAGACGGTTGATCGATGTGTGATGATTTCTTCCAGGTACGACGAAAAGTGGAGAAACCGCTACACGGACTACTTCATCAGTGACAAGAGCGAGAAAAAACTGGAGAACAAGCAGGGATGGGTGTTTCCGCTCAAGAGGGTCTGCACCCAGGTGCCTCTTCTCCTCTTTTCCTTAACTTTCTGGTTCAGTCCGGCCTGCCCTCCCGTTTCTTCACCGACAATCGTTTGGTTGGGCTTGCGGATGCCCGTGCCCAGGTGTTGTACATGCGACTGACCACTGCTCATTCGACCAGCGACTGGCTCATGACCGAAGGAGCCGACAGTGTCAAGTATCTTTATTTGTCTGTGCCCGCTAACTTGTATTTTCAGTAATCCCACTCTTCTGAACTACATGAACAGCCTCTTCGATCCGAAAGCCCTTCAGAGGAGACTGAACATGTACGTGGACCATGTACGGGCCGACCAGGACAAGGTTCTCACCGGCAAATGTGGGTTTCCCTGTTGTAATGAATATATCTGTGCTTCAGATTACAATAACATCAAGCTGGGAAAGAGGATGTTTGGGCCGTCGAAGAAGCAAATGTTCGAGAGTTCTATGATCGGCGGAATGGAGAGAAGGTAAGAATTTCTGGCGGCAATGAAATGACTTTGATCATTGCTTGTCAAGCTCTCAGTTTTGTTGTAACGCGGGCAAATTGCGCAGCAAATTGCCAAAGTTTGAGCGTTATTGACGCCCGAATCGCACGAAATACTGCAAACCACCCGGAAAATAAAGTCCGTTTCATTACAAACGAAAGTGCGTCAATGCGATTGCATAAAATATGTAATAATTGTTCGCTTTAAGACCTTTAATTATTCTTCTTTTTTCAGGTTCGAGATTCTGGACAACCAAGTGAACCACATGCCCTTCACCCACGACGTCTCCGACCAGTTCCCCGATAAACGCCGCAACCAGAACGTGCACTGCCGCGACTCCACCCGGGTGGTCCTTAGCTACCCGGCTGGCAGCAGCAGCCACGACTTTATCCACGCCAACCGGGTGTCAGGAGGACCCCTCTTCAACGAATTCATCATCACCCAGGCGCCGATGGAGAACACAACCGACGACTTCTGGAGGATGGTTTGGCAGGAGAAGGTGCCTTACGTGTTCATGCTAATGAGCAGGAAGGACGAGAAACGATGTGCCTCCTACTGGCCCAGGTTTGTTATTTTGTTTGGAACATTCTGTGACATAAAAGGGCTTAGGCGAATGGAGTCCCCGGCGATCGAGTGCCACGGACTGAGAGTCGAGAACACCGGAGTGGATCTGACCAGGGACCCGCTGTTCCAAGTGACCAACATACGCATCACGGGCCCTGATGGGGAAGAGGTAGAACTCTCTCTCTCTCTCTCTCTCTCTCTCTCTCTCTCCTCTCTCTCTCTCAATCTTCCTTTAGCACCGTCTGGAGCACTGGCAGGGCGATATGAACAATTCGAGCAACGTCTTGGCTCCTCTGAATCTCCTTCGCATCGCCCGTAACTGCAGTCGTCCCGTCGTCGTCCACGACCACTTGGGCATCTCTCGAGCGGCCTCTCTCGTGGCTACCGAAATCGCCATCTCCTGTCTCCTTAAAGGCCCTTCCTACAAGGTAACTGCCTCTTTTCTAAAATGCCATATTTCCCTTTAGCACCTGATCCAGCAGAGTGTGCAGTTCCTGCGTTCCCAGCGCGCATTTGCCGTCGAGACCCCGATGCAGTTCGTCTTCATCCACCGCTGCGTCCAGTACATGTTCAGAAACACGGGAGGAATTGTGCGTGGGATGGACAAGGACTATCAGAAGTGAGTCACGCATTATTCCTATATTATCTGTTTTAGATGGCTCAACGAGAGGGCGAAGAGAATGTTCGTCGACGATGTGAACGCTCCGGTAGGCAATCTCCTTTTCTCTAACATCTAACTTCAGATCCCTGGCTACCGTCTGCTGTCTCCGAAGATCGACCCCGACCTCCTCCGACAAGTCCGTCGCCCTGCCCGTCCCAACTTCCGCCGGTCAGTCGATTCTTTTAATCATTGGGTAATTATCCATTTTCAGAGAGGCTCCGGATGTGGTCGGCGAGTGGCCGCTGCCCCTGGATGAAGGCCGTCTCATCAACTTCTGATCTTTTTTTACATACTAACTGTTGTACATTTTGAGATTTGCCTGTGATACCAAAATCCCATAGCTGAGGGTTTGCCTGTATATGAAGTTTTCAATTGATTAGTTTTCTTGCATGATGCTGGGAAGCGAGTTTCCAAAATAAGGATGCGGTGCATTGAATACTTGAGTGAGGGATTGGGGTCTGGTAACATTAGCGCAGGCGGCTCCATTCGTTAAATGGGTTGGGCGCGTGAAAGGACGCGAGCGTTATATGCATTTATAGCCGACGACAAACGGGCATCATGCCAATATCGTTCAATTATTCTCTGTTGATGATAGATTAGCATAAAATAGTAATATCAACAGAGAATGAAGGCACAAATTGGAATGATGCCCGTTTGGCGGCAACTATAGCCGGCTAGGGCAACCGTGAAACATGAATAAGTCCAATTTAACCGCAAATTTAAAGCGATTTTGCCCAAGAAGGGGTCCTAGCAGTAGTTGCAAAGCAAAATTCATCACTATAATCGTTGTTTTAGGCGATTTGGGCGGTTTTGCAATGAAATAATACTGATGATAAGGAAGTCAAACTATACGTATACTCATCGCCCAACGACCTTTCTCGCAAATCTTTGACATTAGCATAACTTTGAGTAAGAAATAATTGAAAATTATGCAAAAATGTGAATGTGTAGCTATGCCATTATTCATTCTAATTAGCTTAGATTCGCAGGTAATCGAAATTTCCAAAAAGGCCCGAGGAGTATAATAATCGGTCGATAATCGGAGTTACCCCAACGCCGCGAGGGTCGTCCACGTTGCTCTCGTTTGTCTGAATGGTTATTTTAACTGTATTCCGAGTAGTACATGATAAAAATGCCATTTTTGAAAAAGAAACAATTACATGTGCCAGTGTTTTATTGTACAAAGACGAATACAACGCTAGCTACATGAGAAAATCCTCATCGATCTTTGTTCTCAGCTGGACCCTCTGTGTGTCGTTCATTCCTTGAGCGACAACCTCAATTTCAGCCACCAGTTCAATGTCCCTCAGACGACAGGAGTAGTACCGTAACAGCTCAACTCCTTTCTAAAGACGTACTGTAATCATCAACACTGACATAAACCCACCAAACAATTGGGCTCAGTTTCAATTATAGGGAAGGCGAAGGAGCGGGAATCCAGCTGATCGGGAGAGGCGCAGGAAGTGCCCTCAGGCGACCAACGGCCATCACGACAGAAGAGGAAAAGACGGAAGAAGTGGGAAGGTGGCTGGCTGTAAAGAAGTCCTATTGAGAGCCGGGGAAATTTCACCTCTGGTCGGAATCGGCCAATCCGTTTCTATCCCTGTCGACAGCAGTTCCGCTGAGAACGACGGCCCTTCCGTATTGTTTCAGAAGAACTTTCAGGAACTTTTCCAAAGTAGGGAATACTTCTGAAGACGATTGAAAAGAGCTGTTCCCAAAAATACCGTTAATAAACACTCCGGTTAAAGAACTCCGAAGAGAAATGATATCCACACTCGGGTCTGCAGCTAGAGAAATTCCTTCTCCACATTTATCATTTTTCACTTCTACCGTACACCTGGGAATCATCTTTCGGTCGATCACTTCGACCACTCCTTTGGTTGTACCTGAACATCCTTTTTGTTATTTAGACGGGAGCAAAGCTCACCATTCATATGCAAAATACCCTTTCCACATAAAGTCTTTGCCGCATCGTAGCAAAAAGAACTGGAGGAAAAGAGTTCGCTAACTGCCAGTTGTTCACATTTCTCCACTTGAGTCGAACAACAAACCTCCAAATCCGAAGGTGACGAGCACTTCCTAAATAATTAAGTTCTCCATTTCTAACTACGCTCACTCGATTGGAGAAAGAGGAGCTCTCCTGCGACTTGGTCTCTTCTTCAGTGCGGCATCCATTGTCCCCACTGTTCCATTGTTACTCACTGTGTTTGGATCGATTCCAAGCAAATCTAGTCAATATTGAGAAGACAAGTCCTCATTAGTTACCTAGCCATAGATTGAGGTATTCCACATTTTGGAACGGAGGGAGCACAGCCCCTTGTTGGAACGAAGGCCCCGTCGCGAAGAACATGGTCTGCACTCCTTTTGTCAAGTAGTCGTAGCCGTGACCTCCAGTAACATTCTTATTAAAGCTTGGGCTGAAAATTGATTAAACAAATAGTGATTAAAAATGCCTAATCCTCACTCTGAAATGACTACACCAGGTCGTCCCTCAATGAGCAACGGGGAGATCCTCTTACTATTCGAGTGGTGATACCTCAATGGCCTCGTTTCATCCGTTGACAACAAAAAGTCTGAGTTGTTTTCTGTACATTTCTCTGTGGCATTAGATATGAATTCGTCTGAATAACGCTCAATTCCATGGAAAAGCCCCATTTACCAATAACAGGTTGCTCCGCGTAGACCATGCCAACAGTTCCTCCCACGAACTGCTGTCTCGTCTTGATCAAATCATCAATATAAATCACCTTTTCTAAATATTGCATACCTAAGATGCCGATTTAGGTCAAAAGGTTCATTTTCCTACCATGATCGGAGACGAAGGCAAAGTTAACGCAGTTGAGGAGACCGTCATCGGCCATTTGTTGGAGGAATCTGTTTATCGCATTGTCCATTTCTGTCACCTTTTCCCTCAACTATATTTACAGTTTTCAAGTAATTCTAGCGAAGCCTACCTTTTCCCTTTTTCCAAATTCCTTGCTGTTCTTTGGAACCATATTCCCGTGTCCAGTGCTGTCAGGCTCGTTGAAATAGGTTAGGATGAGGCCGGGACGTTCACTCTCCGGCAGAAGAAGCCAGTTTCTCACCTGCAAAGTGAACGTTTAAAAATGAGTCCTGTCGCTAACGTACTGTATCCATTCGTTCTTGCAATGGAACACTGATGTTGTACGCGATGGCGTTGCACGGGTAGCCATGGTTGTTAAAACTCGACAAAGGCCACATGAAGCAGTTGGCCTTGCCTCCTGTCAGCCTTCGGTAGATACTCCAAATCTATGACGAAGATAAAGCAATATTGATCGACCGACCCACCGGTTCTCCCAGAAAGTACTTGTCATTTTTCGTTTCTCCCATCCACTCGACACCTTCTGGGTTCAGGTCCTTGTCCCAGAAACTGTTACTCACTGAAACAGTTTCATTGAAAATCCTTCCCCTCAATGGAATTCAAAATTTGCTTTGCGAGTGATTAGAAAAGTGGTCACACCATTTAGGCTTCTCTCCGTGCAAGCCGCCTTTACTCTGCGTCTTCGCTGCTATTTTCGCCTGCGTATCTCACGAATGCTGCATCAAGGCTGTTTTTGGAAGGATTCCATTGTGGCGACAGCTCTAATGGGACCGTTAGGGGCCTTTTCGAATTGGACAGTATGCAAATCAAGTCATTTCAATTGAAATAATTTTCCTGAACACCGCTCCAGCCAACGGTTACGCGCAAAATGCTTGCCAAGTCCTCATTAGCATGCGATTTGGAAAAGGTCCCTGACGAACCCTTATAGTTGTATTTTCTCGCATTTTGGCCGACATGAGCTTATCTGTATTGTATGCATTGCGTTTCTGCTTTCAGAAACGACCCGAGTTGAATGAATTATGACAAGAAACAAATCAAGCTTTACAGTTCCAAATTATGCATTGCAATATTTTCGTTTTCACAGAACTTCAGAACTTTTGCCTTGCTCATTAGAATGCGTGGCCGCGCATCTGACGATTCATTTCCTAAAACCGCATCGCGAAAAATGGCTACCAACTCGAAATAAAAGCATTTTTGCAATAGTTTCCCACCTATTCCATGACTTTCGCTGTATTGTCCAGTGACGATTGAGTAATGATTGACAAAAGTGCTGGTGGGATAGGATGGGAACACCTTTTCCGCCCTCACTCCGCAGTCGCCAACCTTCTTCAGCCACTTCACCCATCCAGGCTCATCCAGGTAGTCCCTTTTAAAGCCATCGAACGAAATTATCACCAAAGGAGGCTTTGAGTAACTGAAATTCTTTATTATAGCAGACAAAGAGGCCTACCCGTCTATTGAACACGTGGCCGAACAAGTAGCATTGTCTGACCATATGTGAGCCTGGGTCTCCTGATGCTGTAGCCTCTTTTTAATACCACGGACACCCTGTGACATGATAATTGACAGAATAAAGATATTCCAACCACTGTCAAAACCAAAAGAACTGCAAAAATGGCGATTGCGTACCAGGCCAAAGACCTCGTCTCTTTCACCGGCTGGGCTTTCTGAAACTTGTGGTTATTGAAGTCTTGGTAATGGTTTAGTAGGCGGCTACATGGAAAATTTTCTGATGGGTGATATGAAAAATGAAACAGCGGTCTCCGTAACAAAGTCTTTTTTTAAAGTACCTTGGTTATCCTAGCCGTCGGAATTCCCGTTTGATTTGGAAACGGAGGAGGTGGATTCTGATGGGGAATATTCATCTCTCCTTTCAGGTTGAATCCGGGGAGATACTCAACGGTTCTTGTGAAGAGAAGACGAATGAATGATGAACGCATGATTCTCTAGGATAACTACATTTGAACATTAAGTTATAGTCTAATTAAGTTTTTTAAACTGAACGAAACTCTGTGGGCACTAGCATGTCAATGTTCCACGAACCTTGGTATAGCTGTCGCCAAATTGGAATCGTGCCAATAAAATTAGAATGTTACAATGATGCTCTGTTGATATGGGAAATTCGTAGTCTAATCATTGTCGACAGAGCCAAACCGAAATCTTATGCTAATTGCGGAAAATGCAAATGATGCTCGGTCGACCATGATTCGACTATGAATTTCCGATATCAACAGAGCATCACTTGAACATTCCAAATTCAATTTTGACGACATCTATATCTTAGGAATGGAGAGGGGGGTTGAAATAAAAAAAAAATCATTTACAATGTTGATTGGATAATTAGGCACATTTTTTTCTCTCAAAGAAGGTACAATACCAGCTAAAACGTATGTCATCGGAAAATAGATGGTTCGAAAGGGCAGAAAACGTTGCATTGGGCTTCGTGTTTTCATTACGATTTACAACATTTTGCTCAGTCGTAAGAAATCAAAATTTGAAAGCCTGGCAGTTTTTCTAAGACATTTCAAATCTTAAGAAAACCACTACCTCGCTTCGTTATTGCTGTAGAAGAAAGTTTTGCACTTCTCTTACCTTTTTATAATGATATGTTTGCCTAAAACCTCGCCATTTGATTCTATTCGCTCGTAGCCAGAGCAAAGAGGACTTCTAACCATGCTGCCCTTGGTCTCTTAGCGTCATATCGCCCCTTCCTCCTCTGTTTGTAAATAAGCGAGTAAGTTGCGCCCTTTTACGAGCGTCGCCCTGCATCCCAAAACAAGTCTGTCGTGCATTTGAGCGACGGCAGTCATTTTACGCACCCGAGTGCGTGAATTCTTCCGCCAAGGACACGCCGCAATTGGCATTTTTCAGTTGTTTAACGCTACGGAATGTCTCTTTTCCCTGATTATCCCAGACGTTGTAATGACTTCTCTCACCGAATGAAGTCTTGTCTAGGCTTTGAAAGCCTATTTCGATTACTCCATTGTGTTATTGGTTGAAGAAATGCCCTCGTTGATGTTTGGTTCCCCTTCGTTTTGATTCTTTCCCTCGTGACCACTTTTCTTCAAAACATAATCCATTCGTCCTTCTGTTTACTTAAAGTGTAACATTCCTTTGTCGAACAAAAACAAATGCCAATTTTCAAATCACTCCCTCAATCTCCTGAATCGTTTTCATCAGGCTCAATGATTAAGTTTTATGTTGAAAATGTATTTCCGCAAATCCAAGTTTCAATGACGGGAATGTTTCCCTCCGTCGCCTGCCATTGTGGGTTGTTTGCTGCCGGCGGCGTCCTCGACCAGTTCCCACCTCGTTTTTCACTCTCTCACGCTGACTTAGACGCTCACTCATTTCTGCGAGGAAAAACTGTAGAAACTCACTACTGATGGGCCTATGCAAACAACACTTTGTTGTTTTCTACCGCTCCTCCTCTGAAGGTTCAACCGCACCGCCCGCTGTTTCTGTAACACACACACACACACACACACACACACACACACACACACACACACACACACTAACACACACACACATACACACACACACACAAATACACACACACACACTAACACACACACATACACACACACACACACACAAATACACACACACACACACACACACACACACACACACACACACACACACACAAACACATCTGCCACTCTAATGTCTCTGCTCCGTGCTTTGCCTGTTGATTCGCCGTGTCTCCATTGTTCCCAGTAGAAAACAAACCGTCGATCGTAAAACGAAACAAAGTGATCCGAACGTTCCAGGACCCATAAAACTAATGTTTCTTCGTGATTGTGTCACCTCTGCCCCACGCCTACTGATCGAACCGGTTCACTTTGATTGTCTTTCACGGTTCGGCTCATTGCCACGTTGTCCGCCACGGACCTTTTGCTCTCTCAATCTGTCAATAGGAAATGGATTTCACAAACAAACTCTGTCGCGTGTTAGATGCTCAGGTTGTGTGTGATAGCGTTTGTTTTGCCTGTTCGGTAGCGAATACAAAAAAAGAGAAAACCTCATGTTGACAGCATTCGTAT
The DNA here is from genome assembly GCA_964057215.1 of Oscheius myriophilus. Lineage (NCBI taxonomy): Eukaryota > Metazoa > Nematoda > Chromadorea > Rhabditida > Rhabditidae > Oscheius > Oscheius myriophilus. Next base: position 14,128,652 of record OZ059903.1, read on the forward strand.
TGAAGTGCCTACGTAGTTTGTTTGATTGCTCCTACGAAGTCATAAACAAGTTCAGTAGCTATGACTTTTAGTATTTCAGCGGGGTTTTTCACTTTTAGTCAATGATACTCCGATTTGGCTCCTAACGTTCGCTGAGTATTCTATGTGCACCACCAAACCACGCAAAACTCAACGTACATCACCATTTCGTTTTACCTTAACTCTTATGAAACCACTATTGCGAATGACGAATTCGCGTGTGATGTAGTTCTGAAAGGGTCTATTTCTTCCATTGTTGCCATTCAATCCCTTAACATTTCGTATTCCCTTCCCTGTATTCATCTGTCTCCCAATGTTCCCTTCCTTTTACAGGTGTGTTTCATAAGTTATAGCATAACCAGCCGGGTGTCATGCCTATTGCCAGCCGGCTGTCGGTAGCCGTGATTCGGCGCGAAGTCGTAATGTTTTGGTGTCTTCTCGCTGTTGTAGGCAGCCCTGTTTTCTGCCAGCCGTCTTCCTCCAGTGCTCCGTGACAGCCGGGAGTAGCCACCGATAGTCCTTTCACAGTTTTCATCGAGTTCAAAGTTCTAGTGAAACTGAGCTTCATCATGTAATTTAGTGCCAAAGGAACTTTGTAAGATTTGGCTACTAACCTTCACTGAGTATTCTACGTGCACACGTAAAACACAGAACATCGCCACTTTGTATAAAACCAATCGGGTTCGCGCGCCTACGGCGCGCACCCTCCTGGTTGGCGGCCTGCGGCCGCAAAAACACGCGGCCTTCGGCCGCTCAGTTAAGCGGCCTGCGGCCGCAACATTCGTGACCTACGGCCACTCATTACTCGGCCTTCGGCCGCGAAAGTGACGTTAAGTACGTCTAACTCGGCCTACGGCCGACCTTCCCCTCCCCTTCGGGGGAAATGAACGCGTGTACCTACGCTGATAGACAACACACACACACACACACACACACACACACACACACACACACCATAGCGTTTTGTTATATAAGAGGATTTCCAACATTTAGGTTTAGTAGCAAAAAATATTACGCTGTCTAAGCTAAGAACAGCTTCTTGAATGTTTGGAAAATAAGTATTTCAATTTCATCTACATTATTTAAACGTTTTAGAAGGCATTAACTATTTATTAGTGAATTTTAAATATAAAATAACCCTAAGCGCATTAATATCTGTCAAGAGCCGTCGACCTCTGATGTCCTCGGACACAAATCGCCCGAGGCGTAAACACGGCGACCCGGAAACGCATCGATCAGAGTGCGTCGCGGTCGCGTGGCGGTCGTCTGGCAGTCGTCCAAGGCTAATTCGGGATGAGTGCCAGTTCGGTTCGATAAGTGCGAGTGGCGTAACGCTTTTTGCGGCGTCCAGCTGGGCGACTGGCAACAGCCGGCTGGCAGCGAGCCAGCTAGCGACAGCTGGCTGCAGCATGCATAATCCGCGGAGAGCGCCCGCCCCGATTTCTAATCCCCTCCCCCGAAATGTTTGGGTCCCACGGGGGAAAAAGTTTGTTTTATTTTTGAAAACCTTGAAGAAACGCCGGTATTCGTACTCATTTTGGAGTGTTTTCGCCGCTTTGTTTGCTTTCTCCGCTGCTCAATTATGCCAATTGTCTGTGGAGAATTCGCTACGAATGCATCAGTTGAGGCCAATCCCCTTCGAATTCAATCCAATTCTCCGGTTTAAACACAAATCTCCCCTTCTTGAAATGTATTTTTACGTCTTCTGCGCCGTGTTTACTCTCTCGCTGTTTTCCTGCTCCTTGACCAGTCTCCATTGCAAAACAGCCACGCCCTGCAGCCTCTCCAACAACGAAAAATAAATGTACTTCCTGGAGACAAAAGATCCCGCTTTCCTCTCCTGCCACCCGGCTGAGGGCTCGGGTTTCACGCACGGGACTTGGCGCCTTCAGCGCTACTTTAGTACGAATAGACACCAGGCTATTCAATCTCTAGTTGAACTTATTTTTCCTACTTGGAAGCCAATGTTTCGTGAGAATGTCATTTATAAGAAAAGCTTTTTACTTGGAAAATCCAAAAGGCACTATTATTTTACAATACTCCGCCCGTTCTCCTTTTTTGGAAACCCGCCAACATGTGAGTGTGCAAAATAAACACACCCAGAGAAAAACCACTTTGTTTTTCGTGAATTTCTGCGGATTCGTACAGCACATAGTGGTGAGATAGTAGAATGTTAACATACTGCAATTTTCATTGTCTGGCTTCAATTGCTGGGAAATTTCCTAAAAAAGCAAAATAACTTTCTAGGTACAATACTCAAACATTGGCACAATGTGTGAATTTCACTCGAAGTAGAAATGACTTAAAAAACCATTTCCCAAAAAAACTTTAAGCCCATGTGGTTTGCATTAGAAACCTCAACGCCCCGATCTCACATAAATTCCTTACACTTTTTCTCGTATAGCGAAAACTAAGCAGAAACATTACTCCGACTGAAAGGATTCTTGTTTTTTTTCTGTCTGAAAAGTTGCTTATTCATGGCCTAAGTCCTCTTCAAAATGAGTCAGACGAGCTAAGCCGTCAGTCATTCCTCCGCCATTCATATCCATTCGATGGCCGCCATGACAATGACAAATTACACCCGAATTCGCTCGTTTCTTCTGGAATTCGCCGAAAATTTACAAATTTAAAGTTAAAAGGACCCAAACTTTATCGTCTTTTCAAGGAAAAGAAATTAAATATCCAAGTAGTAAACCCATCGCTTAGGTACCCTCCTGAGATGCTTGTTTCAAGTGATTTCTCTTTAATTGGGGTTATTCCTCTTCACCTGCGCTGGCAGGACGCCCGCCACTCAATTTTAATTGTTGTTAAAAAACCTTAGTATATATATATTCTTGCAGAATCAGAAGACTCTCAGCATTCAAGCAGAAGGCCTTCAGAATTGCGTTTTATTTAAAGGCAGTGTGTCGCGAAAACACAGATCTCTCTAGTTTTTACATAAAAATGTGATCTTTCTTTGCTGATCCCGAAAACTGTAGTATGTTGGGTGGAAATTCAATTTTAAAGTCAGCAGGAAACTTTTCCCGACAATTTTTCAACTGGTGATTAGCATGCGACCACTTTCTTATGATGAGGGTCGATATCTCACTTAAAGGCAGAGGCCCACGTAAAATGAAGAGGGGGACCTGTCCATATTAATTAAAAAAACTCTCTGTATTTCACCATTGAAAATGACACTCTCTCGCCTACGTTACGTCATGGATAGGTCCATTTTCATTTTCCTGGGCCTCTGCCTTTATGCCGTGTGTGTTATAGGGTATGGACCCTATAGCCCAACTTTTTTTAGTGACACAATGCGTACCCAATCTTCTAAGAGTTAAAATCGTCTAGAAGACAGGTAACTCGGGTCAGTTCAAAAACTGAACTGGACGTTTTCCAAGCCCGCCCTGTTTTCAGCGTTTGGACAAACAGTCCCGCCACTATACGCGCTAAAATCCCACGTGTTCATTGCAAATCGTTGCCTTGGCATTTTGCCAATGCTATTCATGGCGGGATCAAGGCAACCTATAACACTTTGCTCTGACTTTTGGCGGTATCCCAAATCCTCATTGTTAGAACCAGATAGAAGAAGTTGCGTAGAAGACAGAATAGTTACGGCTATAAGAAATCATCACACTGTTTAGTTATAAGACCCCCATGTTTAGACCTCTTCCATAAATGCCTCTTCTGCTAAAATTAAGGTAGATTTCCATAGTCTGATTGAAATAGCGCCCCTAAATGCTCCCACCATGGACGCACCCCACCCAAAATGTATGCGGTAGCCTTCTAGAACACGTAAACCATAAATCGTGTGGTTTATGTTTCTCTCACTCTTTTTACGTGTTTTGGTGCATCGGCTGGCACCAATAGCCATTGCGTTCTGACAGCTGTTCCTCTTTGTTGCACACATGTACGCACACTTTCTTTCTTTCCCCTAGAGGCGACGAATATTCCATTTGCCTCATTTCTCCTGTGCTTGTCTCAATTTCCCAATCTGCCTCTGCCTCCATTGTTGTGCTGTGGATGGTGTCACGTGCCATTGAGGCCCAAATTGCATTTTCGCCCAGATTTATTGTCCTTCGCCGATCCGTTTTATCCGTTTCCGCCATTCCCGTTTGTTTCCCTCCGCTCAATCCGGTTGTCCTCAATTAACATGGCGTTCTGGCTGTTTTTGTTTTTGGAACACTCACTTTCATCTCGATTTATGGCCTTTTCCACAACAAGAGAAGGAATGCAATGCGACATCACGCACGGGCTGTAACACTGGCAAAGGGGGACTACAACACACGAAGGGATGCCTTCATCAACGTTCTTTCATTTTTGATTACAAATAATTTTAAAATTTGATGATATAATAATTGAATCCTTATAAGTCTTTCTGATGTTGCCTGCCTTTTGCATTGACTTTACGAACAAACTCTCCTGAAAACTGGAAAAAAGTATGCTCGGCTAGCAAAAATGGTAATTTTCTAATTTCTCACCTTGCTATATCTTCGGCATTTCTTCTTTGACCAAAAAGGACCACGCCGCTTTCGAAAACCATTATTGTTGATGTTATAATTGGTTATTCGAATATCAATATAATTCAAATCATTTCCAAGCACTGCCGAAGTAGGATTTGCGGCTCACATAACCAGGGTGAAATCACATTTTGAAGCTTGGCCTTTCCACGCAAACGTTTTCCTGTATGAACACTTCCAGACAAGGTTTTCAGGGTAGTAGTAGTATTTTCGGCTTTCAAATGGAATAAATGACATCTATATCGCAAAATTTGACATATTTTCACTTACTGTAACATGACAGTTTATTATATAGTTCTGCCATATCACCTCTAAACCTTCTAACAATAAGATCACAAAATTATCAAAGAAATTTTAATTTAAAAAAAGCTTATACTTTTGAAATGAAGTGTAATAATACTCCATAGCCCGTAATCCTTGATTCTTCCCTGGAAATTCACTTTTTCGTTCGTGAGTCTTCCGACGTGTAGGTAAACAGTTGAAGAGGGTAACATTGTGTCAATTCAACCCATTCGACCCCATGATCTCCGAAACGAATGTTCTCATCGTACACAGGTAGTTTATTCGAAAATATAAAATACAAAATGAAATATTGTAACTTCATTGTTCTGTGTGGATGTTAGGTCTCCCGACCGAGTGTTATTCCTCGTGGTTGCACTCTTCCTTCGAAAACAACTCGCCTTCCTTTCGTGCCAGCTGACTTTTCTCTCGTAAACTATTCTCTGATCCTCTCTCAAACGCTTTTCTACGGAGCACACATGCTTAAAAAAGTTTATAAAGTTTATTTTTGTTTTGTAATTGTCATGTTTATCAGATGAATGCAATATGAACAAGTTAAATGAGTCAAAACGTTTGATTCACAAATTTTTGATTGAATATTTGAGCCAAAAATCGCTAAAATCCTGGCGGAACCCAAAACTGAGAATCTTTAGGCGTTGGCTTGTCTGTTGAACAGGTTACTAGAAAATTTATTCGTTTTATTCAAACACTCAGTGTTAACATGTTTTTTTTAGAAACCTTAGGTACATTCCTTAAAATGAACTATGAAGTCACCATTATTGCAGTGTAAGAATCGTCAAAAAATGTTTTGAAACATTTTGTTTTTGTGCTGACTCCCTCGAAAACTTACGTTTTACCAAAATGTAAATGTCTAAAAACCGGAAACAGGCGTTCTTGCTGATCCCGACGCTGGTTTGTGCCGTAATTCTTCGGAAAGGGCGGACCACGGGGTTCATGCTTGTCTTCCGTGTCTCATAGTCGAAATGGCCGTGGGCGTCTTTGTTTGAGTTTTCGGTCGTTTCGCACTGAATCAGTTCGCAGCCATGGTCCGACTCTTCCGCACCAAAAGCGAAGTCTCCGTCAAAAGTATTTCGTAAGTACTATGGAGTATTTTCTCTATTATTTGTGTTTGGAAAGCCAGGAAATGCGAATCTATTTTCTTTCCTCTTGAACCTTGAAGCTCACTTAAAGGCAGAGGCCCACAAAAATGAAAATGGACCTGTCCATAGCGTAACGTAGGCGAGAGAGTGTCATTTTCAACTGTGAAATGCAGAGAATTTTATGATTAGCATGGACAGGTCCTCCTCTTCATTTTACGTGGGCCTCTCCCTTTAAACTATAATTTTTTAAGCAAATCTCTGCAGCGATAATAAAGGGGCCTTAATTTTGTTAATAAGATATATTTTGGATTTTTCTTCATCTTTCTCTCCTTAAACTTCGCATTATAAAGTTTATTCCGTATTTTCAGAAGCGTCAAGCTCCCGCAACACCTGCTCGTAGGAAGAATGAGCGAGAAGAACTTTGTAAGTTTCCTGAAGTACGAAGTTGTTCGTGATAGATTTGTCGTTTTAAACCAAACCGAAGGCCTCGAAACCACATTCTGATTGCGTCGTTAGGGCATCATAAGGAATCTTAACACACATATCCTACTTTTTTTTACCCTCTGGACCACAAGTGTGGTTTGAAAACCGTTGGGATGGTCGGTGCCTTCTCCATGTACCTGTTGACAGCATTCAGGTTGAGTATTCTATGATCCTGTCTTTTATCGCCGGGATATAGTTTTCTGGAAGCCCACAAAAATGGACCAGAGGAACGTTGATGAGAAATTTTATATAGCCGTCGCCAAATCAGGCTGTTAAAAGCCGCGTTTTCTCTGCGTCTGCACTGCTCGCACGCTATTTCCGCCTGAGTATCGCACGGTTGCTGCATTAAGGCCGTTTTTGGCAGGATGTTCGTTTGGCGACAGCTATACTTCCAAAGTTGAAATTTCAGACAGTCCTAATTAAATTTCACGCGATAGGTTCCGTAAAAACTCATATAGCAGGCTACTTCGGCCAAAAATAGGCCACGTCCCGTTTGTTGACATCTATTTTGTGGCTACAATGGATAATTTTTTTGAATATCAACAGGTGTGTGATCTCGACCATTTCCAAGATTTGCCAAAGTATAGTCTGTTTCCAAATAAAGGTCGGTTACTTTTGAGCCGTCGTCGTTTTTGCTCCTTTTTAAACACCAACGATTTGAAACATTGATGTGAGTATAAATAAAATATGCGAAATAGCACAGTAAAAGAGGAGTGCGCAGACAAATTAGTAATCGCGGCGGGACCTAATGTACCATCCTTTGTGCCGTTTTTAGGAAACACACTATAGAATTGAAGGTCACGATATTTCAGGGTCCCCGTATTTATGGGTCTGCCCTCCAAGCTTTGGTGGTCATTCAGTAGACACCCACCATTTCTCAAAAGTTTTACGATCCTGAAGAGATAAGTAGGGCAGGCCCGTTTTTTAGCCATCGTTGATTTTTCTGTGCAGAGAGCAAATGGTTTGTGATCAAGAGTTCCTTAAGCTCCACTGAACATTAACTATTGCAAGGACGGCTGTGAAAAAGGCCATGTTTCCTCTAAGGAACTAGGAGGATAAGAATAGTTTCGCTTTTTCCAAACAAAACTTAGGGTTCCCTGGTTGACGAGTCTTGGAATAGAACATGTTTTTTTAAACAGGCTTTATCAAGATCAAATAATATCGTTCAGCTGTGCAATATATTCAAAACAAACGCAAAGACAAAATGGACATAAAACATTTCTGCGTTTGAAAGGCTTGTGTGCATATCGCTCAGTGGTCATCTACTTCGGCTAATTTGGCTTCATACTCGCGCTGAGTAACCTATGTTGCACGCATAGAAACAACATCAAAACAGTTGTGCATCAGCTGTAATCTCTGATGCCCTTTGCCCTCTAGGCCCCTTTGCTAGGCCCTTTTCCTACCCATTCCTTCCATAAATCGGGTCTCCTTCCCGGTAATCCCCCGCCCTCGGCGTTCTCTCTCGCGGGGGCGGTGCCTCCTCCTTCGCCCGGCCGTTCCTCGCCAACGTCGCCGGTTCATGCCGACGCTTTGGCATTTTGCCAAGTACATTGTGAGTCCCAAGGGAATGACACGGCGTGTTTGCGTAGTTGCGAAACTCAGACACCACCATTTTTGACATTACCTTTTTCAAACAATTCTCAAAAGCGACTGCAAAATGAACCACTTCGACAAGTTTTATTGGAGACCTGTGAGTTATTAGTTGAGTTTGTCTTTTGACATATTTCCGTGTAGAGCATCCTCTCACAAATTCAAAATAGCATCCTGAAGCCTCGATGTAAAGCAAGAAAACAGTGCCTAAAATAATCACTGACTAGCTATCTTTGTTCTAGCGCAAATGTTGACTAAAACCATTTTTTTAAAAATCAGTTTTTAAGTGTATTTTGAAGGGTAGTAACTTTAAATACGCCTTTAGTAGAAACTAATAAATTAGTAAGCATTGGTTCACTTTTAGGTTCAAAATTCGCCTTATGAAACCTAGTAACGCCATTTCCATGTCTCGTAAACCGTGTGATTTACTACATCAGAGCCTTCCGTCTCCCAATCCCATGCAAAACAAACAACAAAGAAAGACGAATTCAGATTAGATCAGCTATTAGAGTTTGTTGATGTGGATTTTTCAGAACATCCCGTATCGCAGCAAGCTCACCGAGAAGATCGAGCCGGGACAGACCCTCATCATCCGGGGAAAGACCCTCGACGACTCCAAGAGGTTCGTTTTACTATAAAGATCACGGAATGAATAAATATTCATGTTCAGGTTCAACATCAACCTTCACAAGGATAGCCCCGACTTCTCCGGAAACGACGTCCCCCTTCACGTGAGCTGCCGTTTCGACGAGGGAAAGGTTGGTTTTGGCAAGGAAACGAAGAAATAAACAAAGAAATCTCATGTGACCAGACATATTTTGATAGGTCCTTTGTTGTTTTGAAGCGAAAGCACAGCTGACGACCAAGCAAGTGACACCTCAGAAAGAGACTCGAAGCATCTTTTGAAACTAGGCAATCTAACTTTCGGAGCTCTCCTAGGCTCTCAGGAAATTGGCTCTACCAGTAAAAGGGACAGTAGGCGTTCTTTGGGTAGCCGTTTCTTTGGTCCTAAAATAGGGGAAATTGAACGGAAAGGGGTCAATCACTGGGTTTAACGAGGCGGGGGAGGAAATGGAGGAATCGAAGCTTTCAGGAGAAGAACCCCACTTCCAAAGTGAGTCAAAGGGCTAACACACTGAGTTGCGCTTCGTTCAGTTAAGAACTTACGTTGCTTTAGAATAACATAGAATGCGATTAAAATGACAAATTACACTGATACCAGGAGTTTGTGAAAATTAAAAATGTGATGTGATCTTAATCACTACTAATTGTCATACAAGACTATTATAAGATGAAAAAGACCTCTTTCAATTAAAAAATGTTTCAGTTGGTGTTCAACTCGTACACCAAAGGCGCCTGGGGCAAGGAAGAGCGTCAGAAGAATCCTCTGAAGAAGGGAGAGTCCTTCGACATTCGCATCAGGGCTCACGACAACAAGTTCACCATCTGTGTCAATAGGGTACGTTTCAAAAGAACAGACATGAACCTATCAGATGGATTTACGATTCGGGGTTGTTTTAGCACAGGGCTGGCCAAACATCGGTTTCAGCCCGACCTAGGATCGAGTACACATGGTGTATTTGATTTTTTATGTAGTATATTTTAATGTTCAATCGTTCATTTTACAATCTTACAATTCTAGAATTAATCGAAAGTTGTAAGTAATTTTGTGCTTGTAACGGAAAATTCCGGCCTTAACTTGTTAATCGATTTTGAAAACTTGCCCACGAAATGAAATCGGGCCCGTGGTTTTACTATCGCTGCTATGTGAGCACCATCCAGGCGACTAAACACGGGGAGATTAGAAGCATCCACCAGCAGTGACGAAAACGATGGTTCTAAAGACCAATTTTTTATTTTGATAGTAAGCGGTGAGATCCATTCAGCGTGCTCGGCCTTTTGCGCATAAGGGCCATCGCGGCGGGACCCAATGCCAAAAATCCTTCAATGCTGTATTAACTGTTACAACGAACCCTTCTTCATCTTTTGATTAGACTATCAAACTGAAACATAGCCTAAACTCCCACTTGTAAACTATTTCCTGCTTGTTGCCTCGTGGCTGAATAATTCCACCGGATATCCACGTGAGCGCCCTCTTTTGTCTCCATCTCCGCTTAATGCAGAAGCAGAGTCGCGTGGGATCTCGGAATAGCGAATGACGATGATTCAAAAGAATCCTTGATTTCTCAACTGATTCTTTTTCAGAAGGAAGTGAAGGCTTTCGAGCACCGCGTGCCCCTTCAGCACGTCACCCACCTGTCCATTGACGGTGAAGTGATTCTGAACCACGTGCAGTGGGGAGGCAAGTATTATGTGAGTTTTAACAAAAACAGAAAAATAATGAAACATTCAGCCGGTGCCCTACGAGTCCGGAATCGCCACGGACGGCCTGGTCCCTGGAAAGACGCTTGTCATCTACGGAGCCCCCGAGAAGAAGGCCAAGAGGTAAAATTTTGAATCAAGCGTCTCTTAAATGGCATTTTAATTTGTTAAAACTTTATTCTTTTTTTAGATTCAACATCAATCTATTGAAGAACAACGGCGACATCGCCCTCCACTTCAACCCCCGCTTCGACGAGAAGGTACCTTTAGCGCCTCCATTTTCTCGGCCTAGCGTAGTTTTTCTATCGATCGGTTTTTTCAGGCTAAGGGTTTCATCTGTGGAAAGCTGAAGCCGGGAGTATGTTTGGCGTGTAGTGTGTTCGTGTGTCCGTGTGCACGTGTCATGTGTAACTAACAGCGTTTTCTTAGTTTCTCTTTTTTGTGCAGACAGAATTAGACACGCTAATCTATGTGGATTCCTCTGTGGGCATCAACACGGGCAAAAGTGAAAACATTTAAGAAAAACCAGAATTAGACCTTTGGTCATTTAATGTCTTAACACTTTATTACTAACAGTAGGGTTCTGTGTTAGAACGGATAGAACTAACATATATGTATGTATATGTGTATGCAAACATATGTGTATGCAAACTTTAACCAGTTTTCATTTCGTTTTTAATTGAGTGTTTCAGGCGATCATCCGCAACTCGTTGGTCAACGGCGAGTGGGGCAATGAGGAGCGCGAGGGAAAGAATCCCTTTGAGAAGGGAGTTGGCTTCGACCTGGAGATCAAGAACGAGGAGTACGCGTTCCAGGTAGATCTCTCTCTCTCTCTCTCTCTCTCTCTCTCTCTCTCTCTCTCTCTCTCTCTCTCTCTGTGTGTCTTTGTGTCTCTGTGTCTCTGTGTCTCTGTGTCTCTGTGTCTCTGTGTCTCTGTGTCTCTGTGTCTCTGTGTCTCTGTGTCTCTGTGTCTCTGTGTCTCTCTGCTTCTCTGCTTCTCTGTCTCTCTCTGTCTCTCTCTCTAACCTTCACTATTTACCCGCCTCACCAATATCTTTGAGATCTTCGTGAATGGCGAGCGTTTCGCTTCCTACTCGCACCGCACTGACCCAAACGACATCGCCGGTCTTCAGATTCAGGGAGACCTCGAGTTGTCTGGAATCCAGGTATGCGCCTGGGTTTACATTATAAAGCATGTTTTAGGTTGTCGGAAACTAATCTCCTCGTTATCTGCGTAGTCGCTCTCCTAGCGATCAAATCGACGTTTTGTCTCTGCCAGAGACCTTGTCCACTGATATCATTCTTCCGATGAGCTAGCCCTCCAAATGATCACATATTCCTCTTTTACTGTGCCTGTCGCAAACATAATAAAGCTTTCCTCAAAACGCAAATATATAGTCACTATGCATGGAAATTGCAGGTAACGGGAAAACTCGAGAGTCTGCTATAGTGTGTTTCCGAAAAACGGCACAGATTTTTGGCCAAAACCTTAAAGGATGGCACATTAGGTCCCGCCGCGATTTTTCTAATTTTCTGCGCACTCCACTTTTGCTATGCTATTTCGCCTAAAATGTTTGTATTCACTCTAATGTTTCAAATTGTCAGTGCTTAAATATGGAGGAATTGAAGGTAGCTGAAAAGTCGCCGGTCTTACTATCGGAAATGACTATAACTCAATTCTATATTTTTCACATTTAGCCGTAATGAAGAGAAGAACTGAGTTCTCTTGTAATATTGTGCTCCTTCGATGTTTGACTGCTCTTCTTTTGACAAGTCTTCTTTAAAACCGTAGCTTAAATGCAGAGGCCCACGAAAATGAAAATGGACCTGTCCAAGAAGCAACGTAGGAGAGAGAGTTTATTTTCCATGATGAAATGCAGAGAGTTTTATGACTAGCTTGGACAGGCCCCTCTTCATTTTACGTGGGCCTCTCATTTTAAATTGTGTCGTTTCTCCGAAGCAATAGACCAACAATCATTCGGCAACCACGATAAAGATGCGGACACCCACTCGCCTTATCAAGACCACACGGATATGACGATAGCAACACACGTTGTGCATTTGTCACGCTCATATATGGAAGACCTCAAAAACTGCTGCTAAAGGAAACATCTTAAACCTCACTCTCGAAGTCAATCTACATCTTATTGATAAATTAATGGTTTATTGTAAGTACACTATACAGATGGGCTATTCAGCGGTGAATCAGGAATGTGCGTGGTGTTACAAAAGTATGCTTAGATCTTGGCCTTGAGCATCTTGGGGTCGAGGAGCGTCTTCAGCTTCATGGCCTTGGCGATGTTGCCCTTCAGCTTCATCTTTCCCTGCATGAAGGCCTGGTCGGGCTTCAGCTTTCCGGAAGCAATCAGCATAAAGTCAGAGTCCTTGATGTTGATCTCGACCTCAACCGCCTTCTTCTCGTCGTGGTCCACGGCGGCGGGGGTCGACTGAAGTAAACAAAGTTATTCTGTTGAACTCAATTAATCTCACCTTGGCATCGACTGTCCACTTCTTCACAGTTCCGTCGTCTCCAGTGACGTTGATGCGGAAAGAGGTTCCGACCTTCTTCACAAGCTCCTTCTCCTAAAAACCATTCGTTGAGGGGCTTCTGTTAAAACCTACCACTCCAATGCGCTCCTTGATCTCGGCAAAGACGACATCAGACTTGAGGGACATGGTGTTCACGGGCGACTGAAAGGGAAACTGTGCAAGAAAAGAGCGGAACTTCGAGGCATTATCTCAGATTATGCAACGTGATTGCATCCTTATCACGGAGTGAATGATTCCAGAAAATCAACCGGAATATGTGTATATTCAAGCAAAAAATAAGCAGGTTTGGGGGTAAGCATCTAGATTCTAGGGTAGCTCAGTTTCTTATAAAGCCTCTGACCACCACTGTCAGTCTAGGGTTATAAAAGTTTAGGAAACCTAGAACTTGTAGGCTCTTTTGAATCTTAGAAAAAAATAAACTTTTCGGGGAGCCAAAAACTTTTTGGAAACTTTCAAGTACACAAGAGTTTTTTCTTGGCACTTTTGAACTGTAACAAGGATTGTCTTTACCTTGGTAGCAGTTGTGGACGAAGAAGAATCAGCGAGGCGGTAGAGACCGACGACTCCGGCACCACCGATACCTGAAGACAGAAGGAATGAAACAATAAAGGGCACACGAATGATGAGTTGTTTTGTTCAAGACAATCGTACTTTGGAATGACTTGATGGAGTTTTGTACCTGAGTGTTAATGTCCTTAGAGTGGCTGTATTTGAAGTGAAACTCTAAGTATATGGTCAAAAGCTAAGGGAGGTATGAGTTGATGTGAGGAAAGTAATCTGAGAATAGAATGGAAGGAGGGGAGAGGCCCTCTCAGCTGGGCGCAGTCATCGCTACTGACTGGGTCCCACGCCGGAGACGCGTTATCAGAATGCGTAGTCTAGTGATGTTTTCTGGTTGTCACGCGATTCCAAAAGGACGACACTATACTTTACGATAGGGTATTGACAGCGGGTACTTTGGATGCATCAGAATTTTCTGAAAGCACTTTTTAAAGTGCGAATAGAATTGTTTTCTACACTGAAACCTCTGGTCACACGCGAATATGGTTTGTATTCCAGTTTTGGGGTCCCAAAATTTCCGGGGTTCCTGTTAGACCCTTGTTTCTTTAAAAGGAATCTAAGGATCTAAGAATCGAATTCATCATATCTCTGTATGTCTATCAAAAACGATAAAACGAAATTCATCTGTTCCCTACAGATTGGTATATATAAGTATATTAACCATAATTCTATAAATCCGGAAGTTTCGTAGAAGCCCTAGACGCTCTGACAGTTTAGTACCCTTGAGGAGCCCCAAGTTCTTCAGAAAAAGCACTTGCTTACCAATGTTGTGTTGCATGGCGACCTTGCAGTTGGGCACCTGTCTCTTTCCGCACCTTCCTCTCAGCTGGTTCGAGAGTTCCACCACCTGGGCAACTCCTAAAATTGTCAATGTTCTATCTATTCTATCAATTCTTACCCGTGGCTCCAATGGGATGTCCCTTAGAAATGAGACCTCCGGAGGGGTTGACCACCCACTTTCCTCCGTAAGTGTTGTCTCCACGGTCGATCAGTTCTCCTGCCTTACCTAAAAAGAGAGGTTTTAATAGTTACAGAAAGGATTACCGATAGGGCAGAGTCCGATGGCCTCGTAAGTGATGAGTTCATTGGGAGCGAAGCAGTCGTGGAGTTCGATGACCTGGACGTCGTTCGGAGTGAGGCCAGTCTCAGCATAGAGGTCCTTGGAGATCTTCTGGATCATGTCGAATCCGATCATCTTGATGTTCGAGTTCTCAGCGAACACAGAAGGCTGGTCGGTACCCAGCTTCAGACCTGAAAGAATGTCGTTTATGTGGGAAATGGGACATTGCGAAAGCAGCAGACAACAAGGAATTGGTGTATGCCCATTTTTAGATAGACATCTTTGACACAGAAACCAACGAAAGTTTTGAGTTTGTGAAAAGGTTTTCGCCCATTAACTATGCGATAAACACAAAACAATGCTAATTTCTAACCCATACCTTCGATTTTGCTGAAAAATTGTTCAAATAGAGATTTGCCAAAACCCGCGAGTGTGGTGAATTCAAGACATAGGTCTAGTTTTTGTAAAACTCGAATACAACTTTTAACGACTTCGAGTTATGAATGGAAAGGGCATTGGTAAATATTTGGTCGATTAAGATGCGTTCTAACAGAAACACCCCACTTAAATTGTGTGTAACTTCCAAATACCCAGTACTTACCGACAATCTCTACGGCTTGACTGCGAAGATGGGGGTTTTTCTTCAAGTATCCCTCCGAGCACAAGATGGCAGCGGCAGCTCCGTCAGAGGTAGGACTGCAATTTACATTTTAAGAACCAGTTTAATGAAATTTTTGGTCTATACAGACAGAATTGTTAGGAAAGTCAGGATAAACCTGAAGCTGAATTCGGCCTAATTACCTGCACTCAAGGAGTCCCATGAAGTCGTAGATCTTCCTGGCATTCATCACCTGATCAAAAGAGAATTCCTTGGTGAACTGGGAGTTGCTGCAAATATCTAAATTGCGGAGTCTCTTTCAAACCTACGGGTTATGAACGGAATGAAGGTGGTTCTTGTGGGCGATCTTGGCAAAGTGTTCCCTCTTGGTTCCGTACTTCTCCATGTGTTCCTTTCCGGCGTTTCCGAACATTTGAGCGGTGATCGGAGCGGGCTGAAGACCATAGGTCTCAGACATGACCTAGGAACGGAAAATATGTTATTTTTTCTTTTGTTCTTACGTTGATGTGGTTATCGACGGAAAGGGCTCTGTCATCCATGTTTCCTCCCTGAGTATCCAATGATCCTGTGGCCATTTTCTCAAATCCACAGGCCAGAACGATGTCAGCATTTCCACTTTCGACGATCTGCTTGCCGAGGAAAAGGCCAGAAGAACCCGAAGCACACGCGTTGTTCACCTAAACATATTATTTCTTCCAAACTTTTACTGGGACCAAAAAACGCCATCTCGCAGTTTTAACTTGATATCGATTGATTTACGATAAATCATCAGATCCTAACAGAGAGAACAAAGCGATTCTACCGTAATCCCTACCAAAAATCAAAGCTTACATTGAAAATGGGGATTCCAGTGAGTCCCAGTTCGTAGAGAGCCCTCTGTCCGGAGCAGGTTCCTCCGAAGATGTAGCCAACAGTGGCCTGCTGGATGTCGGTGTACTTGAGCTTGCAGTCGTCCAGAGCGTAAGTAACTTAAGTTCTTAAGGTGGAACTCTCTTTAAAGTCCCTCACCAGCCTCCTTGACCATGTCGGGGTAGTCCCAGTCGCGGCTTCCGGGCTTGCAGAACTTGGTCATTCCGACTCCAATCACGTAGACCTTGGGCTTCACCATTTTCTGAACAAAAGGTAACGAAAAAGCCGAAAACAAAGGAGTTCGAAGTAAAAGAAATATGAAAGAAAAGAGAGTTGCGCCGTGCAAGTGAGCCGTGGTCGACAAATGGAAAACATTCGACTGATAAAGAGACTCCGGTCTAGGGAAACAAAGTACGCGCGATGCAACAAACACGGCGTGTTTCCTGATTACGGGGTGCTAAATAAAAATATTTATGCCAACTTTATATGTGTAATTCTCAGATATGAAAAACGTAAATTCAGAAAAACGCATCACATCAGCTTTAACTGTAACTGTTCTCATCGTCAGATATATTTTTTTTGCTGAAAACTTTGTTCTGCTGTAAAAACGGAGAAACTGGACAATTTTATTTTAATCATTTTATAAATTCCCGACGCGTTCAAAGGGACTTCTAGGTTTTCTCGTTTTAGAAAATAACTAGACAAACATGGTAAATATTACTTCTAGCGTTTCCCTGAGAAATGATTGTTTACGAAGACATGGAATACCATAATAAAACACAAAAGGTTCATTTCATATGTAGCCGTAAATGATTTGAAAACTTTTAAAAACATACAAACAAGCGCAATAAAACATGCACGACACGTACATTAAACACACTTAAGTCAAGACTTTTTAACGTCTTAAAAGGCCAAAAACTCAAAGAAAACGTTGTGTAGTTTAGTGGAAGGACATGTTTTCTGCTAATTGGAGATGGTTGCTATCCGCGTGGTTGATAAGAAATCGATGGTCAGACTAGACTAGGACCGCGGAATTAAGAGGTCGCACGACCCCGCTGGGAAAACGGAGGAATAAGGGGGCAATTATGATACGACAATTATAAAGGCAATTTGTAAATTAAAATATATTGTTTTTATCCAATTGAAACATTCACTTTCACCGCCAAACAATTGCTTGAGCTCGTACCCAAGATTTGCAAGAACATGAAGATCTCTAGGTCTCGGCAACTCTATGCCAGCTACTCTTGTTCGAACTACCCATAAAAAAGGTCTTACTCTCCACAACTTTATTTACTTCCTCTTCATTATTTGTGACTTTCTGTTTTTCATTCACCCTTTCACTGATAAAGACTTTAATATATATGTCTAGAATAACAACTCGTTGCCCTCTTTCTGTTCTTTCAAGCGAATACATCCTAAATGTTAGAGAACGTGACATGCATCAACTGAACGTTTAATGGTAAAACCTTTTCATTACATATGAAATTTAAGCACTCTTTGCAGCCATCTTCTGGAAATTCTCCCTGAGGCTCTCAGTTGACGACAGAATGGGCGCCGTCTTCTGAAGGAGGTCGGTGGTTAGGGCGCAGTTTCCCTTGGTCGCCAAAAGCTGTTGGCCCCTCTCAGAGTCAGCCGAGATGGGAGTAGGGTTAACCTTAGGATCGACCACCTAAAAATCTTCTTTGAAGAAACTTGATTAAGTTTCACCTCCTTGTAGAGCTGAACGATCTCATAGAGACTGATCGGCTCGGGGTTGACCAAATTAACATGGCCTCCGAACCTCTTCTCCATGAGAGTGACCAAGGCGTCATTGCAGTCCGGAAGGATGGAGATAGACACGGGAATGTCAAAAAGTTCCCTGAATCCGGGTTATAATATCAAACAAAATTAACGTTACTTGTAGTTGATTATTTTCGAGAGGAGATTCCTAGGCTGATCCAATTCATAAGTCAAGGGGAGGGTGATCCTGGCGCAGATATTCTCCCATCCCTTCTCGTTGAAATGAAGCATCTGCCTATCTGTGATTCCTTTAGTCACAGAGTAAGAGGAACCGAAGAACATGGGGATGTCTTCCTGTAAAACATTTTGTTCCGTTATTCGAGTTATCTCACCTCTGTGAAGCCAGGAGCTCCGATGGGATGTTGGGCATCGTAGGCGAAGATGTAGCCAGTTCCGATGTACGTGTAATGGATTCCCAAACGACGACAGATGTGGGCCAGGGCAGTTGCACTGTAAGTAATTAAAATGTCAAGCTTTAGATCGTATTGTCCTGATGGGTATACTGAAATTGATAACCTCACCCGCTAAACTAGCCGTCCCAGAAATGACATATCAAAACTCAACTGCCCTATCAAGAAGACCCTGGTTAAAAAGTTTGATTGCGTGAATGGTCTCTTGTTTGAGTCTTTGATTCATTTACCGGCTGACTTGAGGTACGTTCCAACTGTGTTGTTCATTCAAAAATCGTTACAGAAGTTTTAACTTAGAGTTAAAATTGAATAAACAAAGCATCATGAAGTGGGTTTTGGAGACAAGCTGTAATAGCCTACCTTACCATCCCCCAATTGGGATATCAACTCCACCATTCCAACATTGAATCCGAATTTTGTGTAAACAGCCGAACTTCAGGTACCACAAACTGAATATGGTTCTGCAAACTTAGAGGCAGTGTCCTTCGTAAATGAAAATAGACCTGTCCATAGCGTAATGTAGGTGAGAGAGTCCCATTTTCGATGGTGAAATTAAGAGAGTTTTTTGGTTAACATGGCCCCTCTTCATTTTACGTGAACTTTAAGGAATATAAACCAAAATGACACTTTAAAGGGCTCTAGGTATCTGGTCCCGCCCAATCGGAGTAGGTCAGGCAATACACCAATTACGCAAGTTCGAGGGAGTGCGCTGTGACAGGAAGGCGCAGACAAGCCAAAAGAGAGTCTGACCAACCTTGTGTTTTATATGAAATTTTCAAGAAGGAAGATTGTTGTCCGGACACAGACTATATTGTCAAGACAAATAGGACATTTCAATTCAGCCACTTTTGTCTCTGGACCTCAAATTTAGCAAGGAAACAAAATATTATTATAGGAAAACGGTCCCCATGAATAGGATTGTTGGCATTGCTTGTGTGGTCACTTAATTCGATGGGGTAACCTATTTGTATGCTCCATGTTTTTTTAATCTCTCACCTGTACATGTTGTCTCTGACGTTCTGATAAACCCTGTCGGGTCCTCCCTCCAAGTACTCAATGGTATTACAGCCAGGGCCGTGAGTCCTTCCGGTCACACAGACCACATGAGACACATTCATGTTGATGAGCTCCTTCTCCACCTCTTCATCGCTGCTCGTTCCCACACGACACTCGGCGAATTGGAAAGGAACACCGCGTTCTTCCATACTCTGCATATTATTTTATTTAGACAAAAAATACGAGGAAAACCTTCTGGAAGGCCTGTCCGACGTATCCTTTTCCGTAGATTGCCACGTGCATTTTCACACTTTTCTTCTGCTTCAAAGCAGCGGCTACAGTACGACGCATTCCTACAAATTGTCGCTTGTAGTGGTGTTTCAATATTTGTCAATTTTTGTAGCAAAAACATGATATTTTAATCTAATCACATGATACTATTTGATATAATATGAATAAATTCATTGAAATAATTCTCTACATAAACATCCTCTCTTTGGTTTCTTGGCTTCGCCGTTTATTTCCTTTTCGGCTGAAACCGGATTCGTTTAAAGGAATAAGATGTAAATTAGAGCATGAATACCGCCAGCGAGAAATGTGACATTTACTCGTTTGTTGGAAATTTTTACGTCTCGTAAGTGGTATCAAATGATTTGACAATTCGAGCACTACCCGTCTGTTAAAACCGCGATGCAGAATAATTTGTGACTGAAAAGCGCATTATAAGATTGTTTTCTTTAGCTGATGCCTGAGGCGTCTATTAATCATCCTACAATTAGGCTGCCTGCCGCAGGTAATTCCGCCAATCGTTATCAGCAAAGCTCCTTCCACACTAATCTTTTCTTAGTTTTTTTCTTAGAGAGCGAGTCTCTGCGAAGTAGAGACGAGAGGCAAAAGAGAGTTAGAAGTCGGTTATGTATCTCAAAGCTACCAACCTTCTTCAAAGGAGGTCGTGGGTTTCCATCCGAGTTCCCTCTCAGCCTTTCCAATATCAATGAGGTATCGGAGGTCGTTGTAAGGCCTAAATTCTTTGTTTGATCAGTTGAAAGAATCTGTTGACCTGTCAGGAATCGACACAAAACGTGCCTCAGTCACAGGCCTGCCCAGTTGTTTGTCGACCTCAGTCTGCAGGAATTTTGCGAGGTCAGCAACTAAATTAATATTATTTGGTTTATTGACTGGTTTTTCTAACCGCTCTTTTCGTAGTAGGTTCCCAGATTGTACATTTCTCCGAGTGTTCCCTTCTCGAACACTGCCTGGATTCCGGCACTAGCGTCATCCACGAAAAGCCAAGACCTAAATACCTTAAGAGTTTAAGTTATCGACAACTATTTTAAGGCATTACAAGAAGTTTAGTGAGAATATTGTGATCTTCCCACATTTAGATCATGCTTGGTCAAAGCCTACCTCAGCTGTTTGCCAGATCCTTGGATAGTGTATTCTCCGTGCACTTTCGCGATTTCGATAAACCTGGGTACAACCTAAATTGCTTTTTAAATACTAGATACTTTGTATTAACCTTAACATCCCATTGGCTAGGTCCGTAGATGTTGTTCATGCGAGCAGTGACAATAGGGAGGTTGTACTGGGCACGGAATGCGTGAACGAAAGCTTCTCCCGCGATCTTAATGAAATTTGGAATCAGAAGACAGTTAGGTTACTTTGGTAGCTGCATAGGGGTTACCCGGTAGCAGGAGGGAGTTCTCGTCCTTACCCTTCTCATCGTCTCCTAGGCCAGAGTCACCGTACACCTAGAGAAGAAGTTTTCAAAACGTTTTCAAAGAAATGCGTATAGAAAATTTTACAATTCGTCCATAATAATGAATATGGCATGCGCAGTCTCTCGAAGGAATTTCTATCGCATAATGTATTTTCAATTGAATTCCAGCGGTGCAGTTTGAAATATTTCAAATTCCGAAGCCCGAAAACCCTAACAGATTGCAACCAGGCAGTGTTTTCTACGATTTCTTCGGGTAAGAGAATTTCGTCTTGTTTATTTCTTACCTCGTCAGTGGAGATGTGAAGGAACCTCTTGACCTTGCCGTACTCTCTGACCACATCCAGAAGTTCCACGAAAGCGACCACATTGTTCTCAACGGCCTCAACCGTTTCATTGTAGCATCGGGTGGAAGTGCAATCGGCGGCGAAGTGGATGATACTGTCGATGTTATTTTCATCCAGAGCCTTGTAGATAGCCTTGCGGTTCTTGATATCAGCAAGGACAAGTTTGTAACGTGGAGAAGAACGCACCTGAAAGCTTTGGCGTTGTTTGGTCCATGACAGTTCGAAACACACACACACACACACACATACACACATACACACACACACACACTTTTGTTATATTTTCTGTACCTCTTCATCAACATGCTGTGTGTCGCTGTTGAGAATGAGCTTATCTACATTCACAAAGTTGCATTCCGGCCAGGCACGAAAGATGAAGTTGACAAAGTTCGATCCGATGAATCCACAGCCGCCTGTGATCATCACATTCTTCGGAGTGTGAGGTGCCATGGCTGAAGTCTAGTAAATTTGTGTTTCTCTTGAAACGTTTAGACTAAAGTATAAAAGTTATGTGGAATCTAGAAAAGGCCTGCGTCGGTCGGAAGAAAAGAGTGCGCGCAACCCGATGGATCTGGAGATAGGGTCAAGGCAGCGGCCGGAGATCGATAGGACTGTGGAGCAGGGTGGTCTACGCTGGAAAAATGCAACCGTAACCAGTTTCATTTTAACAGAGAATAAAAAGAAAGGAGACAAACAAAGCGGCAAGGTGAGACCGATAAGGGTTTAGGTTAAAGGCAGAGGCCCACGAAAATGAAAATGGACCTGTCCATGACGTAGCGTAGACGAGAGAGTACCTTTTTCAATGGTGAAATGCAGAGATTTTTACGATTAGCATGGACAGTTTTATCTCCATTTTACGTGGGCCTCTGCCTTTAAGTTATAGCGTTTTCTGCAACCGAGCGAAGTGTAGATTTCCCTATGTTAGTGAATACTCTCGTTTCTTTGAGGTTAACTGGGTCCCGCCACGCTTATCCGTGACCTACCTGAGAGCAAGTGAGCGCTAATATATAAGTCGCAGATAAAAAATTACAACTACCTCTCCAGAACTTTGACATTGGAAAACAAAGCATACCCTATTTTGAAACAACGCGGAAAACAAGATTGTAAGACGTTCCATCGTTATTGCTCATTTTGAAAATCCGCATCAGCTTCAGGAAGAGTATCTGTGAACATATCACTTTTCATACGTGTTATCCAGATTCCAGAAATTCTATATGATTTGTGTGAACGAAGCCGCTGCTTCAAATAAGAAAGTCGATCAAAATTCTTCTCATAGTACAATTCTCCACCTCCACATGTACTTTTCCCCTTTTTTCGCGTAAACACGAAAACTACAATTTTCGTTCGCACGCACGTTTCTAATTTGAACTGACACATTCCCGCCAGCCGCCGAACTCTGGAGATTTGAAATGTCGAGTGCCGTTTTGATTCCGTCTAGGTGAAAAACAGTTTCATTCTATCAGAGTTCATTGACCACGGAACTTTCCATATTTGTATTCAAATTGAATTCAAGAGTTAAGCTTTGTACTTTTGTTGATGGTTTCCCTATCACAATGCTTCTTTGCGTGCTTCATTCGATCAAGTGCATTGTGAGCGCCTTGGTCCGTGTGCATAACAAGCCCTCGCTTGTTTTCCCGTTAGCCCTTGTTGTCCCTCCCTTTAAACCTTCGTCAGAACTGTCATTTACGTCCCATTGTTCCTCTGTTGTAATTCTCCGTGGCTGTTGTTCCATGCAAATCCGCCTTCTATCCGCCGACTGCGTTGATTGAGAACTCGGCCGCCCAATCGATTACGCTTCGGCTTATAATCTGAGCTCGAGCCGGAAAAAAAACCCTGTCTGGTCCGTTTTATTCAAATGGATTGGGAGATCAAAAGTGCAGATTTGCAGGGTAAGAGAATTATGTAAATCAGATGTATTACACGCTGGCTAATATCCCGCTCTTGCTGCTTACGATACTTCATTTTGAAACACATGATTTTACATCTAATCGCCTTCCCCCGCTAGGAACTTTTAGCCGATTTCTACGACAACAGCCTCCCTCGCAAGTGACGAAAAGTTTCCGGGCTTTCAGAGGCCGCTGATTGACTCAGCCGAGTTGTCAACGGCCGCAATCACGCCGATCCCATAACTCATTCCGCCCCGGTGCTCCTTTCTGCAAAACAAAGAAAAGACCTCACAATTGACACGTATTATGACTTGCTTTTGCAAAGATCTATGTAGACGGGAAAAGAGTTTCAGTATTACAATAAACGGAAATTTTTAGACTATGTGTGTGTGTGTGTGTGTGTGTGTGTGTGTGTGTACGTGTACGTATGTATGTAGGGTGTCTGTGTGTGTTTCTCTGTGTGTATATGTGTGTGCGTGCGTGCGTGTACGTACGTGTGCGTGTGCGTGTGCGTGTGCGTGTGCGTGTGCGTGTGCGTGTGCGTGTGCGTGTGCGTGTGCGTGTGCGTGTGCGTGTGCGTGTGCGTGTGCGTGTGCGTGTGCGTGTGCGTGTGCGTGTGCGTGTGCGTGTGCGTGTGCGTGTGCGTGTGCGTGTGCGTGTGCGTGTGCGTGTGCGTGTGCGTGTGCGTGTGCGTGTGCGTGTGCGTGTGCGTGTGCGTGTGCGTGTGCGTGTGCGTGTGCGTGTGCGTGTGCGTGTGCGTGTGCGTGTGCGTGTGCGTGTGCGTGTGCGTGTGCGTGTGCGTGTGCGTGTGCGTGTGCGTGTGCGTGTGCGTGTGCGTGTGCGTGTGCGTGTGCGTGTGCGTGTGCGTGTGCGTGTGCGTGTGCGTGTGCGTGTGCGTGTGCGTGTGCGTGTGCGTGTGCGTGTGCGTGTGCGTGTGCGTGTGCGTGTGCGTGTGCGTGTGCGTGTGCGTGTGCGTGTGCGTGTACGTGTGCGTGTGCGTGTGCGTGTGCGTGTGCGTGTGCGTGTGCGTGTGCGTGTGCGTGTGCGTGTGCGTGTGCGTGTGCGTGTGCGTGTGCGTGTGCGTGTGCGTGTGCGTGTGCGTGTGCGTGTGCGTGTGCGTGTGCGTGTGCGTGTGCGTGTGCGTGTGCGTGTGCGTGTGCGTGTGCGTGTGCGTGTGCGTGTGCGTGTGCGTGTGCGTGTGCGTGTGCGTGTGCGTGTGCGTGTGCGTGTGCGTGTGCGTGTGCGTGTGCGTGTGCGTGTGCGTGTGCGTGTGCGTGTGCGTGTGCGTGTGCGTGTGCGTGTGCGTGTGCGTGTGCGTGTGCGTGTGCGTGTGCGTGTGCGTGTGCGTGTGCGTGTGCGTGTGCGTGTGCGTGTGCGTGTGCGTGTGCGTGTGCGTGTGCGTGTGCGTGTGCGTGTGCGTGTGCGTGTGCGTGTGCGTGCGTGTGTGTGTGTGGGTGCGTGTGGGTGTGTGGGTGTGTGTAGGTGTGCGTGTGTGTTTGTCTGCCGCCGTGCCCCTGGATCTATGCATCTCTTGAACAGAGATGAAGCCCATGTGCCGCATGCCGGATGTTATTGTCTGTTTTTGAAAACATCCGGCATAACCTGCTCTCCCTTCGGAAGTTCTTCAATTTGTGTAACTTTTTTTATCGAAATCACATATTCTTTGGTTATAAGAATCAGCTAAGCAAAGGATTGCAACCCTTGTAATCCCACTGATCCCAGTGTTGTTGTATCTCCGGATTAGGCGTGTGCCTCGCTTGTTTGGCTCAATCCCAGCCTTCCCGGATGTTTTGCGAGGCTTCCATTTAGAACCTGGTTCTGCCATACGACTCCCCGTTCTATTATTTCCCGTTCCCTCTCTTATTTGATCCCTCGCGTAATGTTTACGCACACTACTATTTACTTCTCTTTGTTGGAGACATTTGCTCTGTCAACGATGACAATTTGTACCTGGCTCGAAATCAACATTCTATGCGTAATAAATACTTATCTCAATGTTACCTACGCTATAATAGCGTTTCATGTTAACAGTAATGCTGATATGATACCATTTGATAAGAACACCATTTATGAGTCTGTGAGAATTTTACAGTGTTCGGTAATCCCCTATCTCGTGTGTGCCTGTTAGGAGATGTCGGCGCCCCATTTCCAAATTTTATGCCCAAGAAGATTTACTTTGTCAATTTGATTTAAAAGTTGGGAATACCGCTGTTTCAAGAAACAACAAGTAATTGGAAAGTCTTGTAACCAAAGAAGACTTGCACCCTAGCTTTGTTGCAACCGGATCAACTTGTAACCTTCCGAATTGAAAACTATACAAACATACCCTGTTTGCATATGGGCACCTGGGTTAGACAATAGGGAAAATTCAAAATTAGAAGCATGATCCACGGAGTGACCTTTTTTGGAAACTTTTGGCAGTTGTCAGAAGCCACCTTTACGAAAAATGAAGAGACATGACTATTGAGGCTTTTGGTCCAAAAAGTTTACCTGCCAAATGTTTGAAACTGGATTTGCACAAAACTCTTAAATTCCTAACCCATCTTGCGCTTACGTTACGTCATGGCAACTCCTAAAGTGTCATTTCCACCTTTTTGTGGGGCCCCTCAGAAAGATTGTTTTATTCTGAAAAAAAGTTTTAATTTGGTGGTATAGTCCATATTTTCTACGAAGGTCTCTGTGTTACAAGTTGGGATGTTTCCCAGATACAATTTTACCAGGTTACCTGACTGAATGGTTACAAGTTCTCCATTGTTATAACTAAACCACTGACAAAGTGACAAGTCCTAAAAGGTATCCGAGTCAATTTTTCAATTGCTTGAAAATCAGAAACCATTTTAAAGTTTTCAGCGACCTTCATTGCCTCAGTCCTGTTTCGTTTACAACCCCAATTAGTCTCTCAACTGCGGGTTTCGAAACCTGCACTTATCTCACTTTACCGGACATTCTTCCCCTAAACTCCCGTTGCTCCTGCTCTGCGTTTATCTCTTTTGCATTGTTCCAAAGAGAACAAAGTTTGTGGGTTCCAATTTAGATGTGACAGCCGATAGAAAAAGGTTGCAGCCAGATGCATCAGGATTGCATAGGTCTCGCCGCGAATGGGTCGTTCCTCACAGTTCTTTCTCCCCTCCGTTCGCACTCTCAGGACAGCTGTGCTCTTTTTTCAGTCCAGATGGATCGTCTTTCGGTGACACGTGGTGGAAATTACTAGTTTCCAGTGCTAAATGAAAAATAACAATAAAAGTCGGAAACTAATTGTTATGGGCGACAGATCTATTTCGGAAATACCTGTTCCCATTCCTTGCAAGTGACTCTCAAGTAGAACCGGCCCGCTTTCGACATCTATGAGTGTTTTGGCACTGGCTGCCCTTTCCTTATACGCATTGTTGTGTTGAGCGAGTAGAACAACCGGTTGTCATAGCGATTACTCTTCAATGGCTGTTATCTCGCAATTAGGCACCGGGATTGCGTCCTCTTGTGTGCGAAAGAGCGGCCAATGAATGCCTCGCAGAGAGAACACACGCCAAAAAGTGTTCCGAGTGAACGACTGGATTTATGAGCATTAGTCTCCTCTCATACATCCCTCTCTCTGTCTCTGTCTCTGTCTCTGTGTGCCTCTCCTGTTCTATGATAACCCTTATGAATCTGTTGCCATTGCGAATTCTCTCTCGTGGGAAAAAGAAACGCCCGTGTTAGCGCCACCCCGTCGGCGCCATAAAAAAGTGAGCGTTTCCGCGGCAGCTCCGCATTTGGTATCACTAACACTTTGTGATTTACACTGGTCACGCTCATTTTCGATCCAATATGAAGTTAAAAGGTGCATAGTGCTTATTCCTATCGATTATATGAATCATGCGGCGAGCGATGTTTTAGGGTGGCACTCGAAGAGTCCGATATCCACTCAATTATTCATCTCCCCTCCTCCGGCGGTCAACTTTGATGACAACATTGGGGAATGGTTGCACTTAATTGGCGTTTTTTAAAAATGAAAAATTGCGAGTTTAATTTAAACATTATATTTCCCCATCTGGGCAATTTTCGGACGGTTTTGGGGCCTCTAAATGCACCCAATAATTACGTATGGCATGGGTTTGGCCAAGTTTCGATGACCGCGTGATCTATGTAAAAACAACCTTTGGTGCTGTTTGTTTATTTGCATTTTAACTTGTTTTATTTCTTTTTTTAAAAACATTTATTTACTTTAGTAAAAAAAGAACATTTATTTTCTTCCCTCTTAACCTCCCCATCATCGTTGGTCGGCTATTAATAATTGTGCGTCAGCTGACCTTGTGCTCGCGGTTTCTGTTACGCTAGCCACGCCCTTGTACTCTTCTTCTCTTTCTTTGTATTCCCCGAGGGCTCTATTCTTATTCCAGCCATTTCCCTTCCTTCGGAAACAATGAATTCCATTTGAAAATTGTTTATTCCCCAGTTTACTGCTCTGTTTGATCACAGTCTCCTATTGATCAGCCGTTATCTGACACTTTCTCTCCCCATTGTTGACTTTATTCCACAATCCACACTTTTTCCTCTTCAATCACCTCTCTAACTATCTTTTTTTCTTTAGGAGATGGGGGATTTCGAGGGGTTTCCGCTACACAAGGCCGCATTCTTCAACGACACACGCTCCATTTCGGAGCTGATTCGATCTGGTGGGTTGGAAATTTATTGTTATGCAACATTATAGGGGATACAGGGTTGTGTAATTGATATGATTGATAATAAAAAAGCTTTTTCCCGTAAAAAAATGTTGGCATTCCAATAAAATGCCGAAGTTTGTTGTCATAGTGCTATAGAAGCGCTTGACCGGTACCGCGATAATAAAGATGCTTTTTTTAATTGGAAGTTCTTCTTTTTGTGAAGTTAGGTGTATATTTTGCCAGCTTAATGTTTACTTAATATAAAATTAAGGGCATATCAACTTGAATAATGAACATGGATTGGTCGAAATTGCAAGTCAACCGAGTGGTTCACTCGCCGCTTGTCAATCGATAAATCAGCTAGCGCGTTCAGTTTTCCTCTTAAACGATACACAATTTTTATATTTTTTTTTAGTTTTTAATTACAAATACTAGATTCATTATGTGTTATTGTAATTAAAATTTTTAATAAAACTTCGTTTCAGGCCGCAGTGTGTGTGAGCAAGACAAACATGGAAATACTCCCCTTCACATCTCGACCATGCTCGGCCACAGAGGTACCTTTTCATTTATTTTTTTATTTTTCAGCTTTTCCTTTCCAACTTCATTTTAATCCTTTGCTTTTAGAAGCCATCGCCCTGCTGCTGTCCCACAACGCTCCTGTCAAAATCAAAAACTGCGAGGGGTGGAATTCGCTGATGGAAGCCGTGAGCTACGGAGACAGGCAAATCAGTCAGTGTCAGCCTTTTCCATTTTATTTATTGTATTATTTTAGTAACTGAGATGTTGCGGAAACTGAAATCCCAGTCGAGGGAGGGAATGTCGGCGAGGAAACCTCATCTGGTGGAAATGTTGCAGGACCTCGGCGACTTTTACCTCGAACTCAAGTGGGACTTTCACAGCTGGAGTGAGTTTTCATTGTTTTATTCTGTTCTTAACAATTTTCTTCGTGTCATCTAAATAAATTTATTGTTTTAGTCCCTCTTTTATCCCGAATGTTGCCCTCCGACGTGTGCCAAATCTACAAGAAAGGCACCAAACTGCGAATGGATACGACGCTAGCCGATTTCAGGTGAAATATTCGTTTTTCCCTTAAAAACCTTTCTTTTTTTAGTGAGCGTAACCTCGAGAGAGGAGACATTTCCTTCCTTTTCAATGCGACCGCTGAGCGGAAGAGGGACCAGCTGGTTATCATGGATAACAAGGCTAAGGTTTCAGAGAAATCTTCGATGTTCTTTATTTTCGTGTTCAGGTGTTCCAAAGAATTCGAAGCGAAGAGTCGGAAACTGAAATCGACGAGGAGGTGGACGTGCTGATGTCATCGGATATCGTCTCGGCCCAGATGTCTACGAAAACTATCACCTTCAGCCAGGCATTCTCCGGATGGGTTTTCAAACACGCCAGAGAGGTAATTTTTGTTGATACCTTTTCTTTTTCAATATCATTCTATATCGAAATGCTTGTTTTAAAATTTGAAAACTGCCTAATTTCCAATCACAATGACTAGTATAGACAAAACCACCATTTTGCAGGAGCAGATCGGCGACTACGCTGTGAATTTCTACGTGGTCGAGGGTTTGACTCTGGTTTCGCGTAAACGGCGGGAACATCTGACAGCCGAAGACATAAAGAAGAACAAGACGTTCATGCAGTCGTTGGCCGGAGGGGCAGCAGTCGCAGACGAGGACTACAATGTAAACAGAGCCCTTTTTTATTATTTCTCTTTACTTCCAGACCCTTCAACACCGTAAATCGCTGGCCCCTCCCGGCCGAATGCCGACCACTTGGGAAGAGTACAGCGGGGCTCCGGTGGGAATGCCTCCGCCTTTGGGAAGGGCACAGGCCCTCAAACACAACGAGAAGAACTTCAAGGCCCTGGTCGGAATGGTGGGATTCTTATATTTTCGGAGGATAAATCAGTTGTTCAGAGCGAGGATTTCCCCCTGGGAGTGGATATTCTACTGGATATTTTGGAGATTGTCGCTCCTTTCAAACATCTGCAGAAATTGAGGAGATTCTGTGAGGCTCGGTTGCCGCCCGGCTTCCCCGTTAGAGTCGGTCAGTTTTTTTGCTACTGGAAAAGAAGCCCGACATTGACGGCTAGGGGAGGGGTCTCGCCCGGAATAAGTTTATATACGAGGGAGGTATCGCTAGGCTCCCCCATGGGCCATTTTTAGAGGGCGGGGTCTCGCCACGACCTAAATGACGGAGCTGTGCCCATGTATGTCCACACATTAAAAACCCACCGATCCCGGGGTTCTTAAATGACGGGATGGGCCGGGGGAATTTTGTGACGGCCCGGTTATGGAATTTTATAATTTGTATAAATCTGTACAATAATTTTGAAACCTGCTTTAAACAACTTAATAATGTTTGTTTCTACGAAAGAATGTCACCGACCGGGATCGAACCCTGGTCGTGTGGGTGGCAGGATAAACGGGCCGTGCAGGGCCGGGATGGGTTCCAAAAGAATGTCGTGGTTTAGGCACCACTCGGCTGTAAATGAACTGAGGGTATATTTGTATCGCGCGCAGCGTGACGTTAGTATCTGTTTTTGATAGAAAACGAAATACAACGGCCGATATATAATTCAGTGTCGTATTGTGGATCGATTGTGGTCAGACGTCAAAATTGCCTCGTTTTATTCCTTTTGTAATTCTCTTATTTTCAGAAATCCCCCTGTTGCCGACGATCTCTGCCAAAGTGACCTTCCAAAAGTTCGAATTCTGCGACGACATCCCCGACAAAATGTTCCGAGTGCCTGCCTCGTACCGCGAGGATCCGACCCGCTTCCCCGACCTGTAACCCCCGATCTCCGCCTTCGCCTATCTCCGCATTCCCATGGCCACTTCATCTATTCCCAGCCCCTCTTTCAACCCGATTAACCCCTATTTATTTCACTTACCCCGGTTGTTTTAGCCATTGTGTCATTCTTTTTAACCCTTTTCCTGTATTTACTGCGCTCAGGCTTACAACGATTCTTGCAAGGCCGGAGATGCCATGTTTTGCATTTTCGGAACACTGCTCTGGGTAATAACTGTTTGTTCAATATGAAGATTACGCATGTTGCCTTGTTCTTGGCGTCTTCTCGGATTTCGAAACTGCTATCTTCGCTTGAAAATCATTTCGAAAATGCTTCGTTTCGCAGTGATGACGGACCTTCCGCCTCAACAGCTAGGTCTTCTCGATCCGTCCCAGAGGATTACCTTCGTCCGGCCGAACGACAAGGATTCCGCCGCCACAGGTACCATAAGTTCCCGTTCATTTCTTGAGCACCAAATGAAAGGTCTTATGCAAGGATTTGCAAAACTTAGAGTGTGTCCAAACACCCAAATAAGTGAATATGAGAGGTTAACTATTTGATTAGCACATTGCTTAAACTGAGACAAATTTGAAAGTGTCACCATTTTGATGCACAGGAAGCGGTGATTTGAAAAAAGGAGGGAAAACACTTTAATGGTGTGAATAAGTTGTTTTCTTCGTTGTGCACTGGGGACATTATAGTGATAGAAAAATAAAAGAAAGGAAGCCAAGGGTTGCTGATCAGCGGGCCGGTCCGTGAAAATTTGAGAAAGGGGCCAGCCCGAGTATTTTTGAAAATCTTTTTTTAAATGTAACTGTTTTCAAAGTCATTATTTTTAAGTTCTGTTTTTTGCAAAACGCAGTACTAATTGGGCAAAACATACTCTATTAAGGAGGATTCGAACTGCCCTATATAAAATTTGTATAATTTTCATTTTTCATCCAATATGTGGCTGTTATATTTTAAGTTTTGAGGTTTTTACGTTTGTATTTTAAAGTAAGAGTTTTCTATGTCTCAAAAAAAATCGGGTTATATGAACATATTTCGAAATTTTCCATTGCAGAGCCAAAGAAGGCTGAATCGACAGGAACTCTCAGTGGCCAGGATGCACGGAGTTTCTACGAAAGTCTT
Source organism: Oscheius myriophilus (assembly GCA_964057215.1). NCBI lineage: Eukaryota > Metazoa > Nematoda > Chromadorea > Rhabditida > Rhabditidae > Oscheius > Oscheius myriophilus. The sequence goes on from OZ059903.1 coordinate 14,160,291, forward strand.
CTGGACGAGCCATCCACTTCAAGTATTCAGAATTTTACCTTAAATTATTGTTTCTGTAATTCAGGACCCATCAAGGACGAGATTTTGGACGAGGATGAAGTGAGAGCAGAGGCCGATCAACCGGCGAAGAAAAAGAAGAAGCGAAAGCGGGTTCAGTTGCCCGAGATCACGGAGAAGGATAGGAATCTCTTTCTGAAAGCAGTGCAGGCCGGAAACAAACAGGCCGTGGAGGAATATCTCAACAAAGGTACAACATCTAAGTTTAAATGAATACGCGGAGTTTAGGAATGCCGGTCGACGCGATGGACGACTACTGCTGGACTCCTCTGATGATTGCAGCGGCCGCTGGGAACGAAGGAATGTGCAGGTTTTGGAGAGAAGAAAGGCCTTTTTTGAAATGTTTTGTAGATTTCTGGTGACGGCGGGTGCCAATTACGAACTGGCGAATCTGAAGGATCAGACGGTGTTCGATGTGCTGGACGAAGTGAAGAACGAAGACCTCTCTCAACGACTGATTCAGTTCATTTCAGAGAATGAGAGGTACGCTTACTGGAGAAAACGAGATTTAGTCACTTTCAGAGACACTTCTGACTACATCGAGATAACCGAGGACGAGTCGTTTTGCGACATCTGCCAGAAGAAGTTTTCGTACGTTTTTCTTCTTTTTATTCCGATCTCGGTTCTTGATCTCGGGCTAACCCAGTGATCGTGGTGTATGGAAAACGGGTGCTATAAAAAAAAAGAAGGACACGGGCCGGGCCACTCGGAAAATTTTGGTTATCCCTGCCCGAGGCGGCCCGTTCGGTTTGCCACCCACCCGACCAAGGCATGGCTGGACAGGGAATGGTTGGGGGCTCGATGCGAAAGCCCACCAAATGATGTCTCGGAGGCAACGTAAGCCTCCCTCAAATTTTGAACTGAACGCCGAATTACGTAGGTACCACAAGCACCTTACGCCCACCTAAGGACCAGGGTTCGATTCCGGTCGGTGACAATCTTTTTTTGTACAACTAATATTGACTTAAATGTTAATAACAAACATTATTAAGTTATTTAAATCATTTTAAACAATTTCTGTACCGTTTTAAACAAAACTGTAATTTTCATACCCAGGCCGTCCCAAAAAAAACATACCTCGGCCCGACCCGTCACTTTTCTGAACATAATTGTATCGTTTTTTTCGTTTTCTTATCAGGAGGTCAATTTACCTTCTTGAAATGTTCATAATGGTGTAGAAAAATCAGAAATCAACCGAATACCAGGTCAAATCGAACACATTTTTGTTCATAGTTCTGCCTTATCTTGAAACGAAAAAAATGCTTATTTTTGCTTATTGTGAATTTTCTTCCTTTTCAGTGGATCGGAGACGGATCACTTGACCACCACCCTCCATATCTACAATGCTGGGCAAAGAGGCACCACGCACTCTGGCTTCGTGATTCCAGAATCGAACATAGGTTGGTTGTTTCCCAACCACTTAGTTCGTTGTTTAGGCTACAAAATGCTGAAACAGAACGGATGGACTGAGGAACAGGGACTCGGACCAGAGGGCGAAGGAAAGAAGTTCCCGGTTCGTTGTGCTGTTGTCTGAGAAAGTTGATTTTGATTTTAGGTGAGGACGATTTTGAAACGGAACCGAACGGGACTGGGACTGGAGAAATCGAAGCCGAAGGTGACCCACTTCCGACCACACGATGAGAGGGCCATCGCACATCCACGGTCAGTTAATCTCAAAAAAAAAATGAGAGATTATGGAGGTTTAGAAGGGAGAACGCAGTGAAACACTCGTGGAAGAAGACGGCCAAGCGACAGGCGGACAAGGAACAACGCATAGCCAGGGAATTCAGGAGCGCCTTCAAATACGACGACAATGTGGCCGCGTACTTGGGATTGTGATACAAACGATGTGATATTGGGTGAATAAAAAGGAACTAACAATAAGAATTTGAACGGAATTGACATCTCTCTCTCTCTCTCTCTCTCTCTCTCTCTCTCTCTCTCTCTCTCTCTCTCTCTCTCTCTCTCTTTCTCTCTCTCTCTCTCTCTCTCTCTCCATCTCCATATCTCTATTTCTCGTTTTCTCACTCTTTTCCTTTCCGCCTCTCTTGACGTAGTACTCGCTATTCTTATTGATTTCATCTTCAAAACACCTCATTTTCTAATCTATCTCAAGATCTGTTCATGATTTGTGCCTGATTTACAACACAAGACTGAATGATACAAAAGTGTTTCATTAGGCATAGGTTCTGTTGGACTAGCTCAGGTTTATTTATTTCTTATTTTACAATATAGAGATGCATACCGAATAAATTTTAGGAGTACTTTTGTTAGAATACTCTCATATTATCAAGATGAATATATCGGGATCAAAAAGACGAGTCGTCCTTCGGGTTGTTTTTGTCTTTGCGCAAACCATTCGAGATCGAGCGTCGATATGCATTTCCACATGCTCATCTGGCTGTTTCTCTTCTTTTTCCCTCTTTTAGTGACTTCAAAGAATCAAACCATTTTCTGTTTGATTCACACTGCCACTCCCAGCCATGACACTAGGGTGGGTGTTGAGTCGTCAAGAGAGAGGGAGAGAGAGAGAGAGAGAGAGAGAGAGAGAGAGAGAACAAATGTTGCCAGGAAAAAAAACTTTTCAGGCTGAGACGATTTTCGCCACTTGGGCTCAGCGGTGCGACGATTTCGTGTTTTTCACCGACTCACCCATGAGGAGTGAGATCTCATTCGTCCATTTTCCCGAATTGACGAATCGCGATCACAGCTGGGAGAAAATCAGGAGAATATTCGCGTCAGTGATTTGTGTGTGGTTCAATAATTAAATTACAAACAGAATATTGGCTAAACGCAAGCAGTTCGACTGGTACGTACGGGCGGATGACGATGCTTTTGTTGTCGTGGAGAATCTGAGGGCTTTTCTGAAGCACTACTCACCCGAGGAAACACACTACTTTGGATACAAATGGAACTTTTTCGTTGTAAGTTCTATGCAGTCCGTATGCTACTCTCTCCCTCCCCCTCTGTCTCTCTCTCTCTTTTTCTTTCTCTTTTTTCCTTCTCCCTGTCTCCTTTCCGTGCGTCTTCTCATTTACCATTTCTTTATGCCTGTCTTTATTTTACATTCTGTCACTGTATTATGTCTCCATGCGTCCCTATTCCTCTCTATCTCTCTCTCTCTCTCTCTCTCTCTATCCCTCTCTCCCACTATCTCTCTTTGTCTGTCACTGCGTTCTTCTGCATAAATCTCTTTCTTTCCCCGCGTGCCTCGTATTTTTTTCTCGTTTCGATATCACTGTTTCCAAAACAAAATGGATTACTTCAGAACCACGGCTACGCAGACGGAGGTGCCTATGTGCTCTCTCGACCTACGGTAGAAGCCTTCGCCGAAGTGATGAAGAACCCTGCCTTGTGTCCTGACCATCACAGAGCAGAGGAGGATCAAGAGGTCAGTTCACGTATTAATTTGAAAAGGAAAAGTTTAAGCTTGCCAAATGTTTAGAGAAGATAGGAATCTACCCTGAGGACACGAGAGATCGTTTTGGATCAGACAGGTACGTTCAAATAGCCATGGGAAGTGAAAGAATTCAGGTTTCACCACTATCACATGTCCGAGCATTTGGCCATGTACAAAGAGCCCTTTGCTCGGGTCTTTGCCTATTATCCTCCGTTGAAAGTAATTAAAAGAATATATTAAGGAATAATATTTTTTTAGGAAGTGGAGAATTTCAGTCCACAAATGATCAGTTTCCACCACGTTTCGCCATATGAAATGAGACTCATCGACTTCTTTTTGTATCGACTGACGCCGAGGAATACGGAAAAACTACCAGAGCTATTTTGATAGGGGAAATCGTTTTTATCAGTGTAAAAGTTATAGATCAAATGAAATTCTTTTTCTTGTGTTGATAGAAGAATTCAGCAGCCGTTGCTTCTCATTAAATGTCTGGAAAGGAGATGTGCTCAAAACGTATTTTGGTGCGTTTGCGGACTTTGGTCATGTAATGCTGAAAATGCAAATATGCACCACACATATATACATCCATACATACTCACACGTACACACACGCACACACAGACTCACACACACGCACAACACGAGGGATCATGCAATACATTCAACAACACATTCACTACAATTATGTACACACAGTCTGAGCACTGTTCGAAGAAGACATTTGAACAGAGACATTCGGCCGATCGACATTTGAACTGCTTCCTTCCCGCCAACGATTGCAACCCAACTCCCGCAATAGACACCCACGTAACTAAAAACGAATCAATTGAGACAGAAAAAATCACCTGAGAGTCGGTGATAAAGGAAATGAGAGAATCGACAGTAATCCTCAACACCAGAGTGTATTTGATAAAGGCTAATACGTGGATCAGGTCCATGAAATTAGCAACGAGGAAACATCGATCGGCAGTTTTCAGTCGATAGAAACACCTGAAGGTCAAAAGTAAAAGCCAGATTGTTTCATCCTACCAAATAACATAGAATATTTGCAGAAAAGCAAAATTTAGAATATGCAGGGATATTTTCCAAAGAGGGAGTCTTTTCAAAAATGAGCCGGAAGATTTGATGCTTTCCTGCTTTTTAGATCCACTTGATATTTTGTGTGAATCGCTGCGGGACCTTTTTATTAAAATAACTGCAACGAAATTTATAAGACTCGTATGCTATACCTGTTATTGAGAAAACAATAAGAGTGGAAAAGTACGCTACAATGGCCAGAAAGTGACGGGTCCTGAATCGAATATGTAACTTGTTTATTTTTAGTTGAGTCATACCTAAACATCAGCCGAAAGTACTTTGACCACGTGGCTGGCAATATGACAATTTCAGTAGCACCTGCGGCAACGGACACCATGAAGACGTAAAATAGCCAACTGAAACGGGAACCAATAGTCTTACTTGACGTAACCACTATTCGAAGCAACATTTAAAAGGACAGCCAGGCGGGTTTTACAACATTGGCTTAATTTAAGGCAGAGGCCCACATAAAATGAAGAGGGTAGACCTGCCCATGTTCATTATAAAACTCTCTACCTTTTACCATTGAAAATGACACTCTCTCGCCTACGTTACGCTATGGACAGGTCCGTTTTCTTTTTTTTGTGGGCCTCAGCCTTTAAGAGAGAACAATTTGATGATCATAAAAATGGAATGCAAAGCCCCCGTACTGCCCCTTTAATTAAAACTCGAACTGTATAGTTCAATATTTCTAAGTTGTTCGCAAATTCGACTCCGAATAAGAAAATTGAAAACATTTTTTAGAATTTCAGGCACAACAAGGAAATAGAACCAAAAAACAGAGCCAGTGTGTGCTAAGCAATGATGAGTTTTGCAAATGCACATACTATTTCGCAGTTCTATTTTCCCATAGCTCTAATTCTTCAAGTCCCTTCCCTTCCCGGCCCGCTTACGAGATTAAAGGCTGTGTGTCGTGAAAATTTATCGCATGTACGGGTAGACTGTACACAGCGTACCGTGAAGCGAGAGAGACATTTTAATAATAGGAAATTGAGAGAGCGCATGCTAATTGCAGTTCAAAATTTTGCAATGAACATAGGTTTTCGGCAAAGCATACATCTTTTCAAATCGTCATCGAAAGGGCTAATTTTTGCGAAGTATAAATTTCAAATCTGAAAAGGTCGAATTTTGGTGACAAACCGCCTTTAACCTTTGAGCCACTGAGCCTTCAAGAAACGTTTTGCGGCGGGTCCTGCTAAGTTCAAACAAAGAATTGACTCGTTTTCAAAAGTGCGGACGGCTAAACAAAATGTCATTTTACAACTCTTCAAGTTCTCGAATGGTCTGTTGAATGAGTGGTACTCTGGTTGCCTGGGGACTGTTCGCGGCATTCACAGTTTTAGAGAAACCTCACTGACCTGCATATGATGATCTGTATACATCGTTTAGTTGTGAGCCACTTTCTATGGTGCAAAGGTTTCCAAACCGCCAGTAGTTTCAAGACAGATAAAGCGACGTAAGACACAGTGGCTGTCCAGAAGGAACCGATGAACACGGATTCCAGTAAAAGAATTACATCTCGGCTGAGACCACACTGATGCCATAGAAATGGAGAAGGTCTCTTACTTGACGTTCTGTTCCATCATAACATACAGACAAACACCCATTGCAACAAGGCTGGCCATAAGATCGCTCACTGCTCTGTTTAGAAGTAAAATATAGCATTTCCGAGAAACACGTCTTGTTTTTATGGCCTTGAAAACAGTTGATGAGAAAAGTGCGAGGGTACCTTGTAAACAATGTAGATGAAAACTGGAGTGACGATATTGGCAGCCAGTGCGAACGGGAACAACAGACCGCCGTAGTAGAATCGGAATTTCTTCCCAAGGAGAGGGTCATGGGCACTCTGAAGCTATTCATGGGAGAATCCTGTTTTTGGTGCATACGTCTTGGTAACCAATCTGGTCCGAGACATTGGAGAAACAATCCGTTCTTCCTTTCAAAATCATTACATAATTGAGGCTGAAATATCGGTAATATTAAAATAAGTGCGCAATATCATTGGTGACTGCGAAAAAGCTGAAGCGGTTAACAAAAAAGAATGCAAATGTTAGGTAAATGTCCATGCAGTCTATTAACTTTCGTACATTTGAAATTATTGAGCTTCAGGAATGAGAAACTGTTGATGTATGTGCTCTTTTTTGGAAAACAGGAAACGATATTGGGTCCCGCAGCGAGTATACGCGATCTACACAAAAGATCACGCCGTATGTCGCAGAAAGTCTATCAAAAAGAAAAATTGACCTTTGCCAACCAACCATTAAGAAAATTTGGGGAAAGAGAAGAAGCGGGCTTTCTTCAACAAATCATACAATCAATCCGTAGGTTGTGTTTTTTCACATCTGCGTGTATGGTTCGCCGAAAAGTTGTTACACAATGTGGAACAAGGTCGGAGAAGGTTACAAAAAACAGCAAATAAATGTTGAAAATTTTAAAACAAGAGACACGTCCTTTCTTCATAGACTTTAGAGAAATGCGGAAGTAACATGACAAAATTTGGGGCCGATTCGAAAAAAAATTTGGGAACGAACCGGCCCAAAGTTTTTTTTTTGTTTTTTGTTCTTGTTTACATTGAAATTGGCATAAATTTTGGGTGAAGCCCAAAATTTGTGTAGTACAGATGATCATTATATTTCTGATGTCCTACTGTCCCGTACTTAGGATTATGTATATATGAGTATACTCCTCGCCAATTCTACTTCGGCCAAACTGGGGCCACACCCCTTTTGTAGCCGAATATTATGATGTAAGAATGGGAAATCGAAATATCAACATCAAAATAAGCTCACTCATTTCCAGCAGCAGCCGAAGTAGGATTGGCGAGCACTATAGGTAGATGGAAAATTTCATCTTATTTTTAATTTGTCAAAAATTTCATCTTAATATTTATTTGTCAAACGATTTTGAAAATGGTCCCGTTCGGGCCGAGCCCAAGGACGTTTTGAGACGGGCCAGGTAGGCCCGACTACCACACCTGAAGGGGGATCCTCAATCGAACGAAACACATCGCATCTACAGCTGTATTCTAAAAACGCAAAAGGTTGAAAAACAAAGTGTCTGCATAGCTATTGGATGAAGTAAGTACACACAGGGAATGTTAGAAACCAAATAAAATATATTAGCATTTGCAGGGGTGTATATAGTGTATTTCTGTCATAACGGCAAAGAAAACACGAACAAGCGAAATTGTGTTTTGTGTCGGCGCGTGAATCGTCAGAACCAGACAAGGTCATTGCGAGAGGCGTTGTGAAACGAGAATCCTCTTTTATAAGTCTATTCGTGCGAATGTTAATTCAGCGAAAAAGGACGAACCCATCTCGCGAGAACAGCCGAGTGTGTTCAGCCATAATTCCTTAGGAACTGAAACATTCCTTCACATGTTTTCTTATCTGAGAGTGAACGTGATAAATATAAAAAAGAAAATGATTGTTTACATTAGTAAAGACCAATCCTATGTTTTGCTAAAACAAAAGGGCGGATCTTCGCCAAAGATGTCACTGGAGGTAAGTGAAACGGTGAACTTACAAAACTGGAACCTAGGACTGGATTTTATCATTTCTGACCTTCATCTTTTCATTTTTCAAACGACATGAAAGTAAACAAACGTGGGCTAATTGCAAAAGGACTTTATTTGTTGTGGAAACGGTCGTATGGCTTTTATGAAACACAGCTTTTATTTGAAAACAGTGGAAAAGTACCTATTTGAGGGATAGAGGGCGGTGTTTGCCAAAAGTATCAGGTTTCGTATTTGTCAGGAACTATTCTGTAAATGTGCTCTTTAGCTAGTTGAAAATAAAGGTGAAGTCATTGTCATCGAGGATTATTTTGTTTTTTGTCACGGCAAAAACTGTTTTATGAGTGTTTTTCAAACGCTGTCATTGTTTTCATGGTGTGCTGTGAGTTTTGGGGGGTTGCATCATTGTATTACTCACTATCAGTCAACGTTGGAAGAAAAGAGAAGCAGGGTTTAGAATTCGAAGAAATGCTTTTCAAGATTCTTCGAAGGGGAAAGGTTCTTTGAAGAAGCTCTTTTGTCTCGTCTGGCCCTATTTCCGTTGTGGGAACCTAATTAACAAAGATATTCAGAGACTGGCCAGACTGATTCCGGAAGGACACCCTCGATGAGAGAATGACAATATACGTGGATTTCTTAAAGGTAGTGTGTCATGGAAAATGAACTCATGTACGGGTTGACCTGTACACAGCGTACCGTGAGGCAAGAGATCCATTTTCACATTTAGAAATGGAGAGAGCGACATGCTAATTGCAACGACATGCTAATTGCAGTTCAAAAATTTCGCGGGAAACTAAATATATGCAGCGGAAATGCATTTTGGTTTTTCTTTACAAAATAAGGGTTAATTTTGCAAAGCATAAGTTTTAAATTCTATGTAGGTCGATATTTGGTGACACTGCCTTCAACCATTTTAGACTTGCCTCATAAAGCATGAAAATGAGCAATGTGCTAATTTAAAAAAGAGTGTCTAAAAAATGTTCAGCGAAAAAATGTTTGCGGCATACGGATCGAACCAAAGGGGTTGAATGAAACGCCAGTGTAACCACTCTAATCTGAAATTTGTTTTCGTCCGCACGGAGGCATTGAAAAGGTGGGAGTTTCAAACAGTACACGTTTTGGTTGTAAAGGTTCTCTATAAAACAGAAAAACACATCGGACCTCACTGAAAGGTAGTGAGACAACTAATATAGTATTTATTAAAAAGTAGATATGTACATTAGGGATCGAAGGAGATTCTGGCGTCTCCTTTGGTCGGCTGGCACAACGGCTGACGATCAGCAGTGACAGTCTGCAAATTAGCATAATTGTTGAAGACTGAGATCAAATTGAGAGAAAAAACGACACGAACGGGCAAGAATCATGCAGATCATGGGGGTCAGTCACAACACTGAGGCACACACAGTTTTTGCGCTGTTTGATGGACCGAGAGAGACTTGCAGAGAGCCTCTGGGCTGGTCGAAAGTGGTGCTATCCCTCTCTGAGAAATTCCAAAGACATCCAATTTCTCGAAAAAGACAGCGACGAAGCTAAAAAACAGTTTAATAAAATACTTTAGATGTGTACCTGAGAGTCAGTTATGAAAGAAATGACGGGATCTACTATGATCCTCAACATGAGGGTGTACTTGATAAAGGCTAACAAGTGGATGAGATCCATGAAATGAGTCAAGAGGAAACAACGATCGGTAGTAGTTAATCTATAGATACACCTGAAATTAACTATTGTATGTTATAAAATGTATTTACCAAATGACATAAGAGAGATGGAGAACGGCAAAGTTTAGGATATTGAGAGCCAATTTCCACAGAGGAAACTGTCTTTTGAGAAGAGACCCCGTCGACTGAACACTGGGCTCTCTCTGAGAAATACTCGACGTTTTGATTCTGATGGAGTTGCGTTGACCTCGTTTAATTAGAATAACTGAAACAGCTTTAGAAAGTAGAAGGAGGGAGTACCTGTGACTGTGAAGACTACCAGAGTTATGCAGTAGACCAACACGGCCAAGAAGTGGCGAGACCTACAAATTTTCATCGACAGAGCCTGCTTTGCTCGTTTTCGCAATTAGAATATGATTTCAGTTTGGCGACAGCTAGCTGACGAAGGAACCTATTTTGGTCTGGCTGTTTGAACCGAGTGACACATTTTTGGATAGCCCTAGGCATCCCATTTACGATTCTGTTCTGAAAATCTGCTGCGGACACTTGGGAGCCGAAATATTTTAACTTTTAGTTTTGTAGGATTAGCATTGCGACCTGTTTCGTATTCACAATATCGGCTGAGAAAAGCTGCAAATGTGACTTGGTGGTATAGTGGATAGCACTCATATTTTTGCGGTGATGGTTCGAGTCCAAAGCTTTCCAACCTTTTGCATCTAATTTGTCCGTTGACTTTTTAGAACTTTCATTAAAGAACTAATGATATAGTTTGCAAATACATTTTTCTGATATTTTTGAATATTTCTCACTTTATTAGACTTTGAATTTGCTCCCAGGTATCCACAACAGATTTTGAGAACAGATTCATAAATGAAATGTCTAGGGCTATCCAAAAATGTGCCCCTCGGCTCAAACGGCCAACCTGACCAAAATAGGTTTCCTCGTAAGCAAATTCAGGTTAAAGGCAGAGGCCCAGAAAAATGAAAATGGACCTGTCCATAGCGTAACGTAGGCGAAAGAGTGCCATTTTCAATGGTGAAATGCAGAGAGTTTTACGATTAGCATGGACAGGTCCCCCTCTTCATTTTACGTGGGCCTCTGCCTTTAAAGGGACCGTCAGGGACCTTTTCATTTGCATTTTCATCGGGTGCGGTCGCAAATTGTACTAATTACCAGGAGGGTAAGCGCGCCTACGGCGCGCACCCTCCACACGGCCTTCGGCCGCTCACTTAGGCGGCCTGCGGCCGCAGATTTATGGCCTACGGCCATTCATTACTCGTCCTTCGGCCGCGAAAATGCCGTGAAGCACATGTAACTCGGCCTACGGCCGACCTCACCCTCCCCTCGGGGGGAAATGAACGCGTGGACCTACGCTGATACACTACACACACACACAGACAAACACGGTAGGGTTTTATTATAAGGGATATATGCTAAATTGTCTGGAACGCTCCTCATTTTTCAAGCAATCTCGTCCTATTAGAATGACAACTTCGAAATTAGACTAGCTTGTAAACATCGTGCATGCAGGCGTTGCGGCCATCCGCAGAATCTGCAGAAGGTCGGCCGGTTTTGGGCACATTTAAGCCAGATTTCTCGAAAACGGAGAATTTTCAACCCTATGTTGTATAGAGTTTTTTGGTCAGCTGATTTTTATCTTTTATATGAGCCAAAGTTGCAAAAGGTCCCTGACGGTCCCTTTAAGGAAAATTCTGCCTGTAACGCTTTTTTTCGCAATACACTTCATTTCGCGTGTATTCTCCTTCATCGCGACAGGACCCAATATCGAATATAAAAACTAAAACAGTTTCTATTGGAAACCAATCATGTAAGCCCTCCTTGTGGCATGCAATTTACGAGCTTAACAGGCCTTTTCCTAGTAAACTACCTACAAAATCTGCAAAAAGTGTGATACAAAGGATATAGAGTATTTTTAAAATTCCCTGTTAAACCTGAAAACCTTAAATTTAAACCTGAAAGCCTTATTTTTATAATCGAAATTGCGATTTAAATAATCACGTCTTAAAATTTACCTGTACATGACCCTGAGGCATGTCTCAATCTTGCATCCCGACCATTCCGTGAGCAGAGGAACCTTGACCATGGCAGTGGCACCCGCCGCGTAGGAAACCATGAATACGTAGATGAACCAGCTAAAACATGTGAGTTTAAAAACGAATGTATTTCAAACCTGAAGATGACAATGTGTAAACAGCAGTTCATTGTGAACCACTTTTTGTGGTGCAAGGGTTTCCATATGACGAGTAGTTTCAGAACCGACAGAGCCACGTAGGACATGGTGGCTGTCCAGAAGGAACCGATGAACACGGATTCCATGAGTAAGACCACGTCTCGACTGAAAATACAACAAGATACGCGAGAGAAAACCGTCTTACTTGACTTTCTGTGCCAATATGACATAGGCACAGACCAGTATTGCGACTAGACTGGCCATTTGGTCGCTCACTGCTCTGTTCAGTAACAAAATGTAGCATTTTCGGGAAACACGGCGGGTTTTTATGGCCTAGAATAAATATCACGTCTGAAAATATTTATAATGAACCTTATATACAAAATAAATAAAAAGCGGCGTGGCGATGTTTGCGGATATGGCAAACGGGATCAGCAGATATCCGAAGTAGACACGGAAGATGTTTTCCAATTCGGGATCAGACACATTCTGAAGCTTGGTTTTTGAAATTGTAGGAGGCCACTTACGTCATCGAATCCTAATTGTTCGGTTGTGTTGGAAAAACAGTCGGTTCGCGCCTTCAGAATCATCGGAATCATTCCATACAAGAACCTATAAAAAGGTATGTTAAACTTGGAATGAAGGTGAAAGTGTCAGTCAAAAGAACAGGGGCACGAAGCTTCAAAAATGGTTTATTGATTAAGGATAATTTCGGACGGATAAGGATGATCTCTGAGCGCGATTGTATTCAATTTCTCAAGTATGTAGGCACCCAGTTTTTCGAATTAAAATTAACGAAATTTTCGATAGAATTTGGATTCACGCTTACAGCCAAATGCTGACTTTACTGTGTTATAGTAACAACAAATTTTCAAAAATCAGTTGCTGCAAAAGTATAAGCGTCGGCACCATCAACATTATGAAAATTGTGCATTTCTGAAGTCCATGTCGAAATTGATTGCTTCCAGAAGAGGTTCCAAGTGTCCTAATATTATATTAACAGGAACAAGAGCTGAATGTCAATGTTGTTATGGTATCGAAACTCCCAGTTTGTTTTAATCACTGACTTTTCGTGGTAGTCGAAATAACATCCTGAGACAATAAATCAGTTCACCATGATTTCCCTCTGATTTTGGCCTACCACAACGAGCAAACTAAATGAAATGGAACAGGAAATAATAGGACAAATAGACTGCCAGGAAAAAGTAGTGTGACCTAATCGTAAGACTAGGTCACATTACTTTTTCAGCCAGCATGAATTATCTAGTTCTATTTCCTATTTGTTTTTTATTTCTTCTATTTTCTTCCCTGCCGAATATTAGTAAGCGTTTCAGAGCCGTAGATCGCAAGGTTCCACGAAGACGCGTAAGTAAACAGTAAATGTGTGAAAAGACTGAGGAAGAGAAGAATGTGTATACTACGTTCCAAGCGTAAAGTATACACAGGACAGCGTATTCACTCAAGTACATGAGATATCGTTGAACAAAGTGGATTCTGATGAACTGAATCGCATCTGAATGTTTCAAAAGAAGCAGAGCTTTGATTTCAACCATCCAGTGGATTGTAGTGTGTTTGGGTGAATATCTCTGGAATGCTCGTCCAAAATAGAAAAATCATTTCGAGAGTAACGCCGTGGAAATCGGAATCCGTAAATTAATGTGCTTAATTAGTTGAGGCCAAATTGGATTCCACGGCGTTCTGCGCTCTTTGCTTGAATAAAATATCTAGTTTTGTGTGAGAACTTAAGAAAATGCAAATAAAAATTGTGAAAAGTATCTGTTTTGATACCAAATTTCCTGTTAAACTATAATTCTTCTGTTTCCAAGGCGAGTGCGAAGTAAGATCATCAAAATAATGACTTAATCTCCAACGAAAACTACCGACTACGTGCATTGTGGAAGTTTCTTCTATTTGTGAGACTTCCTTGACACAAACACTTTGAGAAGAAAGTATGAACAAAGTGTATAGGCGTAGGACAACGAGTTTCCTGAGGAATCCTTTTATGACATAGGAATTGGAATGAGTGACCAGAAAAAAAATCCTTAAGAAAGCATTTCGGGCCACGACCACAAATTTAGCCAGTGGTTTTTAGGTGGCAAAAATAAAGTTTCAGAAGGCAGACGGCGAAAGATAAGAAATGAACTAATTGACATCAAACATCTCCCACAGAGAGGGCAACTTGTTACCAAAAACTCTGAAATTGACAAGAAAAATGTTCAAACTCGGTTTTTTAAACCGCGCTTCGAGGAAGACATCGTGCGATTTTTTAATCGAATCATTGAAGCGAACTGCGGTGATCGTATGTACTTTACACCCAAACGGCGAAGCAGTTGATTGTTCTCTCTAGGAAAGAGTACTTATTTGACCGCAGGAAATAAGGACAATTATTTTACAAGAACGAATCCATGCATTTCCGAACTAAGTTGCAATAAATTACACTTCTGTCCTCGCAAATGTTCCCGTAACCTATGAATTCAGCTCAACCGTGAAAAAAGAGTTCGATTTCGTTACATGATGATTTGGCATGAAATGTGAGCCCGAGTGATGACTTATACCGAATGGCGCGAATTTCGGCAGATAATCTTGAGATGGCCGATGATCCAAGGAGATCATCTGCTCTCACTTGAGAATGAAGATTGGCAAATTGATTACATTACGCACTTTGATCAGTGGATTGCCTCGCAATACGTAAAATGAGCTTATATTCTGGAGATCACTCTAATGTAAATTAGGGAAACCTGACTTTTGGCTGCTTTAGGGGGGTTAATAGTCAAAGGTGCATTCGAAGGGGCACAAGTTAGATCCCTCCCGGGTTAACCCAGCCTTATTCAATGGGGGTCTTTGTAATGTTATAAGTGGGCTAAAAGACAAAATCAAACTTAATTCAAGGAAAAGTTGAAACCTCAAGGGCAACAAAGTGTATCGTTTGCCCTTGAGAAAATCAAAAGTTCGCCGGACAGACGAATGGACAATATCGGTCTCTCATTGCACGGCTCTATTTCCTGTTTGGGAACGTAATTAAAGAAATTCGGAGAATGAGCGAAGGGCACAGTCTAGGCGGATGGGAGAACTGCGTCAGATCTAAAGGATGTGGGAAAATCAGCCCTGATGTCTGAGCAAGACGCACTTACCGTCAATTCAAAGGCAAGACGTTGGAATCGAGGTAAATTGAGGACTGAGCTTAGAAGTTTAATGTTTGAATAAGGATCTTATTACGGGAAACGCTGATTCAAAGGATAAAAAGAGTCGTAGAGGAATGCGTGAGCGATTCGTTAGCTAAATGGACAAACAATGAATTATTCGATAGCCCTTCACGCCGAATTAAAGAGTAATTATCCGTTCGGAAGCGAAATTTCAAACACTTGAGTGTTGTTAAAAGTAGCAGAACTAGACGGATGACGTGCGGGAAGGGATTCGCGCGAAGACTGCTCCGAGTGTTCACTCTAACTAGGTTAATAAGGGCAGCAGGGCTTTCGCGAGATCGCATGGAATAACTAATTTCAGGAGATTCCCTTTGACGCCATAAATCTTTCCGAACTCAAAGTTTTCTTATCCTTTGAATGTGCTTAATTAAAGGGCTCGTCAGAAGCCTCTTCAGAATCGTATGCTAATGAGGACTTGGCAAGTATTTTGCGCATAACCGTTGGCTGGAGCGGTGTTCGGGAAAATGATTTCAATTGAAATGATTCGATTAGAATACCGTTCATATCCAATCCGAAAAGGCCCCTTACGGTCCCTTTAAACACTTATGATGGCAAGATGCATCGGACAGGCATCAAACGCATCGTCAGACAGGTGGCAAGCATTCGATGTTGATTGGCTGTGTCACTAATTACGTTTAATGTATTATTTTTGACGGGGGCATAAAAACAACACCTTTTTTTTCAAAATACACCAACACTGAATCGATTTGATGGTCAAAACTACGAAATTCGCAAAAAGGCTTGATAAAAAAATCTAGCCCCAGCAGCATGTGAGACAGGCAAGGATTCTTCCACTAAACTACAGAGAAAGAACACTTGCATTCAATGTAGAGCTAATTTTTAAGATATCATCTTAGCTAGCTTGTATACTCCTCGCCAATCCTACTTCGGTCAAAATGAGGCCACGCCCCTTTGTAGCCGAATATTTTAGTTTTCGCCAAATGGGAATCGTGCCAATAAAATTAGAATGTTCCATCCATGCTCTGTTGATATGGGAAAGTTGTAGTCTAATCACTCTCGACAGAGCATGCTTTTCATGATTCCCCAATTAGCATAAGATTTTGGCGACAGCTACATGGTGTAGTGATGGGAAATTTAACGTTGCTCATTTCCAAGCCATGTAAGAGCATTAAAACAGGCGGGCATTAAAACATAGAAAACTTTAAACTGAAATGGGGCCATGGAATTTCGAATGTTTTCCGATCACAACAGAAAATATATGGCCGCGGGAATATTTGTTCCGTTTGGAGTAGGACAACGGAATTGGCTAAAAATGGAATGGGCAGAGACAATTCCAAATTTGTCAAGACAGCATTAGAGATAGCAAAAAAAATTTCTCTATGTGAATTTAAACGAGTTTCACAGACTCGGTTTTGATTAGTGTGTTCGGTTGAGGGGGTTTCAATGAGCTATTTCAAGAATTTCAAAGGGACCAGAAATCTCTCGTTTAGGCTGCGGAGCAAATTAATTGTTAAGAGGGGAAATATTCGGTCTGTGTTTACTCGAGCGTAATTATTTTCCCACTCGGTGACGAATTCTTGATCTCTGAGGGAATGAAATTATAACTTGTTTTTGAACTTGAATACGTCTTAAACATTATCCAGTAGTGTGTGTGTGTGTGTGTGTGTATGTGTGTGTGTTCTAATTGATTCCCCGAATAGAAAATGGTGCGAAAATATTTATTTGTGAACTATTTACACGCGTGTGTGAAGGTAGGAATCCGTAGAGAGGCCGTACAGAGGAAAGTGGCGTGAGGAGGAAAATGTGAGGTGGTTTCTGCGGATTCAACGGATCTAATACTGGGAGAAATCACCGGAACACTACGCACTACGTACAAACAATTCAAACCGGAGGGCTGCCCGTCGGATACCATTCTCTCCGTAGTCTGGAGCGTCGTTGGTTAAAAACCTTCGACGCGCCAGCAACGATCGGTGCCTATTAACAATATCAACAGAAAAACAAATGAACAATCGTTGACTAGGTGGCCTTTTGGGCCGCGGCTACCGTAACCCGGCGCCAGCCGCGCAACTACAACTACTGTACTTTTACTTATTATGCTCAGGTAGATGAGGACTCCGTAAAACGATAGCGAGATCGTCGCGACGCCCGATGACGTCACAATCGGTACATAGGGAGGGTGTGGACCCAGGGATCGGGAGCTGCGGTTACATGAACCGGAACTGAGTCTGCGACGAGTCGAAGAAGGCGGGGGCCGAGTAGGCCGTAGGACCCGCACCGTAGAACTGCTGCTGCGGGAAGTAAAATCCACTGCCGTAGTTATTCACTGAAAGATATTCATTGCGATGTGGTTTAGAGTTTTAAAAAACTGGTTAGATGGAATCGAGCCTATTCTTTTCACGTAAAAAAGCAAAGAACTGTCAGAAAATTTGTGTTTTATGTATCAATATCTAAAAGGGTTGTTAATGTCATACCAACTACTGTTTGGTGAGCTCAGCGCCTCTTAAACCGCCAAATTTTTGACAGTTTTTTGTCTCCACCGTTAAAGTCGCCCTTCAGTAAGAAAACCCATGGAAATCCCATGTGTAAAATATCATTCGCTACGTTTTACGAGATGTCTTCAGCCAACATCCAGTTTTCGCTTCAACTGTTTTCGATCTGAATTCTTACCTTGAGGAGTTGGCATGACAGGAGCCGGCCTCGGAGGCTCGCATTGAAGGTCATCCTAAATATTTATCATATTTACTTTATTATATTACAAACGGACCTGAATGACGTCACTGAGGTCAGAAGGCAGACTGGGAGAGGTGGAATGAGTGAGGGTCTGAGTGGAGACATCCGAGCGGTCGAAGGAGGTGGGAGAGGGAATCAGTTGCTGAAATAGAGGTTATGTCTAGATGAGGCATTTCAAATACCTCTTGAGGAGTGGAAAAATATAGTTCGGAGAGCATGGGATCCAGCGAAGAGTTTCCGAAGACACGGTAGAGTTGGACATTTTCGTTGAAGAGAGAACTCAGTTTCTGGAAATGAACAATCATTCGGATATTCTATTTTAAAATTCTTTAAACTCTACTTTCCATCTCTCACTCTCTCTCTCTCTCTCTCTCTCTCTCTCTCTCTCTCTCTTTCTTTCGACCGCTGTCTCTTTCCAATTACTTACAGCCAAAGGTGGCAGGAGCAGCAGCAGATTTCCAAAACGACTGGTGACCGCATGAAGCGAAGGCGCCTGTTCGCGAATCAGCATAAACAGAGCGTTCTGTGTTCTGTCCCTCAGCTGAGAAATGGCAATGGAGCTAGTGGCCGAAAGAGACGGACTGTCTAAATCTCTTTTTGAGGAGATCAAAAGATTTCTCTACCAGGGTCTAAGACAACCATCGCCAGAAGAACAATCACTTCAACTTCACTGAGCTGGAGCTTCCTCATTGGCGCCACCACTTCGTCAAGAACTCTTCCCACCAGGTTGTTGGCCAGCAAACTACAAACAAAGATTATTTGTGTCCTTGTGGGTCTCACTTTGTATTCTGAAGATGTCGGGGGAGATCCCTCGGAATGACTGTTCTATTGCAAATGCAGATGGCAGAAAAGTCGCCTCCGATCTGAACATCCCGTGTGTTTTGCAATTTCTTTTTTCTACCTGTGCAGTGCGAGAAGCCATTGTGAAAAGAGTGAACTGGGCGAAGACGTGGCGAAGCACTCCCACCTGAGAGAGGGTTCTGAGGCTTCGGTTGTTTTACTACCTTTTCTCTGGCATCTGTCAGTTGTGCTATGGAGAAGAGAGAGTCGATCCACTGAACAGTAGCTGCCAAGTAGCGACGCATCGAAGTCCCGAAGTCTTCCACACTGGCGATTCTTCCAACGGTGTAGCCCATCTACAAAAGAACATTATGGCTTTTGAAGAGTGATCTACCTCAAAGCAGTCGACGTAACTGGAGAAGGCTGGACTGAAGAGCAGACTGATGTCAAAGTCTGGGTCCTCCTGAATTTGCTTTGCACCCCCTATTCCGTTTGTAAATACCTTGACTCTCATGAGACCGGGTGTGATTCCATTCGGGTTGCGGGCAGCTGCGCTCTGAACTTCAATGTCCATCAGGTAGTTGACCAACACGTCGTCGTGAGACACCCTGCAACGCATTTCAGTACAAAACTCTCTCAATTAGAAATCCAATTACGGATAGGCGGGGGTTTTAATCAAGTTCCTACTCAGAAACTACAATCGCTATGCGGTGGGTCACTACAATCTGGTTGTAGGCAGCCGTGTAACGAAAAAAAAGAGAAAGCGAGAGGGCTACGGTGGATTTTTCTATTCAAGAATGAGAGGTTGTGTACCAGGAAATGAACACAAGCTGGCGGCAAGTATGTTCAAACAGAATTAAGTGAGCCAAGTGAGGAGGGATAAATATGGGTTCCGGTTACTAAAATATTTAGTGTGACGTTGAATTTGAGCAAAAATGTTATTTTTTGGATAGCTATATTACCTAATACCGTTTTGAAGGGTTTGAAACTCAACACAAGCAACTAAATCTACTCGCCCCATCTATCGCAACTAAGACTATGTCTCTCTGTCTGTTTCTCTCTGTCTCTCTATCTCTCTATGTCTCTGTGTCTTTGTCTTTCTGTCTCTCTGTCTCTCTGTCTCTCTGTCTCTCTGTCTCTCTGTCTCTCTGTCTCTCTGTCTCTCTGTCTCTCTGTCTCTCTGTCTCTCTGTCTCTCTGTCTCTCTGTCTCTCGGTCTCTCTGTCTCTCTGTCTCTCTGTCTCTCTGTCTCTCTGTCTCTCTGTCTCTCTGTCTCTCTGTCTCTCTGTCTCTCTGTCTCTCTGTCTCTCTGTCTCTCTGTCTCTCTGTCTCTCTGTCTCTCTGTCTCTCTGTCTCTCTGTCTCTCTGTCTCTCTGTCTTTCTTTCTCTTTCTCTCCCTCTCTCTCTCCTTCTCTTTCTCTCTCTCTCTCTCTCTCTCTCTCTCTCTCTCTCTCTCTCTTTGTCTGTCTTTTCTATGTCTTTGTCTTTTTCACTCTCCTTCTGCTTCTCGCTAACCATGTTTATATCCGTATTTCCTTATCAAGAATACGTAATTTCCTTCATTATCCGATGTGAAACTCATACTTTTTCTTGGTATTTCAGTATTTTAAGCCTATCTTTGGGTAACTAACTGTGATTCAGAATCTGGCGATGGCAGTGAAGAATCCTCGGACTTGATCTTCTTCCTCCGGGGATTCTTCTGCTTTCCAATTATATCTCTGTCCGGGCGAATAGCTGGAACACAGCATTTAGATACTATTCATCACGATTATGCATTTTCATAACGATATTTCCCATAATCTCTCAATTAGAAGACCAAACAGATCAAAATGTGCGCGAACCGAATGTTTCGAACTAACCGTCGGGCTCCATTCCTACATCGATGCATCTCTTGAATCGGCAGAATCGGCAGGCGTTCCTCTGATCTGAACCTCCCCTTTAATCTTTTCTCAATCTTTCCCTTGCCTTTGTCAATGCTGCAGTTCTGTTTGAACCTGCAGTTGTATGTCTGCTGGCTTCGGATTGTTCGTCTGAAGAAGCCTTTGCAACCTAAAATATTCTAGTTACCCTAAAAACTTAAGAACACACCGTAACAAGCCATTACTCCGTAGTGCTTCCCTGCCGACCGGTCCCCACAAACCATGCATTGGCCCTCGCCCAGATCCATGTTGGATCTGAAAGACTGGTCGTTAGAGAGAGAGAGAGAGAGAGAGAGAGAGAGAGAGAGAGAGAGAGAAAGACGAATGATGGGAGATGGAAAAAGAAACCGAAACTGACCAAAGCAGGCAATTATAAGGCTGCAAAGGGGCGGAGACTGATTGCGCCAATTACGGAGGTGATTTGCCAATTGGCGACGCGACTTATTCTCAGGTTACAGCTTAGGAGATTTGGATAAGCAGCCTTAATGAGCACAGGTGAATAAAATAACGGAATCAGCGGAATGTGTGAAAATAGAAAATTTTCTGTTTACAAGGACACGATAAGTTGCATACTAGAATATTTGAATTTAGAACTGTTTATATACTTAACATTCCATGTGAATCCACAACATAGTCAAAAAGCATAAAAAGCATGTGTGTATGTGTGTATGTATATGTATGTGAGTGTGTGTATGTGTGCGTGTGTGTGTGTGTGTGCGTGTGCGTGTGCGTGTGCGTGTGCGTGTGCGTGTGCGTGTGCGTGTATGTGTATATGTGCGTCTGTGTGTTGTATATTTTGTGTGTGTTTATAGGTTAGAGTGGGGGCCACTTTGTTGTTGCGGTGTTTCTGTTGCAGAAGGGTCGTAAACAGACAAAGAAATGATAGTGCGGCAGATGGATTATATAAACGATCGGGTGTAAACAGAGGGTCCGAAAAGGCATAGCATGGAAGACAAGAGTCAAAAGAAGAATAAGAGATCAAAGAGATATGTTTTGAAAAAGACAGAAACTGATAAAGAAATGGAGAAACAGAGAAAGAGAGAGAGAGAGAGAGAGAGAGAGAGAGAGAGAGAGAGAGTCGCCTCAATAGATGACCTCCGTGAATGGACTGCGGCAGATGTGACAGCTGCAACTTTTTGATCCCTCTTCGTCTTTTTTTATCGCCAGAATCGGAATTTCTTATTGATTCACCCCGAATGCCTTAAATGATGTGGGAATATGTAGATTGATAAAGTTTGTTTCCAAAGTGAGTCACCGAGTAATCGATAGAACGGGCTGACCGGTCGTCGGGTTTCTTTCATTCAACCGAGTACTTTCAATGTTTACCGCACTGGGGCTGTTTGTGCGCTGCGCATCACGTGACGCATACAAATTCGAGGTTTCAACTGCACCACAAAAGAGGGATTTCGAAAGTGGTGGGAGATCAAAATGTTGCCACAATTCTGACTTGAAATGCCGAAATCCACATAGGTTTTCTTTTGAGGTCAAAGTGAGAATCAAGGTGGTAAAGTAATTTCGCGTGTATAAAGCCTATTCAATGTACAATAAAATCAAATCGTTAATTAAAATCGAATGGTTCCTATGTTAAGTTTTCAAAAGCAACACCTTCTTTTGGTAGTATTGGTAGTAGATATTGGTCAATCTTTTTGAGAAACGTGGTTTTGTTATGCTGACCGAGTTAAAGGCAGAGGCCCACGTAAAATGAAGAGTGGGACCTGTCCATGCTAATCGTAAAACTCTCTGCATTTCACCATTGAAAATGACACTCTCTCGCCTACGTGACGTCATGGACAGGTCCTTTTTCATTTTCCTGGGCCTCTGCCTTTAAACATTTTTGGATATCCCTATGCATCCCATTTACGAATCTGTTCTGAAAATCAGCTGTGGACAGCTGAGATCAGAAATATTTCAACTTTTATTTTTGTAGGATTAGCATTACCATCTTATTTCGTATTCATAACATCTACTGAGGAACGCTGCCAATGTGACTTGACGGTGAAGTGGACAGCACCCGGGACTTTTTCGATGATGGTTCGAATCCAATGTTTTCCAAACTTCTGCATTTCCTTTTTACATTCACTTTTCAGAACTTTCATTAAAGAACTAATCTAATACATAATACGGAATCAGGTTGCAATGCTGACCCTACAAAAATAAAAGCTGAAATATTTCAGCTCGAAAATGGGATGCCTAGGGCTGTCCGAAAGGTCACTCGGTTCAAACGGCCAATCTGACCAAAATATGTTTCCTCGTGAGTTATCTGTTAAAAACCATTAAAAGAACTTGTTCTATTCGCTATGTGAGCTTAGCGATCAAAACGCCCTAAGCGTTGATTCTCTCATAACTTCTTCCGATTCGCGTTTCTTCGCATTCCGAATGTTGCGTTTTCCGTCTTCGGCAAATACACGACGCGGGAGGAATGTCTCCATTTCGATATGCGCTCGAGTGTCCTCTCACAACAGGGTGCTCCACTTTTTTCACTCAATTACCTTTTTAATCGCTATCACTCCTTAGTTCTCTCAACTGCTAGTGTTGTGTTCGTGGCAGCCGAAGCTATCAGTCGGCTATAAACTCGAAGTCGCACATGTCTCTTATCTCTCTTAGATTACGATAATTTCGACTGACTTGTTTGTTCTCCTGCGGTTGTGGCAGAAGACGCGAGATTGCAAAAAAAGAGAGAAAGAATTTGAAAAAATACGATTATACTTATTTCGTAAATGAACAATGGTTTGCTTTTTTGCACTCTGTTGAAGAAATATCGTGTAGTGAGGAGTGTAAAAGCGCAATAGAAATGTACTTTTGGCCTTCCCGTTCTCTCAAAGTGCTCTTTTCTTTTTTATAATGCAAATCGGAAGTATGGGTGGGCGGCCTTCGAGGCAACCAACTGTCAAAAAAGGGCCGCACCACTGCATTTCCACCTGAATTGTAGCAAAAATGCAAGTGTGGGCTGACGCCAACCGCTTAATATAGTTTGTATCTCAGTTTGTACAAGTCACAAGGCGAGATGGCAACAAAAAGTGATGAGCGGGGCGGGTGCTTACAAATGGGCCCCGAACGGGGCGATGAGTCGGATGGCTTCAAAGAAGGGCAGGGAGGGGAGGAATAGAGCAAAGGGGGAGAGGGGTTGGGTAAAATATAAGACGAAGGGAAGAAGGGTTTGGAAGAAACATGTGGCGACAAAGCGACAGAAAAAGAGGAGTGGTCGCGATAACGAGATTTTGGCAACGGCCGCCGCCCAACGAGCGCGCATCAAATTTCTTTTTGGGGTTCGGATTCAGGAGGATTTTCTAAGGGAATGTGATGATGAGCAGAACCAACGTCTCTCTCTGTCTATTTTATCTCTATCTTTACCTCTGTCTCTGTCTCTGTCTCTTTATCTATTCTATCTCTCTGTAGCTCTCCATATCCCTCTTTCGATCTATCTCTATGCATGTCTCTAATTCTATCTATAGCTCTCCTTTCTCTCTCTCTCTAATCAACTTTCTGGTTTCTCTGCCTATCGGTGCGTCTGTCTATGTGAATATATGGTCTACCTGTCTTATGCACATACTATCTATCTGTCTAGATATTCATATCTCTCTCTCTCTCTCTCTCTCTCTCTCTCTCTCTCTCTGTGTGTTTCTGTATTTATTTATCTCTGTGTTTTCTCTCTTATCATGGTTAGAAGATCTGTGTTGAACCAAAAAGAGACCAGAACAGAAGAGGGCGCGTGCGTGTTTCGCGAGTTCGCCGGAGGGTTTACCGCAACATAGTTAGCGGCGGAGAACACAGAGAACACGGAGAACCGAGGGTGAGGTGCGGGAAAGAAAAGTGGGCCGAGTATTTGCAACTTGGCGCGAAATGAATGGCCGACGGCGGACGAACGCTATTGGAAAGGGGCGCCGACGCTTTGAAGACACGAGACGCAGAGGGAGCAAAGAAAAAAAGAAGAGAATGTGTGGGTGTTTGTATGTGTGTATGTATGTGTATTGTATGTGTGTATGTGTGTGTGTGAGTGTGTGCGTGCGTGTGTGTGTGTGCGTGTGCGTGTGCGTGTGTGTGTGTGTGTTTGATACATAAAAGGATAGAGAGAATAAGAGAGATCAATTGCGTAGATCACATTTCAATCTGTGCTCATGTGTTCTAGCAACATTTTAATCGCAGCCTTCCCTGCAAATGCCACCCTGAGGCTCCTCCTATTTTTTGTAATAACACGGCAACGGGAACACCAAAGGCAGCTTTTGTAATTGTTCTTGAAACGTCAAAGTCACGGGGTGGCACGGCCAGATTGCTGTTGACAATTCGGTTGCAGGAATATCAACACAGAGGAATTGATTCCATGCAACACGGGCTATTTGGGAACGCCCGGGAAAAAAAACGAACGCCGGTGAATGTTGCGAATTGGAAACGGGCATTGTCAACAGCAAAAAAAAGAGACGCCCTTCGCGTTACACTGATTTTGACATTTGGAAACAACAACTAGATGGTACCACTTTCAGCCAATTTTTACATCGTTCTATTCTTTCGGTGTTGTATAAAGGCAGCGTTTGCATACTTTCAGTGGACAGTTTGATTCTCAAGCAAAGGTAACAGCAAAATTACGTAACTCCTTTTGAAAAGATTGTTCTAAATCTAAAAGTCCATCGGAACTTCTCAACTTTTAAAGTTTTTATGAAAACGGAAAGAAAAAGATAAACATCGGCCACCCTATGAGATATTCTTTGCTTTTTGTCATATTCCCAGAATGTAATCTCAGATTGCTCCTTTTTTGCAGCTTGGTCTTCTGAACTTCTTAGGATTCGTGGGGATTCCAAGCAATCCCACTCAATGGATAAGATTTTTTTTCTATGCTACGTAAAGGTGGTTTTTGCCTTAGATATGCTATATTTAGCTGTTGGGACAGAGGTTTTTTCAGGAAAGAATATAAAAAGAGGGTCTTCCATGCGGGCGAACGGGCGCCGCAGGGAATAGTTTACATCTGCGACGTCCGCATTTTTTTCTCCCGCTCACGGGAGCCAATTTTCTTTGCAAAGCACTCGACGCCGGCTGTTTGGTATGGAAAACTATAAACAACCAAAGCACCGATGGGTCCTCTTTTGTTTTCATTTGGAACGGGCAAGGTGGAAATGCTGGGATTCGAAAGAACTCTGAAACCTGGAGACTTGTTTGTGAAAACCAAGAACCTGAAGCCCTGCTGGCCACAACAGGCTGTTGTCGGAAGACGCCGTGCCTGGCTGTCACCAGCGTGTAGCTGACAGCCGACTGGCGCTAGCGCTCATTAGGAGGAATTGCGGTGAGTTCATAATAGGGGCGGGAGTGTTTCTATATAATTCGCGGCGTGCCGGCCGGCGCCTGGCACTCAGCTGTTTGTTGTTGCCTCGGGCAATAAGCAGCATACATAGAGAACGAATCGCGGATCACTTGGAGGGAAGGGAGAGAAAGAGAGAGAGAGAGAGAGAGAGAGAGAGAGAGAGAGAAAGAGAAAGAGAAAGAGAAAGAGAGAGAAAGAAATGTAGAGAAAGTTGAAGACTCCAATATTGAACGCCAAGAGACGAGATTCAGAGACTCAAAGACACCGAGAGAGCCACAGATAGTTGAATATTGACACCACATAGAGAGAGAGAGAGAGAGAGGAGATTGGAGGGGAGAGGGAGAAAGAGTGAGAGAAAGAGTGTGTCAATGTAATCCAATGTTGTGTTGCTATGTCCCATTAGAAGAATCCACAAAATCCGCTTGTTGCATGTTTGTTTTTTGAGCCCTTCCCCCCATAAATTTTCCCCGTTTCGAGTGTAAAATGAGCAGCACATTCGCAGACTAAATTAACGGAGGAAAATTGTGAGTGGAATATTGATGAGGAATTAAAAACCGAAAGGGATTCCTTTATCGGAAACCCGGCCAGTTCCAGTCCCTCTTTTTTCCACGGCCTACTGTATCGGCTGTCAACAATGATTTGCCCCGGTCGGCTGGCAGAAAAACGGAGAAGAAACGTCAGAAACAGTAGCCAAATAATGGCGAACGCGAAAACAACAGGATTTTGGTAGCTCCTATTTTTAAACCATAAATTTTAAGGTCTGTCTTTCTTTGGGCTCAAAGAGTTTCCCTTGACGCAGATCATTTTTTCGTTTCTTCTTGTGAACTTGCCTCCCCGCATTCCGAATGTGAATGCACTTGAATGCGAAGCTAATTGCCGGAATTGAGAGGATTTCCGCGGGGATTGGCCCAAACCGCAGAAATGATCGACAAACAATGCAAATCCACGTGGAATCAGCCCTGTTTACACTTTGACATTTGAAACTCGGAGAACGCCGCGGGGGGAACGGCCGCCCAACAAAAGAGACTCATTCAACAGAGAGAAATGAGGATTGAATAAAGGCAGGAAAGCTAGGATCTGAAATTTTGCGGTTCGAGGTTTTCGAAAGAGTTCCCGCCAACTTTTTTTCAATGAGGATCAGGATTTCATATCATTGTTTCCAAAATCCGTCTAGGTGATATACTATTCAAAGAAACTGCATTTTTATGTATAGTTTTCTCTATATTTGGTTGCTAATCACATTTTCGGAGGTGATTTATTCTCCAGTGCTTAATAATTCACTTTTAGTTTATCGCAACATATGTTCGTTTCCAATCAAAATCAAAACTAAGGAATTCTTGACAACAGCGATCCGGGATCTACTGGGAAAAAGAGATAAAGCCGAACGGAGAGGTGCAGAGAAAAACCTCGCCGTATATGCAACCTTTGGAAATTAACAAGTAAAGTTTACAAAGGTATTACAAGAAGCCAATAACTAACCAAAACATATTGGGGAAAATAATCATGGGAAAGAAAACTTCCTGAGGCGTCAAATTTTGTTTTGCCTCGCCTTTGAAAGCGAAAGAAATGGAGGGATGAGCTGTTCTCTTTCAACTTTACAGTGACAGCCGAACGAAGCGCCAGCCGTTTGCCGCATCCCATTTATTTTTCCAAGACAAACCGGTTTTCCTTTTCCATTACAATCACAAGGGTCATTTTTAATGATAACCATGGGATTAAATATGATATAAGACAAACAAATAACAAAGTAATCCAGGGACTCAAACGATTTCTTCAAAATCAGATTTTAAGTATTTTTGAATCCGGAGTCACCCGATACAAAATGAAAAAAAGCAGATTGTGGTAGGCGGTTTTCTTGCATCGCAGTGTTCTCGACTGTTTCTGCCTGCGAAGGTTTCAACAGAACCAGTTCGGACTCGTTTCGGCTCGAATAAAAATAATTCGTTGCCTATCACGAAAGGCGACGGTCACACGAGAGATCTGTCATTTACAGTCACAGATAGTCTTTTCCAGGAAAATAACTGCACTTGCAAAGGTGCACTAAAATTCATGGTAAAGTAACTTTCTTCCGAAACGAGGTGTTTTCTACCGAAACCATCGGCTAAAGTCAATTTTTGAGATTCAAACTCCATTTCTGAAGGGTCCATTGGTTCCAGCTAAACCAGTAGTGTAACCTGTCAAAGCGACCATCATCCAGCTTTCGGAAACGGAAATTAACTGTATTCAAAGCGCATATTTCCTATTAAAATAATTGTCTCCCACACCGCTCAAGGTTGTTCACAGAAGGGATTCCTAATTAGCATACGATTTGTATGAGCGTGGAAAACCCCCTGACGCTCCCTTTAAAGGCAGAGGCCCAGGAAAATGAAAAAGGACCTGTCCATGACGTAACGTAGGCGAGAGAGTGTCATTTTCAATGGTGAAATGCAGAAAGTTTTACGATTAGCATGGACAGGTCCCACTCTTCATTTTACGTGGGCCTCTGCCTTTAACCACTACATCACCCAATACAGAGCCTGAGATAGGTATGATCTACATGGTTTAACTCATCACAAACGGCAAACCTTGGAAGCAAACAACTCATTACTACCTAAAGTTGAAAATGACCTGGAGCCTTTTGCCAAATACATTTCATGAATGACTCCTCAATAAAATCCAGCTCACAACCAACTTTACGTATAATTTTCATTAGAAGCACTCAAAATGATAAAATGTCCATCTGGATTATGATGGTTGCTAATCCAGATCAAGGCTTATTATACTGCACATATAGAGCATCAAACGCTCGAAGAACGACATGGGACTCAGAAAAAGGGGGCATTTTATCGTAAATAATAGCTGGAAAAACATAAACTACAGATCAGAAAAATATGGAAAGTGGCATGTGATGCTGTAGCATCACAAGAGTTTAATAATTGTGATAATTTTCACACTAACCCTGTGTTCCAAAGGTTGATAAAACTTTTGTGACTTGAAGAAGTGTGTTTACATTTTGAACCAATCACATGGAATTGGTGGGAAAGTGAATTCTGAATCACATGTGGGAGGAAATTGCAGGGAAACTTTATATCTTGATCCTGGGATTCCAGGGCAAATGGGCTCAAATCAGAGATCTTTTCAAGCAGAAAGATAAAGAGCCTTTCACTTTGATTTTAAGCTTAAATGAACAGACGCATTCTTTTTAGATTCATGTTCTCTATTGCTTAAATCAGAGGAGCTTCCTTCTACTTTGTGAATCATGCGTTTCGTTCAAACTACAAAGAGAACATGATAACTGATTGTCGGAGCGTTGAACAAACAACGTGGAAGTGGAAGGGCGCCAAAAGAACCAAGAAAAAGACAGAACCTGGTGAGTTTAAGAAGGTGGTGACAACTAACTGCCTGTATGGAAAGTGACGTCAGTTGGCTGAGGACGGCTGCACCCGGCAGCCGGCTGGCAACATGGCGATTGGAGATTCTCTGGTGGTCTGGGCTCTGCCCGCGCTTTCCCACGGCCTCTGCGTGTCTCACCTCGAAACAAGTTGCGCCGGGTGAAAAAAGAGATTGATTCGATCAGGTGGCGGCAGAAACACACAGTATTCGACACGCCACAGGTCGCAGAACTTACGGATGGGGCTGGTGGTGGAGAAAAGGAAAAAGGAAAGGCCACAGGGGAAGATAAAGAGAGAGAAAGAGAAAGATAGAGATAGAGAGAGAGAGAGAAAGAGAGAGAGAGAGAGAGAGAGAGAGAGAGAGAGAGATGAGACAAGAAGAGAGGTTCAAAGGAGGTGGAAACTTTTCCAACTGAAGGCACAGAAGAAACAAGGAAAAGGAAGAGAGAATCAAACACTACATAAAGGCACATACAAACACAAGTGTGCGCACGTGTGTGTGTGTGCGTGTGTATGAGTTTGCGTTTGTGTGAATCTTATGATTCGACTTACTGACTTCACAATATCTTTTTTGTGTTCCAGGAGTGTTTCTGCATCAGCAGAGAGAGAGGAAAACGCAAAATAGAGTTGGAGTTAAAAGAGAGAGAGAGAGAGCGCGAGAGAGAGAGAGAGAGAGAGAGAGAGAGAGAGAGAGAGAGAGAAATAGAAAGAGAAAGAGAAGCGAATGAGACAGAGAAATAGAAAGATGAGAAATAAAGAAAAAACCAAGGTTTTCAATTCTAGTCTGAATCTCCTTTCTGTGGCAACTGAGCGGTGTTTAATCGAAAGAAAGAATGAAAGCTGCGATCGGCGCAGGCATTCATGATTGTTTCATAACAAACGTCCGTTTACTCGTTGCTTATTTATATTCTTGCCGCACAGCGAAATGAGCCCAAATAGTATCGCTAAGACATAAACATTAATTTTTTTTTGGCTCAACGAATGAGACTGCGAAACTTTCCGAGCATAAATCCGAGCGTTTCCCTAGCATAATTGCTGCCTATTTTACATTGACTGTCAGTGGTCGTCTATGATTCCGCTCGATCTTCATTTTAGAACTTTTGCGGTTTTTTGAACTTTTGTCCGCATTTAAAGGTCGAGGCTTACAAGAGTGAAAAAGGACCTGTTCATGGCGTAACATATGCGAGAGAATGTCATTTTCGATGGTCAAATGCAGAGAGTTTTCTGATTAACATGGACATGCCACCTCTTCATTTTACGTGGGCCTGCGCGAAAGTAGAACTGCATGGCAGTTTTCAGAAAGTTTAGAAAAAGGTCGAAATAGATTGCACACTGAATTTGAGTAGAGAAATGCACAGATAAGGAGATGGGTGAGGCAATGTGCGTGTTATGATCGCCGTGTACTCTCAAAAGGAAAAATTAACAGTTTCCACCAAGCATAAGATAGTTCCTCAGTTTTAAAGGACAAAGATCTCATCGTCAGTGCATTTCCATTACAAGAATATGTTTCAGTATTTTGTGTTTTGAACGTCGCATGGAAAATTTAAAACTTAGTAAGAGTGCCAACTTGAACGAGGAATTTGGCAGTTCACTGAGAAGAACAGAAGACATTCAACTTGAGAGTTGTCCTGATCTAAGGCCTTAACCTTAGGAGAGTCTTAAATCGTTGCGAGAGTCTAGTTGGCAACAATTGCCGGAAAGTGAGTGGAATGACGTCCTGCGCGAAGACGATGCGGCGACTGATAGCCAGAACCGATTTTGAGCGAAAGCGGTGGAATTCAGGGAAATGAGACTAGTTTCAATTGAAGACGAAATGTGCCTCAGCTTTCCATTTAATCCGATTAGGCATTGAGAATCCAATTTTGTTTACATTTTGTTTATCTCTTTATTTGTCAATATCAATAATCTCTGCGGGATAATCGCCGCCGTTCCTCGAAATCCGCGGACGAAAATAACAGTGCATCAAAGAAGTTGTTGGCAACACGCGCGTTGCGAAAAACTGCAAAAAACATCGATGGAGGGCGGTGGATGGAAGAAGAGAGAGGGAGCAGACGGAAAAGACGGAGAGAGTGGGCGAGGGAGGAGACGCAGACACGGCAGAGGGACGAGGGGGCGAGCGGAGGGAAATGTGCTCTTCTGGACGAACGGAGGACGCAGGGAGGAGAGATGAGGTCAGGGAGAGGGAGAGGTCTCAGGAGGAGAGGAGATGTGAATAGGAGATGAAAAGGCAAAACGAAAGCGCGGAAAATTTATCAAAATTGTGGTTCCACTTTTGGTTTTGATACAGCAAAATACTGAAGAAAAACATGATTAACCAATTAGAAGACTTCATGTTTAATAAGTTAACCACATTTTGAATGATATATTTTGCATCAATATTGGCCTTGGGATTGGCTTGTTCCAGTTGAGATACAGTTAGATTCGGCATGGTTTCCTATACACGAAGGTTTGTGGTTTTCTCCAGAAGAACGCTGTTTGGGGGCGGAAAAGGCTTGAAATTGCGTCGGTCGGCAAAACGATTGCTCAAACAATCCTAAATAAACACAAACTCTGCGGCATCCACGTGAGACCCGAAATTCAGGGATCGAAGAAAGCAAAACAGGCGTTCCCGGTGGAAAAGTCTAAATCCAAAATATTTTCAAGCAACAATCATTTCACGTTGAAATTTCCATTTTTGATCAACTACAATGATTGGCACTCGATTATTTATATTAATCAACAAGGCCTTTCACATACTCCCTTACGACAAATATAGTCTCTTGTCGTTTCTGTGCCTGAGTTTTTTTTTCATTTCCTATTACCCAAATAGTTTAACCTAAATTCTAACGATAATGAGCAGAATTGCCGTGAAGGAGCTGGTTACCATGTCCAATAGGTCTGTTGCCTCCTTCGGCCGGACGAGGTCTGCGGGCGAAGGCTTCGAATGCGTGAAGCCGCACACCGCCATGTGTGAGGACGAAGATGGACGTGGCGTTCCCTTTGCGGGCGACGTAGCGTCGACGTGAAAACAGCACAGAAGAGCGTTATTTGTCCTCTCTCCTCTTCGTTGCGTTTTGCGGTCCCTAGGATGCCCTTCCTGTTGGTACTTGTTCACATGTAACCGCCGCAGTTTACATTCTGCAATTCGACCTCTCCACTATTACGGTAAAGGCTTTGGCCCCGCGTCCGGATTGAACTGTCTGGTGGGTTAACTTTAGAGACAAGCTGAATAGAAGCTGTTTGTGACTGAGAGATAAACGTCACTAAAATGGCACTGACCAGGTCCTTTCGTTAGAGTATGATGTTTGCACTGTATGAAGGGAAGCATACGTATGGTAACGGTAAATATTGCACTGCGGACGAACTGCAACATTTGGCAGGTTTTTGCAACTCTCACCGAAAAGTGATGTGGGCGGCCTAACGGAAACGCGAAGCATGTCGAATGCCCGAATTCCAACTTGGACGGTCTGCCACCTGTTCGACGTGCAATCATGACGAAATTTGAACGATGACAGTTGGAACTGGGACCTTTTGCACCACACATCAGAAACTGCTGACTAGTGAGGAATATATTTTTAAAACCAGGAGGGTACGCGCGCCTACGGCGCGCACCCTCCGGGACGCGGCTTTCGGCCGCTCGCTTAATTAGGCGGCCTGCAGCCGCAGATTCATGGCCTACGGCCATTCATTACTTGTCGATTGGCCGTGAAAATGCCGTGAAGCACGTGAAACTCGGCCCACGGCCGAACTCACCTTTCCTCGCTGGGAAAATGAACGCGTGGACCTACGCTGATACACTACACACACAAACACAAACACGGTAGGGTACCATTATGTATCCTGGAAGGAGCCTAAACAAGGCCATGCGAACAACGAAACGTTAATTCGAGTTCGTGTTTTGTCCACAGATAAAACCCTTTACCTTCCTGTTGTTATCGATAAATTTTACTCCTTTTTTGCATATACCATAAGCACAGGACAGAATCGAACCGAGGTCGACAACATATATATGGAGTTATTTACCATTTTTCCACAGCTATTTTCCAAACCTTACTTGTCGTTAGGAATCCAAAAAGCAAAAATCTCCGAAGCGGGTGCCTTTTGGGATACACAAATCTCCTCTACAGGCTGCGTCTCAAGAAAAACATATATCTCGGGTTGTGACACAAAAGATGATCTCATTTTGCTGATAACAAAAACCAGAACATGTTGGGGTTTAAATCCTATTTTGAAGCCAGGAGGAGACTTCAAAATTTGAGAGATCGAGCTAACTTTTCAAATTGTTATTAGCATGAAACTCATGACTTTCACGCAGTGAAGGTGGATCTCTTACTTATTCTAAATGGGCAATACAGGGTGGACCCCGCTTTTCAGCACAACCGTTTTCGACACTGCTTCAAATCTGCAATTTCCGGCAACAATGTTTTCTGGGAAAGGTTTTGTCAAATCATCCGTTTTCGTAGGTCGATGAAGTGTTGCCGTAAAGTTTTCAGGCACAGTCATAACAGTGAAACTTTTAAGTTTAAACTAGATGCTTACTATAAAAAAAGTAGCATTCGCGCAATGTAAAACAAAACACATCATCGCTCGGAATATGTCCGGCTAAAAACGTTAGACTCTATGACTAAACGCAAATGTGTCTATTTTGATGTGTTTCATTTCGACTAGCCCAACTTTCTTTGGACAACTGTGTCCTGCAATTCGCGTAGTATCGCCTATTACTGTGTCTTGTTTGGTGTTTTATTTACGACCCCAGAATGCATTGATCACTTCGTTCTTTCTCCTTTGCCACCGTCGTCTCCGCTTTTTCTTCCCATCCACACTGCGCAGTCCTTCGCCAAACGACTGGCGTTAATTCGCTGAATCAGCAGTCGGTCAGTGATGACATCATCAGATCTCGGTCAGATGCAGCGGCTGCAGGGAACCCGTTGGGTGCAAACTACAAAATCAACGAAGGGCCAGAGACATCAACAGGCGATGAGTAGGCGGATCTGAGCTGTCAAAAGGGAATAACACTTTGCCGAAAATCACTCATAGTTTACTCGACTTGGCATGATGTGAATCAACTAAAAATAATAATCCATTCAGACTTTTCCAGGAAAAGAACCAGTTCCCAACGGCGCGAAGGGCCTGTTTAGCGCCTAACGTCCTTCTATTCTCATACAAAGATGTGTTTGTCTGATTTTTGTTTCCACTGTGATGCAAATCGTTACCCTGGAAGTACATATGACCCTAGAGACCACAGGCTAAATTTAAATTACAACACAGACTACAGTATTTTCTTGTTTCAATTGAGAATTCTGAGGTTGATACCACAATTAAGCTCCAGAATTGCTCTAGTTATCAGCAGGTTCACTTTGTTCCAGCCTTTGTACTTTGTTGCAATCTTTGCAATAGAACAACTAGGGTTCGTGCCAAAACTACTTTTGAACGACGTTACAATGTTTTGCTGTTGTTCCTAGAGTAAAGCGTGCACTATAGGATACTCAGGCCGTTTACGCAGTCACATAGGCCGAAGTAGAGAAGTATGTCACTTTTGACGTAGCCTCAGGCCGCTTCACCGCCGTACCTTCGGTTTTTATTTGAGTGCCGGTGAGAGCGCTCTCCTAGCACATCAATAGGGCCTCTTTCTTCTATGTTTTAAAACAAAGGAAGGCCCCTCAAGGTATATAAGGCTTTGCCAACTATCCAACCGTTTTTGTTTCAGCGTAATGCGCGATGATAAATACGCGTCTTGGTGAAGTTTGCATTTGTGAATCGCACATTTATGAACCGAACTATGCTCGTCTTAAACGGTTCATCAAATGCAAAACAGCAAAAATGTCTCCATAGGGAAATAACTACTGCAGTCCATGTTTTATGCGCTTGCTTGATTTTATCCATATTTGATCTTTTTGTAAATCTCAGGGCTTAACCAACAAATGTTTTTCCAAACTGAGTATGCATAAATCGGATTCATAAATACTTCTTAGATTCCATTTTTCTGTATTTCATCGACGGTCAGAGTATGAAACCCCAATAAATACTCTGAGGAAGCATAGTTTCTTTTAGAAATCTCAAACCCTTCAGAGATTTTCAGGGATCGCAAAACTGAAATGAAGCGAAGATTTTGGTAACATCAAAAGTTACAGAAGAAAGATTCTTGGCAAGCATACAATGGTATCCTCTTATATTAAAAGAAGCCCTTATGATTCCCTATGGTTGCCGCCAAACGGACATCATTCCAATTTGTGCCTTCATTCTCTGTTGATATTATGATTTTATGCTAATTTGCGCATTATTCCATATCAACAGAGAATACTTGAACGAAATTGGCATGATGCCCGTTTGGCGTGAGCTATAGTTAAGGTTAAAGATTGACTATGTCCTGATGGTGCCCGCCAACACTACTTCCGCGGTTTTTTGGAAATCAGTGAGATTATTCCGATGTGGATATTGGTTACCCATTATCACATCAAAATAATGCGCTGCAAAAGGAATAATGCGCTACAAAAGGGCGTGGCCAATTTTTGGCCGAAGTAGGATTGGTTAGGAGTATGGCATAAACGATCAAACCTTTAACGACCAATCTGCTATGTCTAGAGTTGAGAGTGAGAAAACAGCGTAGTAAGCGAATGCGTATTCCCCTGGGCGTTTCTCTGCATCACTTGGTCAGTTTTTGTGGTCATCGGAACGTCATTGCTTCGAGTATCGATTCTTTCCATTACAGCGTCCGAGTACCGTGGCGGCGGCCGGTTCTGCGCGGCTTCTCTGCGGTTTCCCCAGAAACCCTCCGGAAGCCCTGACGTGCCCTGTTTACCGTATTCCGGGGTGTCGTCATCCGTTTCCCCTTCGCCCCGCCCCCTTTCGTGCAACGAACTTCGCCAAACTAGACTCCCTATATATTGTCTCATCTGGACACTCACTCAGAGCCTCCAGATCTCCTCTGAGGATATACACATCCTCATTTTTCCTCTGAAATCTTGTTTACAACTCTGGTTGAAGGTTGTCTCTACTCCCATGCCATGATGAAAACAACATTAAATTCTGTTTTTGCGATTTCGGCCTGAATTGAACCCTGGCCGCGAAGAATCACAATGTTCACGTGAGACGTCTGAACACCGATTTCGCTTTTATTAACACTCTGCAGTTCAAAGTAGTGATGTATACTCCTTGCCAAAATCACTTCGTCCGATTTGGCTACTACGCCTGGCTGAATATCCTATCTACACTACAAAACCGCCCAAAACCATCCAAAACCATAAGGACAATGCAGATATTGGTACGTTCGAAATCGTGTGAGGAGAAATATACGTTTTGCATGGTTTTGCATTGTATTCACTCCAAATTCAACATTTGAGAAATAGGTGGAAAAATTAGATACATTCATATCCCACAATTTACTTTCTCCGAAAGCCACAAAAGCAGGTGTTTCCTAATGTGAATTCCTCAAAATGCAACATAAGGTGTGCAGGTTGGTTTATCCAGAATTTGTACATCACACTTTAGCTGTTACTTGATTGTAGCCAAACTTGAGTAAAACATGGTCCCATTGTAAATTTAAAAAAAAAACATTACGAAGAAAAGTCATGTCACTATGACTTTTGCACGGCTGCCTTCCACCAAACACACATGATCAAACATTTAGGGGTTGATTTCGGTTTCTAATTCAACTGTGTGTAATATGCAACGTTTTGTTTACCGTTGTAGATGAAAAGCTGTATGTTTTAAAGGGAACAAAAGGAAATGCCCTTTACGATAATATCAAAAGCACTAATCACGTTAGACGTCCTTAGAGCGTTAGACAACATGCCACAATAAGGGCGATTTATCGAATGAACTTAGTGCACAGATTGTATCTTGTCTATTGTTTCCCAGAAATCTCAAGTATTCTCGTGACGTCGTCTTTTCGCGGTTCATTAAAAACAAGCCCTTCCGCGTGAAAAGAGCGACAAAGTCAAAAGAACGACGACACTTGACCTTGAAGCTAAACGCATAAACCAGACCCAGCCAGAAGGCGGCTCTCGACTTCGGCGAACCCAAGACTTCTCGCCTTTGCGACAAAAGAAAGATCGTTTCAAGACTCTATTTACATACTCTAGACCGGTTTCACTCTGTTTAAATAACTGAGTCAAAGTTTCAAACTGACTTCAC
The DNA here is from genome assembly GCA_964057215.1 of Oscheius myriophilus. Lineage (NCBI taxonomy): Eukaryota > Metazoa > Nematoda > Chromadorea > Rhabditida > Rhabditidae > Oscheius > Oscheius myriophilus. The sequence continues at coordinate 14,197,553 of OZ059903.1, forward strand.
TTATCTCTTCGTAAATCTTTTCTTTTTGCCCTATTCTTCGATTTCAAAATCATTCTTTCAGCCAAAATGATCGGAATGATGAACGTAGGCGCCGAGTCGAACGTGGAGTTTTACTCGTCCGCTAGACAATCTTCCCTCTATGATCATAGGAAGATGTCGAAAGACAGCAGGACTTACACCGTCGACGGAAGGGTTCTACTCAACGGAGTACCCACTTCCACCGAGACTCCACAGATTATGTGGCAAGAGATCATTCAGAAGGTTATGACGAAGAAAATGATCACCGACGAGATTGAGGAGAAACCATCGGGTTCGTTTATTGCCTTTCTGTAGTAATACTATTGTCTAATGGTTCTCTCGCAGACACACACATACACACACATACAATCACATACACACATACACACACATACACACACATACACACACATACACACACATACACACACATACATACATACACACATACAATCACATACAGACAGCCAGACAGACAGACAGACAGACAGACAGACACAGACAGACACAGACAGACACAGACAGACACAGACAGACACAGACACAGACACAGACACACACACACACACACACACACACACACAAACCCAATAACGGCTCAGTCTGAGAATCGAACTGCATGGAAAATGAACTGTGTCGAATTAGAACACCGTGGGCGAGATAGAATGCTAAGTGAGGAGACGCAGGTTCATTAGCATGAAAAAAGTTCTGATTCGTTACAGTTTCATTTGGCGCAGTTCCACTCTCGGGCTGAGCCCCAATAACTACAATAAAAATACGTTTCAATGAATTTTTATTTCAGGTGGAATAACTGCCGTATTACGCCGTTTGTCATCGAAGCTTTTGATGAAAACTTCTTCTGATGCACAGGAGAAGGCAGAAAAGAACGAGTCTCGAACACGAGACGAAGAGTTTGCGGAGGAAGAAGAGGACCCCAGACACGTGACTCTGATCAGAGTGAACACCGCAGATGCCCACAGACAACAAAAGGTTCGTTTCGCAATCCAAAGACTGGAAAGACTTGTCCAATTGATGAACCGTAAACGGAACACTTGAACTGTTTCGTAATTGGACAAGAAATTACATAGAAAAAAGACTGACAGTTGAAGGGAGAGAGAGAGAGCAGAAAAGGGAGAAATTCAAGTTCCTCCTTGCAGGTACATTTGGACTCCTTCAACGACGGAATCCTTCGTCGTCTGATGTCCGAACAGGCCGCCATTGAGAAGCGTGGATGTCAAGTGAGTGCCCTCAAAGCAGAGTTTTTGTAGCTTATCTGTCACAACTGAGAACTCGTTTCCTGTCTTACAACATGAATTCGCCTGTTTCCGCGTTGTAAATCTTTGTTTTCAACTGACAAGAAGGGAACATGACAGATCTTACTAAAAGAGAATTTTCAGACGGACAGCGGCCGAGCTAGTCTCGACGACACGGAGCCGCAGACCTCAGGGGAAGTTGTGGTTCAACGTTTCTGAATGATCTCATCTGTACAATAATTACTACAATAAATATTACATTTACTGTGGTGGAACTGTTGAGGATTTTGTGCTGGATTGAAGACATACGAAGTGTCCCGCTTGGGAGGTCGCCTGGAAGAAAGTTATGAGTTCAGAAAGAGATAATTGGCACACAGACTTTTGGGGACTTTTTATGGGTCTTGCAGAGTAGTATTATGATTATCCATTTTACGAGCATGAACGGGTATCCCATTCGTTACATTTCTACCTTGTAAACAAACAAAAACACAAATCACCTTCCCATCCTATCAATTTTTATATTCTTTTGTATGTGCATACCGCGTTTCTTGGCGTTGGAAGGACCCCAGTGGCTATTATTCAAAAAACACGACGTGTGACTTTTTTCCAACACAGACACTCAGTTTTGACGTGCTAAGTTTGTTTCGCGAATTCCTCAAACCTCAGACTGTTCTCTGGCCAAAACGCTAATTTGATCGTTGATTTTGTTTTCTCGTGTCTACGTCACAAAAGCATGACTTGGCGTCCTTCAAAGGTCATTCTAAACAGGAAAGAGTGACTCACTCTATGCACTCAAACAAGTACCACATTTCAAAACACACGTGGGCAGTTGCAGTTATTTTTGGCCGTTACGTGGATGTGTGTGTGTGTGTGTGTGTGTGTGTGTGTGTGTGTGTGTGTGTGTGTGTGTGTGTGCCGCAGGCCGGCGTATCCTCAATTGTCAAGTTAAAATACGCACCACAAAGTTGTTGCAGCACGGTGAGCGTGGATACCTGCACACTTCAATCCTACAGTACTCGATTTGCGCTGACTCACTGGAAATTGAATTAATCACAAAATCATCATTCGTTCTCCGAGTAAACAGGCAAAAGTTAAGAGTTGTCCTTGTGTTTCAGAGTGAAATCGCCTCACCCAGTGCAACTACAAGAGGAAGAGGCTGTCAGACAGGCCCTTGTTCTGGATCTGTAGCCACAGCTGCCACAGGAGTCTGAGCAATTGGACCACTCGGTCCAAGGCAGCCATGCTGGATTAGCAGCCATGCATTCTTCTGAAGGACCTTCTGGTACAGGAGATGAGGTCGCAATGGGTAGTTCACTAATAGAGGCAGCTGATGAAACCTGGCAGCTCATATTTTTTTCAAATTAATATCGGCGAAGATCTTGAAAAACTCACCAACGTGTCAGTAATATTCTGAGCATACACTGCTAAGGTTGTCATTGTGAGCAAATTCAACAGAATGGGAAACATTCGGCAAGTTCGATTGGCGGAAAACGGTGCGATACTAAACGAAAAATTGTTCAACTGGGTTGACAAGTGCATTTTTTGTTATGAAACTAGTACTTAACCACACAGAAGATTATCAACTATCCTTTTGAACTAGTCTGTGGTCTACAGAACAGCATTGTTGAGCAAAACAAGCAAATGGCAACTGCGTCAGGTCCCACAACGATCGTTTAAAACTGACTGTGCACCAAATGCAATTTAAAAAGTTGCGGCTTAAAAGCTTTTTAAATTGTTTTAAACACAGTTTTGGGTGTAGTTTGCTTGTATATTATTTGGCTTATGTTAAATTAAATGTTTTACTTTTAGTAATTTGGGCCGGGAAACCGAAGATGTTCGGAATGTCGGTGAGTACATATGGTGTTTAAAAATATGTTTCCCCTCTAGGAGTCAGATGAGGACTCCCCTCAGCACAGTGGCGGATTCAACGACTCTCACAATGGGAGAATGGAACAGATCGCCCAGGCGAGAAGGGCCGAGATGAGAGAAACATACGACGAGGAAATGGAGTCGTTTTCCGTAAGTCTTTTGGGCCTTGGCGTCGATTGACTTGTCCTAATTCAGCGCAAGCGGAGATACAGCGACGGAAAGGGAGAGACTCTCTCGGATTCGGATTCTGGAGATGAAGCACAACAGGAGCCCAGACAGCCGGAAGCGAAGAAAATGACGGTGGCCGAAGCCATGATGGCAAAGATGGGTCACAGGAAGGGAGAGGGTCTCGGAAAGGCCGGACAGGGTAAGCCCTTTTGATTTTTTTTGTTGTTTTTATAGTTGTCAGAAACTGAATTTTCGAAACCGTATCATTTCAGGTCGCGTGGAACCGGTAGGCCTGTCTACCCAGCGTGGTCGTGTTGGTTTGGGTCACGGAGCGACCAAGGTAGAGGATTTCTTTGATTCTATAAGAATTTAATTCAGGCGGTGGGACGAGATCTTTCTGAAACTTGGGATGAATCGGTGGAGGATAAAACTCACGAGGAGACAGTTACCTGGCTGGAACAGTGCCCCGAAGACGTCAGGTATGTGCTTCAATTCTCAGTGAAATCCACGAAAATATGTTTTATCTTGAATTGAATTCCTATGGTTTCAGGGAAGAGGCAGCCTTGGAATGCGAATCAGACGGCTGGATGGAACTGGGTCAGACGAAAAAGACACTCGACGACGAGACCGAGTACTGCGATCCCCAGATCCTCGTGGACATGCTCAAGGCCAAGGACGTGGGTCTCGTCTTCTTCTGAATATCGATTGATTCAGGTGTTCGATCATCTATCGGACCGTGAATTGAGGGAGGCCAGGACCAGGGCGAACCCCTACGAGACAGTCGGAGGAGCGTTCTTCCAGAACAGGGCGGCCATGAAGGCAGCGAACATGGACAAGGTCTTCGATTGGATCTTCAGTTTGGAGGATCCGGAGACACTGGCCAAGAAGAACCCGGTGAATGTGAATGACAAAGGCATCAATACGGACAGAAACAAGCCTCTCTTCTACTTTGCGGACGTTTGTGCCGGTAAGAGAATTTTATTTCGCAATTTGCATTTTGTTATTCAGGTCCGGGAGGATTCTCAGAATACATGTTGTGGAGGAAGGGATATTACAACACCAAGGGCTTCGGATTCACGTTGGCTGGTAAGTTAACGTTAGCTTATCTTAACAGGAGATCCTTTTCCCGCCTCTATTCGTGGCGGGACCTTACAAATATCATTTCCATTTTCCCGATGGCTTGCTAGCGTTAAGGGCTCTCCCACCGTGAAAAGCTCCCGCCTTATCAAAGCCGTGTCATGGTGTGTCCCGAGCGGCAGTAAGAATTTCCTTGGCAAAAAGCCAAGAAGAAGAGAAATTACCGACACGATGAAACCAGAATTAAGCTGTTGGCATTAGTTAAAAACGGCTGTCGTCCAATGTCAACAGCTGAATTCTGGTGTCATCGTGACGTGTCCATTAATAATTACTCTTCTTCTTGGCACTTTGCCAAGGAAATTTCTCCTCCGCAAGTTAGATTGGATTCATATATAGATGGATAGTTAGACGGGATTCATCGTGGTTTGCGAGAGTGGCTACGGGCCGGCTATCTCCAAAAAATCTCGGCCCGACTCGAGGTCAAAATTTTTGAAAGTTCACAAAAAAAGTTTTTCACCAACTATGAGCTGGAATTTCGAAATTATGAATTTTAAAAGAGTCCCATTTAAAAAAAAATGATTTTCAAAATACTTGGGCAGTTATTGGCAATTGTCCAAACTCAGGGAAAGCGGCAGGATTAAACTCCATTTCTATTCTTTTTTAATGACTCAAATGAAAAGTGACTGAATTCCATTTTCAGGAAAGGACGACTTCAAACTGGACAAATTCACGGCGTCTTCCCCTCACTTCTTCGAAGCTTTCTACGGAAAGTACGGCGATGGAGATGTAATGAATCCCGAGAATATCGACACTCTCCAGGAGTTCATTATGAAAGGTTGGTTAACTCTTATATCGATTGATTTTCTCGATTTCAGGAACCAACGGCGAGGGAGTGCATCTGATGATGGCCGATGGTGGTTTCAGTGTGGAAGGACAGGAGAACATCCAGGTAATTACGCCCTAGTTCTACAGTATCTCCCGGTTTTAAGGAAATCCTCTCCAAAAGGCTCTACCTCTGCCAGTTGCTCGTCTCTCTTTGCATCGTTCGCGAAGGCGGCAGTTTCTTCTGCAAACTCTTCGACATTTTCACTCCCTTCAGGTATTTTCCCTGATTTCGTTATTATTTCTCATTTCAGTGCCGGTTTGATCTACCTCATGTACGTGTGTTATGATCAGATCTCGCTCCATAAGCCACACACTAGCCGACCTGCCAATTCCGAGAGGTTTTTATTCTTTTTCGTGGTTTTTATAGGGTTTTAGGTACATTATCTGCCGTGGACTGCGTAGAAATTACTCGGATAGGATCAGAGGCTACCTCAAAAGGTATGAATTCAATATTTTTCGGTTTAAGTGTCTGTTTTAGAGTGAATGTGAAGTTGGACCAACTGAAGAAGGAGGGAAAGAGCGAGAAAGAGGACGTCGTTGCCTGTGTTCCGTCGGATGTGATGAGGAACGATGGAGAATTCATGCGCTATCTGATTAGACACAATGAACGGTACGTGAAGAGGATACACTGTAGTACTAGCGCTGGTACCACCATTCGGGGGCGTGTCATTTGCCTAACCGCATCACCCCACGCATGTTTGTTTAGCAAGTAACTTCGTATCTAATAAGACCTTTTGTTAGAAATTAAGTCACGCCCACTCGAGTTTAGGGTAAATTCTATAAAAAGCCAGCTTATAATCACCTCAGGCACTAGGTATCCGAATTCAACCTTGTACCTTAAAGTAATATATTGAGGGCCTCTTTATTTAACAAAAAGGACAAAAAAAAACTTAAATTGCGACGACCCTATCGTCACTCATGCTTGATAATGTATGTTCATAATGAATTACACCAAAAACGGGGAAAAATTTCAGTTGAAACTGCTATGTTGAACTAGAAACAACGAATTTTGATGTGAGAACCAACCTAACCTCGGAAGGGTATCATACCTGGACACGGCACGATGGGGGATCAAAAAGCAAGGCCCACCAAAGAAAGGGGGATTACAAAAATGACGTGCCCCCAGTTTTATAAGGTTCCCACACAAAGCAACCCCCACAACCAAGGCCCCACAAGCACTAAGTGCCCAGGTATGGAGGGTAGCAGCCGTGGGCTACTATACCTTGCTTTTTCAAACTTTTTTTTTACAAAGGGAGGGTGTGCCAATGGTCATAATGATGTCATGTCAGTTTCAATTGACACCGGATTGGTACAAATTACGGTAGACCACCTACTAAATCCATACTTCTTACAAAAAGGGTACGCTCTGGATATAGCGCAAACTTTTGGCCCATGCCTGGGGTATAGGCAGTTTACACCAAGTTAAAGGGGGTAGAGGCCCCAAAAAACGAAAAAGTTAAGGGAGGTTAGGCACTTGTTTCATAAAATTCGGGTCTGAAGGACAATAGTTAACGCGCGTTACCCCATTTGTGGCCACAAAAGTTAAGGGTGGGTCCGTCGACTGTCAGTGTCTCCTGAGGTAGAGAACCAAATCTACCGACAAACATTGAAAATCATATTCTTCGAATTCTACACAAGGCACCCGAAATCTGTGGAAATCCACTGAATCAGCTTAGATTCGTGAGGTGCTTGGGATACCTAAGTAATTCGTAGTTTGGTTGTAACAAAAAAAGTGTCTCAACTGTTAATTTCAGAATGGCGATTCGCCAGACGACCTACCTCCGCAAGTACCTGAGTTTCGCCAAGAACCAGGGCCTAATCGATAAGGATCAGGGAGACATCAGGGACAAATGTCTCGAGTATTGGCAGGTTCCCAACAAGCAGAGGACCAGAGACGCAGACATCAATCGACAGAACCTCAATCCCCTCGGAATCCTCGGTTCTTTCGCCACCAAGGTACTGTATCCCCTTGTTTCACTGTCAGGTGCCTGTTTCAGCTCTTCGGAGACAATGACCTCATCCTCCGAATTCCTCAGTTCACTGCGGAAATTTTCGCAAATCCTGGCGATAAGCAGCTCAAGTACGCCGAGTGGACGTGCTCTATTCTGACGGAGAGGACTCAGCCGAAGCTTCTCGTCTCTTCTGGAGTGGGTTAAAGGTCTATCTGGTAAACAGAGTGTTTCAGAAGACAGCTTGGGTCTACGACAGGGAGTGGAAGCGGTTCGACAATACTGAAATGAGAATCCCGGATAAGACGGTCCTCTTCGTCGAGCTGTCCGACGTTTACCACTATGAACATGTGCGTGGCCCTTGGAATACCAAAAACTCTCTCGTTTCAGAACAGATTGACCGAGGATTCGAAGATCGTGCGCATAAAAGACGCCGCCGTGCTCCATGGCGACGACGTCTCCAAACTGTCCTACGCGAATCGGCTGCAGGCGGCTGAGAAGTTCTGTCTGGCCCTCGATAGGGTGGGTTTGCCCTTGAAACGCTTTAATTCTAATGATTGCAGGTGAATTCCGTGTTCGAAATGCGTGTGCGCCCGAGGGATCCGCCGAGGAAGTTCACTCCGAGACAGCTGGTTGTCACCAAACTCTTCTCTCCTGAGAAACTGAGCAGCGTAGAATACAGCTTTTACTCGATAATACTATGATTTTAGTTGAAAAACAGCTTCAAATTGGTGAGGCACAAAGGAACAGAACTGCTGACGTTCGAGGAGGACGGAAGGACCCTCACTTGCTACGGAGTGCGCTTTGCCAGAATACTCAAAAGTGAGATTAGAAGAAATTTTAGGAACCGTAACACAAACGCCGCATTAAGCTACTGAAACTAGGGAAAATGTCGGAAATAGTCATTTACTGTAATTTCTGTGAAATGGGTTTTTCAGATATATTTCTTTTTTTCTAAATTGGCAAAAGTCTCAGGACACGTAAAGCTATCACCAGTGATATCTTGTCTGAAGACCGTCGTGTGATTTCTTCATCGACCGCGAAGGGGACCGAACCCTGGTCGCATGGGCGGGCGGCGCCGCCAGGCAGTCCGCTACGCGCGCGTTGGTGAAATCGCTCTCGGGGCGCCCCAAGTACACGCGGCGCCTCCTAGCATCGCATTCTGCGCGTACTACACGCAACAATTCTCACTTTTCTTTCATGTTATTCTCTAAATCATAGTGTATTTTAAGGTGACTACAAAATGGGTTGGTCTCGCAGTGCGAATCTCGTGTATGCGTTCAAGCCTGGGAGGAGCTCGATATTCGAAAAGGATTTCGAGAGGTTTGCTAGACTTTTTTCTGTGTAAATATGGTATTTCAGCCACGATCTGTGTGCCTCATTCTGGGACGTGTGTCTGATGAAGAAAACCGGCCGACCGGTGGACATTCAAACGGCGAATCAGTGCATTTGGAAGTGGGAGAACAGCCGTTAGTTGTGCTTTTTAGCGACAATATGAGAACCTTTTCAGTGAGTGACAACTACGGTCCCCGTGTGATTGTGGAGGACGACAGCCACAAGAGCGGGCCCACGCTCAAATCCATCGAGACGATCATCTTGGACACGGAGCAGAGGGCCGGCAAGGCCTTCCACTAGCAGCATTCTGTTTAGATCGGTTCGGGTATCTTTGTTGTTGTTGTTATCAATTAAACCCTATCCAAGGGAGAAGCCATGGTTTTCTTAATAAACAGTTCCTTAGTGTCTTGGTTTACGCATCCTGCACTCCTCTGTGTTATAGCCATCACTCGCTAGCCGATCAATGGGTCACATCATCGGCCTTCTTCCAAACGAGAGTTCTCTCGTGTAGTTGTGTTAGTGAGGCTGAGTTTGGAGTTTTGATACTTTGAAGCAGTTGGCGAAATCTGCCTGTCTTGAACTCCTCAGATTTTCGAGGATTCCTAGTATGTGTATGACATCTGAGCTATTATCCGGGGTTCTCACGCGCTGGGACATTGGATTAAAGGCAGAGGCCCACGTAAAATGAAGAGGGGGACAGCAAGGCCTGTCCATGCTAATCGTAAAACTCTCTGCATTTCACCATTGAAAATGACACTCTCTCGCCTACGTTACGTCATGGACAGGTCCTTTTTCATTTTCCTGGGCCTCTGCCTTTAATTTTGGTCGGCTAACCATGGCAAGGTGCCGGCCTGCTCCCAAATTTTTCACGGCCTGACCATAAATTTATGTCTTATTTCAATGTAAAAAATAACAAATAAGAAAAAAAATCGGGCCGGCCCTTTCCCAAAAATTTTCTCGGCCGGTCCAAAATTTTGTCGTGGTTTCCTTGGACCACTCAGTCAGATTGTCACCCACACGACCAGGGTTCGATCCCGATCCGTAAAACTCTTTTTGTAAAATTAATATTGAATAATATGTTAATAACAAACACTATACAGTTATTTAAAGCTGTGTAAAAAATAGTGTACCGATTTATACAAAATTTGGAATATAATTTCATGCCCGTCCCAAAAAAATCCCTCGCCCCGAAAACATTTTGAGATTCAATTCAGTTCGAATGAGGATTAAATGAGCTCATAACTCATGAACCAGCCAGTTTGAAAGAGAATATCTGCAGTTAAATAAAAAGGCATCATTTGACCAGAATGACCACCATGTCCCTCGTAAGCTCGTGTTTCTCCTGATAGTCTTCCAAATTTTTGTTATTTAGTTTTATTTTACACTAGTTGCCCCCTTTCCTTTTGAAAACGAACAACTCAAAGTTTAAAAAGGGTGTTCGGTCGCCGCCTGTTGTCTATCTCTCAACTTTTTCCTGAACTTTGAGCGGCAGGCGAATTTTCTTCAGTTCGGCGGAGGGTTTACACCGACTTACCGCAAGACTGCAAACAATGTGATGTGATCTGCAGGAAATGAGAACGTGAGAGTCTAATGTTTTATTCTCTGGAACGGACACCCGGGAGATCGAGGAAAGAGCACAGTTCACGGGTTCAACGCTGCGACTTCTTTTTCGTCAAACGCGAACCTTCGAGAGGACTTTCGACGCCAAACGAAGACAGCGCCCATCACGGCTACAAATACAACTGCGCCCATCATGAAGAGCCACGGGGCAGAACCATCGTCAGACACAGCCTGAATGACATGGCTAGCTCTGAAGAAAACAACTACAATTTACTTCGAAGGCAGCTGGAGTCTCGGGAACTTCTGCGTCTGAAGTTGTTTCTGTTGTGGTGGCTTCTGTTGGAGGAGGAGGGAGGCAACAGAAGGCTTCGAACTCTCCCTGCCAACACACATGGGTGTCTGGACAAAAGTCATGGGAGCAGTTTCTGCCGATCAGACGACGAGTCTCCTCTTTCTCTATTTCACCATCTGCGTTCATGTATGTTACCAAGTGCGTCAGAGGCTCTTCTCCTCCAGAACACACCTTCTGCTGTTCTTCACGATAACGCTCTGAAAGGATAACACTAATGTTTAGTTCTGTAAACACACACACGCACACACACACACGCAAACACACACACACAAACACACACAAACACACACACACACACACACACACACACACATTCCTTATCTCCGTCCTCACAGTGTTTGCTTCTCTATCCCCTTTTTCTCTGTTTCTCTGATTTCACTTACCAGCAGTTACATCGTCGCAACAAATAGCGGATACTTCTCCGTAAGGAAGGTAGCTACTGCCAACTGGACATTTGTATTCACTTTCCGTGTTACCGTATTCCGGCCAGCCCGTCATATTGAATCCCGCGCATTGCGCACTATCAGCTGTAAGCTCTGTTAATGTTGTTTGCGTTTTAAAACCCACTTGGAAGATTTTTCTCCGCAGACTGAACGTCGCCGTAGGCGTTTTCATCTCCTTCACAGCCTCGGAAATTAAATGCATAGACTTTTTCACGGAATACGTCCACGTAGAACTGAAACGACAGTAATTTACAATGGCAGGGCCTATTTTGGCATCACAGCTGACAGTTGGCACCATTATTTGATGGGAACTGGCGCGAAATATTAGACTTTGTACTTTTTAAAGAACTTTTTGCTTCAAAATTGTTTTGTTTTTTTCTGTTTTGACAAACGAATGTTCCACAAGTAAAGCGTTTAGCGAGGATAGACACCACCTATGACTAACGTTGAGACCCGGACTGAGGGTGGGTTCCTCCTCCTGAGAGCAGGCTCTGCCCATCTTCGGCTGGTAGGAGTCTCTGTTCACGTCGTCCCATTCTCCCGTGATGGCTGCCTGCGTCAAAACGAAGGAGGACGAGATCAGGAAACAGAAGATCATCTGAAAATAAGGGAAATGGCAAGGTACCTTTGGTAAAGGGCAACATGTTCGCAGACCAAAGCTTATCAGTGGACCGACGATTACGCTTCGATGGACAACGCGATGGACCGAGAGATTGGGCTGTGGAGGAGGTAGCAATCTTAGAAACAGAAACAAACGGGATAAAGAGGGAATCCCACAAACGCATATGTTACGTGTTTAGGTTGTTCAACAAACACGAACCATTGCTGAAGGTTCACTTCATTTGGAACACATCAAAAATTCGATTTAACTCCCACGGCTTTTCCGAAATAGAATTCTCTAGGATAACAATGTGGAAACCCAAAGAAGAGCAAGCGTGTGGGTATGCCATTGTCTAGCACTGGTAATTTACAGAGAGGGCATAGCACCCCGCAGAGAGGAATAAACAATGGCAATGCAGACATGAGGAGACTTTTAATTGCTGGGAAGTTGATTTTGAATTGCAACACCACCAGCAGAGGGTAGAGGAAGGAAACACAAGTAAGGAATAGCAAATATATATACTCGTCGCCCAGCGAGCTTTCCTAGCCGGCACCGGGAAACAAGCGGCTTTTTGTCTGCGTCTCCACGACTTGCACGCTATTTCGCGCGTTAGATGTGCAGGCCATCGAAACTTTAGGAAAGGTCCGTGGGCGAGGAGTATAACCTTTTGTAGAGAGCACCGGACGGGCAGTTCAAGAATGGCGTTTGTCCATGCACCTTGGGAAAAAATAATTTTTTACCAACGAGTAGGGAGAGTTTCAGAATGACGTATTGCAATCGCGTGCACGTGACTCTGACTGACCAACGGAACGCCCAGAATGATACGGAATTCGGAACAGAGAGTAGAATTCGCGCGCGCAAAAAGAAAGGATTTCGATGAAAGTTGCGTCGCGCAATGCCAAAAATAGACCTTTGATGATGGATTCTTTCGCAGGTTGAAACAGTTAGCTACAGTTTCCGTAGTCACAAAAGAAGCCTATTGTAGCTATTTGAGGAATAAGCACGGTGAGACAAAAAAGTATCCTTTATAACCTTAGAGGGTTGTCATTCTGTCCGTTAGCAGCGCAACGTTTTATGCGGAGAGGTACACCCCTTCATTTCCCCCAACACGACCATGGGGAACATTTCATTGAAATGGGTAGAACAAAACGGCCGCAGACTGTATACATGAGCGGCCGAAGGCCGCCTACATGGGCAGCCAAAGGCTGCGTACCTAAGCGGCCACAGGCCGCGATCACAGATTGAGGCGGCCGAAGGGCGCCGAACCCAGAAGGCGAAGACCCGCGCAGCGGGGCTTTGGCTTCTGGTATCTAATTATCCTCTGGTTTTAAAGGCAGATGCCCACGTAAAATGAAGAGGGAGACCTGTCCATGCTAATCGTAAAACTCTCTGCATTTCACCATTGAAAATGACACTCTCTCGCCTACGTTACGTCATGGACAGGTCCTTTTTCATTTTCCTGGGCCTCTGCCTTTAAGTCATGCAGAAAAAAACGCCCATGCTATTTTCGGTATTTTTACAGAATCCGAGAGAATGCGAAACTTTGTAAGAATAAGTGCTATTCTCGTGCAACCACTTTGCATTTTACTTTGATTTGATTGTACAAAACAGAAAAAGTGCCCACTGAAAAACCAAAATCACGTTTTATCGCGATGTTACTTAGGCGGAAATGGTCGCATCACACATCACAGTACGCTTCTCAATCAATCAGGAGCATATGACTGACGCTCATCTTTTTGAGAAACGTTTATAATCACATCATTATTTTTCCATAGTAACATAATTTCCTCTGCTCCTAATAGGACTGTTCACGCGCGGCTGGTTATTGACCCAGAGGAAGGTGGTATTTCACCCGTGGCCAGAAGTATATCCTTTGTGCAACAAACACCCCCTTTAATCTCAAATTATCCAATTTTCCCCTCGAGTGCACGCCCTGATTGGGTGTGTCCCATTTAAAAGATAAGAGAAGTGAGAAAACAGAAGGGTGAGTGCGCGATGGTCTGCGACTGTCCGAGGGGCTTCCGGTCGTTCGGATGATTAATTGCCAATCTCGGGATGAAAATAAACCAGAATGTAACTTCCGGTCGTCAATCGACTGGACAAAGTAAACAGCGATTGAGGAAAGGAAGGACAAAGGGGCGGACACGAAAGAGGGCGGGGCCACGGGCATCCGAAGGGGCTGGGAGGGGCAGAAGAGCAGGAGAAGGGGGGTTCAAGGGCGGCGACAAAGAACAACTTCTATTTGAGAATAACGAACATAGATCGCCTTTAAATGGCTGTTTTCGACAAAAAACAAACCTCTACAGTACTGTTAAGGATAAGAGATAGTTTCTTTCGTTTTTTACGTATCGCTGTCGCCAATTTGGAACCCTGCCAAAAACAGCCTTAAAGGGTCAGGCGGGGCTCAATTTAGAGAGAAAAATTCGTTTTGCCGTTTTCGAGAAAATGCGCTCCAATGTCGTCAAAAACGGGTCTCGTCTACAGATTTTTAGACGGTCCGGCATTTACAAGGCATGCTATTGAGCCGCATTTCATTCTAAGTGGCTGAGAGAGTGCTCGAAACAAGGAAGGTGACATGACATAATTTCCGACCGTAGCCAATCGAAAATGAAATGAAAAGCCCCTTACTGCCCCTTAAATACAGCATTCGTGCGATACGCAGGCGAAAATAGCGTGCAAACAGCGAAGACGCAGAGAAAAAGCGGCTTTCTCTCGCCGATTTCCGGGTGGCGACGGCTATATAATGAGGGATGATTTCTGAACGCGGCGAGGGCCAGCACCCGAAGCTGCTATTTTTGGCGCTTTTTTCTCTGCAACTCTTCTTTCAGAGCGCAATCTCACTTTTGCGTGTTGGGTAATCGCTGAAAGGACCCAATGCCAGAAATCCGTTTGAATCAGATGATTACTAAGAGAAAGACACGGAGACAACAAGTCTAGGAATCAGACAGAGTGACTGTATCTTCAGAATAGAGATGTTCACAGCTGTAATTACAAAAGGCGTGTTGACGATGTTTTCCTGAGAAGAAAATACATGACTGAACGCCCACGAAAAGGATGTCCGAATGGAATTACGTCACTGAATTACTTGTTTGGTGTTTCAGCTAACTTGAATCTCATTTTCAGCGGAGTTTGCTTTCCACTCAGCTGATCGAAGTTTCACGATTCCAGAGTGTGACGTATTTGCTGTTTCGTCTTTATGATGTGACTACGGACGAGATGCCCAACGACCAGTTTATACGTGGAAACCAAAATGACGAGATCCGGCAAAATCAGAAGGTTGAAAATCAGACGTGTGTGTGCGTGTGTGTGTGTGTGTGTGTGTGTGTGTGTGTGTGTGTGTGTGTGTGTGTGTGTGTGTGTGTGTGTGTGTGTGTGTGTGTGTGTGTGTGTGTGTGTGTGTGTGTGTGTGTGTGTGTGTGTGTGTGTGTGTGTGTGTGTGTGTGTGTGTGTGTGTGTGTGTGTGTGTGTGTGTGTGTGTGTGTGTGTGTGTGTGTGTGTGTGTTGTGTGCGTACAAGAGTGTAACAGAGAAAGGAAAAAAGCAGAAACACAGAAACACAGAAACAGATATATCGAGAGAGAGAGAGAGAGAGAGAGAGAGAGAGAGAGAGAGAGACGAAAAGAGGAGATCGAAATCTGAAACCACAAGAAATCTCAGAATAATTCCTTTTTAAGCGTGAATCTGTATCTATTTTCATGTTGTGCATGGATCACCCTCCCCCTCAATCGGATATGCTTGTCTCAGAAAACAGTTTTCGTCTCTCTCTGAATGTGATTGTTACGTTGTTTATGTGAGGATCCGGTGGCATCAGGAAATGTGTTGATTTTGCGGCCGTCATCTGCATCAGGCGCTCTCTAATGGAAAAGTGGGAACCAGTTGGCTTCGGCTGAGTTGGCCTGGATTCAGGCGGCGGCGGACGCAGGTGTCTTTTATTCGGACCCGGCTGTCACTAACGAGAGTGGGGTACTCGTAGCTGTCGGAAAGCACACGTCACTATCGCATTATGCGGCAGGCGGAGCAGAAACGAGAATCTCGACGGCGGCTTACACACGTAAACACAGGACTTTGGTTGAGGAAGAGACATACTGGAGTACAATGCGATTGCAAACTCAGAGCAAATGCTACTATATGTGCAAAAAGATTTATTTGTAAAATTACACTTTGTCAAATAGGATAGGAACGTGTTGTTGAAGTTTGTAACTTTTGTCACTATAGAGCTTTAGAGAGAAATAAGCACCTGGGAGGAACCATTTGCGCGCACACACACACATACACACACGCACACACACCCACGCACACAATTCCGTGCATAGACAATACAATTGCCCATCGTACAGTGCATCGGCTGTTGTCCTGAGTCACCCCGAATTCTCTGATGCAGCCTTGTTTCCCAAATTTCCCCCGAATCGGCAGACAGTATGGTCGACGGACAGCAACGCTGCGGTTTGCCTTCTATTTTATTTTATATTTTCCTTTTTAGCCTTCGCCGACAATTGCCAACAACGTCGACTGAAGGAAAGGAAGATGGTCGAGAGCATGGAGAAGTACAGAAAAGAAACCACTGAACAGTGAGTTGCATAGATTCTTTTCGCTTTTAAAACCCATTTTCAGATTTGATCTATGCGATGGGACAAAATTGAATTCGGTCACTGTTCTTGAAGGCCAAAAAATGAATGACGGAGATTGGAACTTTCAGAAGACACAGGAGGCAATACAATGTTTTCATAAATAGAATAAGAAAATTCAGAAGTTCCGTACGGAGCCTGAAGGAGAATTGAGACAGGACGTGAATTTCTGTGAACCTGCGAGGAAGCCAAGTGTTGGGGCGGATTCGCTCCTTTGTCCGACCAAGGACATTATGCCATGCAATTTCCGGAGAACACAAAGCTCTACGAGGTACTTTTCAGCCTCAAAATGAGGACTTGCCCTCCCAAAGTAGATAGGAAAATAGTTATATTAGGTCAATTTCGACGGTTAGCCAACAGGAAGAGGTTGTTACTGAAAAAATAATTGCTCCTGCGGATGACATCCATCCGTGCAACTTCAAACGAACACTCAGCTTCACACGGTATGCGGATTTCTATTGAACATTCTTTCACGCTTATCCTGTGTTTAGTTCGAACTCCAGTGTCAGTGGGCATGTGCTGGTGAAAGAAGAACAGTTGCCTTCCAAGGAGGAACCTCAAATAATCCACTATCAGGAGGATTCTCTTACTAGGTAAGTTGAAATATCTCAAACGTTTAAAAGTAGATGTCCACGTAAATGAAAATGGACCTGTCCATGCCGTAAAGTGGAGGAGAGAATTCCATTTTCAATGGTGAAATGCAGAGAATTTTATGAGTAGCGTGGAATACGGCCTCTTCATTTCACATGGGCCTCTGCCATTAAAGTATGAGGAATGCGAAAATTAAAATGAACAAATCCATCACGCAACGTAGACGAGAGACCGCAATTTTAAACGGTAAAATGAGGAGAGCTTTAATGTTAAGCTAAAATATGGCTGGGTCCCTGGCCATTTTAGCGGTCTTTTGCCTTTTAGCACATTTATGTGCTAAAATGCAAAAGACACCAAATTTCGACCTACTTCAAATTTTAAACTTGTGCTTTGCAAAATTAGCTCTTTTGAAGACGATTCGAACAATGTATATATTTTTCCAAGAATTCATTTTCGTTGAATATATTATTTGACTCCTGAAAGTTTTCTCACGAAATTTTGAGCGTCAATTAGAATGCCGTTCTCTCCATTTCCAATGGTGAAAATGGCTCTGTCGTCTCACTGTACGCTGTGTGTAGGTCCACCTGTACATGCAGTCACTTTCCATGACACACTGCCTTTGTAGGAGCAATAAGGGGCTTTTCAATCTCTCTTTTCGGCTGGATGTGCTTCAAATTTAAAAGATCTGGAAATGGAGACCCGTTGTTGATGATTTTGGAGCGTTTTATCTAGAAACCGTAAAATTGTCACCCATAGCGATGAACATTTTTATGCCGCTCTAGAACTATATGGCCTTTTGGAAAGTAACAAAGCATAGTCAGAATGGTGGTGGACAGAAAATATCGCTAAACTTGTGCAAGATTTCCGTTTGACGACAATTATAAAATTGAATTAACAAGATTAGAATAAAAAACACGCCTCTATAAAACCTCCTCATTATGATTCAACTTTCTTTGAAATCCTTGGTTAAGGGCAACCGTGTATGAGACATGAGGAGTGCGTCATTGACGAATTATGCCCTTTCAAACAAAAGAAAATCATTATCTTGGAATCTGATGTGATATTTAGGACTAATTCCATAGCCAGCTCACACCTTCTGTTAAAGAGCAGTTCGCCGAGGGAAAATCAGGAATGCGGGGACAAGAATTGTATGACTCGGTACTTTTTCTCTTTAACAACTTTTTAAAAAAAATTCAAGGTCTAATTCCACTGCCAGTCGACAGCTTGTAACGAAAGAGGAAGTATCAACTCGTTCTAAACGGAGCAACCCTTCTGCTGAAAACGAAAACGCTGTACCCCAGTTTGTTCGTTTATTCTTCTCGTTACTTTTATCTTCCAGACCAACTCTCGATTTCCCGATCTGCGATTACCGTCCTCCTGTGCGTGCTTCCTCCTGTTGCACCCACGTTTCGGAGAAAACCATCTCACTTCGCGATGCATCGCTTCATTCGTCTTTTCTCCGTGATGAAGTTGTTCCCGTACCTGCTCCAAGGTAAGAAAGAAGTGAATTATTGCAACAAACGGCTCAGAGAAACTTCTTTCACGGATATCGCCTCCAAATATCAATCTTTACAAGAGAAGAACTCCGTAGCTCCAGAGAAACCGGCCCATCGCGAAGGATTCAATCGCCTCTCGATTCAGGTGCGGTACATTATTCATTTTGTAGCATTGTGCTTCTTAAGTATCAGGTTGTTGATAATTTCAGCTTGTAATATGATTTACGGTACGGTTCATTCAACTAAACAGCATTTTGCGAACCTATCGCATCAATGTCGCATCAGTTTCTATTTTTCAAGCTCTCTGAAAGGTTGCAATTCTTGAAAACACTGAACATAAACTTTTGGCACGCAGTTTGAAAAACTTAACAACTGGAAAAAGCTCTCTTTAGGATCATCGCTACTCGCCGTCTCCTCGCCCCCGCCGTTCCGTTTCGTCAGCGCCGCCGAATTACGAGTTGGCACGGATCATCGCTTCAAACACTCCAACAGCAAATGTGCCTAGTTCAAAACAGGATTTGTGAAAAATTAAATCTTCAGGAGAAAATTGACCAGGTGCATATTATGAGGAAAGGCCCGGAGAGGTTGGAGGAGCCTTCAAGCAAGTCGATGAGCCGTCGGAGCACAAGGACAAGCATGAGGACGAGCAGCAGGGTGAGGATGTCGGGATTAAAACGGAAATTGATGGATAATTAAATGATAAACAGATAATTATCATTTCGATTTCTTTTCTTGGGTGCATCGCGTGATCTGAGGAAATTCTAGAGCGAAGATGTGTAAGACATTTCCAAGCAATGATGCCTCAGTACTTTATAAGAACTAATTTAGTACAAGAACCCTAGAAGTCCTAGTGAAACCTATGATTTGGGAAAATCCTAAAACCTAAAAACTCTGAAAACCCCCTGATTCTACAGAATCCGTAGAATCTTTCGTGAAATCCTATTCCGGGGTTCCCGAGAAATTCTACAGCTTTTCCAAAATGTCTCATTTGACTCAATTTGCTAAACTGACAAAAATAGGTTTACATTTCAGTATATCCCTAAAAAAAAGATACTGAAGTTGCTGTATTGATTGAATATATCTGTTTCAGAGTGGTTTCTCTCGTGTGCAGTCGGTCTCTGCCAGCACTCGCACTCCCCCTGTATATGTGCCCGAACAGGTATCCCCTCGTGGAAGCCCTTTGCCTATGGGAGATACTCGGTCAATAAGACAGAGGAACATTACGATCACAGAGTCATCTGGGAGAGAGACTCCCCTGCACTATGGCAAAAGGAATGAACAGAAAAGGCGAGTACGGGAGGAACCTTTTAGACCGTCTCGTTTAGGGAGAACAATCGGCCACGTGGTTACGAGAGGGACTATTACATTCCAATTCAGGTAGTGGTCTCATTTTTTTTTAAATCGGTAGGTTTCAGATCCCTCAGGTGCGAGAAGAGACAATCACGAAGGAGACTTTCGAACGAGTCACCACCACTCGAAAGATGTGGCCGAGCACTTATGTTTGAAATCTTCAGCATTTGTATAGTTCAATGGGAATAAATTGGTTTGGCACCTGTGCATTTAGTTTCTGCCGCTTTCTTATTCCTTTGTTGACTTCATACCTGGCACCTGGCCCTTCCTGGGTCACCGATTTGACCCAGGGAGTAGCCTCGTAAACAGACGACACTCGGGTCAACCAGGGGTGGCGGGAATTACGCCTAGCCGATTAATGATTGGTTGACAAAGAAACGCCTTTGAATTGGAGAACGTTGAAAGAGGCATGCAAAGAGAAAGAGACAGACGGAGAGAGAGAGAGAGAGAGAGAGAGAGAGAGAGAGAGAGGGAGGGAGGGATGCAGAAACAGAAAAAAAAGATACATAGGGCAGAGACAGAAAGATACGGAGACAAAAACAGAGAGAGAGAGAGAGAGAGAGAGAGAGAGAGAGAGAGAGAGAGAGAGGTATACAAGATATACAGAGGCACAGAGACAGGCAAGCATGCCAACGGGCCGGCCCGGGCCGGCCCGCTCCAAAATTTTTCACGGCCCGGCCCGACCTGGCCCGGCCCGACTCAACCGAAAATTTATGCCTTTTTTCAATGTAAAAATCAAAAAAAAACAAAAAAAAATTTCGGGCCGGCCCGGGCCGGCCCGCTTCAAAATTGTTTTCGGCCCGGGCCGGCCCTAAATTTTGCCATGCTTGGAGACAGGCAGAAGATATACAGAGACAAATACAAAGAGAGATACATAGACAAGTACAAAACGAGACACATATACAGGGACAGTAAGCAATCGAAACGTAGACATAGATATACAAAGAGATAAAAAGAGAAAGATGAAAGACAAAGACATAGAGACAGAGCCAGGTTGAGATACAGAGACAAAGAGATATACAGAGACAGAGACAACGAGAGACACTGAGACAGAGAGATACATATACAGAAACAGAGACAGAAGCAAAAAGAGATACAGACACAGAGAGACACAGAGACAGAGATAATGAGATCTACAAATACATAAACAAATGCAGACACATAATTGAGAGAGACGAGAGACAGAAACGAATCCGACTAATGATTGGAAGACGAAGAAACGCCCTTGTACTGAGGCATGCAAACAGAAAAAGGAGGAGAGGGAGATTAAGAGAGACCGAGAGAGATAGAGATGCAAAGACAAAGAGAGATCCAAGTACAGAGACAGATACAAAGACAGAGAGAGATGCCAAGACAGAGAGAAATACACAAAGACAGAGACAGGGAAAAATACTTATACAGGGAGATGTAGAGACAAAGACACAGAGACAATGAGATATACAAATACATAGACAGATGCAGAGACATACACATAGAGAGACAACGATACAGAAACAGAGAGGTACACAGAGACATATAGAGATACAGAGACAGAGAGACACACCCAGAGAGAGAGAGAGAGAGAGAGAGAGAGAGAGAGAGAAAGAGAGAGAAAGACCAAGAGAGATATAGATGCCGAGACTTCTGCTTTTCATTGACTCTAGTTGTTAAAATATTACTCTTTGTTCTAACTGTTAGTTTCTAGTTGGTGTCACTTATTGTCCCCATGTCCTTATGGAATCGGTCAATCTCCTGACCCTATGAGGACAGCTGTCCCTTGGCTCCTCCCACTTCCTCACTGTAATCTGCGTGTCTGTCATCTCATCCACTGTCTGACTGTCTAATTCCAGCTAATGACCCCACGCGGGATTTGAATTGCGTTAGTGCGCCAAAAGCCAACAGGCGGACGCGCTGACGGTGTCATTACTGATTGTGTTCGGTTTGAGGACAGCTGGGAACTAATTTTTGTATTTATTTTTATACTTATAGTTTTTTCTCTGTTAACTAAACATTTATTAAATTGGAATTTTTTTTTAAAAAATAATAGTTTTCATTTTTTATACAAAAGGTTTCCAATAAGCCCCGGTAGTAAACGTGCCCCAACCCAAACGCGGTAAAAACGTGTGTTCAAACAGCTTCCCGCGTCATTCCCAAAAAAGTTAATTTTGTGAATATTTCGGTTTTTTCTCACTTAAGTTTTTCAATATTTCCCATAACATAAAATGTAACCTTTGTTTCGTTCATCCAATTTAAAAATAAACACAATCTTGTGATATTTCTGCCTTTTTTCTTTGCTGAAAATAATTTGCAATTTTTAAGGAAAATGCCGAAGACTCCCACGAAGTCGAAGACACCTACTCGCACATCTCCTCGTAAAAAGGCTTGGGCGTCTCCCGCGAAGAACGCCAGCAATCTCCTTTCTTCAATTTTCGTAAGTATCACATTTCATTTTTTTCATTAATTTATTCAGAAAGAGGAAGACTTTTCGCCATTGAACAAATCATGGGCCGAGATCACCGAGGAGGACACTGCCCTCACCACGAAATTGGTGGAATCCTGCAAGAAGGAAACCGCAGAGCGAAACAGGAAGGCCGCCACCCCCAAGAGGGTATGTTTCTTTTTTGTTGGTATTATTGTCGACGTCCTTTGCAAAAGCCAGATAATACTTCGGTTATAATGGGTCTCGACACGCGTCCCAGAATTTGACTGTTGTACGTCGTGATTTTAAATATCGACAGCCAAATTCTAGAGCACTGTATAGAGACTAGCTTATTGCTAAAGACAGTGTTCGTATACTGCTAATGTTAATATATTTTCATACAGCCATGACATAAACACCCCTCCCGATGCTTTCAAGTTTTAATTAATTCATTTAAGGCCGCCTCCAAGAATAATTTCGAGAAGTCGCTGAAGCTGACTGAAGCCATCTACGGCAGCGGAAGGAAATCTGAGCGTAAAACGCGTGATAGTAAAATCGAGAACTTCTTCCCCAGTGCCTCCAATCAGGTTTGGAAACTTTTAGTTTCATTCATTAACTTTATTTTTTAGCAATCTCGTAAGCGTCATCTTTCGTCATCGACCGTCGACGAGTCCGAAGGAGCCTCGCCCAGCAAAAGGCCGATGAGGGGAGCCAGCAGCACCGGCCGCCCCGTGCGCAAAGTGGCCAAGGATGAAACGCCCAAAGCGAGCTCTGCTCGTGTTAGGTGGGTGGTTATTTTTTGATTATTCGATAATTCTCCCAATTTGGGTGTTCTTAATGTAGGCGTAATTTTGCAGGTTGTTCACGGATTCTACTCCCTCCAAGCACATGAGCGTGAACGATGCGGCCGACGATAAGAAGTGGTGCAAGGATGAGAAGACTTTGGCGCGTAGGACCAAGGTTTGTTCTTTTTATATTCATTTTCATTAGCTTATCATTTGCTAATCACATCTTATTTCTTTTCTTTTAGGAAATCGAAAAGGCGAAAGAGAAGCCGATCTACCAGAAGTACCTGGACTTGGTACCCAGACACACCCGCCTCGACGTCAAGATCCACCCGAAGACGCCGAACAAGCTGCTCAATTACTCCCGTCGTTCCTGGGATTCTCAGGTTGGCTGACTTTTACGCGATGTAATGTTCATTTTATATAGATTCGCATCTGGAAGAGGCGTCTCTACGCCGTCTGTGGCGAGGAACCGTCCGAGTCTGTCGCTGGTTCTGAATCGGAATGTGATTCCCTCAATACTTCCATGCACGAGGCTGAGGACATGGTCAGTGAAACTCCTTGACGGAGGTCAAACTATTTTGTAGGATTACGACAGCAACGATCTGGAGAACGAGCCTGTGCTTGGAAAACTGACGGAGATTGTTGTTAGTTGTTCATCCCTTTCTTGATGCAATCTTTTTGTTTAGATTCGCCCGGAGGCCGATGCCATGGCATCCCTACTCGGCCGCTTCGACATGGACACTCGTTCTGGAGGCGAGAGCACTCTGAAGGCGCCGACGACCGCCGCCGATTCTACCGGACCCGTTGATTTCTCCGCGCTCCACCACTGATCAATCCATTCCCGTCGCTGTCGATCAGCCTTTCTTTCCTCCGAGATCCTATTAACATCACAGTTGTAAATTTCGTTGTATGTTCTCCGACCGGTTTTCCTGTCGGCTGCTCTTTTCTTTGCCCTTAGCGGCTCATATTCTCCAATTTCGGATGTTGTTTCCGTTTTTCGCGTCACCTGTGAAATAAAGGACCAAGTTGACATGATTAAGTGGCCTTGTGAACTTTTGCAACGCTCCACGGATACGCTGTTTAGAGCTGGCTTCCGCCTCGCGCAGTCGTCGATTTCCGGTACCGACGGCTGCTTCGGAGTTTAGCTGTCGGCGGTCGTCACGTTTGTTTTCCATTAGCCGTCTACTAATCGAGTGTCATCGTCAGAACGCCTCCTAGATTAGAAGCCTTCTGCTTCAATCGGCGCTTGATTGCTTTCCCATTTGTTGACCTTATCCCTCCACTCACCAACCTCACATTTAGCCTCACTCTTTACAGCACGGGCAAACAAATAGCAATGAGGTTTTTTTTTTAAATAGTTTTATTTAAACGTATATTTTTATACGACCCCTAAATGAGTGTATGGGGAAAGCCCTGAAACTGTCAACTTGGCGTAATTCAAACATCGGCGAAACAATAACATACCTTATGAAGTACTCCTAGACTTATGTTACTACCATAATGATATTGTTTAGTCGATTTAGCGCACTAATTAGGGCTTTAAAATAGCTTACCCGAACGAGGCCACCCCTGCGCAAATGGTGTTCAACGAAAAACACAGTTTTAACAAAAATGCAGAAATTTCAAGAATTTGAGCCAAACGAAACCTTCATACCAAACCACTTTGGTTTCGAAAAGACCGCGATATCCCCTTGTTCCAATCGGATAAATTGGGCCTTTAAAAAAAAACTCGTGCCTTGGAAATTTTGTAACATTCTACATTTGTATTACACCTGAGTTCTTAGCCTACAGATGCCAGTCATGCGGAATCTCACCATCTTATTGACTACTGAGTTTCACCGGAAGTCGTCGTACATAAGATTCTCTCCTGACTTCTGTGAGGCGTCGATGGTTCCGCCTGGCATGAACCACCCTAAATTCTCCCAAGCACAGCGGTCTCCCCTCGTTCGATCTTCCGCTGTCGACAGTCCCATTGCTGCTCTGAATACCCTGTTGCAAACAAACACAATGGGAAGAAGAAAAAAGCTCATCGTTTTGCCTTCAAGAAACTTCTTATAGCTGTCGCCAAGCTGAAATCGTATTGCGGAAACATGCACAACAGGCTCTGTCGATGACTGTTTATACTACCAATATCCATATCAACAGAGAATGGGTGGAACATTCTATGTAATTTAATTGGTATTACAATTAGGGCTAAATGTGATCCATCTGAGGACTACCACACATGTACCTTTCTTAAATTGTCTGTGTGGTGGCGTCACTTACACAAGAATAAAACCCGATATCTTCTCACACGTATACTACCTTTCTGACGATGTCACCTGGGAATCTGAGGTACCCTTGGTTCAAAATCCACTTTCTTACCCTGTATTCGTATTTTCGTTTCTTCTGAAAGTCTCGTGCTCTGACCGAGCATCGTTTATATTAATCGCGCAGCCCTCAACGCCATTCATGGGATTAACGAGGTCGCATCTGGCACACGACGGGAGGCGATCCTTGGTCCTCCGGTGGGTCGCCTTCTGGCCCTTATGGTACTTCACACACCACACGCCGTATGCCATCCACGGCCATTCTCTGCCATTCCACAATCTCCAGATAATTTTTAGTCTATTTCCCCTCACAAATGTATATATCCTCCATTGTATGTTCTAACATTCTTCGTGTTGTTTCTCCCTGCGAATCTAATTAAGGCGCCTAAAAGTGTCATGTTGCATGATTCACTCTTCGGGCAACTCACTCTTTTCAGCAAATACTTTTCCAAAACTCAGTTTCTCTATCTACATGTTTACAAAAATTGCTCGTTGGGTTAAAATATGAACTATTTCCATGAAATCATTTCTTTCTGGAGATCGAATTCCACTGTCTAATTTAGACTCTTTCATTCTCAGCTCGGCTGTTTCGTGGAAAATTTAATAGTCGGCTAATTGTTATGTTTTCGTCTATCTCTGTCAATTATTTCCACCCTTATTGCAAACATTCATAAATAGAAAGGGATCTCGGTTTTAGACTACTGCTCAAACAGTTGAGCCACGCTTTAGCTTTAAATTTACAAAACTTCCCCCAAGATTTGCAAGCGGCGCTTAAGATTTTCGTTTTTAGGCAGACCATTTAAAAAAACGATATGAAAATGAAATTCGAATTCTAAAACTATGTTGTTCTCATAAACTATCGTTTCAATATAAAACACCGAAAATTCATTCAACATCTGTCGTTTTGTGTGAATTAGTGTCCGGAACGTGAGAAGCCCTAGAACTCTCGATTTCCCACGAGTTCAGAGGCGTTGCTTTTGAAAATCTATTCCGAGAAAAGCATACGAACTATCTGTTTCTGCCTTCAATCTCAGCTGCGATCAAATCCGAAATGTCCTCCCTCGCCTGCCCTCGGGCGTCTCTTTGTTGTCCCTAATTGCACTGCTAATCAAACGCTGTCGAGCCGACTTCGTTAGGGCAATATGTTTGCGGAATCCGCACGGCAATTAGCTCGATTAACGCTCATGTGAGGGACACTGCCGCCAGCCGGCTGTTTGTTTGTAGTCTCCAGCTGTCTGTCTTATACATTCGCCCTTCCGTTTACATACAACTGCCAGTTCCCGGCCGACAAAGGCACGCTTAAAGGCAGAGGCCCAGGAAAATGAAAAAGGACCTGTCCATGACGTAACGTAGGCGAGAGAGTGTCATTTTCAATGGTGAAATGCAGAGAGTTTTACGATTAGCATGGACAGGTCCCCCTCTTCATTTTACGTGGGCCTCTGCCTTTAAGCCTCAAATTGTCCTTTTGTCCCTCTGTTTCTCTGTCTTTCTGTCTTTCTGTCTCTCTGTCTCTCTGTCTCTCTGTCTCTCTGTTTCTCTCTCTCTCTCTGTCTCTCTGTCTCTCTGTTTCTCTGTTTCTCTGTCTCTCTGTCTCTCTGTCTTTTTGTCTCTGTATCTAGCTCTCTGTCTCTCTCTCTCTTTCTCTCTCTGTCTATTTTCTCTCTATTTTCTCTATTTATTTTTTCTCGCCGCTCCTATTGTTCATTTATGCCAAATCCTTCATTGTCTCCTTCCTCTCGTGATAGACTCATCCCGCCATCGGCATCGCCTCTCCTTTGGTCCCCTCATGCCCGGGGGCTCAATTACCACCCAGTCGAGTACAATCTCAGCCTCGGGCGCTGATCTCTGGTGTTCCTCCTTCCCAAATCCCTTGCTTCACAATTTTTTGTTACCAAGTTTTCCTTGGCTCAAATACTACAGTTTCTTCGGCCCTATCAATCTGTTTTGCCAGACTTGAACATAGAATGGCACAGCTGAATAGTATTTTCCGTGGCGCTGGCTGATTCACTTCCAATTCACTTTCTAAATTTAACGGCGGCCAGCGGTTGCGCTTGTTTGCTGCTTTTAATTGCACCTGGGGGAAATCTGTTCACTCTCTTCCGCTCATTTTCACAGCGGATCTAACGAAGTGACTAATATTCTCAAGTTGAAAAATCACCTCCCAGTTGCCTTTAGCCTTTGGACGAGGACCTTTCATTGAGAGAAATTCCTTTTACCTTCATACAGGAATGTTTTGGAAATTAAGAAAAAAAAAAAAAAATTCCTCCTATCACTTCCGCACTATTTTTTACTGCTTGTTAAAGGTTCTTGACTATAATTCACTTTGAGCGAAATTATGAGGATTTTGAGGAAGTTTTACTACTCTCTTTCAAATGATACAGAGAAGCACATTTTCGCTGTTTTGACCCAATGTCAGAAAAGTGTCATGTGTTTGAAATGCGAATTCGAGTTGAAATCTCTTTCAGGTGATATTTTCACATACTTTTACAAACATGCACTTGGAGACGTCATCGTGACCTGATCAGTTGTAGCTAGGACAAGTTGTAACTTTGTTTGGTGTTTTGTAACCCAGCCTAGGAAAGAACTTTAACCAGGAATGCTGATAACTTTCCATCTTTTAACCTAACTGTTACTGTTTCCCGGACGCACCCAAACTTACCTAGACCTGTTGTAACCCAATTTGCGGAACAAAAGTTGGATAATTCCACCTAATAAAGAATTTTCTTTAAATTAATGCCTAATCGCACGTGTGACCAACGAGCCAAAATGCAAATGGGGTTACAACGGATCTCAGTTTCAACTCGTCAAATTACAATTTGAGGATGACCTTGCATTTGTCTGTTACCATTATGGTGCTGCATACAATGAAGATTGTGAAACTTCCTATCAAGCTCCCTCGGAACGTAAAATTAGGGGGAAAAGTGAAATGTTTCTGTGAAACGCAGTAAAACATCACAGAATAGTCTTTAGAATAGTCTTTGTAAAATGAAACCATTCGAAGACGATTGGAATAATATATATATACCAGGAGGGTACGCGCGCCAACGGCGCGCACCCTCCTGGTGTGCGGCCTGCGGCCGCACCGACACGCGGCCTTCGGCCGCTTAATTAGGCGGCCTGCGGCCGCAGATTCATGTCCTACGGCCATTCATTACTCGTCCTTCGGCCGTGAAGCACGTAAAACTCGGCCTACGGCCGACCTCACCCTCCTCTCGGGAGGAAATGAACGCGTGAACTTCCGCTGATCCACTACATACACACAGACACACACGGTAGCGTTTTATTATAAGGGATATATATATTGCCGAACATGTATGTTCGTTGCTTATATTTGGCTCCTCAAAGTTTTCCCGCGAAATTTTTAAACCGAAATTAGCATGCCGCTCTCGATTTCCAATGCTGAAAATGGCTCTTTCGTCTCACGGTACGATGTGTACAGGTACACCCGTACATGCGTTCATTTTTCATGACACACTTCCTTTAATCAAGTCTGGATGACCAATTGATGGGAGTCCAATCATCCCCATTACAGTACTCCTGCCGCATAGTTACCTATGATAAAAAGTCAACTTGTAAAATTCATAACCTAATCTATAGTTTGGGTTGTATAGCTAGGCGACAATCGATTTGGCATGGTAGAATAAGTCGCTTGCGACCGTTGAACGCGGTGTTCGCTTTGATTTTGAACCCGCTTTTAGGGTGCGCTTTTATCCGCGCTGACCTATCCGCTGCCATTCATTTCATAATCGTCACCTCCGCCATTACCTCCTTTCCAGATTTTTTTTGTCTAGTTTCGTGAAATTTTTTCTTCCTGCTGAAGACCTAGTGCGATAATTACGTTAGTTAATTCCAGTCCGCCACTTATTGGTCCGCACGCGGCGTAATTGGTTCGCTTCCCTCTCAATCCCTTCTCGTTTATCGCTAATTAGCACAACTGGAATGATTCCGTCCGCAATTAGTCCCTCAGAAGCAGAGGAACTACTGCCCGAGTATTAATAGCCGTTGAAAACATTCCTATTACCCGCCTTTTGTTTGTTTTTCTAATTCCTTCTCTCTCGAGGCCTTTCTCCACTTCCCTTCCAATCTACAGTACCCTTCCAGTTATGATGATTGGAGAATCTGCCTTCCGACCCTACTACAAGCCCGTCGTCGCTCACACCTCCCATGGCTACGACCAGGCTATGAACCAAAGGTGAGCTCTATTTCCGCAAGGCAACGGCTACAAACGAGCCCTCGAAGGCCAACCCCTGCGTAATGAAATCTCTGCTTTCAGGAACCTGTACTCGAGTCCCGAGCCCATGATGTCCTCCTCGCCAGGCAAAGCGGAGAAGGGTCGTCGTCGCAGAACCACCTTCACTCCGGAACAAACGGCCACGCTGGAGAGGGAATACATCACCGACCGTTACATGGACAGCGGAAAGAGGGCCGCCGTGGCGGAGATGCTTCAGCTGCAGGAAATCCAGGTCAAGACCTGGTTCCAGAACCGACGAGCCAAGGACAAGAAGGACGGAAAGGCGTGAGTTTTCAGAAAAATTGAAAAAAAAATGGGCCTGGGTGTGAGGGTTGACCGTTACATTTGTAGTTTGCTTTGACTACAACCTATTTGGGTATAATTTTGCTTGATTTTTTTTTACTGAATTGGTCAATTTTGGGAGCATCATTTAGTTTTTGACTGTTTTGAAAGTTTGTAATTACAAACTAATGCCCTTGTGGGGACGAGAATAAGATTGGCACCTTTTTTACCACCTGGGCTAAATTCTGCCTAAAAAGTTGTGTATGGGGAGGGGGTAGCGCAAAACGAGCCCCACATATTGATTGTTAATCTATTTCCGTACCTGTCCTCTGTATATCTTTGTTTTTTATTCTAAAATGTGATTTCCAGACACACTGACTCCCCTCGTGTCCCTGTGCCCAGGAAAGACGAAGTCCCGGCTGAGCACCAACAGAACATGCTCTACCACCAGCAGCAGGAGATGGCACACCAACACCAGCTGCCTCTGGAGACACATCAGGTCGACGAGTGTCAAGTCACCCAGGAGCAGCCTTCTGTGGAGAGTCCTCCCCAAAAGAGCGTCAGTCCTGTTGATGTAAGCAAATCCTCTCCTTCATTGTTCAAATCCCCCTTTCCAGAAGAAACTTCTGTTCGAACACCCTGCTCTGAAGGCGGCCCTGGATTCTCCTGTGATGACTCCTCGCTCCAGCCCTCCTGTAGAGGAGACTTCGCCCGTGTGGAAAGAGGACAAGTCTCCCACTCCGGTGGCTCCTGCTGTGGCCCAGGAACCGGTTCCCCAGCCGGCGGCTGTGGCTCCGTCTGTTGTGGCCCCTCCGCCCACTTCCTACG
The DNA here is from genome assembly GCA_964057215.1 of Oscheius myriophilus. Lineage (NCBI taxonomy): Eukaryota > Metazoa > Nematoda > Chromadorea > Rhabditida > Rhabditidae > Oscheius > Oscheius myriophilus. Next base: position 14,227,960 of record OZ059903.1, read on the forward strand.
CAGACTACCTGGGACTCAATCCCATTCACAACATCGCCATGCCCACTCCGGTGGCCTACAACAACTCCATCTACGACATCTACGGAGGGGCTGCGGCCGCCGTCAACGCAAACAACGTGTTAGTTGGAAAGCCAGCCACCGACTATAACAGTGAGTTTCCTTTCCGTTCAAATGTATTTTTGATCTTTAAATTCAAGTTCTAATTCTGTGTTTCCAGATTTCATGCAGAGTGCCAATCTCTTCACGGCCCTTTCGTCGTTCGACCCGCAGGCCCTGGTGGGAATGCAGCAGCAGAGCCTCGCCAACCTGTGAATGATATTTTAATAATTTATATTTTCTGATACTTCCTATGCTGATGATATGATGACATCTATTTACGTTCCGTGACAGACCCGTTGAATAAAACAAATATAGATCTCAGAAATTGTGTTTTATTTGGGCAAGGGGTTTATTATTATTATTTAATTTTGCTAACGAACAGTGCGCATTTTGTAAAAGGTCGTAGAACTTTTCTACGAGTGGTGAATTCGTCACTTGGAAACGCGAGAATGCTGTAAATTATCGAATTAGCAAGCTAACGACGACTTGGTAAGCATTTTGCGCATAACCGTTGTCTGGAGCGGTTCGAGAAAATGATTTCTATTGAAATGACTTGATTTGCATACTGTCCATTTTTAAATCGAAAAGGTGCCTATACGGCGAATCTAGGTGGCTCAAAATCGACCCCACCCAACAATTAACTGACACGACTGTTGCCCTTAAAGAATATTTAGAACGAAAAACTACCCCTAGCTTCTTAGTTTAGGCATACGCTTCAAATTTCCCCAAAACCAAATTCAAGTAACAACGAATTCATCTTGCAACAAAAACTAGCCAACCAAGAATAAGGAAAACGAACGGGGAGTGTCAGGTACAACGAGAACAAGATAACAATGTAGGATGGGGCACGGCTCACTCTTCCATCTTGGAGAGCCCGGCAAAGTCGAAGGAGTCGGCCAATTTATCGGTTCTCTTGTCTGAAACAGGTGATAAGCTCGTGATTCACACAGGTCACTCACCCAGCTTCTTCATGCGCTTCTTCTTGTCCTTCACTGCCTTCTTGATAAAACGGTTCAGCTGGACGTTTCCGTCGATCGAGAGGTCTTTCGGCAAAACTTCCTCGTCGTCCTCATCGGCGGTCGAAGGTTTCACTTTGCGACCACTTGTCACAACGGTCTTGGTCTCTGAAAAAGTTCGTAAGTAAAACAAGAATGTGGTTAAAAACCTTTGACATCGGTCTCCATGTCCTCGTCTTCCTCTTCGTCCTCATCGTCTTCCTCCTCCATTCCTTCGGTAGCAGTGTCCATGGGAAGGCCTGAAAAAAAAATACTCGAAAAAAAATAGTCATGTTTCTGTGTTAAGTTCTGTCGCAAAGGATTATTATTTTAAATTGGAAATTGTTTTTGCCAACCTTTTTAGCGGTTCTTTATAATACGTTAATTCATACCCGAATGGTGTTAGTACTACAAATTTCGCATTATGACTAAAATTAGCATGTATTCCAGAACTAAAAACACGCAATGTTTAGCGTTAAAGTGCCACTCTAAGCATCTATTTCGTAGTGCTCCTTGGCAGCCGATGGTCGACGACAGGGAACGGGTCAGCAAATTTGTTGACCGCATCCTTGGCGGTGAGTCACATGTAGCCCTCCACAAAATACATTTAGTGAACGATCAGCAGAACGCCAGTCTGACATTCGCAGTTCAAGAAGAGGAAATCCGAGACATTATCAAGAAATGCATTCAAATTCTGATGAAACAGCCAGTGATGGTGGAAGTGAACCCTCCGATGAAGGTCAGAAACAAAGAAGGTAGAAGACGGAGCGATTTAGGTGTGTGGTGACATCCACGGGCAGTTCACCGACTTGCTCAGGATCTTCAACAAGTCCGGGTACCCTAACGACACAGGCTACCTCTTCCTGGGGGATTATGTGGATCGAGGGAAGCAACAGATTGAGGTAGAAAGCAGAAAGAAGAGAACAAAAGGGATTTAGGTGATATCCGTGTTGATGGGGTACAAGGTAATGTTCCCGGAGTCGTTCTTCCTTCTTCGGGGCAACCACGAGTGTTCCTCCATCAACCGCACCTACGGCTTCTACGAGGAGTGCAAGCGCCGTTACTCGGTTAACTTGTACAATTCCTTCCAGGTCAGTTTTCCTTCATGACTTTAAACAATTCCACAGAGTATGTTCAACTGTCTGCCCCTTTGCGCTCTCATCGGCGGAAGGATCTTCGGAATGCACGGAGGGATCAGTCCCTTGCTCACCAGCTGGGATCTCATCGACGATACCAAGATCATCCGACCGCTCGAACCTCCGTCCAAGTGCCTTGCATCAGTAAGACAAAACTGTAGCTCCAACAGTCGTTGTAGGACCTGCTGTGGGCGGATCCCGATCCGAACACCTCCGGCTGGGCTAAGAACTCCAGAGGAGTCTCTTTCGTGTTCGGAGAGGACGTGGTGCGCGAATTCTGCCGCAAGATGGACATCGACCTCATCGTTAGGGGACACCAAGTGGTCCAAGACGGCTACGAATTTTTCGGAGACCGACATCTGGTGACGGTGTTCTCGGCCCCTCGCTACTGTGGAGAGTTCGACAATGCGGCGGCTGTGATGAGCGTCGGCCCCGATATGGTAGGAAAGGGAGATTCAACAGAATAAATAGTCTTAGGAATGCTCGTTTGCCACGTTGAAAGCCCGCACCACTCCTCCGAAGATCGTCAGTGCAGCCAGGAAACGCCGATCGAAGAGTGGTGGAATTGCATAGATGCGATGCGTAATAGAAATGAATGAAGTCACTCACTTTCTACCACTTTGTCTTGTTTCATTTTCTATTGCAATTTATTTAACTTACTAGTATTAAAGTGAACTAAATACCAGATTACAAGAATTAACCCACTTTCAACAATCTGGTTCTGCTCCTCGTTGAGGGCGTCAATGTCGAACTCCTTGCTGAACTCGGACACGACCTCAGCCGGCACATGGTATCCGGCGTCCGTCTTGGTATCCTCGGGAGGCTGGGTGTAATAGCGCAGACGGCCGTGGTTCCAGTCGTGTAGAACCTAAAATTCACAAATATACTGCAGAAACTGAGAGTTCCCTACGAATTTGGCGGCGGCGTTGGTATCCGGACGAGCGCCCTTCTTCAGTTTTCCTAGCTTGCGGGCAACCAGGGCGAGGAACTGATCGCACGACTTGAACTCGGCGATGGTGTAGTGCAACATCAGCTAAAGGCTCAAATTGAAAGAATTCTATAAACAGAAATACCGTTTCTTTGCTGCACCTTCTGAGGATGGCGTGTACGGGAGCGACGGGATCGATCAACGTGTCCACCTTCACGGCGTTTTTCAAAGCAACCTGAGAATTGTAACAATTAATAATTGAGAAGTGCGAATTACCTCAATGGGGTCCAGGTTCTTGTTGCTCATGAGAACGACTCCGGGGGAATCGAGGAGGCGGATGTGCTTGTCCAACTCGATCTCCTGAATCTCCCTAAAACTAGGGTTAGCACTAATAAAATTTATAACAAACTTGGTGACTCCTGGAACGGCGCCAACATTGCAAGCCCTCTTTCTCTTCAAACTGTTGATGACACTGCTCTTTCCGACATTGGGGAAACCGACAATTCCGACACGGATGCTGGTCTTGATGTCCTTGTTGCGGCAGTAGTTACCGAGCAGCTTCATCACCAGATCCGCCCCGATGCACCTCGAAGTTCCGCTATTGAGACTGGCACTGCTACAACGGCCCTGAACAACACAATTCCACTGGGGTATTCCGCAAAACACACCAGATTGTGCTTCTGATCCTGGGTACTGGCCTTGAAGGCAATGGTGGGCAGTTGTCCGCGGAGGTAAGCGAGCCACTTCTGGACATTTTCACGAGGAACGAGATCGATCTGAAGTGAGAGCTGATTGAACGTTTCCGCAAAAAAAAACCTTGTTCAGGAGAAGGACGAGACGTTTTCCAGCCTTCACAACCTGTTCTTCGACGGAAGCACTGCGGCTGCCAAGAGGGTCACGGGCATCCAAGACCTGAATATGAATTCATTGCAAAACAAACAAATATGTTCACCTGGATGATAATATCGGCCGTTTCGATGGTCTTGCGGACTTCGCTGGCGTACGCCTTGATAGTCTTGTCATCCATAGGGTTGCCCTTCTCCTCGGCCACAATTTTCTGTTTCTGGGCGAATTCGTGTGCCTAGAATTAACGATAAAACAAAGAAAGGAGATTTGCTAACCTGTTTGGCGGCCTTGGCTGTCAACGAGTTGAGGTCCAAGGGAGTATCCAGCTTTCTCTTCCTAGCCTCCTTGGCGGCTTCTTTCCTCATCTCCTGTTGGACCTTCAGACGCTCGCGCTCCTTCTCTGCTTCCACTAGGATCTCCTCCTTGAAGGGACAAGAATTCGGCACGGAAATGGTCTTTTCCTTCTTCCTTTTGTTGGCTTAAATGAGAAAGGAATATTAGTGATGAATCACAAGGACAAACTCACGATTGTTGCCGGCCTTCTTAGCTTCTTTCTTCACTTTCCGGTTGTGGTCGCGTACTTTCTTCTCGATCTTGTACCTCTTGGCGCAGCTGACGCGCTTACTGGCCTTTTCTGCAATTCAATTGTTAATAAAAAAAAGAAACTACTACTTACTCAAGCACAGTTTCGCCATTGTGAAGGCGGGGTACCCTAAAAATAATATATTGGTCTTTTATTTATATTTTAGTTTATAAATCTCAAGTACTACAGTAAAAAGAAACTTTAAAAAAGAGAAGAAAACAAGCGAAAAAGAACGGACATACAGTACTACATCCCAAAAAATTGCTATCGAAATTAGTGTACGAATTCACGTACACGCTTCGTAACCGTTTCTTCAAAACATTTGGGCCGCTTTTCGTGGCGGGACCCATTGTAAAAGCTTGGAAGCAAAAATGTTTGAAACTTATTCATTAAATGGACAGTTCAAATTAGAATGTTTATTTCACCATATTTGGATATTTTACAATGCATATTTTTTTTAAAAACTGCTCATAGATAAAACCTATTGAAATGACGCGAATATATTACTCCTAATAATCATTTCTTGTCATGGGGCGGCCAGTTTCGGTCGTCTACCGGTCATTTGAAGTGCCGGAGACTGAGGTACGTCTAACCCTGAATAAAAGTCCCTATTTTCTCAGCGGATCCTCATATACATCTCAGTCGGTCTTATCATTTCCGGGGTCTTCATTGTCTATTCCACCGCCCTTCTCTCCAAGGTTCGATTCCCCTCCGGCCCATTGTTTAGTATTCTCAGTGTCGCCTGTCTCGAGCCAGAAAGAAGGCCGTTCTCACCAGAGATAAGTACATTGTGCCCCCGCGTTGTGAGAAAAAGGCTGAGGAAATCGGACTGAAGAACGTTCAGCCGTGGATGGACTACTTCACCAGACAGCAGCCCTTCATCCCAGACGCAGAATAAAAAGACAAAACTGTTTATTGTCTCATAAATACATTAATGACAGACTTTCACGGTGAAAACAATGACATATCCAGGTAGAAAATGGGTCGGACGAGGCCTGGATATGAAACCCGAAGATTCTTGCAAGTAAAACCACAAACTACTGCTATTTGCGCGACTGAAATAGAATTTCGGTTAAATCAACCTCCTTTTTACCTCGTCACCGTCGTCACAACAGTTCCCAGCCTTTCCAGGAACGGCGATCTCTCCCAGAACGGACTTCAGGAAGGCGAAATGGGGATTATTCATCATGGCGAGCTTCCTAAAAATGACAATTCCGGTGCTATCACTGTCGTGACCTACATGTGTACTGGACTGACAGTGCGGGACTTGGAATTCTGAGTCTCTGTTACAACAGCCTGCAAAATAGCCCATTTTACAACGTAGAATAACAAACCAGAAGGAATTTCTCAGCGAAGTGTTCCATTGCTTTGCCCACGGCGGCGGGTACGGACGTCGACATTCTTCCGATATCCTCGTCAGCCTGGATAACTCTCTTCACCCTTGCCTGAACATGATAATTGAATCACATAAGAAAGAAAACCCAACCGGCTGGATCTTCGCGTTATTGAAGTGTCTTCTTCGAATGGGACCGGGTGCGTCGGCCATATTAACTCTAAATAAATTTTATTTATAATAACAATGAATTATATACGTTAAAAACATGAAAATTGGACAGCTTTATACCTACATATAAAAATAATAATAATTACAGTGCTACCTGCGTCGTATCGATAACGCAATACGCAATTCGAACATTTTTTTTGTTGAACGATTTACAGTAGTCTTTTGATAAAATTTTTTTAAAATGATTATTTTGTTTGCATTATTTCACAAAGCACAGTTTTTTGTTCTTTTATGTAAATAAACGGAATCTTTAGTATGGGTATCACCAAGGACTATCTACGGTATGTCCATGGAGGCTACTGCGGCTGTGTGGGTTCTGCCAACGGCGCCATTTGTGCCGTGGATTCGTCCGTGTGCGCAGTCACTGCCTGCGAGAATGTCTCTTTCTACAATATGAAGACGACTGAAAAAGTAGGTCGTCTTTATTTTCTGTATTCATGTTGTTTTAGGTTCACGAGATTTCTGAATCCGAAAAGTCCGTGACATGTGTGAAATTCAGCCACGACAAGCGATGGATGGCCGTTGGATACGCGGACGGCTCTATCAAGCTGTTCGATCGCCATTCTGAAGGTATGCCCTTTTTTAGTCGCTGATACAAGCCTTGGTTCAGATGCCGCCAGTGTCGTATTTTCTGGCCACAAGAAGGGCGTCAACTGCCTCGCCTTCAGTCACGACGGCCTCACTTTAGCCTCCGGCGGAAAGGTACGACTTTTATATAAACGCAATCGGTAGAGGTTTAGGACTGCACTGTGATTTTGTGGGATATCGTGTCTGAGAGTGGATTGTATCGCCTGAACGGCCACAAGGAGTCTATCACCCATCTGGAGTTCACCCTTAACGACAAATTCATCATTTCCTCGTACGTTCTTTTTTTTTGTCGACAGAATTGTGGTTTTTAGGTCGAAGGACACTTTCATCAAGTTCTGGAGCATCGCCAGTCAAAGCTGTTTCTACACTCTTCTAGATAGTCACTCGGAGGTAGGATTTCCCTAAACGCCCACGAACTCGTTATTCAGGTTTACTCGTTTGTCCTTTTGGAGGAGGATTCCCTTCTGATCACTGCCGGAACGGAGTTAGAGTTGTTGGTTTTCGAGCTGAACTGGATGTCGGGAGCCGCGGAGCAGAACGAGTCGAGTGAGCCGCTGGCGAAGAAGAAGAGCAGCGAGGAAGAAGAAGTTTTAGGCGACATGCAAAATGTAAATATACCTTTTAATATTTCTTTATCTTTGTTTAGCGGTACGTGAATGTGAAACTCCGTGGAAAGCTCCTCCGCCAGTGCAAAGGACGCGCTCTGCAGTTGACCGTGTCGCCCGATCAACGAATTCTGGCCTGTCTTGTAAGATTTTGATTTTTTTATCCAACCAACTGGCTGGTTTCAGGGAGCCGACAAACTCATGGACGTTTACAGAATTTTCACGAAAGACGAGTCTTCGAAGAGGTTGACGAAGAAAATGAAGGCCGCCAAGCGAAAGAACACGTTGGTTTTCTAAGCCCATTTGTGTAATTTGCCATTTAAGCTCTGACGAGGGATTGGTGGCTTCGGTAACCGAGGAAGAGGTGCGCAAGGACGTGACCATCCTAGTCACTCGCATAGGCGACTATCGCACCAGCGCCAAGATGAAGTGGATCGATTTCGCTCCGTCTTACAAACAAGAAGAGGCCTCTGTCTTCTACCAGGTAGGGGAGGTTGTTTAAACATAGTTTATTTCATCAGATGTACGCCCTTTTTGCGAACAACACCGTGCACAACCTGAAGATCGAAGTGAATTTGACTTCGAACGTCGTGGAGACAGAGTCCATCGGAAATCTGGACAAACTCGGCCACAGGAACGACATCCGCAGCCTCTCCCTCTCCTCTTCCAACAGCGCCATCGTGTCCGGCGGTGGAGATGAAGTTGGTTTTTTTTTAATAGAGTGGCGTATATTTCCACATTACAGAATTTATGATCTGAATGAAGAGAAACCCAGACTTGTATATGAAAATCACTGTTTCTTTCCAGTTGATCGTGTGGAACACACACTCGCTCCGCCCCGTGGTCTCTTTCACCGACGATTCCATGAAGGACGTCACCTGTGTGATGTTCGTCGTCGGAGATAACCACATTCTAGCCGCAAATAAGGTTTTTTTTCACTTGAAACTCTTATTCTGTCCCATTTCCAGACGGGAACCATCTTTCTGTGGGAACTGAGCAGTTGCGAGCTCTTGGAGACGAGGAAGGCTCACGAGGGAGCTGTTTGGAGCCTCGTGTCCCTGCCGGACAAGAAGGTTTGTCCAACCTTTTGTGGTTTTTAATGTAAACTTTCAGGGCTTCATCTCGGCGTCGGCCGACAAAACGCTGAAGTTCTGGTCGTACGAGCTGGTATCCGAGGGAACAAGGAAGCGGCTGTCAATTCGCGAGCAAAGAGTGCTCAATGTCCCCGATGAGGCCCTCTCGTGCGCCGTTTCTCCCGATGGAAAGGTTCGTCTTTTTTTCTAGTTGCAACATAAAAAGTTCAGTTTGTGGTGTGCGGTCTCCTGGATAACACGGCCGGCGTCTACTTCCTGGACACTCTGAAATTCTTCGTTTCCCTCTACGGCCACTCCCTGCCCGTCACCGCCGTTTCAATTTCTCCGGTACTTGGGAACTAACTCCATTTTGGAGTATTATTTATTTTAGGACAGCAAACTGGTTGTAACGGGATCTGCGGACAAATCCATCAAGATTTGGGGACTGGACTTCGGAGACTGCCGCAAGTCATTCCACGCCCACGACGATGTGTTAGTTTTTGAGAGAGGCATTTTCCAAATATAACCACGATACCTGCATTATTTGATAAGCATGCGTCGAGCCGGCCCGACATTTTTGGTAAACCTGTAACTCTACGGAACCAAAAGAGAGTAGGCCATACATGGGCGAGAACGCATCTATAAAAGCGGGGGCTGTCTCAGGATTTCGTATAAAGGGGGCGGGGCGGTATCGCTATATTCCCCCCTTAGCTTTTACGTCTTTAAAGGACGCAGGTTTCGCCAATATCGAAGTGTTGTAGTCTAGCCCATGTATGGTCCAGAGCAAGCATGGCAACGGGCCAGCCTGCTTCCAAATTTTTCACGGCCCGACCGAAAAGTTATGCATTATTTCAATGTAAAAATCAGAAATAACGGAAAAAAAATTTTGGGTCGGCCCCAATTTTCTAGAGTCGAAGGAAGGGTTCGACCAAAATTGCCCGGTTAGCCCGCTCGACCTGTGAGAACCATACATTTACAAGGTTTCAACCCCCTCTGAAAGCGATCCCACCCCACAATCCGCTGCCGACGAAACCCTCACGCGGGAGCTTAAAAAACAAAGTGGGGGGGGGGGGGTGTCAAAGTTGGTATCAAAAAACGCTTCAAAGTTATATGAATGTAAATACAAAAATTGGTTCGAAAATTTACAGTGTGGGGTTTCCCGGGGCCGCACCCGCATTACGGGCGACGCCTGTGTGCTAACCCTAGTCCCCAGAAAGTTAATATTGTCTACCAAACGTTGCACACACGTTCATATGATCCTAATTCATCTTATGATGTTGTGTTCCCCCCCCCCCCCCCCAACTGAGGCGACCGCACCAAATTAACAGATTCACTTCTATCATCACTTGTCATTTGCTCTTACACACTCTTTTTTCAGAGTCTCGTGCGTGCTGTTCTCTCCCTCGGATGAGATGCTTGTCTGGTCGGCCGGAAGAGACGGAAAAGTGAAGCAATGGGACGCCAAGAAGCAGCAAAGAGTGCAGGTTTTAGACAGACACACTGCTGAGGTCAGGGCACTCGCCCAGTCCGACACTGGCAGTCTGCTGGTAATTTACGTTATGGGGACAAACTTAAGGGACTTGTTTCAGTTTTCTGCCTCACACGACAAGTCGATCCGTTGCTGGGAGCTGACCGAGGAGATTATTGTACTCGAAGAGGAGGAAGAGGTCGAACGGTGAGTGCCTCTTTTGTTCCGAGACGAAGAGATTACAGAGAACGTGATTATGAGGAGAGACTGGCCGACGAAGAGGACGTTGTTCCCGGAGAAACGAATGAGAACGAGGCCGGTCTGGCCACGGCAAAGAACTCACAGAGCGTCGTTTCGGTAGGAAAGGGGGTGGATTTATCGATAATTCCTGCTTCAGACGGATAATATCATTGACGCCATCGATATAATCAGAAACGAGAGGATCCAACGGGCCGAGGACCCCGATGTGAGTGGTTTTTAGAAACCCCCATAGCTCTTTTTTTTTTTAGCACAAACCGCATCCGATGATCGGCGCTTACAACAGCAAAAGCCTGGACCACTTCCTGGTGGACACCATCTCCAGATGCAGACCGAGGTAGTCTTTTTTTTTCACTAACCTAATGGAATGATTCAGTAACGTGGAACGATCGTTGTTGATGGTCCCTTTGAGTTACGTGGCCGACATCCTCAAATCCCTCTCGGCCTGCGTTGCCAAGCACTACAAAATGGAGTTTTCCACCAGAATTGCCATCTTTTTGATCAGGTAGCGGTTGTTGAAAATGCTAGCAAAAGAATGGTTCAGAATTCACCACAGCTACATCATCAATTCCCTGGAACTACTGCCGGTGATTGAGAAGTTGAAGAAGGAAATGCCCCAGGGCATCACCGAGATTCGGGTATGTTCACGACGTGTATTTACACCAGACGCTACGCGTCCGTCGCGAAAGTGAGTGGCCGCTTACGCGGCCATGCTAATCTAACTCAGCGGGCTCAGCGCAATTTCACCGTGGGACAACACACACAGAGACCATAAGAGAAGTGTATAAGAGGGGATGAAAAAGCTGCCTGTGGGGTCCGTTTTGCGCGACCCCCCCCCTCCCGTGAAAGGGACCGTAAGGGGCCTTTTCGGATTGGAAATGAATGGTATGCTAATCGAGTCATTTCAATTGAAATCATTTTCTCAAACACCGCTTCAGCCAACGGCCATGCGCAAAATGCTTGCTAAGTCCTCATTAGCATGCGATATGGAAAAGGTCCCTGACGAGCCCTTTAAGTAATATGCAACGTGGCAGGAGTCCCCCAAAGTAACAAATTATGCTCGGCGCCACCGAAAATCACGGTTGATGGATTTTAATGCGCGTATTTGAAAGTGTGGGGTCATTGTTCAAATGTTGCCATTGGCACAAATTTGTCGCAACGTCAGAACCCCAACAGCCACAGTTGACAGAAATATGCTTCCACTGTCATCGCCATGTTCAATTCTAATTTGCTAATTGGGACCCGGGAACGAACATTTTCTTTTCACTACCACGCAACCATACCTCGGGAGGGTATAGTCAGCTTACCCCAGGTTATCGGGGGTAGAGGCCCCAAAACACAGAAGTTAAGGGGGGTTACCCGTTGTTTTCGTAAAGTTCAACTAGGAAGGCCGAGAGTTAAGGGGGCAACCCCATTTGTGGCCCCAAAAGTTACGGGTGGGTCTGTCAATTGTCAGGGTCTCCCGAGGTATTCACGCACGGGCCTGCCCAACTCAAATTTTCTCGGCCCCGCCCGATATTTCTTAACAAAAAAATCTTTTCATTTTTCGGCGGACCGGCCCGAAAAAATCTTTGCGGGCCCGGGCCCACTCCAAATTTTGCTATGGTTGTTCACCACCAACGTAGAGCGGCTTTTAAAAATGGGGTGCATAAGGATATTTCGCATGCCTTTAGCCCAAGGCGTTGTATAGAATCACATGAAATTTGATACCGTGCTTTCAAATCCCGTCCTTCTAATTGCCCGAGCAACTATAACTAGCTCGAATAAATGTAATTTTCCAGGACGTGGCTGGTTTCAACGCGGCTGCTTTGGAGATGCTCCGACTGGAGATAGAGGAGGTTCAGGACCTGAAGCTGTTCGCCGACGTGAGCCAGGTGGAGAGTAAAAAGAAGAAGGCTAAGAAGGAGCGCAGGGCGATCATCAAGACCAACTCCTGATTGTTGTTGTTGTTTCCAGCCAATTGTTGAGTTTATGTTATTTTCCACGTTGTTGTCTCCAATGTTATCATGCTCTGTTGTTTTCTTGTTGGCCAATAAATCAACCACCACCAGCCATTAAAAGAATGAATGAATGGAAAACCCGGGTCCTAATTCCGGCGTTTGTTCGCCGCCGACCAGCCGAGCTTCTATCGATTTCCATGTGTGCCATGTAGTTAGCGTTGGTTAGCTCTTTACGTCATCCTTCCGTTTCCTTTAAGGTCATTTGGCTGGAGCACCACCTGTTCCCCGTACTCTTTTGTTTGCATTCGGCTTCTGCTCAAAAAGCCGATTTCGCGGCGCCCACTTCCCCGTCACTAGGTACGAGGAGAACACAGCCACTTACACCTCTTTGACCTCTGGCCCTTGGAGGACCCCTGGCGACCCCATGACTTCTGAATCTGCATGTAAACATCAGCTTTTACCCGTCTTGAATGTCCTCTAATTAAAGGCAGAAGCCCACGTAGAATAAAGACGCGGGCCTGTCCATGTTAATCAGAAAACTCTCTCCATTTCACCATTAAATAAGACACTCTCTCGCTTACGTTACGTCGTGGACAAGTCCTTTTTCATTTTCATGGGCCTCTGCCTTAAAAAACAGCGTATTCTTGCTTTTGATTACGGTCTCCGTGAATCACCGCGTAGGCTATTTTCCCATGGTTACTTCTCTCCATCGCCATAGCTTTTTCTTATAACTTATGAAATGAGGTGGGTGTGGTTTTCAAATTGTTAGATGCCATTTCGTGGGCCGCCTCGTGAGAGAATAAAACTAGCTTTACCTTCTTCTGCTTAAGTTACGTATGTTGATTGAGGTTACAACACGTCCCAGTTACAATTCAGCCGGGTTGCAATATGGGATAATTTCAAAAAGCGAAGTTACTACTGCCGAGAAAGGTTACAATTCATGCCAGTTAGAACGCATCGGGTTACAACAAGGGGGCGTCGCCATTTCGTGAGTTCCGTTGCCTGGAGCGAGCTTTGTGGAAATCCCCTTCCGAAGGGCACGATGTGCACACGGCTCATTTCCGATTTGAAAAGACTCTGATGGCCCTTCGAAATCCGTCGTGCACTTTCAACTGAAAGTTCTTCCAATATGGAATTTGTAATAGTGATTTCCTCACATTATTCTACGAACAGTGTCATACACTCTCCGTTTTTCCTTTCTCGTGGAATGCCTACTTTTAATCAAAACGGCCTCCCCGCAATCCTTTCCCTGCAATTTAATTATCGTGCGATTTGTTTTGTTTTCATGTGATTGTTTTCCACAGTCTTAGCTTATCACTTATTATCTTCCATAGGTTGTTAAACCTAATGAGAATCGAACACTTTGTACAATAAAATCAATGGTCCGCGTAAAAAGGATAGTCGCATCGCGGATCGATAACTTTTCATTTTCGACTGTGCCCCTACACCTAATTCTCAGTTTACTTACAATTTATCATGAATATTAGGCTCATATGAAGTGCAGTATGTCCTCTTAAAAATGCCCGAACGCCCTCGAATCCTCCTTCATTTCATATGTAAACGACCTGTCCTCAGACACGCACCCTCCTCTCTTCTCTCACCTCTTTCCTCTTCTCTCTCTCTCTGTCTCACTTCCTATCCTCTCGATTTCCTTTGTTCCCTCTTTTCTTTCCTCTCCTCTCGTATAATAACGTCCCGTCTCCTGTCACAACTTCTCCTCTACCTCTATCCTCTCCCTTTTCAGTCCATGGATGTATGATCGTCCTCGTCTGGTCGCTGGTGTCGTCGGCGGTCGAAGCGGCCCGTCGGAGGCGACTGGCCGCCTTTCTCCAGTCCTTCCTCTCCGACCCCAGCAACGGCGCTTCGATGCTCGTCTGCCGGCGAACAAGGTACCTCCCCCGGGAATCTGTAATTCTAGGGCTTGTTCATTGCCTCTGCTGTCTTCTTTCGACGAGAAAACATCTTTTTTCACCAAAACACGATTCAGAATACACTAAACTGAGAACTCCTTCTTTGCAGACCCGAGTGTCCCTTGCCCCTTTCGCCATCTTCCGGTCGCCTCGCTCGTTTTACCAGCGAACCTCAGATGAACACCCATCGCCTGTTGTACCGAACGGAACGAGCCGAACTAGCTGTGGAAAATGCGGCCGTAGGGAATACGTTAAAACGCGTGGAACTCCTCTTTAGGAACTGCATTCATCCGAGTGGAGATTCGTTGACTCCTGGGCGATCGCAGACACGGAAAGGGTGTTTTTTGTCGCTGTGGTTGGTAGATGCCCGCCGGGAGAGGAGACAGAACACGGCGCAGTTTACGTAGGTTTTATGTGCTCTTTCCAAGGGAAAAAAGGCCAATATGGGAAATTCCTGCTTTTGCGCCCCTTTCTCTGCATTTTTTTTTCATTCGACGTGCTCTCTCTTTTTCACGCTGTTGACCTTGGAATTGAAACCCACGAAGACAGAAGTTTTCGTGGCCCAAGGCAATGTTCCCTTTGAAGATTGTTTAGCCTTCGCTGAGCCAGTCGTTTCCAGACACCAGCAGTTTGAATGCTCAGAGATCTCGAAAATCACAGATTACTTTTTCCAATAGTTGCCTATTCTGTTTTAGCCACAAACTATGAGCAATAAATACTCGGGAACCTTTGCTGAATGGAGAGTGACGTTCCAAATCGATTTGGATTAGAAAATGCCAAAAGTTTGATGTTACCCTTAGTTGATGTTATCCTTAGGAAAAAGAAAATTGTGAAAAGAGACATACATCAAAGATTTGTATAACTGAACTGAAGAAGAGAAATGTTTTGCAATAACTCTAAGATGATCAGCTTTTCCCACCTAACAAAGCCAAATTTCAGTTGGATTCGTGCTGCGACCGCGTGGCTTGGCACAAGTTGCAACCGGCTTCATTGTACGCCTGCCCTTCCGATCGGTAACCTTTTCTGAATTACTCACAAGCCTCTTAGATTTGTGGATGTGGTCTACGCATTCTCAGAAGGAGCTCTCTTCGAAAACAACGCCAGCGCCCTTGTTGAATCACTCCACAGTAGGTTCTTATTCCGATTAGTCTCACGAGATTCCAGCGATTTCCTTGGGGAATCAGCCCTCTTCCTCTCCTGTTCATGGCACTCGGTCGATGAATGGGTCTTCTTTGACCATTTCACAACAACACAAACCACTTCCGTTGCTGGAACAACTATTTTGGGGAGACGAGGAGGGAGGGAGGAGGGTTCAGCTGAGATACGCCAGTGAGACGGCTCTGCACGGAGGACACTACGGTTCATTACCGAGGTAAGAAGAGTGAGAGAGAGAGAAAGGGATAAGAATAGACAGAAATTGTGATAGGCAAGAGAAACAGAGAGAACATAGAGAAATAGAGAAAGAGATACTTCCCTCTATTGGTCATTGTTCTCTGGTGCCAAATAGTCTATTTTCCATTATTTATATCTCCTATTCTTATTTTCCGCCACACAAACCACCCCGTTTCCTGTTTTGCCAAGGCATCCATTCAATCCCCGCCGAGATCCCTTTCTTTTTTTGTTTGTTGTTTTTCTTTCTTTCTAAACCGTAGAACACACCTCCGACTGTTTATGGATATACCCGGTAATTAAACAGAATCGCCTCATACACTTTTAATTGTAGACACATAAATCTTGTTGGCGTGCCATAAGAATCGGGCAAGAGAAAAAGAGATGGGGGTGCATGCGTCTAGACTCGACGAATCTCGCAAAGGCGTACGTAATTCTATTATCTTTGTTCACAGCAGACAGAAGAACTTGGTTTAGGCACGCACATGCAAAGGCAATTAAGAGATTTGATTTATCTGTCTATGTCTCTCTCTCCCTCTCCCTCTCTCTGTATGTGTGTGTGTGTATGTGTGTGTGTGTGTGTGTGTGTGTGTGTGTGTGTGTGTGTGTGTCTTATTACTTTTTCATCCATTCGTACCCATATTCCCATTCCTCTATATTTACCACCTCTTTTATCGTTCCTCTCCGCCCATCGACGGCCTTTCGTCTGAAATGAAACGCGTCGACCAAGCGAGAGCTAATCTCTCCGTTTTCTTACTCTCCAGGTGCAATTCAATCCTTCGCCGCCTCAAAAAAGGCGGAAAATGAACTCACAGAACGATTTTCAAAAGAACATTTCAATTTAAAGCTATACCGTTCAATTTCACCTCATTCTTTTTTAGCTTAACATTTTTGTCTAGTGATAGTAACCAAAAAAAAAACTCATTTTGTAACCAATAGAAAATGATTGAAGGATCCTGGAAAATGAAGCCTGACTCCCGTTTAATCCCTTTCCATATATAATTTGTATATCTCGGATGAGGCTACGCACGACAAACATCACACAATCCACACGACAACATCATCATCAGATGGCAGGGAATACTTCGGTTTCCACAAAAACACATCATGTTCACAAATCGCATTTGATAGCAGAGTTCCGGAGTCTGCTTAGTGATCTTCCAGGCACATTTCCTATTTGGCAGTACAAATTCATGTTTGTTTTCACAATCCTTTAATCCTTTGTAGCGGTGCCTATCGGATACATATGAAGAAAGAGAGACACCAAACGAAAACACAACTACATGCTTCAAAGTCCAATAACCTTTAAAACAACGAATTCATTATAATGGTTTCCATTTAGACTGGTTGTCCTAAAGAGTTACATTCTTTGGGATCAAAAGAAAACTCAAAAATGAAACGCCGGTAAAAAGAACCCGCCTTTCCCCGTTTTTCTTGTCCAGAAAACTGTGTTTGTCTATTCCCGTTGTATCAACTGCTGCAATCGGTGGTCTTCAAGTTTCCCATGTCGAAAACGAGTGAGCTTAATGAGATTTCGCAGAGAATGGGCCAATCCTCCGTGTTTGCGTTTTTTTCTTCCTCTCCGACCCTCGGCGACCTTCCGTTTCAGCCGCCGTTGCCTAGGATATTAATCCGCGGACCCCATTGTTAATCGAATTCCTCAAAGATTCTTGAGACCTGGAAAAACCAGGAATGTTTTCCAGCAGCTGGTAATAGAAGCTCCCACGGTCACTGCAAAACCCTTTCCTAAGTGGATACTTCTTTCTTGTATTTCGCATATTTCTTCAAACTCTAAATACCTGAAATCTTGCCCATTCTTCCGTTTGAAACTGTTCTTAACATTATGTTTCTCTTAGAGAAAATTCCACATATTGTTTGTGCATTCAGTCTTGACAACACAGGTGAAACCGTTCAAACTACAACCTCTCTGCATCTTGTAAATAGCAGTCTTTATTTCAGAAGAGCCACCTCCTCTCCCCGTCGCCGTTTTCGGTCGTGTACGTCTTCATCGCGATCATCGAAAGACCCCCTTTTCGACTTTGCTCCGAACGGTCGTTTCTTCGATTCAACCACTCAGCTGCCGCCTTTTCTCCGTTTTCTCGAAGGGAAACAGTCCATTACCAAGTTGTTATGCACGGAAATCAAAGACTTTGGTTATTCAGCGGTAACATGGACCAGTTCACGGGCAGGTCGACAAACAGTACTGGAGTCTCGCCTTCTGTCACGTTGGACCTCACAAATCTCGGTGACATCAACGATATACGGTAAGTGTGTGTGTGTGTGTGTGAGAGAGAGAGAGAGAGAGAGAGAGAGAGAGAGAGAGAGAGACTGAGACTGAGACTGAGACTGAGACTGAGACTGAGACTGAGACTGAGACTGAGACTAAGACTGAGACTGAGACTGAGACTGAGACTGAGACTGAGACTGAGACTGAGACTGAGACTGAGACTGAGACTGAGACTGAGACTGAGACTGAGACTGAGACTGAGACTGAGACTGAGACTGAGACTGAGACTGAGACTGAGAGATAGAGAGGGAAAAGTAGAAACAAAAGGAACCTTTATTAAAATAATATCCTTCATTCCCAATCGACGTTATCCTTGTATCCACCCTGTCCTTGCAGCAGCCGAGCCAAAACGATGAGGTTCAGGTAGACGAGGTACCTGAATATGATCTAAAAACCAATCTCTCAGACTATTTCAAACTTGAGGTAGGAGTACACCGAAGGGCCCGTGTAGGGGTGCTGGAGTCGAGCCTCCTCCTTGCCCGTCACAGCGTTCTGCAAATCTCTGTGCTGTTCTTCAACTGGCCTACCGGGAATGTCTTCAGCTTGGCAGAACCAAATCGAGTGGCACAGAAGTCCCGGGCGGTCCATGAAGGGAGGAAGCGGTTCACCTGCAACGAATAATTCACAGAAACCTTATTGGATGAACCTTGAAGGCTGGCTGTTTGGCGTTTTCTCCATTGTACGAAACCACGAGTTCGGGTCTCATCCCCATATTGCGAGGCTCCTCTCCAGAACAGTAGATCGTCCACACTCTCCCTTCGTACTCGGCCCTTACTCGTCCGTTGAACAGCTCCACAACAAGGTCTCTCGGCAGCAGAGTAAGCAGCTCCTCCATGTCCAGGTAACTGGCGTTCACCGCTTCGACAAAGGGCCCATCTCGACTGGTGGTAGACACTCGGAGAATGGGGCACTCTCCCTGCTTCTGGACAAGAACGTTGGCCAATTTCTCACTGAAGGCGTCCACTCGGCTGCGAGGAATACGGTTGCAGAGGAAGGAGCTCATGAAACACACGGCTTCTTCAATCTCACGGTGCATAACCGCCATGAGGGAAGAAGGAGAGACAAATGGGAGGGAAATGAACATGCTAATTGATGGGGTTTTGGAATTTGCTTAAAAATAGTGAAAGGCAAAATGAGTGAGAGTGAGTGAGTGAGTGAGTGAGCTAGTGGCTGTGAGTGAGTGAATGTGGAAGGATACGGCAGAAAGATAATTCGTATAAAACAGTACATTCCGAAACGTCAAAGATACGATAATGAATTCAGTACTCTTTCGAAGGATTTGTCATTTGCGTGAACTATCTGATCAATAGTGTAAAACAGAAATAGCGTTGGCGCACATTGAGCCATTTAGAAGCATCTCGGACCTGCTGTACGCCGATGAGTCGTCCGTTCCCACGTCGCCTCTAGCAGTCACAGATTCCTCTTCCTACGGTACTACTGCCTTAACACTTAATCCTATCCTTAACTTTAGCAGCCTTAGTTTATCAGGCAAAGGCATTGGAATCTGCAAAGGAAAACGGAGAGCCAAAGATAGAAATGACGAAGGTTTTGGATTTGGAAGCGGCTCAGGAGAAGATTCCAAATGGAGACGCAGTGGAAATGGAATCAGACGTCCCTATGCAGACAACACCCTCGCCGACGAAGGAAATGGAGCCAATTTCGAAGAATTCGAAGCCACCAGCACCTCCAAATGGAACTGCGAAACGAGCCAATGGAGTGGATTTGGAGAAGAAAATACAGCCGTTGCCTCGGTCATGTCCCCCTCCGGCTGCATCTTCCAGGAGAAGACACTCCGTGATGGTACAATCACTCGCGGACACGACTTTTGCAACAGCAGACATATGTGAGGAACAGTAAAATATTATAATTCCAAGTCAATTTCAGCAAGGAATCGCTCTGTCAGTCCTGGACTGGGCGAGCGGGGACAGAGATCAGTGAGGGCTTCGATCTGCGGAGGTAGGAAAACAAAACGAGGGAGTAAAGCTGTTGAGATTCTAATGACATGTTTGTTTTCGATTGATGAGTGTTTATCCTGGGGCAATTGTGCTAGAAAACAACTCATCTGCACGGGTTCTAATGTTTACGTTGGGTTGGTCCCGCCTTGTGTCCTTGAGACAGTGGCCTTGCTACTAAACGAAACAGAGCAACCACCTGCTATCCCAACGGCCTTTGGATCTTTTGATTTTAGGTATCTTTTTTTTTGTATAAAAACCATTTTTAATATGTTAAAAATAAAGGTAGAATCTAGAAAATTCACCATTGAATCTGGAGAGAGGAATTATGCCCAGTCCCGTAACTAGGTAATTTGGGCTGGTTCTTCCATTCCCGAGAATTACCCTAGGGCCCATTTTATTTTGTTCTTTGCGAATCCGTGAATTGAATCCTTGAAAGATAATAATTTCCAATTTACTTTCAATTTCGTTTTCACAGTTGAGGCTTCACGCGAATTTGCGTATAGAGCCAGCCGGCTGTCCCTCCCGAAATGCCCTGGAGGAGCTTTTTGATCAGAAATGCCAGCTTATTTCCAGTTTTGCGTAAGTGGTTATATATATTTTTTGTCTAGTTAAATGAAATGAACGGAATATTCATAGAAAAAAATGAGTGGTGTGATAGTCACGTGGTTCCCTATCTCGAATTCAGCGACTAATTTCAGACGTTTCGTCCTTCGATTTACCCAGACCGTACACGCCATCTCGCCGATTCTTCCATGCCAGGAGGGCTTCAGTAATGGACAGAGCACTCAGCAAACCCCCTTCTGTGAGTTATTATAACTGCATACTTGTTTTAATAAGGGAATTATTGTATCTTGCCGGAATAACTCCAATTCGAAGACAGCATATGCTGAATTGCGATATTGTCATAAGTCTATATTTTCTACTTTTTAGATCCTTGTGTACACGGGAGAGCACAAGGACCTCTACGGCCGCATCCGCAGCAGTCTCTCCAGTGTCCTGCCCTTCGACTGCTACACTGTGTTCAACATCAGCGCAGAGGCCCTCAGGAAACAGCCATGGGCTGAGAAAGCTACGGTTCGTTCCCTTCTTTTTCTATTTTATCACAAATTCAGACTTGCCTCATCGTGGCAGAAACCGAAGGCCTCGACGACAAAGTTTGGAGTAAAATACAGACCTACTTCAACCAGGTAGGCAGCTTTTTTGAGGGTATTAGCTCATTTTTCAGTCGGGAAAAATCATATTCGTTTGCCAGAATAGACTTCTGGCCGGATTGACGAACTGCGAGTCTTCGAAGAAACAGGTACAGTCGAAAATGGGGGTACAGTAATCCTATGTTTCTAGGCGGATATCCTCCGAATGGCCCTGGGGTCCAGCAATTCCGTGGTCGTCAGCAAGGAATTCGAGTCGTTCCTGAAGAAATCTCTGAAGATGGTCACCAAAAACGGCCATGTGAGTGTTTTTAATTCTTGTTTTCAATGACTTTTAGGTGAATGAAACTCTCCGTTCGAAGGATTTGACGGGAGGAGTCAGTTATTCTGTCGTTTTGATCAAAACCAAAGGTAAGGAAAGGGCTTTTCCTGTAAAACTGTGTTTTGTAGACACCCCTCTGCTGCTGTACATGGAGAACAGCGCGCATCAGGCGGCTGCCATGTTCTCAGACGCCACCCCCGACCAACTCCTGGCTCCAGGTGGGTTCAGTTTAAAGGACTGTTTGTAACCCTGATTCAGGTAGCCACATTCTGCGAGACGCACTCCAACGGGTGGGGGTTACTGTACACGAACACGAGGTGCCGCAGACGACAGGAGGACTCATGATGGAGCAGGAGAAGGGGGCCATCGAGCAGATTAATGTAAGTGCATTATTTTAACTTTGGAGGTCGTTTTGGGTTTTATTGACAGCTGGCTGGTAGAAAATACAGTAGACTTCAATGTTGGAGCCTTGATGTCTACTGTATTTCGTGCCAACCAGGTGAAAAAAAAAGAACAAAGTTCAAGGTTTTGTCAATGGCTGATCCCATGTTTTGATAAATTAAATGGGCCCTTACCAGGTTTTCTCACGGGCCCGGACGGGGCCATTTAGAAAATTTTGGTCGGCCCGTTCACCTTGGACCTCCTAGTCAGATTGCCACCCACACGACCAGGGTTCGATTCCGGTCGATAACATTCTATTTTTGTGAGACTAATATTGAATTATATGTTAGTAACAAACACTATTAAGTTTAAACACACACAGTTGAAAAAAAATTATTGTACCGGTTTACACAAAAATTTTCATTTTCATAAACGGGCCGGCCTGGCCGCCCAAAAAACCTCTCAGCCGGGCCGGTCCGTCATTTGAGAACCCCGGGACCTTATATGTATGGCTATTCTACTTTCACTTAACTAGGGAAGTCGGTCAACCTCGCCGTGGAGTTGGTTGAGCTATTTATCATTAAGAAGGGCATGGGATGGGGATACAAGAAGTGAAGTCAAAAGTTGCCAACCTCTTTTCGTTTTCGAGAAATATGCGTTTTTGTGCGCGCGAACCCCGCGGTTTCCCCAGCGCCGGCATAAAAGCCCGCGGCGCGGGCTCGGTTGCCGTGGCAGGGTGGTCTAGTGGTAGAGGCCCCGGCTCATGAGCAGAAGGTGTCAAGTTCAATACCCCTATGCTGTTTTTCTTTTGCTTTTTATCCAACTTTTCGAAAAATGTGAACATTATAACTTTTTTAATTGAAAATTTTTTGTAAAAAGGGAAATGTTGCCAAAAACAAAAAGTAACCAGGAAGTTACAAAAAAAAAATCACACTGGTCTGTATGCTGATCAGCTAACGTTTTCAAACACTTCCCTTATTTCAAGAAGAGAGTGGAATCTTCATTTTTTCTCAAAAGAAAAACAGCATAGGGGTATTGAACTTGACACCTTCTGCTCATGAGCCGGGGCCTCTACCACTAGACCACCCTGCCACGGCAACCAAGCCCGCGCCGCGGGCTTTTATACCGGCGCTGGGGAAACCGCGGGTTTGCGCGCACAAAAACGCATATTTCTCGGTTGACCGACTTCCCTAGTAAGTAGTGTTATATTTAGGGAATAAGGTTCGGCGAAGAAATAGGAAAGGGGCCCCAGCTGTTCCTAAGAACCTTCGAGACAGCCGCCCAGATGGGAATGCCTTCGCCCAGCCGCTCCCTCCTCCCAATTCAAGTCGGCCACAGGTTCCCCCTCTTCTTTACCTTAGTTCACTCAATTTTCAGCAACTTATCCGAGTACACTCCCTTCAACTTCTCTTTGTACTTCTCCCGTCTGGCCACAAATCGCCTCGGGCGTGTCTGCCTCCACGTTCCTGTCACAACTTCCACAATGGACGTCATGGCCAGGTACCGTAGTCGCAACAGAACTTACAGCAACCCTCGTTTTAGTCTGTCCGATGCCGTGCCCTCAATGGATGGAGCGGTGGTTGTAGCAGGCCAGCAGATCAGCGGAGTCGGTAGGGTTCTGGATATTTATGAGAATTACGGTATTTTTAAAGGGAGGGGAGGAAACGAGTTTATTTCGCCGGTCGGAGCTGCCATGTTCACAGTGTCTATGCAGTTGCCGAAAAGATGCTCCATTGCGAATAATCCCTCCTTCATCCAGCACATTTTCGCGGTGGCCATTGTGGATGCAGTGAACAGCCTCAGCAATGTCAAGGTAGGTTGGGAAGTTTGGGGGAAACTGAGGGTATGGAATCCGAATTGTAGAACCCCACCCCCAGAAATACTGAGCATCGGGATTCTCACGGGCCGGGCTAATTGGAAAATTTTGGTCCGCCCATTCGGCACGTTTAACCTTGGACGACCCAGTCAAAATGCCACACACCCGACCAGGGTTCGACCCCGGTCGGTGAAAATCTTCTTATACAACTAAATTGACTAATACGTATGTAAATAGCAAACATTCAAGGACCGACCCGTTATTCAAAAACCCCGTCCCTATGGAAACGATCCATAGTTATTTCCAGGATTTCCCTCTGAGGATCAAATGGCCGAACGACTTTTACTACAACCGTTCTCACAAAATCGGCGGAATGCTGGCCACTGCCAAGTTCCGAGACAACAACATGTCCGTCACCCTGGGTTTGTCCTTCTTTTGCACAATCGTCACGGCGTGCTTCTTCAGGAGCTGGGCTGAATGTTTCGAATTCTCAGCCAACCGTCTGTCTGAATGACATTGTGCCGGAGACGGAGGATTTCAAATTCACGGTGGAGGAGGTCATCGCAGAGAGCCTCAATAAGTTCGAGAGTGAGTTTGCCTCGCCTTTCTTGATAGAAAGTTGTTTCAGGATGGTTGAATGTCTACGAACTGAAGGGACGGAATGAACTGTTGGACAAATACTACGAGTACTGGCTCCATGAGTAAGATTCTTGTACCACTTCTTGCTTTAAAGGACTGCCGGACCATGGTCCCGTAACGATATAACTTTGTATTTTCAGCCGAGAGGAGGTGCTTCTGGAGGAGAGCGGAGAGAAGGTGGTCATCAGGGGACTGGACGAGTACGGGTACTTGCAAGTGCGAAGCAAGCGAACTCCTGGCAAGGTGAGAGAAATTGATAGCCTTCGGAGACACGATAAAGAGGAATATTTTCAGTTAATCTCGGTGGGAGACAACGGCAACACCTTCGACATGATGAAGGGACTTATCCGCCACAAGATGTAATCAGCCTGTGATAGAATTACAGAGAGAATATAAATATTTATTTTTGTACAAATTAGAAACCGGAGCCGGGCCCAGCGCCCATCGCCTTCAAGAGAGATCCGCCGTGTTTGGAGAAGAAAATCATCGCCTTCAATTCTTTGATCACACGATCCACCTGAAGTTTGACATTTTAATTTTGATAAGACGAATGGGATTTCGATACTAAGTGGGACCCGAGGTTCTCACGGACCGGGCCACATAGAGAATTTTGGTCGGCCCGGCCACCTCGACCTCTCAGTCAGGCTGCCACCCACACGACCAGGGTTCGATCCCAGTCGGCGAAATTGTTTTTTATGCACAACTAATATTGACTTCAATGTTAACAGCAAACACTATTCCGTTATTTCAAACAGTCTAAAAATTATTGTATCGATTTATACAAAATTAAAAATGTTGATTTTCATAAACGGGCCGCCCAAAAAAAGTCTCGCGGCTCGGCCCGTCATTTGAGAACCCCGATAGGACCCACCCTTTTCCGGATTCACGACCGCTATATAAATCAAACCGACTTTTATACCTGGGCGCTAGGTGTTTGCGGTACCTACAGTTATGTTGATCAAAACAAAAAAGGATCTTCACAAAAAAAGGTTCCTAACTGATTGGGGATCCATTTTCGGGGGCATTTATGAACATATATGAACAAGCCTGTGGGGTCCGTTTTGCGCGACCCCCCACAATACAAATTAGACGTGTGGCGCGAGTCCCACAAATAGGAAATCAGGCTCGGCGCGACCCCCTCTACCGAATCTGCGGGGGCTTGTTCATCTATGTTTATGAATACCCCCTCCACATCTTGTCCAAATGTGGATAAACTGTCCCTTCCTCGCGTCAACTTCCTCGTTACACTCAATTCCCCGTTGTACCGTAGCTTACCTCTTCGTGGGTGGTCTCCCGTCCGAAACTGAATCTGATGGTCCTGGATGCCTGGTCGTGCGACAGTCCACAAGCAGTCAGCACGGCGCTCACCTTCCCCGTGTGGCAGGCCGCGCCAGTACTCGCGTGGAAGGACTTGCATCTAAAAACGCATTATGGGACGAGTGATACAAAAATTACTTTTCGAGGAGTTCACAGCCGTTGAATGGGATGGTGGGGAAGGAGACGCTGCTTGTGTTCGGCAGGCGGGGCGAGTTTTGGAAGTTTACGATGAATGCGTCTCCTAAATGCGTCTAAAACAAGGATAAAAAGGAGCGGAAATGGGAACTCACGTCGAGTTCAGACTCGAAATAGTCTCTGATGTCCGCCAACTTTTCGAAAATCTCCTCAGAGTTTTCGGAAATGATTTTGGCCGCCGTTCCAAGACCCACGATCATTGGAGTGTTCTCAGTGCTGCAAAGGAGGGAATTACTGTGCGTGGTGAAATGATAAGTTGCGTTTTTATGTTAGCGCACTTCTTCCCGCATCGTCTCTCTCCCTCTCTCTCTCTCTCTCTCTCTCTCTCTCTCGTAGTTATATTCTCTCCCATCAAATCTTCAAAAGGCAATCGTTAACAACACCCCTCGTCCAACTGCTATTTCATTTCGAAAGTACACTTTATCCAATCCCCTCATCACATTCGGTCGCCAAGGCAACGGATGATTACAAAGGATTACCCAGCGCCGCTGTGTTATTAGTACACTTGAACGAGAAGACATCACAGCGAATTCTCTTTTGAGGCAATTCAGTCAGAAAGTCATCAATGGATAAGACATGGAAACCAAAATGCTCTCAAGATAAAGACTGTATGGCTCACATTCAGTCCAGTTACGGGTAGATTCCGTAGATTCCGCTAACCAAATAGTCAAGAAATATGCCTCTTGAGACCCTCAATCACACGTCAATGACGGTAACGTTGGGTTAAACTGCGTGAAGGAACGTCAAAGGCGAATTCCCCCCCCCCCCCCAGTGTTCCCCTTGCCGTATCAAATACCGGTCGACTACAATGCCCGGTAGAAACTTTTGCTCGCCAGAATTCTATTCAATTTCCAGACTTTGGCTTCAAACGGAAGCTTCAGTTCAAGATGGCGAAGAACAACAAAGACTTTGAGCAGACGGTGATGACCGACGAATTCCACAGTGTAAGTGTCTGTCACGAAGAGGCTTCGACACTTGAGTTTGCAGCAGAAGGAAGCCTTCGAGGAGTACGATAAACTGCTGGGCCACCTGGTTTACCGTCTGGAGCACGTGGTTCAGCCGAATGACGCCGTGCTGAATCTGCCGGAGGGTCCGATCCAATACCCGCAGGGAGAGGATCCGCTGGACAAGCTGAACAAGGCCCTCACCAACTACAGAGTGAGATTGGGGCACGGTTACAGATATCGAGTGGCCAACGAATAATAGGCATTTCGGAGGATTCAGTCGAAGAACCAAACCGTATTGTAACTCAGAAGTGTGACTTTCATATGAATGCTAATCGACACCATTAAAGGTTAAACTTGCGTAATTGTAGCGAGTTGTAAAAGTTGACACAGTGCGTTTTCCGTGAGTTCACGTAAGCAACCGATTTCCAATGCGCCTGCTATGAAATTACTCATTTCATGACCCTTCCCTCCTTAACGTCTGAAGGAACCCAAGCTGCCAAAAAACCGGCATGGGCAAAACTGACAAACTTTGCCAACAGTCAGAAAGTGTTATGTTGCATTGGTCCCGCCACGAATAGTATTGGCAAATTGTCAGGCAATAAATTGCAATGAAGACGCGGGATTTCAGCGATTTTCGTGGCGGGACTCTTTGTCCAAACGCTATAACGGGCCGGGGCTTGGCAAACTTCCAGTTCTGTTTTTGAAGTGACCCGAGTTACCAAATTGAAAAGCCGTGATTTGCGCTAATTTATTTATGCGTATTCTATGGTGTTAGTCGCACCCTTTTAAGTCATCAAACGGTTAATTATTCGCTGGACATCGGTTAAAAATAGGTTCAGAATGTGGTGAAGGGACTGAGGGATGTGAAGACGGTGCAGGTGCACAAGGTCACGTTGGCGAAGATGGGCGAGAACGCGCAGACGGCAGCCGCGTATCGTGGATCGATGCAGGTGAGGGCTTCTGAAGACTTCAGACGTCAAGTGGGGTGATTCAGAAGAACCACCGTCAGGTGATTAGCCACATGCGAAAGTTCCACGTGACGACGTTCAAGCAGTACCAGGACAAATGGACTCAGTTCGAGGCGGCGAGGGATAAGATGGATCTGGCGAGACACGAGGTGAAACAGGCCAAGACGACGACGGAGATTGAGAAACGCGCCGTGCACTACCAGGAGGCGGTGGAGCAGTTTGACACGCAGTGCACTGTGGTAAGGGAGGATTCAGAAGACAAGACGGGGGTTCAGTTCATTCAGACGCTGGATGAACTGCCGACGCTTCAGAAGGCACACGGACAGGATCTGAAGGAGTGGATCAACACGCACAGGACCTACCACTACCAGATGTCCAAGTACCTCTGAGGAAACAGACACTGTGCACACAACTTTTGAGCAATACAGATAAATCCGTGACTCCCCAGCCCATTTAATCACTGATTTTGAATTACCCTGATCGCAGGCCTCTCTCCTGTCCTCCTCCGTAGAACAAAGGCGTCATTTCCACTGTGTAGTGAGACCTCAGAATCAGAGCCCCGATCCGTGGACCGTAGAACTGGAAATGAAAGTGGATTAGGGGAACAGGTCGGGGTGGTTACCTTGTGTCCCACTACGGTCACGGCGTCCAGCCGCATTTCACTCAGGTTGACTGGAACTTTACCAACCGCCTGAGCAGCATCCGTGTGAGCGAAAACATGACGGCCTGAAAGATTTTAATAAGGGTATTAAGGGTATCATCACGAACTTTTGGGGGTGGAATAACCCGTTTGAAAATCGCACAAACTTTAGGGGGTCGGTAAAGGAGGTAACTCCCTTCATTTTTCGACAGCGAAATATAGGAGACTTTTGGGAACCCTTTGAAGCTTCGCCTAAAAAGTACTTTTCTGAATGCGCGAGGTCTTGGCTCTCTTTTGTGAAACACCATTTACTGAGTTTTGAGGCTACGAAATCGAGTTATTCCTTTTCCTGGACATCGGTACCAGAAGCCATGACAAAATTTGGGGCCGAGCCGAGAGGAACGGACCGTTCCGAAATTATTTTTTCTTCTTTATTTGTGATTTTTATAATGAAATGAGGCATACATTTTCAACGGAACAATTTCCAATTGGTCATTTTAAGGTTATTCTGCATGAGCTTTAAAGGAACATTTCCGAGCAAAAATGGTCAGCTGTAAGTTTGAGTCATGCTTATCTAAAATGTTGTCCTTTGGCAGAGTATCGATAAACGGAGAATGTTCGCGTGAAAGCGTGGGAAGCCGCTTCGACATCTACTATAGCAGTTGCTAGTTGAACAACTTATGACATTGGTCAAGAGGGTTATCCCGGTTTTCCGAACGAAGTTTTGTTCGGAGTAGTTAGGTAAGGGTCATATTAGTTAGTTTAGTTAGGTAAAGGTTAAGTCCCCAGAGTTACAAAGAAGTCTCAAATTTCGAGACTACAAAGTTATGAATGAATAGGTAAACTTACGGACACTCCCCAGGTGTGTAAATAATTCTCATTTGTAAAAAAAAGTTACCTATTTTGGCAGAGTAGCGATGGACCACGTCGGCTACGCACTCCATTGACTGCATGACGCCCGTTTCGTTGTTGGCCATCATAATCGTCACCAGGCAGGTGTTGGGCTTCATGGCTTCGGCCAAGGCACAGGCGATCATCCCGGTGTTCTTCTCAATCGGAAGTTTGGTGAGCTCTAAACACGACAATCACAAAATGGCGATGGAGATACTAACCGATGACACCTTCGGCGACGAGGTGGTCCAGTGGTTCGAGGATCGACGGGTGCTCTATTTCAGAGGTCACAACGTGTGGCTTCTCACCCGGAAATTGCTTCCGAAACACGTTCACGGCGTGGTGGATTACCCAGTTGTTAGCCTGCGAAGGTCTGTTACAGTATAGAAGCGACGACATACCTCGGTTCCTCCGGAAGTGAAGATGACCTCCTTGGGAGTGACGCCGAACAACGTGGCCAACGACGAACGAGCCTCTTCTATCGCTTTCTTGGCCAGCATGGCTGAAACAGGGAGTTACATGAAAAAAAGACTGTCACACTTTTACACAAAACAGCTAGTCTCTCAAAGTTCAAAGAGTCACCCACCGTTGCCGTTATTGCTGCTGGGGTTGGCCCATAATCGGAGACTGTCTACGATGCTCTTCTCGACCTCCGAAGCCAAAGGAGTCGTCGCATTGTTATCCAGGTAGATGGGCGACTGCTCCTCTATGTACCACGACATCTCTAAAACAATTTGCATTCATTAAAATGTTCCTTTTCAGCAAAGGACCACGACAAAGAGACAGTTATACTTAACTTTTGCTGAATTCCGATATTTTGCAGAAAACATGGGGTAAAAGTTGTTATAAGAGTGTTGAAGTGTCTGAATTTTCATAAATATCCATATTTCAACAAGAAAAGTAGTCGCAGCTAATGAAAGGCAGGCTGAAATCGCGGCACCTGTGTACACAAATGGCAGCCGGCTGCCTCGAATTCAATTCGCCCTGCAGGCCGCACGGTTCGCACACAGCCAGGCCGGATTTCGTTGCGGGACCCAGCCTGGTATAAAAGGAGCATGGTCGCTTAAATACGTTTGATTTTTCCATATTTGCAAGAAAGGCCCATACACCCGATGTACCGTTAAATTTTTCCAGTCACTCCGTGGCGCAGGGCGGTCCAAATTGCAGATGGCCATCTTAAAAAAGTAGGTGGTGTGCGTAATTATCGATTTGTTCTTGATATAAAGCTATTATATGTGAAACAGCAACGCATCCATTTCGCTCGCTTGCTTGTTATTCTCTTGTCGTGGGAGTGCAGTTGATCGAGTTGCACTGAAGATCGCTAGAGAAGTCCAGTTGACACCCAAGAATTACACCTGCGACGGATAGCGTGGACACTTCCCACAGGACAACCGTAATGCAAGAACATGAAATTGATAAGGT
Source organism: Oscheius myriophilus (assembly GCA_964057215.1). Taxonomy (NCBI): domain Eukaryota; kingdom Metazoa; phylum Nematoda; class Chromadorea; order Rhabditida; family Rhabditidae; genus Oscheius; species Oscheius myriophilus. Next base: position 14,258,270 of record OZ059903.1, read on the forward strand.
TCTATAAGTCGAGGCAGCTGAGGCTCGGCTGGAAGCGCAAGCAGTCGCCCAAGACTGAGCGACATGAGATTCCAAGATCCACTTTGACGTTTGGTGCTGCGATGTCGGCTTTCCAATTGCTTGGGGCTGCTGCGAAAAGCCGCGAAAGTGAGAATGGACATTTTCATGAAGCGGCGTAGACGAGAAAACTTATTTTAACTTGTTAAATGAGTAGAGTTTTATGCTAAAAACGACAAGACACCCTGGTCATTTTCACCATCCTCTGTCTTTGAGCATTGTCAAGGTAAATGCACATATACTGGAAAAGTAACTGGAAAATGGGTACACCGCGTGGTTCGTAAATGGGTTAAAATGCATAACCTTATTATAGTGCCCGCCAATCCTACTTCGGCGGCTTTTGGAAAGGATTCGGCCTATTTTGATGTTGAAATTCAAAATTATCATTACTACATCATAATATTCGGCTACAAAAGGGACGTGGCCCCATTTTGGCCGAAGTAGGATTGGCGAGGAGTATACTTGATCATGGAATAGACGGCTTTCGGTATACTTCATAATGCTACGCAACGCGATGGGTTCGCTTTCTATAACGCTTTCTTGCAATCGTTGCCGTACTTGCTTATTTCTTTCGCTTCCAATGCCGAAACTCAGTGGATTGTTTACATTTATTTCAAGAAATACCCATACATCAAATGTAATCGACGAATCCAAAAACAAAATGCTAAAGAAACTATCAGAGTCTCTAACGTCTCGTAACTTCCTTAGCTCTTATTTTACCTTTTCAACTGAGTGTCGCCTTCAAAATCAGGTACATGTAAATTTTTATCTAGTAAATATTTTGGTTAAGAACCCAAAGAACGTTTTATCGACGATGGATCTGCAAGAAATGGTAAAAGAGATAAATCAGAATATTGATAACATTGACAAGGAAGTGAGTTTAGATAGAGACAGAGACAGAGAGAGAGAGAGAGAGAGAGAGAGAGAGAGAGAGAGAAAGCATATACCTGATTCAGCTCTTCAAGTTTGCACAAAAGGATGTTGAGTTCGTGACGTCCATGCGGATTGTTCGTTCTGGCCTTGCCTTCTTAGAGGAAGACATCGTCAAAGGAGATGAGAGTCTGAGACTCCCCTGGAGGAAACTAATGTGCAGCTACGGACTCGCGAACCTAAATCATCAATTGCATTTCTTCTGGAACAAAGACACGGAGTACTCTTCATTTCCGAACATCGATATGAGAGCGGTTCCTATGAATCACAACTGGTGGAATGATGACAATTACTGTAGAAATTATGGCAAAAATATGTACTCGTGTGAGTTCGATAGTGTGTATGTGTGTGGGAGAGTGAGAGAGAGAGGGAGAGAAAGAGAGAGAGAGAGAGAAAGAGAGAGAGAGAGAGCAGGGAAACAGAATGAGAGACTAAGAGGAGAGAGGGCGCGAATGCAGTGACTTTTTCAGCTCTTCTATGGTTTCAATCTATGGTTCCCGCTATTTCTGTGTATAGCGAACAAGAACCATTCATTGACCACATGCAATATCTATACCCTCCATCAATAGTACTCAATGACATAAAAATACTCAGAAACTTATTCACTTATTCAGCCAGTTGTAGGAATTTCAATAACGGTAATTTTGCTCTGTGTTCTCACGCTAATACACACACACACATACATACACACACACACACCTCTCTTCTCTCTCAAAGTAATGTTTCAGCATCCTCTTGCTTGTTTCTTGTGTGAACAACTAGAAGTAATCCGATTTGTTTGTCTCATTGGAAGGCTCAGTTCTGCGGTACAAACTTGTGCGTCAGACAGAAATCGAACTTTCAGATCGACAAGGCCCTTTCTATCTGCAACGGTGTCGAGCTTAAGCAAATTCGTTCTGCCATTGAATTCCTTGAAGAAGATATTGTACCACATGTAGAAGATACTGAGAAAGGGTGGCGGAAGTTCAGAAAAAGTGGAAGGGTAGAGAGATTGGATGAGGCAATTAGGTGTAGTCAGCCTAACAACAGGAAGGGATTGCAACTGTTCTTACATTGTGAGATAAAGCAGATGAGATGGAAAGATTTCGGTAAGAGGAGAAGAGAGAGAGAGAGAGAGAGAGAGAGAGAGAGAGAGAGAGAGATAGCAAAGCTGATTTTAGCTGACTTCCCGGATTTACGCTCTGTTCCTATCTCTCATGCCTGGTGGTCAATAAGTGATCGGTTAGAAAGTAGCAGCGAACGCCTTTGTGGAGGAGGGGACATCTCTCACTCTCTCTATCTTTTCCTCTTACTCTCATTTTCTCCTTCCTAAACTCCGCCTCTTTCAGGCTCACTGGGTGAATTTGCAACTGAAAGAATCTCAATGCACAAGAGCCGTCTCTTTTGCTGGCTAGAAGCATTTGTAACTGAACCTGACCTGGAAGGTGCCCGAAAGTTCCTCAGTAATTGGTTCTGGTTCTCGAGAGACCTAAAGTCTTACAGTAAGAGCCCCACTGAATTTTTGAAGGAAGGTGAAAGAAATGAGCTTCTTCGTCACCTTGATATGGCAATCCCTTCGTTTCCAAAACACTCCCTAACGAAATAGGGATCACTTAAGGTCTTTTCTGAGAAAACGAGTATCATTGAGAAGACTGCGGGAGATGGAATCGATTCATTGTATGAGGATGTTATTATTAATGATCGTCAACTAGAAGGTCGTTGGAACGAATTCGTCGAAATAACTGAAATCAGGAAGAAGGTTAAAGGTCCGCGGCTGACCTCACGACACCAGCGGCTGACCTCCCGCTGTCTGCCCAGAACGCCGAGTCCCAGGATCCCGACCTTTCCGCGGTCGAACAAGCTAGGTGCGACCCCGCTGTAGTTGCCGAGTCATCGGATTCTCATGAGGAACCTCCCTACGTAGAACCCCCCTATGTAGACCCCAAAAACCCCCTCGCCGAGCGCATTTGTTATCTCTTTAGTACCATCGATGGTAAACCTGAGGCCATTAGCATGTATAAAGCCCTCACTGAGACCCATCAGCGGTTTGTACATAGGTTCGCTATGAACAAGTATCGCATGAATCTGCCAAAGCCTTATGAGGGACCCCCGCTGTCCCGCCAACCCCCGCCACAGCCCTCCTTCTCCTTTAAATCGCTTTCTAAGTTTTTCTCATAGTTCCATTGTTTATAAAGTGTCAGCACGTTGCTAGCCAGCGTAATAAATATTATATTATATTATTAAAGAGCGCCTGAAACAGATTGAGAAGGAGACGATCGAATTCAATAAATAATTGATTGATTCTCTGTTTTTCTAGAGTGAGATTGAGATTGAGAGTGAGATTGAGAGTGAGAGTGAGATTGAGAGTGAGAGTGAGATTGAGAGTGAGAGTGAGAGTGAGATTGAGAGTGAGAGTGAGAGTGAGAGTGAGATTGAGAGTGAGAGTGGGAGTGAGATTGAGAGTGAGAGTGAGATTGAGAGTGAGAGTGAGAGTGAGAGTGAGAGTGAGAGTGAGAGTGAGAGTGAGAGTGAGAGTGAGAGTGAGAGTGAGAGTGAGAGTGAGAGTGAGAGTGAGAGTGAGAGTGAGAGTGAGAGTGAGAGTGAGAGTGAGAGTGAGAGTGAGAGTGAGAGTGAGAGTGAGAGTGAGAGTGAGAGTGAGAGTGAGAGTGAGAGTGAGAGTGAGAGTGAGAGTGAGAGTGAGAGTGAGAGTGAGAGTGAGAGTGAGAGTGAGAGTGAGAGTGAGAGTGAGAGTGAGAGTGAGAACGAGGGCCCTCCTCTCCTTCCTAGGGAGGAGAAGAGGCTAGGAGTACGTAATCGCGTACGGCGGGCAAACATTTTCAGGCGGACGAAACACTGTATCTTCGCCTAGAAGGATTTTGATATTTAGATATTTGTTTCGTTTATTTGTAATGTTTATACGATACTCTTGTTGCTAAAAGCATGTTAAAATTAAAATAAAGTTTTCAGATGTCCGGAAACACTTCAGTTGAGCAGGAGGAGCAGAAGAAGATCGTGGAGGTATTCCAGCAGCTGCGCGAAGAGCAGCAAGAGCTTGCCACGGAAATCACACGAATCCTTGAGGAGAAACGCGAGTTCTCGTGAGTTTTTAAAATGTTTTTTCGTCAACGTTTTTGGTTTTAGTCGTGTGCTGCAGCTTCTGCGGGACTTGGAGCCGGAACAGACCTGTTTCCGCCTGATCAGCGACACGCTGGTGGAGCACAAGGTCCAGGACGTGATTCCCACGCTCGAGGCCAACCTGGAGAATGTAAGAATTATTTTTTAACCGTATTAATTTTAATTTTAGCTGGAGAAGTTGTCGACGGATCTGAACGGCCGCCTGGTGGAGAAGGGCAACGAATTGAACACCCACAAGACGAAGCACAACATCCGCTTCCTGACCGAGGAGGAGAGCGCGAAACTGCGCAGCGAAATGCAGAAGAAGGAGGCGGAACAGAAGTAAACTCTCGCTTTACCTTGTCATTTTGAGATCTGCAGTTGTTTTCCGTTGCTTTGTTTAACTTTCGTGTTTATAAATTTGTTTGCTTTACCCTGTTTCTAAAGAAGTGGCTTATTCCAATTAATTTTTTATGTTATTCTGAAAAAGGCATTCAATAGTCGGCTTAGATGGCTTCGGTGTGTGAGGCATTGCTCAGTGACTCGGACGAGGAGCTGAACGAAGAGACGGCGGAAGCCGTAGATGGGACTGAAAGCGTAGTGGGGTTTTATTGGGGTTTGAGAATGTGAGGGGTTCAGGGTGAAGATCAAGAAGACGAAGAGGTGTCAGATGAGGAATTGGACGACGAAGAGGAGGAAATGGAGGAAGGAGCGGAACTCGACGAAGTGGCCGCCAGACCAGAACAGGTTCGTGAAATTCCGGGGTTCCTGAATGTTTAATTTGTGTAAGAATCAGAGGGCTAAGTAGTGTTTCAAACCTACTAAAACGTATTGTTATGAATATACAAGTTGCGAGCATAAGTGGTTTAGCTCTTGAACTATGGTGTGTATCCATTTTGTTACGATAAGTGCTGACCAAATTGCTTTGTTTTCAGCTTTTTAAAATCTCAGTACATCACGCCGATCCTTTGCGGATCCATAGCCGATTTGAAATTCCGAGTGTTAAATTCGACCAAAACACGAAACAAATTGCAGAACCACTACCGAACCGAAAAATTTTCGGTTTCTCTTGCCAAAAATTTCTTTCCCACAACCGAATTCCCAAAAGCCCCCTTCACTCTGGGGGAAGCCCGCCCAACTATGTTGGTGCTCAATGAACTATGTTACGTACTTTCCAGATCGAACCGTCTGCGGCGGTGAACAAGACATTCAAGGACTTGGGCGTTCACAGCTGGCTGGTTCAGCAGCTTTCTTCACTCCAAATCAAGAAACCCACTCCTGTTCAGGTAGTTACCCCTGTTAAAATTAGTTTTGTTTATTATTTTTGTAGGTTCACTGCATCCCGAAGGTCCTCTCCGGGTGTGACGTTCTCGGCTGCGCCAAGACGGGAACTGGAAAGACCCTCGCCTTTGCTCTCCCCATTCTCAACCAGGTAGGCCATCTCTCTCTCTCTCTCTCTCTCTCTCTCTCTCTCTCTCTCTCTCTCTCTCTCTCTAAAATCGTCTTTTTAGTTGGCCATCGACCCCTTCGGAATCTATGCTCTCATCCTCACTCCAACAAGAGAACTGGCCTTCCAAATCGCCGATCAGTTCAATGCCATCGGAAAACCCATCGCCCTCAAGTGTTCCGTGATCGTAGGCGGACGAAGTCTTGTGGGTTTTCTTTTATACTTCTTTACGTAGCCGAAAATAATTTGAAGTGACTTACTGCGCCGAAAACACGCTAAACTCACTCATCTATCTTTACACGTACATACCCTATAATATAGGCCTTTATCTAACCCGGGGTTCTCAAATGACGGGCCGGGCCGAGGGATTTTTCGGGACGGTCCGGCCCAGCCCGGTCGGCCCGGGTATGAAAAATTAAATTTTAATTTTTGTATAAATCCGTACAATAATTTTTTAAACGGTTTGAAATTACTTAATAATGTTTGTTACAAACATTTAAGTCAATATTAGTTGTACAAAAAAGAATGTCACCGACCGGGATCGAACCCTGGTCGTGTAGGTTGCAATCTGACTGGGTGGTCCAGGGTAAAAGGGGCCGACCAGGGCCGGCCCGGCCTGTGAGAACCCCGATCTAACCTCATAGCTCTTACGGATCTGGTTAACTTGAAAAAAAATCTCCGGCTCGCGGGCCTGCCTTTCTAGTGAGAACAATGTCAAACCCGACGGATAGACTGCCGACACTCGCGGTATTTAGTTTATGGGAGTTTTCGGGTCTTCTTCTGCCGCTATTTTTGAATTTCGCTACTAAAGGCGTCTATCACAAAATACCCCTACACTCAGTTGTCTCGGTGTGGCTGTATTATCCTAAAAACCCACGCTCATTGTGATTGATTGCAGATTGAGCAGGCTGCGGAACTGACCGCCCGTCCTCACATCGTAGTGGCCACTCCAGGACGCTTGGCGGACCACATTGAGAGTAATCCGGACGGACTGGGACAACTTTTCAAGTGGGCGGAGTCTAATTAAGCAGTTATCCACAACTTTTTCAGGAAAGTGGAGTATTTCGTGTTAGACGAGGCTGATCGTATGTTGGACGGCCAGTACAACGACTCGGTACGTTTTCTTACTATTTAACAAGCCATTATTCTACATATACTATGTTATAACCGAATTTAGCTGAAAACCATCTTCCAAGCCATTCCCAAGAAACGCCACACTCTGCTCTTCTCCGCCACCATCACCAGTGCCATCAACCAGCTGCACAAGGTTCGTTTTGTTCTCCTCTGCAACCCTTTCTTTTCCAGGTGTCGGTGAAGAAGCCCTACTTTTTCGAGGACAAATCTGAAACGACGACGGCGGAATTGCTGGAGCAGAAGTACGTGCTGTGTCCAGTGGCTGTGAAGGACGCCTATCTCGTGGGTCCAGCCATCCTCTCTTCTCATAGCTCATTTAGGTGTACGTTGTTAAGAACTACTGCGAACGCAACGAGCACAGCTCCGTCATTATCTTCGCTCAGACCTGTCGAGAATGCCAGGCTCTCGCCTATATGTTCAATGGACTAGGATTCGATGTTGGTTGATTTTGAAAATAAGGGGTATCGTCAATTTAACAGTCATAAACACGAATGTTGTGCGATCGCCTGGGCGCACATATTGTTTGTAACAATCTCACAAAAATCGACAGTTACTAGGCGGCTCCCTGTCAGCTAGGTGTCAAAATAAGGTCATTCCGACCATTAATGTCCGCGTGACACCTCAATTTCTAATCCATTCACGCTCACTAACAATTTGAAAATTTCGTCAAAATAGAGGGATATTGCTAAATATTCTTTGGATGCTACTTTCACTTGTCCAGCTACAATATAGAGGGAAAACAGTTTGGCTTGAGGCGCAGCCATACTTCGGCGCCACCCACTATGACGGCGTGGGTTCACTATGACGGCGTGGGCGTCTCGTATAGAAGTTCTCCAATAAGAGAATGTTATGTCTGGGCTCCCCCACAGGCCATTTTTCAAAGGTCGGAGGTTTCGCCCAAACCACAGTTTCGGTGCTCCGCCCACGTATCATGGCTGGACAAGGCGCGTTTGGGGTGAGGAGGCTTGATACGTCTCCCAAAAGCGGCATTGGAAGCAGCGTAAGCCCCCTTTAATTTCTTTGCCGCCATTTTCAACCAAACGCTTAATGCGCCCAGGATTACAAATTGCCTAAACTTTGCCAATCTAAACTTTTCAGGTGGGTTCGCTGCACTCGCAGATCCCTCAAAGGGCCCGTCTGGCGTCGCTGGCTTCCTTCCGAACAAAGACACTTCGAGTGCTAATTTGCACTGACGTCGCCTCGAGAGGACTGGACATTCCCCACGTGAGTCTCTCTCTCTCTGTCTCTCTCTCTCTCTCTCTCTCTCTCTCTCTCTAATCTCATCTTTTAAGGTTGATCTCGTAGTGAACCACAATGTCCCCCAGTGTCCGAAAACTTACGTGCATCGCGTCGGTCGATCCGCCCGAGCTGGACGGTAAAACCTTCTATCACAAACTGCTCAATACGCCTTTGTTTCAGATTCGGATCAGCCCTGACGTTCGTGACACAGTACGATGTGGTACTGTTACAGGCCGTGGAAGAGCTCGTTGGGAAGAAAATGGAAGAGTTGAAGGTAATTTATCAAAACAAACCGCGCTCCATTGCTAAGCGGTACCAAACTTTTTCCATTCCGGTACTATCGCGAACGAAACAGTTGATTTTGGCTAAATTTGGGCAACAAGTGGGGGTTTCACACGTATATTTTATACCAGCGCAATAAATAGTTGTCCACCCGGTGGCGTTTTGTTATTACTTGGCGAAAAGAGCATTTTCAGGTGAACGAGAAGCAGGTATCGAAGTACGTGACGAAGGTGCTGGTGTGCAAAAGGGAGGCCGAGTTGAAGCTGGAGATGCAGAACTTTGGAGAGAAGAAGGAGAACAACAAGAGGAAGGAGCTTCTGTTGTCCGGAATGGCTGAGGAGGAGGTGGATAGGTACATGGAGGAGGCGAAGAGGAGGAGAATGAACGGAGGCAAGAGGAAGCTAGACAAACTGGAGGACAGGATACCTAAGAAAGACGCGAAGAAGGTCAAAAAGTGAGCACAGTTGTTGATTTTGTTGAGTTTTCGTTTGAATGAATTGTTGACACTGAGATACAAATTTAGTCAATGACAATGAACAACAGCTTGAAAACAACCAAGATCGGGGAGCCAGCGTTAAATAGTCTTCTTCTTTTACTTGTTCTTTCCTCCGCGCTCCTTCACCTGCACAATTACGAATGAGTGGTTGTTGAAGTTGTAGTAGGCCAGTTGCAGCTGGTCTTTCAGGAAAAAGTTCTGAATTCTCGATTAAAAACGACTCAAATGGATTGAATCACCTCGTGCACCAGCTTCTGCTTGGAGATCGGCATCTGGAACTTGTCCTGGATCCGCTGCTTCAGATCGGCCACCGTCATCGAAAGTTCCACCTGCAGGGCCACGATCGATCCATCCTGCTGCAGTTCGGGAGCAATCGGCAGCTGAAGACGCAGGTCCACGGGACCCGGCACCTAAAACAGACATTTTACTCAAAAAGTGGGAACTACAGTACCTTTGCAAGCCACGAGTCGGCGGGCTCCAACTCCTCCTCCGTGCGCTGTCGCTTAGCGGGAGGCGCACCATCAGAACCCTACACATAGAAAATTTATTATATACATTATTTAAAGCGTCGACCGACTGCGTTTATCGCCTATACAGAAATTTTCCAGACAAAACAACATCGAAGCTTTGTCGGGATGTTCTGATGGACTTTGGGACACATGTTTTATAAGAATTGAGAAGCGGCACGATACCCAGTATAACTTCCTTCTCAAACAGGCTGTTTTTGTTGAGTTGAGGGTTACGGTAGTACTTTGGAGGCATTAAGATAATTAGTTACACATTTCGAAAAAATCTTAATCGTAAGTTTGGCAGATAAACCACTAATGTTCTCAGCTAGCAATGTCGCTTCCGCCGGCTTGGATCAATAATTAACGATTTAAAATGACATTCGAATCAGGTTGTTTGCGCAAATAATACCCCGTATTCAAAGGTGGTATTCTCAGACTATCAAAGATACCATCACTAACCGAAGGAGCAGCGAATGCAGGTGTAGGACGCACAGGAGCTCGCAAAGGAACATGAGGAGGTGCCTTAAACCAATTTTATCAAAACAGATTAAAAAATTAAGTACCTGGAGAGGCTGAGCGCCGATACGTTCCTTGGAGGGATCAGAAACGAAGCCGTGTTGGCGGTGAATATCACGGATCTGCTGATCTAAAAAAAAAACAACTGATAGTGTTGAAAAAACTGATTGTTACCTAAAGTGACCTGATCCTGGACGCGCTGAGTGTGCATTTCTCTCGTTTCTTCCGTTCCATCCCAAAGAGGCTGAAATAACACAATATTAAAGCTTTAATTTAGAAAAGAACTACCTTATTCGGCATGAGACTCTGACCGTCCTCTCCCAGTTTCCGCCCAATGACGGTCTGCTCAGCACCAGCAGCTCCCACACCGAAGATATCCGTACGACGCTCGGCAAACCTATAAAAGGTTAAACTTAGAGAAATTAAAGAATGATTGCTACCTGCCAAGATTCTTGCTAATCTCGGCGCCGGGAGCCAGCACGGGCTCCTCTCCTCCGCGTTCTCCGTGCAGACGGTCGCGGTCTTCTTTGTACTGGGAGTCCACGGTGTTGTAGCTTAAAAAAAGAAGAGTTCATACAAACACCGGAATACAACTAACCGGACGTGTTTATCGAGTTGGTCGGAAGGAATGCGTTCTCCAGTAAGAGGAGAGATGAGCCATTCGTCGTTTCCACGTTGGGCCTTCTGCTGCACAGCTGAAATCGTGAATTTAGAGTAAAAATGAGAACCTATCTTACCTTTCTTGGGGTCGTAGTCCCTGACAACCAGATCCTTCTGTTTCATAGGAGGAAGAGGAGCAGTAAACTCCGGAACAGCAGGAGCCTCGTCCACCTGAAAATGTGAGAATCAGAAACAAAATAAGAATATAGCTAACCTCTTTTTCTATCTCGCGTTCCTCGTCACTGTCAGAATCCATGTCCATGGCGACCGCTTCTCCTGCCGCTTTCTGCATCTCAGTACGCTGCTCCAGAAGGATGCGAGCTCCGACATCTTGAGGAGTGCACAATCCAGGCAGATTTGCTGAAATATGCAAAAATTAAAGGTATTGAAAATAAAAACAAACACATGTCTCCGGGCTGGAAGTCGACAGTCTGGACGACAACGAAGTCGTGCCAGTCGACAGCTGCGTAGGCTTGTCTTTCCTGAACAAAGTTTTGTGTTTAATTGCTAATGCCTGTACCTTCTCCAGCTCCTTGTCCTGTTTGTCCTTGATGTTCCTCTGATGTTTCTCCCAAGCCACACGATAATTGATGTCCTCCATGAGTTTGGAATTGTTGTTCTTCTCCCTCGCCAACACGTTCAGAATGCCGTCTCTGGGGATGATGACCTAAAGTTGGCGTTAGCAAGAACATAAAAGCAAAATAACCTTAGTGTACTGTTCGACGAGCTTGGAAAAGTACTGGAAATTGGAGTGGGCCGGCTTCAGAAAGTCAAACTGGTAGTTCCTAGCCTCGCGAGTCATCACTTGGGTGAGGAACTGGCGTCCATTTCGAGCAACGAAAAGAGCGGTGGTGCGTATGAGGTCCCTGAACAAAGAGAATTGGAACAAAAAGAGAGTTAAAACTGACAGTTCGTAGGCGTTTATAGTGGCGGGGTCGGCACTGAATTCAAAGGCCGGAGGAGGGTTTTGCGGGATGAACTCGGCCTTCTTGACGTGCTCTTTGACAGCCTCAGGCAACTGAGGCTTCGGAATAGTTGCATCCGCCTTGCCTTCTTGGAATTCGCGCACCTAATAAATGAAACAAAATAAAATCTCAGAAACGAAATACGCACCTTGTGGTTGTAGTAGGCATTGTAGGGATCCGTGTTGCTAAGGAAGTTGAATCGGGGGTTGGCGGCCTCCTTTTCCTTGATTTTGTTTTCGAAATCGATTCCATTTCTGGCTACGAAATTAGCGGTCTTGTCGACGATTGCTAAAAGGAATCATATAAAAAAAAACGAAGCAAATTAACATTTGGCCCAATTTCTGGCAACAAATAGCACCACAGAACTAGTCATCTAAGTAAATGAGCTCACTTCGTATATCTGGCGGAGGGTAGATCAAGCCGATGATGCTCTTTCCGCTGAGCGAGGGTTCATTGTTCATAGAATCCTCCTCGCGGTTGGAGACGACGGTTGGGGGCATCGTTGAGGTTACGGTCGGAGTAATTCACCTGGAATCCAAAATATATTAAATAAATACATTACAAAATAAATTTAAATACAAAATTAAACTAGTCAACACTAATTTACTGGTCTAAAAGCGAATTTCAAAAATAATTTCCGCATGTAAATTCGAATTTACTCTCTCCGTGAGAGGGAGCAGACGACAAAGTATTCGTTGCGTGAGCCTGAAGTCACAGTCCTTTAAATGCTCATATTTTCCTATTTTTAAAACTCCCTTGTTTTTTGTTTGAAACCGGTCAAATACTGATTAAATTTTCCATTTAAGTATTTAATTAGGATTAATATTGTATATCGAGTGGCTTTCAACATGAATATTTATTTAAAACCCCTTCAACAACCTTTTTCTTGTAGTTCAACATTAAAAACGTTTTTACAGTTTTTGTCGTTGGCGTACAACCCTTCCAATCCTTCAAAATGGATGGGATGGAGTATGTCAAGTCGGGCGAAGAGCCCTACATGCAAATGGACCGGCTCAAACTCAGGAATTACTTTCCGCATGAGATTGAGACGCTCAGTGTCCTGCGTATCAACAAAACGACCACTTTCGACGAGGTTTGTGCATCTAAAGATGTTTTTGGCTAACTGAGAGTTTTCAGATCGGTTACCCTGTCCGCGGAGGTCTTTATGACCCTCTGATGGGTCCCCTGGAGAATCGCGATCGGTGTGAGACCTGCAACCAGTACGAAATTCATTGCCCAGGTATCATTTTCTTCTTTTCTTCTTCATTCCCTTGTTTAGGACACATCGGTCACATCGAACTCGACGTTCCCGTCTTCAATCCCGTCTTGTTCAGCTTCACATTGAACGTAATATTGTTTTTCCTTTCAAAACCAAAGTATTTCTAGCTCCTGAAAGGCTCTTGTGCTCATTGTCATCGTTTCACCTGCAACGTGGATGGAGTGGCGACCAAGGTTCTGCTAGCTCAACTCAGGTAATTCATATTTTTGTCTCAGGCAATCACTTTTTTCAGATGTTTCGAACTAGGATTGCCGTATCTGGCTGCCGATTTGGAGCAGCAGTTCAAGGAGCGTCTCGGAGAAAACATGGACGGTGTGTATACATACCCATCCGATTTGTATAATAATGTTTTAGTTGCGCCCATGACTGTTGAGGAAGAGGCTGCGTTGATGGGAGAGCTGGACAAAGTGATCGCCGAGATGGCCGGAGCCCCGCTGTCGCTGAAGAACGGAGAAATGCCCGTGAAGAATGCTGTGGACATGCGCAGAACCATCCTCAGAAAGTACTGCAAGGATTTCTTGGTGGGACCATAGAATACCTTTTTAATATGCGTAATTTACAGTTCAAACGCCGCGAGAGATGCCCCTTGTGCAAGTCTAAGAACGGAAAAATCACCAACGACGGCAGCCGCTGCGTCATCATCAGCTTCGCTGGAACTAAGACCAAGGGAAAGAAAGTAGGACACGAATTTTATCCGAATATTTGGCTTATTTATAGAAAAGTGGTGCCAATCTGTCCGGAGACTTCGAAATGGAATTGACGGATGTTGAAGATGAGGACGAAAAGGAAGACAAGAGTGAGTTTTTTTTTTGTTTTTTCTTAGATTCCGAGTTTCAGTGATCGATTTGGAAGGAGTCGGCTACGGTGGAATCGAAGTCACGGAGGGTTCCCTGGACCAGCAAATGATCAACGTTCAGATGGGAAAGTGCGACAAGGTTGGTTGTTTTCCTTGAGATTTTACTGAATCTGTTGCAGTTGGCCTGGAGAGGAGCCGAGATTCGCGAGCACTTCCGTCTGCTGTACAAGAACGACGGACGCATTCTTCTGAAGCTGTTCCCCATGCTCACCGACAAAATGGTGGGCTATTTTAGAGAAATCGCGATTCCTGATTTCCATAATAACGCCGTCAGAGGACATTTACAATAAAAGGACTACTGATTGTTTAAACTGCACCAGCCTACGCAGTCCTTTAAAACCTGTGTTTCTTTTCTAATTTATTCTTATTTAGGCTGGGGATCTTTGCCCCTTGGATGGCCTCTTCTGCGAGCACGTGATAGTTCCTCCCACTAAGTTCCGCCCGATCCGCCTCTTCAAGGGACAGAAGTACGAGGATCCGCAAACTGTCAATCTCCGTAGACTGCTCGAGGCTACAGAAGTCATCAAGGTCGGTTTCTCTCGTCTTTTGATGAAGAAGTGTGGTTTAGTCGATTGCTCTCGTGATCAAGGGAGAGACCGACGCCAGAATCCACGAATTGGTGGCTCAGCGTGCCGTTGGAAAGACCATCAACGCCAAGATGCATAATGCCTATCTCGCCCTCCAACAGCGAATGAACGCCATCTTCGATGAGGTTTTGCTGAGAAAATTTCCATTTTATTACAAGAATTTTAGGAGTTGGATAAGCGAACGGATGGAATGAATACGCCTGGAATCAAGCAGATCCTGGAGAAGAAACAGGGTCTTTTCCGCATGAACATGATGGGAAAACGAGTCAACTTTGCCTGCAGGTAGGAAAACATTAAAGGCATTTTTATAATTTATGCAGGTCCGTCATCACTCCTGATCCCTACCTCGACATTGACGAAATCGGAATTCCCGAGATTTTCGCGAAGAAACTGACGTTCCCGGAGCCTGTTCACGTATACAACCAGCAACATCTGAGGAAACTCGTCGAAACTGGACCCAAAGTCCACCCTGGGTATGTTCTACTATATTTTCAGTTATTTCCATAAATATCAAGCGTTACTTTCTATTTGCAGTGCCAACTATGTGATCCAGTCGAACAAAAAGAAACAGATATTGTCCGACTTGCACCCCGACGACGACAAGTTGCGCGAACACCACGCGAGCACCCTGCAGATCGGAGGACACGGTGGTCCGTTGAGACCGCCCATGAAGGTGATTTCCACCTCTTGTTTTTTTTTTACTGTAAGATTACTGTAGGTTCTGCGTCATCTGAAGAAGGGAGACATGATGATGATGAACCGTCAGCCTTCGCTTCACAAGCCCTCCGTTATGGGTCACAGGGCGAGGATTCTCACTGGACAAAGGGCTCTTCGAATGAACTACGCCCCCTGCAAAGCCTATAACGCCGATTTCGACGGAGACGAAATGAACGGACATCTGGTTCAGACGCCCATCGCACAGAGCGAGGTCGCCGAAATTGGTTAGTTTTCTGTTACTTCTGATGGATTATGTACATAACGAATTCTCTTCCAAATTTTCTTGAAAACGGTTCCTTTTAGCTAGTGTTGGTAGCAACCTCCTTGTCCCCAAGGACGCAACGCCTCTCCTCGGTCTGATCCAGGATCACGTCGTTTCCGGAGTGCTTCTGACTCTCAGAGGAAGATTCCTCAACAAGGTATGCCTCAATTATCCTATTTATAACCGTTATTTAATTAAGGAGGACTTTATGCACCTCGTGCTGGCCGCTTTCTCCGAGACTGCGGAAAGGATCGAAATCCCCAAGCCGGCTATGATGAAACCCGCCGTTTTGTGGTCTGGTAAACAGGTAATTTTAACAAGGGATCGCAAAATTAAACATAATTGCAGGTCATATCCACTATCATCAAGAACTGCATTCCGAAGGGACAGCCGTTGATCAATCTGACTGGAAAGGCCAAGACTCCGCTTTCCTGCTGGAAAGTGCCCGGATTCCCCACTCCCGAATTCAACATGAGTGAATCTGAGGTCGTCTTCCGGTGCGTTTCTAGTTATTTTAAACATTTTGGAGTTTGATGTATCACGTTCCCTACGATCTCATAAACGCTTGATTTCCAGCGACGGTGAACTTTTGGTCGGTGTTCTGGACAAGGCTCACTACGGAGCTACGCAGTTCGGTCTGGCTCATTGCTGTTTCGAACTCTACGGAAGCAAGGTCGGAGTGAAGGTCCTCTCCTGCTTCTCTCGTCTCTTCACCACCTATCTCCAGGTGATTGTAGTCTTTTTTCCACTCCTAACCGTCTTTTTCAGTTCCACGGCTTTACTCTTGGAGTTGCCGACATTCTGATCAGAAAGGACGCCGACAAACAGAGAAAGAAGGCCGTCATGGAGTCTAGGACCATCGGAGAACAGGCACTGCAATGTCTCAAAGGTTGCTATTTTTCTGTTTAGGTCGTGAAAACGGCCTTTGGTCTGGACCCCAATGCGACGAGTAAGGAGATCCGCCACGTGTTGGCTTCGACCTACTGCAACCCGAGGGGACAGGGAACGGATGTGAAGATGCTCGACTACGGAATGAAACAGGGCGTGGCCAAATACAACGACGCCATCACCAAGTGAGTGGCACGGCTTGATCATTTGATTTAACGTTTCAGGGCTTGCGTTCCTGAGGGATTGATTCGCTCTTTCCCCGAAAATGCACTTCAGCTCATGATTCAGTCCGGAGCCAAGGGTTCCGCCGTCAACGCCATCCAGGTAAGCTGGGATCTTGCAATGGATCGAATTAACACAGCCAAGACATTTGAAAACAAATGTAATTTTTCAGATCTCTTGCTGTCTGGGTCAGATCGAGTTGGAGGGTAAACGTATGGCCACCACCATCGCCGGTCGCACGCTTCCCTCGTTCAAGTGAGAATGTCCACTTCCAATTGGCTTATTTACTCGTTTCAGGGCGTTCGATCCTTCTCCTCGTGCTGGAGGTTACATCGACCAGCGTTTCCTCACGGGAATCAATCCCCAGGAACTGTTCTTCCACACAATGGCCGGACGTGAAGGTCTGATCGATACGGCTGTAAAGACGTCTCGTTCCGGATACCTGCAACGCTGTATTATCAAGCATTTGGAGGGAATCAAGGTCCATTACGACGCCACCGTCAGAGACCACGACGGATCCATCATTCAGGTTAGTTTTATTTCTTTTTCTGATCATAGCTGGATTTCGAGCGATTGATGTAGTCACCGGAAGTTTCTTTCGTACACCACACGTATGAGAGGGCTATGGTACTCCCAGGGCCCTTTTGAGGACTATCTTTATGAACTTTATTTTCAGTTCCGTTACGGAGAAGATGGTTTGGACACGTGCAAGTCCTCCTTCCTCGGCCCGAAGACCTTCCAGTTCCTCAGCGACAACCTGGACGCTGTGAAGGCCGTCTCCCGCCCCTCCGACGTCAGGGATGCCGAGTTTGACGTCGAAGACGCAGAGAAACAGTACGGAAAGGTCAGTTACACTTTATTTTATAATTTAAAAGCATTTTTTTTAGATCAAGAAGTGGACCAAGAAGAACAAAAAGCCAAGGAAGGAATACGTGTCTGGTTTTACAGAGTTTGCCAGCGACAATGCTGGTCAGTTTTCTTTCTATTAGATTTCTGAAAACCCCGATATTCTAGGTAAATCTAAGAACAAGGTAGTGGCCATGTGGCATGAGCTTGAACCGAAAGAGAGGGCCGAATTCGAGAAGAGGGTGCCTAAGAAGTGCCCCACTGCCGTGGATGAGGTGAGCATACTTTTGCTTTTGGTTTAACATTTAAAAAATAGAAATTCAATGTCAATCGAACTCTCGGAGCACTGCCGGAGAAGGTTCTGAATCAAGTGGACAAGTTTGTTTCTGGAAAGGACGACGAAGACACTGTGAGGAGGGCCCTCTTCTGGAAAGGTACGCAATTCAATCGGCGTTTTGTCTCCAGAATCAATCAGTTCAATAGAATTTTCGTAATTCTCCGTTTAAGGAATGAGATGTTTCGCTGACCCGGGAGAGAACGTGGGTCTGCTGGCCGCTCAGTCGATCGGAGAGCCTTCCACTCAAATGACACTCAACACTTTCCATTTCGCCGGAAGAGGAGAAATGAACGTCACTCTCGGAATCCCTCGTTTGAGGGAGATTCTCATGACTGCGTCTAAAAACATTGCCACTCCCAGCGCACAGGTTATTTTAATTAATTAATTACTCTAATTCTCAATTAGATCGCCGTTATCCCCGGAACTCCCAAGGAGAACCTCGACAAGATCAAACAGCAGCTGGATCGAGTCTATTTGAAG
The DNA here is from genome assembly GCA_964057215.1 of Oscheius myriophilus. NCBI lineage: Eukaryota > Metazoa > Nematoda > Chromadorea > Rhabditida > Rhabditidae > Oscheius > Oscheius myriophilus. The sequence continues at coordinate 14,276,072 of OZ059903.1, forward strand.
CAGGTTCTGAGGAAGTTCTCTCTGGAGGATAGAGTGAATATGGATGCCAAGTAGAAAATATTTCCTTTTTGAGTATAATTTCTTATTCAGGGACACGTGGAGGAGGTACACCCTTCGAATTGAGATTCTAGATTCGTCCAAGAGGGAACAAGGAGCCAAGTATCTCAAGAGATCCCGTATCATGAGAGAGGTTTTTCACATGTAAATTGTGGCATACCGTAATCATTTCAGATCGAGACTCGATTCATCCGCATATTCTCCGACGCCTGTGCCAAGAAGCTGAAGGTGGTTCAGGACTATCAACAGATGCAGAGCAGGAAGCTGAGGGCTGGAAACTTGGCTGCCGGATTGGGACAGGACTCTGGATCGGGAAGGAAGCCGATGGATGACGGAGCGTCTTCTGATGAAGAGGCCGACGGAGGTCGCGAAGCTGATGCGGCTGAGAAGAGGCTCAACGCCAGGCACAAGTGAGTTAAGGGTGTTGCGGCACATATAAAGCACCGGCGGTGAAGATAGCAACTGTTGGGGGTTTTTTTTAAAACTAACTAGCTACACTTCGTTCCAAAACTGGTTCGGAGCAACATGCCAATGTTTTGTTGTGGTTCCTAGAGCAAAGCGTGCAATATAGGATACTCAGGCCGTGTACGCAGCCAAAGTGGCTGAAGTAGATTTGGCGAAGAGTATGTTTAGTTTGTATAACTCACCTAACTTTTGAAAAGGTGTAAAACGACAACAAAAACCCTACTGCTGATGTGCGTCAAAATTGACAAAAAGGGCTATGTTCACCCGTATTTTCGCTTGCAATGGACAACCGAGCTATGCAATGTTCTTTTGAGGAAGAGACTATTAGAAATACCCTGTTTAAAGTTCTTGGCCTACGGAGAGCTTTCCGTCGCGTACCAAACGAAAATATATATGAAAACAGCCCATGTTTGGTCAATTTTGATGCACGTCAAAAGTAGGTTTTTAAAGAAAGCAAAATTTCTTGAAGGGGTAGCTGACTTGAGTCATACGCAGCAACTGCAAAACTATCTCGTTTTTATCATTTGGCAGTTAAAGTTGCAAATAAACTAAAGTTGATACCTTTTTGGCCGGTACTGTAGCTGTTGTTGTGTCACCTTGCGTGTACAACTATGTTATTTCAGTGACGAAGCTGTGGATTACGAGGGAGAGGACGAAGAGGTCGGAGCTGTGGAAGTGGTAGAAAAGGAGGCCGACGAGGAGAACGAAGAGGTGGAGAAGGAGGAAGTAGATGAAGACGAGGAGGGAGAGGGCGAGAAGAAAAAGGAACCCAGCGATACGTCCTACGCTGACAGGACCAGGGTGAGGACTGTCTTGCTAAAGAGTACAGGATTGTTCAGACGGCCTGCAGCATTCCTCTCATCAAGGAGTACAAGTACGATCCGAAGCACGAAAAGTGGTGTGAGGTGGTCATCCAGACGCCTCTCACCGCCAAGAGCAAGCTCGACGTTGCCACAATCGTCGAACAGTGAGTTTCATTCATTTTTGAAACCGGGTTGATACATTTTACGTATCAAATAGACTAGAGAGCTTGTTCCAATTGTGCATTGTTTAATACAACGTGTTTCAGGGAAATCGAAAAGTTCATCGTGCACCAGACACCGGGAATCGAGCGTTGCGTGGAATCCGTGCAGAACAAGGACGGAGTGGATGTCACCTATATCCAAACCCAGGGTGTCAATCTACAGGTACGCCAGCTCTCAGTGATCCCCTAACTTGTCTTTTTCAGGCGCTCTTCGCCCATGCCGACTGCCTCGATGTGAACTCCGTTTACTCCAATGACCTGAACCTCGTACTCAACCAGTACGGAGTGGAGGCCTGCGCTAAGGCCATTGTCACTGTGAGTATAAGCCTTTTTGGGCAGGAAATATGACAAAAGTATCTTCCAATAGTTTTAAAACCGTCACCGTCGGTATTTTCTTCAGCTCACTCAATATGTACAGCTTTGGACTTGCCTTGACAAACTTTTATTACAAAGAGAGGGTTTATCAACTCATAATATCGTCAAATTGGAGCTTTCTGACAACCGGGTGTTTGTCGTTTCTGTATACCAGACGCGGAGCTCATTCTTAATTGAAAATGAGGGTGTGCGGAGAATTCGGATTCAAAAAGATGCTTTCAGCTTCTGGCTGAGCATGCCTGTTGTCTGAGTCATTCACTTTCACAAATCGCTTGATTTCACTTGTGAAATGCCTGGAACTGGTGCATTTCTTTCTTCTCGCGGCCGTCGCTGCACGGGTGCTTCGACACTTATGGGAATGAGACTTGTCCTGTGTCTACCGCCGCCCCTTGGTCTTTTGACGTCACAAACCCATGTTCCCTGCGCCCTACCGGGTTTACTGAGGTCAAACTTTAGCCCCGCTCTCCTGGCTGCAAATCTAGGTCTCTCGAGCATAGCCACGCCTCATTTCAACGCCCCTTGGTGATAGGAACAATCCTGGGGACAATTCTCGCTGCAGATGCCGAAATTTCCCGTTTTTGGATCTTTGTTGATTGTGATTGTTGACATGTCAAGACGACCGGAAAGCAGGAGGCGTCCGGAATATATTTGAGAGAGGCCACCCACGTGGCTGCCACGCCGAACGACCGGTTCTCCGCTTCCAGGAGGATTCCGCAGATCACGCACGTGAAATACGACACGGTCCCGAATTAGACGACGCCCTTTGACCCAAAAAGGACAAATACAGTAATTGCACAGGGGATACGCGCATGGAACAACTCATTAATAACTGGGTGGGAACTGGTTGTTATTTAGATGATTGAAAGTAAGTACAAAGTGTTACGCGCGGAATCTGATCTTTTTATCACCCTGTAGTATACGCATTAATAATAAGCATGACTCATTAGTTTTAGATGCTTATGTTCAGGTCTGGCAAAAAGCCAGGCCGGCCCGCACTGTGAAAAATCGAGCCCACCGGCCCTCAAATTTACCAGCCCTGGTTATGCTCAAAGTCTTGATAATTTACCATCTTTTTGATGGATCTTTCGTGAGGGAGGTCTAAACGGCTACCAACCTAGTTTTGAAGTAATTTTGACGGTCCTCCACATCTAAAGGAGAAAAATATGGAGATTCCACCCCAGGGATACGTTTCCCGAAATCCTCAAAAATTGCCGTGAATTCTATTGGCGACACCCCAGCGCAATATTCGGAAGGCCTTGATTTGCCATGCTATAAAATTTTTCTACACATCGAAACATAGTTTTCGAAATCTTTAAGTATGGTAAGCTTTATATACCTAAAAGGGTGCCAACGGTTCCAAAGCAATCAATATATCAAAATTCTTATCTCTTTCACTCTTTAAAATCAATGGGTAAAATTATTCCAAATGGAACGAAATAGATTGGAGTTGAATCGAAGTTCAACTACTTTGTTATGTATTCTTTTTTTTTTCAGGAGATGAACAACGTGTTCGCAGTGTACGGTATCGACGTCTCTAAGCGCCATCTGTCTTTGACTGCCGACTACATGACATTCACTGGCTCCATCGCTCCTTTCAACCGCGTGGCCATGGCCTCCTCTGCCTCTCCGCTTCAGAAGATGACTTTCGAGACCACCATCGCCTTCCTCCGCGATTCCCTTCTCAACGGTTAGTTTTGAATTAGAAGGGCTACTGGGTATTACCGTAATCCTATGGCATCTATGGAACATACCTGGGCAACCCACCGCTGGCGTCCATTTTGCGACAGCCCTCTCAATTATTGAAATATTTAAAAATGTGCGACGGGTCTCCTTCTATAACAAAATTTGTCGAAAACTTAAAATTGCGACGCCACATATGGCGGAGCATGACAATGTATGTGTGGAATGGATGTATCCCGATAAGGTCATCCTTGGGCGATCCCCCGCGCCTTAAAAATAGCCGTCGCCTCGGCGATCACATTGTAATAAAGGACCGCTGATAGTAAATAGGACTACCGTAACGTTTTTAAAGTTGTCGTCTCCCGCGAATGACGGATGACCCGTCGACCTGTCAGCTCGGACACACGGCGAAATTCAGTGTTTTTCGCACAAACAACCCGTTCTGTCTGCTTCCTTATTTCTCTTGATCCACAGCATAAACTACAAAATGTGCCAGTACAATAGACCAAAAAGAACCTTTTTTCTTTGAGAAATTCTGGAATGGAATGCTTAAACGAATGCCCTCAGGCTGTACACAGGGTTCACACTAGAAACTAGAAACGTTACGAAAATTCAAAAACTAAAATAGTGCATTTCTGCGGGGAAAACATCACTATTTTCAGTAAAAGGGCGTGTTTTTGAGTGAATTATGACTGTTGACACCTTCACGGGTCCTACAGCGAAATGTGAACCTTGCAGGTCTTATTGACGGGCTATTTGCTAAATTTATGTTGTCATCTTCTTTTGTTCGGACAATGAATTAAACCCTCAAAATGTCCTGCTTCTGCGGCTTTGTAAACAGCCCTTCTAAGTCGTTCCTCTGCCAAACGGGTTTCGCGTACAAAGGTTCTTTGTTAATTGGCGTCTTCAGGAGAGGACGATGTGCTCAATTCGCCCTCGGCCCGTCTCGTCGTCGGCAGTCTCAACCGCGGAGGCACCGGTGCCTTCGACCTGCTCTTCGACATGGACATGGACCCTCCCACTAACTTTGTGGAGAAGAAGAAAAAGAGCAAGTGGTAGACTTTGTTGATTTGTTGCAATTTGTTACCTTGTGGTTGCTGTTTTCCTTAGAATTTTGTTGTTTTCCGCCTCCCCGAGAGGCGCGTTGTTGTCAGTTTTGTTCTGTTCTGGTTTGATGTTGTTGCAGAGTAAACCGTTCGCATCGAAGAAGGCGTTGGATTACTTTTACTACCACAACTTTACGAAAACAATCAACTGCCGCCTCAACGTTGAGAAATCGCGCAGATCGGCGAGACCTGGCACGGAGTGGCCGTGTCTTTGTGACCACTCGCGTGCCAAGGTTTATCGCGAAATTTTGTCCTTGGGGCTCTAAGGAATTATAATGTGCGTCATCGTAAATTGCCAGAGGGATTATTCACCTTGCCGTGAAACTGAGCCATGTGCACATCTATGAAAGCAATTGTTTCGGTGCAAGACACCATCACTAGGCAAAATCACTAGGCGGACAGTCCTTTGAGATCATTTCACGGTAAAAACGGGATTGGTAGTTTATTTTTAGAAGTACTTTTTGATAGAGAATGAATCGTTTTTTCATGAGATGGGATTCCCCGTTTCACAACAGTTTTCACTTCTGGGAAATTTCTAGCAATTGGAGAATTTTTCTTCATATTTGAAAAAAACTATCCATGTTCTGCGGTTATACCGCATAAATAGAAAATTTGAACGGGGTTAGGCACTATTTTCGTAAATTTCAGTCTGGAGTGCCAAAGTTTATACACCATATTTTTCACAAAATGTTTGATTGGGTGCGGGATTTGTTTTTGGCAAATTATGGACCTTCCCTCAAACAGAGCCCTTCATATCAAAGTTTTAGAGTTACTCGCCTTCCTTTATGGGGTACAAACTATTTTCACTCACTACTACATCCTCCAGATAATGCCGCATCAATGTTTACAACCATCTTTATAACTAAAGCTGGCTGATGTTAGTAGTCGTAAAGCCTTCTCTCTCTCGCTCTCTCTCTTCTCTCTCTCTTCTCTCTCTCTCTCTCTCTCTCTCTCTCTCCGTCTCTCTCTCTCTTACTGTCTGTCTGTCTGTCTTTCTGTATCTCTCTCTCTCTCTCTCTCTCTCTCTCTCTCTGTCTTTCTGTGTATCTCTCTATCTGTGTCTCTCTCTACTTAACTATCTTACCTAATTCTCTTCATTTTCTACGTTCTCTCGCTTCGCACGTAAGACTGTCATTTTTGGGAACATTACCTATCTCTCATTTATCCCCCCTCTCAGTCTCATTTTTCGGTACATTCTTTTGATCACATTTTGTGTCTGCAGAAACCACAAAAAAATTTTGTGACTTTAACCTTTCTGGGTCGGGCTGGCCCGATTTGTGATGCTCACCGTTCAGCCGTTATCAAACTTGTTCAATTTCTAAGCTCTCGCAACATTTCCAACCGGGCATCTATTAATAGAGGGCCTTGTCGCCGTCCCCTCGACCCGCCGTGACCTTTGTTGACAGTAAAAGAGCGGTACATAGTTTATTATCTTTGTACATTAAAGCTCTCTTCTGAGAATCATTATTTATGAAAGAAAGGCTATGCACAAGCAACGGGCTCTCTCCCTCGGTGGCTTGTTCGGAGAAGGAACGCGTCGAGATCGAACGGACGCTTACTGTCGACACTCCGTGTCATTTCTGAAAATAGCCGATGAGTAATTGAGTAGAATGGAGTAAAAAGCGAGTGTTTCCAAAAGAAACGCCTCGGAATAATAGAAAGTGAGTAATACTAACTCTGAGGACGGAGGACAGGTCCGTCTGGAGGGCCTCACGGGCCTTTGGCGGTAGATGAACTCGAGCTGGTCCCTGGAAGGGTGGATGATGCTGATCATGTCTGCCGTTTCAGCCCCCTCGCCGCCCTTTATACTCGGCCTAGGCCCCGCCTCCGCGCTGCACCACAGCCACCGATGACGACGCCAGACCAGCCGGGCACACGGCCAAACCACGCCCCCTACCGTACTCCGCAACCACTTTTAAAGGGGACACTGGGTGTACGAGAGGGTCCCGGAACGAAAACAAGAACAGTACAGAGGGACTGACAGGGAACGGGGGACCCACGCGGACCTTATCAGACGGACGGAGCACCGGAGACAAACACGAGGGATACGACAGACAACACACGCGAACCGGGTCTGATGGACAACGCCTGAATACAGAAATAGACACGGATGATCGAATGGGCGGTGACCGGGGAAGGATCACAGACACATGGGTACTGGAGACGGTTGCAAAAGAATGGGGTGGGAGGGAAGAGGAACGTCGATGAAACTTTTGACAGCAACAATTGTTGAATCTAAACCAACTAAAGCCGCTTCGTATCCAAAAGAAAGTATACATTTATAAAAAATATTTATGGCTACCTAGCAAACAACAGCATAACTTGACCGTTACCCGAAAATTTTCTTATCTTCTGTGAAACCGAATAAGTCTACGTACCAATACCCCGACCCAATCTTTGAGTTTCTAAAAGATAGCTTAATAAATCCCCAGTTCCACTCAAGTATTACCGATTTTACAAAATTTTATCTTTCGTCTCTCAAACACCCTTTAAAGATGGGTTATACATTAAAAACTAACCTGCGACAATTTACCATTTCAAGGTCGGTGTAAATGTAATATGCTCCGTTATTCCTTTATAGCTGTCGCAAAACGAATTCAGCGAGGTTCCACTGAAAACCCCATCTGTTCTCTGCGTCTTCGTTAATTGCACGCTCTCTCCTCTGAGTAGCGCACGCAAGCTGCAACAAGACGGTTTTGGCAAAATTTCAATTTGGCAATAGATATACCAACCAACATTAGGTTTTCTGTAAAAGTTCAACACATTGCGAACCATGATCGAATGAACACTCGATTTGTCTCAGTGACAACCAAACAATAAAAACTAGAATCTAGCATCAATTAGACGAAGATCGTTGTTTACGGAGCATTTGTGATCATCATCAAAAGTGGTCTGCCATCAACAGAAGAAACAAGAATGGCTCTTTTTGTAAATTGTCTGTCTAGAAAGGTGGTTGCCCAATAGCTAACATACTACTTTCTCTCTACATCGTCTGGCTACGCTTATGTCTTTGGTAAGCACAGAGGAAAACCTTATAGGTTCTACGGTAAAACCTTATACGACCAAGGATAATGCGAAACAAGTTACAGACAACCGAGTGCGTCGCGTTTCGACTTGTTCACAGTTTCTTACGGTTACGAATTTCAGTAGAATCTATATCCCTAGATTTTTTAGATTTCTCAAGCATGCGCCGAAAGAGAACTCTGTTCAATCACAGTTTCAAATCTGCGTTACAATCTGGATCCATAAGAATAAAGCCATTCGCCACACCCCGTGACCAAATTGAGTTGCCAGTAACCGTTATCTAACAGAGAACCTTCACAAGATGAATGGAGAGTGGTTTGTTGGGGGGTAACCATGCTCAAAAGGGCTAAACAATGGTCGCCTGTCTTAAAAAAGTCAGCTTGAATCAGTTGGATAAGGACTAAAATATGGTGATCTTTTGTCATCTGCAGCACTCGTCATAGGTTCCAAGACCAGCATTACAGATTAGATTACACACATCGCAAAGTTGGCTTTAGTACAATGAGTTCTAGCGTTACTAGGTTGGATCGAAAAGGACAGAATTGTGAAAACTTTATTCTCCAACACAAGAACTGATGACTTCACTGTGCCTCGCTTCAAACCAAAAGCCAACGTTAAAGGATGTTGGGCATTAGGTCCCGCAGCGAAGCATTGTGATCTACCAGTCCGCGCGCAAAAGAAAGAGCATGTGAGTTTAAAAGACGTAAAGAAACACTTTATAGAACCTAACCATACTGTCATTCCTACACGGTTTTCGAGAATTCTCTATTCACGAACTTCCTGCTTGAACCAGGAAGTGTTTCTGTGTTTGTTGTGTCTCTACTCTTAACTCTAAACCACTTGTTTGGCGTTAGAAAGAGAATTGGCACTGGAGTGAGCCCTCTCTCGAAGGGCGTCATCCTCCCCCTCCCTCGCCATTAAGACCTTTGTGCCCCAGTCGTAATTCCCACGTGAAGGGCGTGTGCTTCCTTCTGCTTGACGCATCTCCAGATAAGCCTCCCTTGGTTCTCGAAGCCTCCTTGTTATTTTCTGTCGAATTAGCGGCGACCGGCACGCGCGGCCAAAAGCCAACACGTCGTGACCACGTGTCTCCTTGGTTTCTGGTGCTGATTTATAATGCAAATACAAATAAAAAGGTGTTTTGTGGGTTGGGTTCATCCAGACGATAGCCACACTTAGATAAGGTGAAGTATTTGCTTGTGCACCAGCGATTAGATATCGCAGGGATTCGGCGATTCGGTCGGCCGACCACAAAACAGAGGACATCTTGCACGGAATGCGAAACTTTGCCCTATTGACACAAAAAGACAAGAGGAAGCGTTTGTCCGAGGTTACAGCGGTAATGTGGCCCATTACGACAGCGTTTTCTCTTTCTTGCACCCGGTTCTCAGATAGCAAACAACTTTTTCTGATTTCAGGGTTCACTCGTTATCCGTCACAAAGTGAATCATGCGTCAACGTCCTCAAAGAGCACTGCAAAGGCTAAGCCACTCGAGCGAGTGGGTGAGGGAAAGGACGAGGGAATACGTGACGAAGAGGGAAGGAAAGGAGATTTATGAACGGTTAAGGGACGAAGGAGACGTTGACCACGCACGCAGAAAAACACAATTATCAGCCAAAACAAAAAGCAAACCACAGAAACATGTCGATACTTGGTTTGGAAGGAGAATTCACACAGCAGTTAGCAGTGGCAGCGGTTGCTTTTAAAAAGACGGAAAAACTTGCTATCCATGTTCCCAAGATATAAAAATTCATTTTATTAGGCGCTACCGCTATTATTTGTGGAATGCGTTGGGTCCCGCCGCGATTATCCGTGATCTACCCTTGCACGCAAAGGATAGATCACGCTGAATGCACCGCCTAAATTGGATATTTTCCCCGCCTTGTGATATTCAAAAGAGAAATTGTTCGTCTATTCCCCTCTGCGTCTCTAGGTTTCACACACTCTTTTTCAATTAATATGTGCTGGTCACTTGAAATTCCTTTCTACTCGATCAGTGTGGTATTTATACCAAATGCCAAATATTACTGAGTTTGTGTTTGCCGGATAGCAGTTTTTCCAAAAGCCTCGTCCACTGATTTGCGTCACTTGTGCTCCATTCATTGTGTAGTCAAGTGACGCCGAGAGAACAGTGAATAGCACAGTTGCAATCTCTAAATGTTTACACGGAGGCCACGTAGTGGGTCAGACGACCCGTGTTTTCAAGGGTTTTCTGCAGACAATACAAAGATTCCTTACGTTTAATTTGATGGCAAGAAAAGAAAAGTACATGTTTCAGCTATTCTGATTGTAATACATTCAAAGATTTTGGGCGTTGGGTCCCGCCACGATTCTCCTTGCCTACTCAGCGCGCAAAAGAGAGATCAACCTGAATGAAGAGGCGCAGAGCCCAAATTATAAAATTTACCCCGCCATGTAAAATGAAAAAAAGAGAATTTGTCTTTTTGGAAAGAGTTGGAAAGATGTTTTTAGTAACATGCACATCTAACTGGGAAAAGAGCCTGTAGGGCAGAGAGACGCAGACGGTTGCATTGTTATTCGGACACGCCAAATATATAGGCTCTATAAAACATTTTCTACGGTTAATTAGATGAAAGCCTTTTTCTGCCCATTCCTTCTCATTTTACACTGACATCGACTGAACTGTGAACTTCGCTGACTGTTGCCGTACGAACCAACAAAACCGGTATCACATCAGTCTAAAAATACACTTCCCGTTCTACCATGGGGTTTTGGTTATAAATGTATGTTTAAAGATTTCATTAAATGAACATTTGTTCTATTTTTGGTGTGGATGTAGTACGGTACTGATGGAATTCGCCGTGTTTTCGTGGCGGGATCATAAAGAGCACGGCCATCCATCTTCTGCCCGACTCTCCGTCTTCTTCGGTGTCAGTCGCGATTTATTTCGGCAACCGAGGCAACCGGTTTGCCCGTATACGACTTTTCTTTTGTAATAATACTTGTTGTTATTAAACTGGTTGGTCAGTCGCGTCAGTTCAAATTACAGTGCCAGGCAGCGACGAATTTGGTGAATTTTAGCCGAGAGAGAGAGAGAGAGACAGAGAGAGAGAGTGACAGAGAGAGAGAGAGAGAGAGAGAGAGAGAGAGAGACAGAGAGAGAGAGACAGAGAGACAGGGCATCCGGAGCCGTCGTCAAAAAGAGAGAAAGAGACAGTGAAGCATATAGACAGAGGCAGAGAGACAAAGAAAGATAGGCAGAGGCATGAGAAAGAAAGGATGAAAAAGAGAGAGAGAGAGCGAGAGAAAGAGCGAAAGAAATAAAGAAAGATTCGTAGAGGCAATGAGACAGAGAGAGACAGAGAGACAGATAGACAAAGAGACAGAGAGACAGAGAGACAGAGAGACAGAGAGACAGAGAGACAGAGAGACAGAGAGACAGAGACAGAGACATCTGGAGTAGGCGTCAAAAAGAAAGAACCAGAGACAGAGAGACGACAAATAGAGAGAGACTGAGAAAGACACGGAGAGGAGAGAGCGATATGGAGACAAGAGAGAGAGAGAGAGAGAGAGAGAGAGAGAGAGAGAGACCGTGGTTTTTGCATTAACCACTTTTGAAAACATTTCGATTCTCACAAAAAATGTTTGGAAATGCCACATTATTTTGTGTTTGTAAGATTTTTTGCTAAACGAGTTCCGAACGTTCATCTTCCGCGTCCGCAGCCGTTACTTCCGCGTTGTAAGAAGAGACTACTATAGAAACAGTGCCTTTCTCCCTCCCACCCTCTCTTTTCTCAATTTCTTTCATTTCGTTGTACCAAATGTCGCAATATTCCGTGTCGTCACTGTCCTGTGGTCTGTGTTGAAATCTCGAAGGTGTGTGGTGCGTAACCTGCTCCTGCAGCCATTCCTTTGCACCGGAAACCAGCTATTTGTTGGCCGTCGCGGAAGGAAATCGGCCCGGTTCACCTGAAAAACACGCCTTGGCACGGAGTTTCAAGGATGGCAGAGTGCACACGGACCGAGGCGTTTCGGCGGCGACGGCTGAAGAGTAGGACAACGAGCACAGACACTTTACAGTTGAACAGTGATTTTGTCTAAGGTTCTTGATGTTGGTGTATTCAAGCACTCTTTTAAAAATACGGGAACATTTCATGCGAGGAACGCATGGCTAGATAACCACTTCGAGGCGATAGTATCTCCAACTGGCGAGCGTGTGCGTTGCGCGCGCGTGTGTGTATGTATGTGTGGTTCAATACATCCATTTTTATTTCTGCTTCAAAAAATCCTCCTGTTCCTGTCACTTTTCGGAAGAACACCTCTAATGGACAACGTCTTCTGGTGACGATTTTCCGAAGGCTTTCTCTTTGTCGATTTGATCATTTCCATTCGCGAAACGATGGAATCAACCAGTTGCTAGCTGAAACTCTGTTCGCCGACGATGTAGTCGATTTAATTCTCCTCTTGGGTGAACACCAGTTTCTAGTTTGATAGTTTTGAATATCTTTTTGAATTTACAGAATACCATTGCCATCGCAAATTGGAGTGGGACCTGGGTGCATTCTCAGTACAAAGCCATTTATCCTACCGCCAAGCAGTCCGTAAAGTGCCTATCTACCGTAACCGCAGTGCACCTGTGGGTTCGGGGAGTCCGACCTTTGCCCCGCCAGTTCTTCTTCTGTTTTCCATTCACGCACCCATAATAACTCACACTGCCACCCTTCACGTGACAGCCGAACCGACAGCACTGAGAAACGATCCGAAGCAGGGGGACGTGAGAAACCGAAGATTCGGATCTTCTTCAGAGAGAGAGAGAGAGAGAGAGAGAGAGAGAGAGAGAGAGATTCGTTAGACAGAGACGGAGAGAGTATCTCTCAATTAATTGCTACTATCGATGGCGAGTCACTGTTGTCTGCGTAAAAAGTGGCGTACAGTTGTATTCTGACAAAGGAAGTAACAATAAACTATTTCATTTGTTGCGATGATTCTTTGTGCTAAGATTCGCAGAAAGCGGGTGCACTGAGGCGGAAGGGAATGTCGAGTTCAGGGGCGGATCGGGAATCAGAAGATCGGGCGGAGCTAATTTTAGAAACAGAAAAACTTGACATACTATTTGGGTTTCTGTAGCTTAAGCTATCTCTCGCTAATGCTTGTTTTGTCAAAGGGGCACAACATCCACAGAAGGGACTCAAAAGTGGATGCACTATTAACACGATGTCACGTTGTCAATATGGATTTTCATAAGAGCGATTGAGATGGTTATGTGGTGTGTGGTGTGTCCTGTCATTTTCTCTTCGGGACCCAAATCACACGGTCGGTCTGAAAATGACGTTTCGAAGTTCGGGATACTCATTGATCTGTAGAAGTAATAACTGCGTATTGTGGTCGCTGACTCAAAAAGGAGAATTATTTTCAAAAGATGACTACGCAGTTGTTGTTTCCCTATCTGGTCGTCCTTCCATCTCATCACCCCTGACTCATTGTCATTTCTCACCCCGCATGAGATCATTCTTTCTCATAAAGCCAAATGAGTCGTCGTTGGCCTTTCATTGGCACAATGAGACCAGGGGATCCTTCGGTGAACGGCACTTGTTTTCGTCTTTCGTCACGCGTCGAGACTGTACTCGTCAGTGGAATTCACATTGTAACAGAACGGGTCGGCTATTTTGGGCGGCACGTGGTGGGAAAACGACGAACACACGGGTAAAACACGTGGAGACGACCAGAGGACGATGGAAGGACAGACGGGAGAAGCCTGTAGAGATGAAACTTTTCGAAAATCCGGGTATAATCTCTCTGTGTGTGCGTGTGTGTGTGCGTGTGTGTGTGTGTGTGTGTGTGTGTGTGTTTGTGTGTGTGTTTGTGTACATAAACAGAATATGACTTGCACATAAACATATTGTTATACTTATCCCAGTTAGGCCAAAGTTTTAAATCCTACTGAATTTGTCGTACCTATAGCTGCCGCCAAACGGGAATCATATGCTAATTGCGGTAACGTGCAAAGCATGCTCTGTCGTATACTGATTAGACTACGAATTTCAATGTCAACAGAGCATGACTGGAACATTCTAATTTGATTGGCTTGATTCTAATTTAACGGCAGCTATAAAATCTATTATTCTAAATTCATAGAACTTTTCTTGTTTATGATTTTCTTTCAAAACAGGAAGTCAGGATTCTCAGCTGTCAGATGGCATTTTAAAATGGGACATCTGAAGAGGTTGTTGTTAATCGACCTATGAACAATATGACCACAACAGTTTTTGTAACAACATTTTGGAAAATTGTTACTTTTCTCTACACTTGAAACAGAAAGCGTTGATATTTTTCAAATAAATGTGTTAGTTTCACTTAACGTTTACTTATGAGGGCTTTGAGCGCGTTTGAGCGGGGTTTTCCAAGGGGTTGAGCGCGAGAGCAAGCCGTAGTTGTCGAGAGAAGCTTCCAGTATAACAAGGCTCCTTTAGTGTCGAAAATGCAATTACAATTGGTGGAACGCCGAGAAATTTTATTCATAAAACACGGCCAGCCGCAAAAGTCCGCAAATCTACCGTAATCCCCAGCGCCGCCGCTACGGCTGAATTCAGCGTCTTCTGGCCTCCAAATACATCGCTTTTTTCATCCAAAAGGCAGTCCGTGTCCAAAAAATCAACGTTCTTTGATGGAACAGACGGATAATTGGAACCGGCCCCTGGAAGGGCGAAATCAGTTCGACGCTCTTCGAAAGTCGGCTACAGTAACCCAGTGAGCAGTGGTCTTTGAGAATATGTCAGACACCCACGGGGATTGCAAACTTTAAGTTACAAATGAAATTATCAATACATGAGAACTTATCATATGAAACTAATCTTCAGCATCTCAGAAGTGCTATTTTCGTTTTTGTTCACTTCAAGTAGAGTTTTCAATAAGTTGTGAATAGATTGGAAGCGCAGAGTAAGGTGAGGTATTCGTATTTATTAAGAACTTTAGATCGTTAAGGCACACTAAGGCACATTAAGACGCGATGTCTGAGAGAATCGACACTGGTCAATTTACGTTTCGACAGAAAAAATCAAAGTGGTCTAATCGAGCTCAAATTGTGCATAAAAGCTCATTAGGACACGTTAATATGAAAAATTATAATGAAACTCGATTATCGATTTTTGGGTTGGGGTACTGCAATAGGCACCCGTGGTATTGTAACACTACTCAGACTTGAGAAAAATTAAAATTTAAAAGAATAGGTTAGGGTGGTTAGCTAAAGGTAGGTTAGTGTGTGATTTGATAAGTTAAGGTACGTCTAAGGTAAGGTAGGGTCATTATTAGCTTATAAAATGAAATAAAACTGATCAAAGAACAAACCATGCGTCGGAATTAATTTTACTTCTCGCCAAATCTGCATTTTTGGCTGCGTACACGACCTGAGTATCCTATATTGCACGCTTATGTCCATGCTCCAAGCTCCTGCACGGGATCATGGGCTTGTAACGTTTTTGTAACGCTGAGATTTGTAACGTTTTTTCCCCATCGTCAGAAAATTTACTTTACGAACAACATCAAAACATTGGCACGTTGTTCCAAAGTAGTTTTAACCCAGACTATATTTTACGCTATGTGTTGGCGAAAGAGGGCGCTGACACGCAAGCTCCCATTCCTATTTGGCTTTGATACAAATTCTTAATTTGGGTTCTCCCGTACTCTCCTGAACCCTCGATTCATCTTCCTGTTTCCGGCGATTGTCTCATCGTCAACATCTTTTTAAAGGTCGCCTTTTCTGCAGATTCCGGTTCATCAGCACAGCTACAGTACCATTAATCTTCCATAATGAGCTGTGACCTTCTCTCTCAGACGATCTTCTGAAACTCAGCAAACAAAGAAAAATTGGCTAAAGTATTGGACATTGTGGAAATAAATGCGTACTTGTAGTTAAACACAGCCATATTTGTCTTATCTGTAACAAGCGAACGTTCGAACATCGTGACCTTGTAAATATTGTTGTTCGTGCATCCGCTCATTTTGTGTGTCTTGCGTAACTTTTCGAATTTCGCTCTCTTTTTGAAACATTCCGTCTCTTCAAAGGACGGACGGCAAAGATCGTTTACGTCACGCTTTTTTCGACGAAAAGCGCGGAAGAGTGGGCAAAATGAGAGATGCAGACAGACTGCAAGTGGCAACGACGGCGTGCAAAAGAAAACTTCTTCTGGGAACAAAAGGAACGGTGTAAGCGAAGCGAACTGTGAGAACAGCGCCACGGAACTGATGCTTGGTGGACTATGGATACAGACAAAGGATAATTTTTTAAAAAATACGCGAGGCGCGGCACACGCAGAAGAGAGAAATGGAAGATGGAGATAGAGACACAAACACAGAGAGAAAAGAGATAGAGGTAGATTCTTACATTGGAGTATTGTTGTAGATGACAGTAGGAGTTTCTGTAGGCAAAACCAAGGGTGGATGAAACGGCCACGGTAATTTTAAATATCTGTTTTAAACCCAATTCTTTTCAAAATCAATATTTTTGAGTTCTGTTTGTTGAAAACCATAGTTCTAAAAGTGCAAAACACGCTGGGTAAAGGAGGATTCGAACTACCCTATATAAATTTTGTGTATTTTTCATGGCCGAGTGGTTAAGAGATCGGCCTGGCATCCGAAGTGACCATAGTTCGATCCTCGCCCACAAAATCTTTTAGCCTGGCTTTTTTGAAGTAATTTGTGTGCTAGTGACACCTTTTCTAGACTCTTTTAGTGTAAAAAAGTTTTTTTTTTCTAACTTTTAGAAGTTTCGACCCAGGGCCGAAGGCCGGGCAGTGGCGAGAAAATTTGGTTGGTGGGCCGGCCCTGAGCCACCCTTGAAAAAAACCAACCTTACGGAGCTTTATTGTACTTCGAAGATAAAGCAGTTATTCCAATACAAAGGTAGAGGCTTGTGAGTCTCCACAACATATGTTTGAGAATATGCTTTCACACTTGTAGTAGAATTTCCGCTCTTGGAGGAATAACTGAGAAAAAAAGATAAAGAAAGAGAAAAAGAATCAAAATCAAAGAATCGCAGAAAGAAAAAGGTAAAAGATTTGAAATTTGCAAACATAAAAACCAGATGAAGGAGAAGAAAGATGAACGCAAAATCTATTAGAAGACAGTAAGAAAACCAGTAATAAAAAGAGTGACTCCCATCCAAACATGAACAATTACACCAAAAACTGCTTATGCGACAGACGCCTATTTATTTGTCACAATTCTTCTATCTGTAGCCATCAGAGACTCTTCCCTATTCATCGTTGGTCCCCAGGGCCACGAGGTCTCTGGCAGACGGGTTGCGACGCGGCGTGGCCGTCGTGTTGGAGAAGGTGTCTTCGTCCCAGTCAAAGTGTCCCTTGGCCTTCACGTTGTTCTCCCGCATCGTCGCCTCCACCAGTCCCTGCAGCTGGGCGTAGTTGGGCTCCGTCTCGAATTGCCAGCTGTCGATGATGTTCATCATCTGATCGAACTGGACGGGGAGGCCGTCGAACAGGGACTGACGCTGCGTCGACCGGACAGAAATCTTCGACTTGTGCACGTCTCCTCGATCTGGAGTTGGTTCTGTTTATACCGTATTTTACTACAGTACCTTGGATCAACCTCCAGGGAAGACTGCCTCTTCCGAACTCGATGAGCATGTAGAGCCAACTTTCAATATCATCGCGTCTTCCCAGATCCAGACGCAAGTGGGCGTTCATGCTGCCGTAGCGCTGGGTGCCCCTCCAGCCCACCTCTCCCCTCGACGGCAGCACCCGGCCTTCCTTGTCGCGGAACTTCTTCGCCAGACCAAAGTCGTACATGAAGATCGTTCTTTTCTCCTTTCCAAGGCCAGGGGCGAGGTTGCCCGGCTTGAAGTCGCGCGAAAGGAAGCCGACTCCATGGAGCTCCTCGAGAGCCTCGAGCGAGTGAAGACCCACACGGAGCGTAGTGGCCATCGAAAACTTCTTTCCTGGCATTTCACTACGCAAATGGTGAAGGTCTCGGCCGAGCAGGGTCATCACGACGAAGGTGTAGTTGGGCTTAGCCGCACCGTAAGACACCTGAAATTCATTTTTGATATATAATAGGGAACAACCAACCATATGGCACAAGTGCTTGCAACCGGCCGCATTGGCAGCCTTGAGCACGCTGACCTCGATATGGAGCATGGAGCGCTTGTACTTTTCCGCCTTCACAGCCCACTTGCGACTGGAATGGACGTATTATCTCTCTCTCTCTCTCTCTCTCTCTCTCTCTCTCTCTCTCTCTCTCTCTCTCTCTCTCTCTCTTTCTCTCTCTAAAAACCCACTTTTCCGTATCGGCTGCGAGAAACACGGAGCCATAACCTCCTTCGCCGATGGCCTCGAGAAGGCGAAAAGAATGAGGACCGGAAGTTATATCCGCGCCAACCGTGGGCAGCAGCTCGTTGTCCTCAGTAGAGTGCATCGGGAGAGTTGAAGAGAAAGAGGCCACCCGACCTTCCACCAGGGGAAGAGAGGCCAAAATGACTGTATTTTAGGTTGGAAGGCAGGGATAAATCTAACGGAACGGAAGGACGAGCGTTACAGAGATATGCTAATTTTGCCTCTCCTCGCGGCTCTCTCCTTTTTGCCATATAGCTGTCGCCAAACCGAAATCCTATGCTATTTGCGAAAACATGCACAGCATGTTCTGTCGACGACTGATTAGACTATGAATTTCAATATCAACAGAGGATCACTTGGACATTCTAATGTTATTGGCATGATTCCAATTTGGCGACACCTATAGTTCTCATGAGAGGAGCCGGCCCGCGAGCAGAAACGGGCCGGGGCGGGCCGAACAGAGAAAAGTGTCGGATCGGTTTGTAAACTTGTCAAAATAAAATGGCTTTAAATCGTTGTTTTAGCTTGTATTTGAATTTTAAAACTCCGTAAACTCTGATAGATAACTTCTATTACGTATTTGAACTAATTTAATGGGGCAGTAAATGGGCTTTTCATTTCATTTTCGAACGGCTACATTAGCAAATTATGCGAATTAACTATGCCAAATTTCCTCACACCTTCCTCGTTTCCAGCGCTCTCTCAATCAATCAGAAGGAAATTTGGCTCATTAGCGTGCCTTGCAGGGCGTACTGCCCGTCTACAAATCTGTAGACGGAAACCCGTTTGGCAACTTTGAAGCGTATTTTCTCGAAAACGAAAATTTTTGACCTATAGTCATATAAATTTTTATGATCAACAACCCCGGAACCACCACTGTCTAACCGTTTCAATCTCTATAATCTCGGGTTGTTTAGTCGTTAAATACAGTATGTAAGCTTCTTTATCTCAAATTATTTAATGATACGACCAAGTATATAATAAGAATTTACGCAAATACAGCTTGCCAATCCTACTTTGGCCACGCCTCTTTTGCAGAGACATTTTTAATGTTGTAAATTGCAATTCAAATATAAACATCAGAATAGGCTCACAAATGTCCAAGAATCGCAAAAGTAGTTTCGACGGGCGCTATTGCTTTGTTGTAAAGGGTTCATACTGTTAAAGTGGATGGGACTTTCAAATTCACAATGGTTTCAATAAAGAGGTGAGGCATTAATCACTGCCCCCAATGGAAAAATTATAAAATTGGCAGTTAATTGTAATTGGATTAGAAGAAATGAGTATTTAGAGTTGTGTGGTGATAGCTGTTGCCAATTGAGCATCTCCTCCTTCGGCTACAATTATTAATGACCTTTCAAATGGACCTCAATTGGCAACCAGCTACTGTTCGGATCACAAAGGGTTCTGAGGGATAGGGACATCGGAGGATATGGCTTCTGAATCACTTTTGAATGCCGTCCCATGTCTGCTTGTAGCCGTCGCGCATGTGCTCCACCATGTAGTCGACCATGCCTCTGAGAGAGATCGCCTCCTCGGCACACAGAGGGTTCATGGCGGAGACCAACTCCTCGGAGAACAGACGCCACCACAGATCCTGCAATTTCGATAATTAAACACGCATTGATATAGATAAGTAAATGACTTTTATGGTTAAAATTTCAAGTAATTGCAGAGCTCACGCCTGGTATAGCAGGACCTCATTCAGTTATTTCAAAAATATATGCAGTTCGTCATCAACTGAGAAACTTATTGGCATACGACGTATCAACCAAATTCGCGAAACTGCCACCTAATGGAGAACTTGCCCCGGCATCAAGGCAAACATTTTTTATTCACATGTTCATCCGGCTTGGCACTTTGGAGTTACTTGACCCGTTAATGAGCATCGCAGCCGATCGTTTTCTTGACTACATTGTATAGGATCTTTCTTCAGCATAAGATAGAACTGTCTCCAGCCATTCGGTGTGGTTTCATAGCTTCCTTGTGAGCTCGTTGCGTGTCTTCCAGAGTTGGAGACCGGCGGGGGTTTGCTCTATGTCCGCCTCTGTGATTTCTAATCAGGTAGACGTCCTCTTCTTCTGCGAAAACTGGGGGCTCGGTGGCAGTCTGAGGGCACGCGTGGTCAGCCTGTCGTCCGGTCGTCGGAAACGGTGGCCGAGGATCTGTCCTATTGATGGCTACGGTCTCAGATGGTGTTTGGAGCCGGTGGTCCCGTCCTTTCTTCAGGCGCCTGTAGATGGAGTTGACAACGTCCTAGAGCTGGCAGTTGTGTCGCCAATTTCGTTAGTCAAATTTTTCGTTTTTTTTGAAGCCAGCTCAAAGATATAAATTATCCTGAAGCCATACAGAACCACCTTTTGTTTTAGGACTCTTCACAGCCGTTTCAACGGTGTCAGCCTCGATGCCCGAAAAATTCGCATTTTGGCGTTCTTTGGGCACACTTATTTATTTCTGCTTAATCCTAATGAGTTTCTGAAATGAATCTGTTCTCTCTGGAATGACCTTGAATTGTAGTGTGTTTGCTTGTTTTGATATCAAAGCAAAAGAGAAGGTCTGTCACCTCAAAGGGAGTATCGTTGGTGAAGCCAGCATGTTGTTGTCCCAGAAGGAAGCAGGCGAAACGCAGTTTCTCCAGATCCATGATTGTTCCTTCCTGAAACCACCGAGTTCACAAAGATTTCTCCATTTTCTGTAACTTTTCGAATTTCGCTCGCTCCCGAGACGGAACAATCCTTCAAAGGACGGAGGCAAAGATCGTTTACGTCACACTCTTTTCGATGAAAAAGCAGTTTTCCGAAAAGACTGTGGATTTTGAGAGATGCAGAAAGTGTGCAAGTGGCATGTACACCGTGCAAACGAAAACTTCTTCCGGGAACGCATGAACCCAGATTTTGGGGACTGCATTGGAAGAAAACTGACGAGGTGAACCCTTATTCTCATGAAAAACACCGGCAGAACTCAATCGTCCGATCTGGCGGCTAGACCTTCCCAATTGCTCCCCGGATCCCTTCAAAATAGAGTTGTGCCAAGCCCGCCCGTTTTTCTGTATTTGGCCAAATGCCAATTAGATTTTACCGAAAGTAGTTGTGCAGCGATTATGCGTTGTGTTTGTTTGGTTACTGACGAAAAATGTGTCATGAATTACATAGCAACTACAGTAAGTGTTGGTCTCTGAGAAACTGCATTTCTTTCAGGTAAACAACGGCTGTAAACGAAAACTGGAGGCGAAAGACTATCGGGTCAACAGCTACATTTCAGAAAACCAATTATAAATTCTTGTTGCTGAATTTTGTTTCTACAACGGTTCTTGGTCCGGAAGGAAAAAGTTTCTGTTTGTCGTTGAAAATTCGAATTTGGAAGTCACAATACTCAAAGAGGACTTCGGAATCCAAAAAGGCGTTATAAACAACTTTTTGTTTATTCTGCTCGCCAACCCTTCTTCGGCGATTTTTGGAAATGAGTGAGAATATTCTGATGTTGATATTCGAATTACCCATTATCACATCCAAATTGTGCGCTACAAAAGGGGCGTGGCCTTTTTTTGGCCGAAGTTGGATTGGCGAAGAGTATACTTTTAAGTAGAATTTGTGTCGATGTCCGGAAAAATTTCATTTGGGTGGCGCTTTCATTGAACAAAAAATGTCAGTGTTGTATGAAGTGAGTTCATCCAACATCGCTCCCTAAACCGGAAAACGGTTCTTCACAATGTGACTAAAAAAATTTCGGGATTCTGGAGTTCAGTGTTTTGCCGAAGAGGCGACCTCGCGCTATTCGGAAACACACTGAACTCCAGGATGCCAAAGTTTCTGTGTTTGAAATGCCGAAGTGTGATAGACTACTGAGTCTTCGAACTGCCAAGAGGAATGACCCTAAGTAGAACCCAAAGCCCCCTCACAGAACTAAATGTGTATCTCTTTAATTCATTTTTTGTAAGCCCCCAGGCCAATCCCTTTTAATAAAACGCTATGGTTTCTGTGTGTTTGTTTCTATGGTCTATCAGCGTAAAACCAAGTTTTCATTTTCCCCAATGGTAGAATGAGATCGGCCGTAGGCCGAGTTTCACTTGCTTCACTCCATTTTCACAGCCGAAGGCCGCGATTCAGGAGAGTGTGCGCCGTTGGCGCGAGCACCCAGGCGCGAGCCGTCAGTCTTCTAATGTTAGTCTGTCGTCCCCTGAATCTCCTCGTTTCTATTATGCAATTCATTAAGTTTGTTTATAGTTGCAGTGTCCTTAAAGCCTCAGTTGATAGCCAGCTCTTGACAACCACTCGATCGATCGATTGAACCCAATCACCTTTTAAAGGAGACAATGTGTTTCGAACAATTGCTTCCGGCCTCAAACCTTCATAGTATCTTTTCAGAAAAGTAGCTAAAGAGAGCACTGCTTCCACCCTTCGATCCCCCTCTCTCGTGCTCCGCTGATTGTCGTATCAGCACACCTTGCCCACTTAATTGGCGCATCGACGAGTTTCGGGTTACGCTGCAATTATCGCGGGGCAAACGGTGATTTGCCGGTGAGTCTCCGTCGGTGCCACAAACCAGCAATTTCATAAGTGGAGACTACACTTCCTCTCAATTGCCACCTGTTCCGAAGATGCTAAAGCCGACAGGAAAGGCCAGATGAAGCAAAAATGGAAGAGAAATCACCTCGATGATGCTGTTGAGCCAGTCGGCGATGCGGGTGGCCAGCATGCGGAGGAGGAACTGCGCCTCCTCTTTGGTGGCCGCACGGGCCGACACGGAATTCAGCACTTCTGCCATCTTCACGTCGCGTTTACACATGGCGATCAGCATCTGAAAAGAGATTTTATGACATGTGCCATTTTCGCATACTTTGTGCTGCGAACCACTGCTTTATCCAAAACTACTCGACTGTTCACACTGATCAATGTGTTTTTTAAAAGTTACCATTAAAGTAGTCCAATGACGTAATTTTCTATGTTAAACTCGCTCTTCGGGACCCTTGTCCGTAATATTTCGGTCTTCTTGACAAAGAAACTTTTGCTTTGAATTTCCACCTTCGTCAAAGTAATGACGTCATAACACGCCTGTGGCAAAATTGGCATGATGCCCATTTGGCGGCACTTTTTGGAGTAAAGAAATCTCTCAGATTTCTGTTTCGTGGCACATCGCCATTTGGTCTCGCCATTTTATCATGAAATCGCGAATATACTTCTGCAGATTTGACTGCGTAGATTGCCTGAGTATCCTATCTTCAATGCAAAACTTTGGGAATTACAACAAAACATCGGCACGATGTGACGAAATTGTTTTGGAATCAACTATAGCAAATTATTATTTTCTGAATGCAAATTATAGTTTTGTTGTTTTCGTCACAATAAAAGCGCCTCACAGAATGTATTCAAAAATTCGAAAATTGATTTTGGTTTGAAATTGTAATTCATTTCATTATGAGAGTCGTACCTGTTCGAATACGTCGTGTCGTCTCCATCCGAGTCCTCTCTTCCAGACCTGCACGACGACCTGTGGCTGGAGACGAGGCTTTCCTCGGATCTTGGACCAGTAGTTTCCCATTTGGAGAGGTTGGACCGTCGGCTGGCAGAACAGAAGAAGAATGAAGAGGAGGGGAGGTGAGGAGGTTCCGCCCCTTACTGTTTCCCTGGTAACTAGGACTTGGTCCCCAAGGAGAGCTCGAGGGGCGTGGCTGAAGTAGATGCACATGGTATTGACAAACGGAAGGCTGGAGAAACAGAAGAGGCGAAAAAGGCAATCAAAGGAAAAACTTTTCAACGACTAAATCATAATTGTGGATCATCATTATTCAATTTGCATCTAATAGGCTAGCACAAAAATACCGGCTCCGAAGAAATGTTCAAAGAATTGCCTTAGGGCATTATGTAATTTATCGAGTCAAACGCCGTTTTGGCTAGGAAGGGTGTATTCCCTTGTTGTAACAGGATCTCAAACTTATTACTCAACTTTTTGGATCCTTATATTTGAATCTAGATCGTTTTATAAACCAAATCGGTTTTGTCGGGACTGTTCGGAGAATTCGGTTTGTTTTTGGATTCCGTGGGTTCCTAAAATATTCTGGGACATGGCCGTTCCAATTGGTAACTGGGGTCTCTTCAAAAACTGAACTGGATGTTTGCCAAGCCCCGCTCCGTTTTCAGCGGTCCCGCCACGATAAGCGCACTTTCCCAATACTATTCGTGGTGGGACCAAAGCAACCTAAAACACTGTTCTGGCAAAGTGCCCATGCCGGGTTTTTAGAGACAGTGGTTCCTTCAAACGTTAGTGAGGGAAAGGCCGTGGGGGTCTATGGGTTATTTTTATAGGTTTGGTTTTTAGTGGCTTCCAATTGAGATAATGGTTGGTAGAGCAAAAGTAAGAACGTTTTTAGCACTCTTTAGCGCACTACTGCTTTTTCTGCAAGCGATTTCAGATTCAAGGGAAAATTTTGTGTGGTCCCAGTAGTTATAGGGTTTCTCAAGAGATTTTTCTCGGTTTCTGTTCACCGTGGGTTTCTGGTGATTCATGCTCAGACACTGAATGCGATCAATGGCTTGAAAAGGAGCCAACTAGAGGAACCGAACGAGTCCAAAGAGGAAATCCTGAATCCCTCAAAAACAGCGAAAGCCAAAGAAATTGAGCTGGGAGAAAATAGAACTGCGAAATAATAGTGGAAAGAGCAGAATGCAGCGGTTCTCAGCATACACTAGCTCTACTTTCTATACTTCCTTCTCGTCTCACATTTTGCTGGAGTTAGAAAAAAAGTTCGTGGTACAATGCAACCCAGTTGTAACCTTAGCAATTTTCAAACACCTTGAAAGATTTGAAGTCATCCCCAAGAGAACCTGCTGGTTTACAAAAGGGCTGTCCCATCGGAATATCAGGAGGAAGTCGTCGATGGCCGAGTGCAGGTGGGCGAGGTTGCGATTTTGCAAATTAGCCGGAGGCACGGCGAGTTTTCGCGTTAGAAGGGCGCTCCCAATTGGCAGCGACAGCCAGAAAGCATCCCAGACGGACGTGTTTTTCTCTATTTTTATCATTGTCCTCAAGGAATCCGAAATCACCTCTCAACTCCCACTTTGACACGGAATTCGTTAGAAACTCTAAGTTTCCCCGAATGCCACAATTTCACAAGAAACTCCCTTTGTACCAGTAACAAGTTTTTAGCATCCCTCCAAACATCGTAAAATTCAAAAGTTCATTCTCTGCGAAGGGTGAATCAGAAGCTTCCGATGGCGCACAAACGAAGTCCCCTGGGAGCGAGAAACGGAAGATTTCCGCCGTTTTTCAGCACAACCACATGACTATTCACGTACAACACTTCCACCTTATGACGCACGGAAAGGAGAAGTCAACGAGACAAAAGGCCGATCGCTACGAGACCCATTCCTAAAAGAAGCGAGAGGCTATGTTAATAAAACTGTAGCATCAGAGGAATAGCTTAAAATCTATATATGAAATCAATTACAAAAAAGGTTTACTTAAAATGTATCACAGGAATGCTGTCACTGGGCAAG
The DNA here is from genome assembly GCA_964057215.1 of Oscheius myriophilus. Lineage (NCBI taxonomy): Eukaryota > Metazoa > Nematoda > Chromadorea > Rhabditida > Rhabditidae > Oscheius > Oscheius myriophilus. Next base: position 14,301,601 of record OZ059903.1, read on the forward strand.
GCTTGCCGCAAGCACGATTCGATCCTTTCCGAAGAGAACGTTAATCGCTTCGAGACCCATTCCTCGAGGAACAGGAAGGGCCAGTTCAAAGTTAGTCTTCAGTTCCTCCGACAGAGCAGAGTACAGGTCTTGGCGGAACTCGTCACTGTTAGAACCAGTTGGAAGCATTTCAGATTTAAGGCGGAGGAACATCACAAGACGATTGCTAAATGATGGATAAACACATATACATAGACACATGCACACACACATACACACACACATACACACACACACACACACACACACACACACAGAATGTACCTGTGAAGCAGTCGTACGTTGTAGTTCCGCTCGTTTTTCTCCCCGTCCACTAACCAAGCAACATTCAGCAGAATGGTTTCTGTAGTCTCGAGAGAAGCAAAGTCAGCCTTCATACTTTCGCAGCGAACGGTTCGTCCCTGCACCTGACTATAAATAATTATCAGAATAATCCAAATATCGTACGTTTCCCATAGCTGACAGACGGCTGTCAAAGCCTCAGTCACCAGATTCTGATGAACATGAACTATGACGTCATGGTCAGTGATGTTAAGAGTTTCGACTTCAAATTGGAACTGATTGGATCTTTCGGTGGAGGACACGCCGTCGTGGTAGAAACGGATGGCCCCTGAGGGCAGCAGGAGGGGAGGACGGGAGAGGTAGAAGCTCATAACGGCATCTGAGAACGGTTAGAGAGGCATTTAGAATGGCTCACTGTCGTTGATGTTCGTTTTCAGACGGAGGTAGCCCAATCCCTGGCGAATTACCTCGTCGAGGAGACTAGTCAAAGAATCACACAGCAACGCCTCCAAATCGGTTCTGAAAAGTTATTATTTAACAAAAGAGATACACATTTAAACAAGTAACAGTAATAAAAGTAGTGTTTATTTTCCTTCTTTGATGGCACCCACAGGGACCATTGGGGGCCTGCTCTCTTTAGTGAGCGCATGTTGTGAACATGGGTATCGCGACGGGACCCGTCAAAAACCAATTAACTGAGTTATCCTTTGGAAAATTGAAAAAAAAAACGTTATGAACCTATATTCTTGGGGAGTTTTCAACTCACTCTAGAGTTTCGCTCAGCCTCTTCCTCGCAATAACCCGAAGAATTCCACCATGGACATCAAATTCATCCTCCTTGTGAGAAACACGACTGAAAAAGGTATATATTGAACAAAATAATGTTTCAAGTAGAGTTGTTGTAAAAATTCTTCGTTTAATCTCAGGGCTGGTAAATCACACCGATCCGGTCTCGAAACCCCACTACAAAAGTGGACCAAAATTAAGGGTCGAGCCTGGGCTCGAATTTATACAGTGCGGCCCGGCGCCGCTCTTCTACAACCCTGTTTCAGCTGGTCAATGTTTTGATGTCATTGCCAACAAAGCTTTGCCTGGCAAATAAAGTGTTCATAGAAATTCACAGGAGGAATTAGATATGAAATTTTATTTAAAAAGTGGCCTACCATCCAACATTGCTGTCAATATATGGCAGGCCAGCCACAGCCACAGGCACGAGAGGCCCGATGGTGGCGTTCAAGTCTCTCACTCTGAGATCGAAATCCCCTCCCTGATGAACGAAAAGAACGTTGTGTTTGTAGTTTCCGTGTAGTTTTGCATGCAAATGTCTCAGCTGAAAAGGAGGGGAAGAATAGTTAAAATTAGACCGAACCTGTAGGTAGTAATCTCCCGAGACCCTCTCCGCATGAACATCTTCAATTGTCGCTTGGGTTACGGTAGTTTCTGCCAGGGCAATCCTTCCGAGACATCTTTGTTTTTCGATCAAAGGGATCTGATGGCCATCCAGACGACGCTCGAAAAAAGGTTTCGCATCGGCCAAAAGACGATCAAACACACGAGGATTCACCTGAAAACACAACTTTAACAAGCCCATTTTTCAAATTTCACTGGGAAAATGCCACTGCATAATTGCCGTGTAAATTTTTGCACTGATTCCCAAGCTTTTGAATTATAATATCCCTTTATGCAAGATTTGAATTATGAAAAAATCTGTAGCGCCTCAAATTTGTTTTTAAAGTTCCTTATTGGGAGAGAGGTGGGATCGCGGTCTCGAAGCGCGGCTCATTACGGTAGCCCCTGGGGCAATTACCGCATTATCAGCTTATCCCCGCGAATCTAACTCACACTGGGACTCAGGCATCAGAAGAGCTTCATTTGCGACCAAAACTTGCGATTTTCTACAGAAATGAGTTAATAGTCGTTTACTGTAGGCTTTGGGATATTGGATATGAAAAAATAAAGATCTTTTGATAGAAAACAATATGTAAAAATGGGGTTATTAGTCTAATAGTTGAGGGTACGCTGTCACTAAAAGGGTGAAAGTTCGATGAGAGTCAAGCCAAGCTATAACTCGATGACTGAATAAGAAATAAGAACACCAAAAAGAGAGCATCTGAGACAACGAGCTCCTAGCCGATCATTTATTTTGTTTTTCGTGGTTAACTTTACTATTTCTAAAAGTAACTGACATCAACTGCTAGGTTGAAGGCTTCGACGACGACGGGAAGGAGAAACAGCAGAATCGGAGACATCGAGACATGGTGGTGACCAATCCAATCGATGGCAGCTGACGGAGTGATTGACGGCGGCTGGCAGGGACTACGACCACCCGGAACACGGAAAACACCTAGAAAGTGCTAGGTTTAGGAATTGACCTGGGTTGTATCCTTGGTTCCCTTGGAAGTGTAACTCCAGAATTGTCGTCTTTGTAAAGAGGAAAACCACTGACTCTCCCTCACACCCACACACGCACACACACACACCCACACACACCCACACACACATACACACATACACATACACAGAGCCTATATAATACCTTATTAGCATGTTTTCGATATGATCTAAGCGCTTAATTTCATCTCCCTGAGCCCATCACCTAACCACAAGATTATCCCCATCCTCCATTCACCCGACCTAACTTGAAGACCTGCACCGCTTCCTCGTTCTCACCGATTTACACCTGCTTCCGTGCGTGTCGCGAGGCGGGATGATCCTCTGTCGCGTGTTGTCGCCTCGGCCTGTACACACAGCATTGTTCTTGGCCATGGACACGCCCCTTCTGCCTTCCGCGGACCTCTTCCGACCCTTCGACCCTCCCGATGTGGCTCATCTGGACCCTACTGTTCTCTGTTTCTGCCGAGGAAAGACCGCAACCAGGCTACGGATACGTGGGACCAGCATGTGCTGTTGTGGTAAGCAGAATCTATCTTCCGTTAAACAATCTCATTCCAACAATCATCTTTTCTCCCGGTAGTATAGAGGTTGTAATCGAGGTACACAGGTTTTATGACAGTTTCCTGAAATGCTCTCGGTTTCTTGGAAAATCCGGGGCTCGTAAGGAATTTTCTTTCTAATCTGAGCAATTGTGGATTTTCACCGGAACCTCGGAGGGAGGATTACAAGATTATTGCATATCTTACAAAGCATAGATTCTTCGAGAAACAAAAAGAAGTTATCAGAAATCGATAAGCTTGATGGGATCCTTAAATTGAACTGTTTTATAGCCTCCCCCACCCTCCGGCAGTTGTAGAGGTTTCGCCTTGGAACATTTTTGGATGTTGTAGACCAATGTCCGTAGTATTTTCCTTGTAACTTTGTATGAAATCAGTTGAAATCAGTTGATTTGGTTCGATCTATTCGACGGAATTGACTGCTTTCAAAGAACAAAAGCTACCGTATCCAGTTACATGCGCCATGTTTGGACAAGCAGTCTGGCTCATTTGGCGAAGAAAAGTTTTGTGTTTTTTCTTCGTTGCGGAACTCCCACACATCATTTGCGTGAAATTCTTCGCACACATGTCTAGCACGGCTCGTTAACGTCTAAGGAGCGTTTCTAGTTTCGAACTCTCTTAAAGTAAGAATTTTCTTCATAAGTTAGCGGTTTACCGTAGAATTCTACTCTAAGAATGATGAATAACTGTCTTCTGACCCTAACTGTTTACCAAAAGTGACTATCGTGATGCATCCATCCCACTGCTCCCAACTGGGTTCGGCGGGTACAAACATTACTGTGGGAAGGTCAACACTCCAGGACGGAACCCTCTTCCTCCACGGCGTGGCTCGTCGTGTCCTCAGCCAGGAGGAGACTTCGGCCTTTGGAGACTACCAAAGACAACTCACTCTCTTCAGCCAGTAGGTCCTTCTCCTTTCATTTCACTCTTTCTTTCTCAGAGGATTCCATGAGAACGACGCCCCGTTGGTCCCATCATTCTGTGGGGGCTACGACGATTCTGTCGAAGTGATTCTCTCCAGCTGCATTGTTCGAGTATGCATATTTAGAAACAGAGCAAATGTTTTCTAGAACAACCATGTTTACAAAGGAGATACACTGATTCGACCGTTGTCAAACCCTGAAAAACGAAGATTGGCAACTGCTATTTCACGAAGAAGCAGGTCAAAAAGATCGCTGGATCCTGGGTAAGTACAGCGACATGGCTTTGAAAATAATGTTTCCAGTATGGCGAAGCAGCACGATTTCTCGGCGTTACTTCACAAATTTCTGAATGTGAATTCCTCCGTGACGTCGCGGTTTCTTCCCATCGTCAGTCAGTCGCCGTTGTTCAGCATGGAAGGGGCATTCGAAGGAATGCTCGGAGGAAAGAGTGAGGAGAAAAAGACAACTGAGGCAGAGACGACGACAGCCACCCAACAGCCAAAGACAAGGGCTACTTTCAGACCAAATACGAAAACGGTAAGAGCGATGGAGAGAGAGAGAGAGAGACCGATGTGAAGAGAGAGGGAGATAGAGATATAGAGACAGGTGAAGAGCGAGTGATGGGAGGAAGAGAAAGATAGAGATAGCGAGAGAGATGGAGAGATAGAGAGAGAGAGGGGGAAAGAGTGAGGCAAAGAGAGAAAATAAGATCAAACAACTGTTCAGACCAGAAAACGGCTCACCACAAAGTCCATGTATACTACTTCTGCCACAACTGAAGCTACTACGACAAGTGAGTTTTCTAGAATGTCACAAGAAATTGCCGCACAGTCAAAATTAGACCAAAGCCAAAGGAAAGAGTAGTAAAGGGCTCGCCGTGCGGCTTTTTCGGAATTGCATGCTAACGAAAATTTGGCAAGCATTACCGTTTACTGGAGCGGTGTTCAGGAAAATCGTCTCAAATGGGCGCGATTATCACACGACCCATTTCCCAAAAGAAAAAGTTCTTTACGAGGCGTTTATGGTTTGGGGGTGAAAGAATAAAACCACAATAATGCCGAAGAGCTGAGAAAGGGGAAAATGAAACAAAATAGAAGTGTGCGACCTGTCTTCCACCCTAATCTTTAGAAAAGTCGGAGCGAATGCGTCCGATCTATGTGGGGAAGAAGGCTGCAAAGAAGACAAGCACTACGACGGCTGCCTCAATAGTAGTTCCATCGGAGGAGACGGTGAAAGACCCGATTCTTCTGCAGTTGATAGCACAGGCCTTGGAGAACAACCAACTGCTGGACAACATTCTTCATCCAAGTGAACACTCCTTCAATTGGCCTCATTGTGTCATTTCAGCCACGCCTCCTCCTTCGACGAGTGTTCCCTTCCTCTCGCAACCAGACAAAGGGCAGAATCCAGTCAACCTCCGCTTCGTGTCTCCGTCTTCTGCCCCTTGGAACACCCCTTCGATCCCTGGACCTACTCCAAATGTGCCTTTCTCTCCCCACATGTCGTACACCTCTCTCGGAGGCAGTGGTAAGTTTTAGACCTCTTTATCAACTTGAGTTCTGATAGCATTTGCCAAATGTTTCAATGTGCCTCAAAATTAGAGTTCCCTCCTTGAGTTTTAAAGCTTTAGCACATTTCAGGATTACTAATTAGGGCCTTGAGGTGGTTGTCGTTATAAAAACTACCCAATTGTCTTCTTTTAGAGTCGAACCAGCGAAGGAAACCGACTTCTCCCTCGCTGGCCCTCCCAGATGAGATCTGTTCAGCAATTGGAAGTCACAAGAAGAAGACAAATTTGTTGTGATTCCGCCCCATTCCCCCACCGGTCGCTCCAATCTCATTCAAAGGTTCCACGAAAAAATATAAAGCTCAGAATACTTTATTATAAATAGAAGAAAAAAAGGTAGTTTAACACTTTTTGAGATGAGGATCGACGGGTGGACAACAAGAAAGTGATTCATCAATTCTTCGGCCAGTTCGGGTGCTGCGGGGCCCGGGCTGGCATGGGAGCGGCTCCTCCGGCGGCCTGTAGTGTGGTGTAGAATGCGCTCCAGGCGGCTAAAAGGGTACTGTAACCAAGTGGGTGGCTGTCACAAACCGTGGTAAGCCTCGGGGTTGGCGGCTGTCTTTTGGTTGAGGTCGAGGGCGTCGAGTCCATTGGCGATCTGACTGGGCACCACGCTTAAAAGACGAGAGTTTGTTGAACACTCAATTGTGACACTACCTCTCTGTGGGGTGGGGGATCAGAGGCTGCGGAGGATAGGCAGGCGCATGGACGCTAGGAGACGCAGCGCCGCGGCGACCGGGGCGAGGAGGCATCCTAGAAAACGAAAATTAGTAAGAACCAAGCGGGTCAGAATTTGCTTTGGATGCCTCCTCCCCGGGGAACATGCAGTGGCCAAAGACGATAATTAGTTGGAATAACCATTCATTTGTTATGCGTACAAAGATCCCGGGAGAGGTAATGATGACAATTCAACAACGAAAGATACAACACAATCAGAGGACTGAATTCAAGTCCTACCATTGTCCTCCGGCTCCCGGGCGAACGGGCGTCGACGGGCCCTGCTGCTGCTGTTGTGCGGCACCCCACACTTGTTCGTAGGCGTGACGAGGGACGTTGGCGTCGTAGCCGTAGGGCTGCTCGAAGCGGTTGGCGTACTGGTCCTGAACAGAAAAGATTAGGTTCAAAACAGGAGGGTTGGGATACCTTGCGATAACCGGGAGAGGGATAGCCGGCTCCTCCCTTTCCGTAGCCATAGGCAAAGCCCTGCTCGTTGTGGTAGGCGGCCGGGCTGCCTCCCGCTGCTCCATAGGGGCTGCTGTCCTTGGGAACGGCAAGGCTCACAGCAATGGAGACTCCGTCGACTACGAAGTTTCCGCGTCTGCAGAGACGGTCGGCCACATCGGCGCTGGAGAAAGTGACGAAGCCGAAACCACGGAAAGGAGATGGGATGAACACGTCGTTTATCTAAAAATGGAGAGTTAGGGTTACACTCCGGGAGGACTTACAGTGCAAGCGGGGTCCATCTTCTTGACTTCTGCGTCGAAGAACTCGCGCAGCATGCCGTCGGTGATCTTCTCAACCAGACGCCCGACGAAAACCTTGTTGACGATCGGCTTCTGCACCCGCTTGCCGTGGGGACTACCGCCGTAGCCACTGGCGTATTGGTCGAACTGAGTGAACTGAGACTAAAACAAAGAAATTAGCTTCAAAAGACATTGGAACGAACCCTCTGGTCGGGAAGTTTGACTTCGCAGCGACGCCCGTCAATCGAGTGCTGCAGGGTTCCGAGAACCTTCTCCTGGTCGTCAATGGTGGCCATTTGGACGAATCCGAAGCCCTTCGAGGCACCCTCGGTGTTCTTTTTCACCTAAAATGAGTTGTTATTTGTGTAAATATGAACAACATTGAACTCGCTGAGATTTGTTAGTGGGAGTGGGGTAGAGCCTCGGACGCCTCATGCAGAACGCTCTCTCTTCGTTTGCTCTCCACAACTTTCCTCCCCTCTCCACAACCTCCTCTCAAAACGAAAACTTTCAAAAACTCACTAACCTCGGCAAAGGCCACTTGACCGAATGTTTCAAAGTAGGCTTTGAAAGCTTCGTCAGTCGTCTTAAAGTTGATGCCCAGGACGATCAGATCGACGGGTCGGCGATCGACCATGGGGCTGCTCTCGGCGAGCCTCTTGCGGCCTAGCCTGCCCTCGCCTTCCGAATCATCCTCGTCGCCGCTGTCTCCCATCTTGCGTCGCTTCACACTCACATCCGAACCTGCACACAACTCTTTCATTCAGAACACACATATTTCACTAGACACACGTTACGACACACGACTGTCCCTAACTCACGCGTGGGTTACTGTTAAAAGAAATAAAGAAAACTTACCACGGGCTGGGGCTACCACAACGATCGGCTGGAAGACCTTGTCATCCCAGCCGTCGGCCGGAGGAAGGAACTTGGTTCCAGTCGAATCCACCCTGCAACGCAACAAATTATTTACCAATACTATAACTTTATAACATTTTAAACCCTGGTCTAACTGACCAGTCACCCACCACGGTGGGATCTCGCGAAAGTGGGAACGGACCCGGCCTTCATCCAAGAAATCCGTACTTGGTACGGTAATTCCTTCAAAATACATTGTATACACCCCCATACACCTGATTTTGGGGTTATATCCAGCGCCTTGATCAGGTGTATGGGGGTGTATCCAATGTATTTTGAAGGAATTACCGTACCAAGTACGGATTTCTTGGATGAGGGCCGGGTCCGTCCTCACTTCCGCGGCTGGTATCGCTGGTCCCGCCGTGCCACGCCACGTTGATTATCGATTTTTAAGCAGTGCAGTTTTAAACACTAACACAAACAAAAACAAAAACTTGAAAGGGTGGCGAAATATAAGGGAAATCAATAAAATAAGAAACTACTAGACTATATCAGAGCGTACGAAATGCAATAAAAGGTTTCCGTAGAGGTAAGAGCTATTCAATCAAAACTGATAATTTTCCATGAATAAAAGTAATTTGAATAATAAAACTTACAAAACGGTCCTGTTAGCTCCGGTCTTGGGGTTCTTGTACTTGAGTCCGGTGGCTCCAGTGACAGCCGAGGTCAGAGTGACCAGAGTCAGGGAATTGTCAGCCTCCGTCGGAATTTCGAAGACCTCTCCTACAAAATACATATTAATTATAAATAAAATAAAAAATACCATTGTGGTCGACGACAACATAGGCCGAGTTGGCCATAGGAGCGGTCTCGGTGGCGGGGGAAGTGCTGAGAGCGTCGGACTCGTTGGTGGCCATTCTGAACGAATAAATGAATAAACTACAGAATGTTGGATTATAAAGGAATCAAAGAAAGCTGCAGTGAAAACGCGAAGCGGAACGCGAAAAATAATCGATAGGAACGGCGAGAAAACGGCGTCGTGGCCGCGGCCAGCACCAAAACAAGGCCGGCTGTTGGGGCAAATCGATGCGACGATATTACTCCAACGCCCGCCAGTTGACGCGCATAAACGTAGAACGGGCTCGGTTAGCGATGACCACCGCCGGCGGTGGCAAAATTACACTGGGGATCCAAGGACGCTCGACTGGCACTATTCGATAAGATAAGAAAAACGGACACAGAATGTTCGAGGAGCAGAAATCGAAAGATGCGGGTGTTCCTATCGCGAAACGACGCCTTTGTGATAGAAAAACACGTTTTACGGAACATGAAAAAGCAAACGACATTTGATTTCCCAGAACAAAAAATAGCTCCGAAATATAGACATAGACAGGTTTTACAGAGGATGCACCTCCTTCTGGAAAGCGTAGGCGTTTTTAACTATTTCAAAGGACTAATTTTTGTCTCAACCTATTTGCTACCGAAAATTATCCAACAATTCTATCGAAGGTTTAAATTTTTAAAGAATCTACGTCCGGACATGATGTAAACTTCCAATGAAACGCAGTCGTTTTAGCTTCTGCAGGGTGGGATTTCCGGCGACATTTCAACGACATACAGAAACCCAGGGTGACACGTAATACGATAAATAAAGCATGGGCGGAAATAGTTAAACAATGTTTCGAAGAGATGAGACACGGATATGTTTCTCTTCTCTAAGATCATGCGGCTTCCCCCTCCCGACCACCTTGTTCCCTCCGATTTCCCCGCGGCGGTTGAGAAGAAATGCGCGAATTTCGATGAGACCGAGCAGGCTTCTCTCGGAATTAGCCCCATCCATTTCTCCAGCGTACTCAATTTTTGCAAATGCGGCCCTCTCAAGGTGTTACTGTAATCACAGTCCTTTAATTTTCGTGTTTTTCTTCAGCTAAATCGGAATTATACCGTAACCATCTGGAGAGCTCAAAGAAACGCATGCTTTCCTGATAGTGAAGTAAACAACTGTATATAGGATCCAACAGAGACATTCGAATATCAGTCATCACACCGTAATCAACATGATCTTAGAGAAGCAAGTGTCTCAGTTTTTTACAACCTTACCCGCAAACATGAAAATTTCAAAATCGGATTTATTGACGATACACGTACACGGAAGAGAATCAAAAGATCGGGAGTAAAAGGAACCGGTATCGATTTTATCCAATCCGTTGCTCAGATGGCGAGGCCCTTCATCGACGCGTCGACACCCTTCGCGACCAGGATTCCCTTGGCGTTCTCGATTTTCGCAAGGTAATTATCCGGGTTGGCGGTCACCTGAAGCACAATTGAGCTTGACCAACAGAAACTCTGACCTGCTGACGGATGGTATTCATGACTTCACGGTCATAGCTGCGTCGTTCGGCATCATCGACAAGTTCAATGTCGCCCCTCTTCACCAGCGAATTCGTCAAATTTGTGGCTGAAAAGAAAAGATAAATTGGAACAAAACGCTAATAATGATACGGAAAATATGAGGTAAGGGTAACCTACATCCACTGCCAACAACGGAGACCATGTTGACGAGTCCCTCAAAAGAGTGCAGAGTGGCCTTCAGCGGACCCTCAGACTCGCACCACTTGATGGTGACCTCGCGGATGTGCTGGAACAGCTCCACGGATTTCTTGATCCATTTGACGTTGGCCAGGGAACACTCGACAACCTAGGAATTACAATTAGTTTATACGGCGAATCCAGCCAGCTGCCCAGCAGCAGTAGCGACGTCCTTGAAAAAAAAAACTGCCAAGAAAATTCAGCATAAAATGGAAATGACAAGCAAAGTTCTAGAATTCAGCTGCTGACGTTCAAAAATATTTTGACACGCAATTGGTAAACTCACAAGGGTGGGAAGAACGGCGAATCGCTCCTGCATGCGGTAGAGAGACTTGGGGGCGACGGGTTCCTCCCTGCCCATATCTACAAGGTAGATGGTTTTCTTGCCAGTTCGGATGGCTCTGTAGGCGACACTGTTACTGAAGAAGAGCACCGCATCGCCGATCTAAAGCCAAGCTATTCGAGTAAAAAAGTAGTAGTAACCTCGACGTCGTCGACCATATTCTGGGGCAGATGGCAGTAGTCATTCATGTCCTTCTGCAGCACCGTGTATTCGTTGGGAGGCTGGGTCGAAAGGTTCAACACGTGGATCGTAAGTCCCTTCTGCAGCGTCACCGGGCACGGAGAGGCCACCACGCGGATCTGAAACGGTAGCATTACTATTTAAAACGGGCCAAATTTGTCGAAACCGCACTCCATAACGGTTTATGACGCCTTCGGGCTCAACACACCATCAATCTTCCGTTATAATTATTTAAAACAATTTCTGGTATTTTTTTTAAAACTCCCTTACATCGCACTGTCGTCCCAGCGGCAGGTCGACCGTCACGTAGGAAATCTTCTTCTTCGGCTGCGCCTGGCGCCTATTCGCATCGTGTTTTCCGTTGCCACGGTTGTATCTGAAATCTGATTATATAAAACATAATGGTCAAAACGAACCCGACTTGTTTGTTCGGAACCTTCGCGATGGCTCCGTTCCTCACGTCATTCACCTAAACCAAACAGACATATTAGGCGCAATAAGATCCAAAACTCACACGGAGGCAGAGATCTCCGGCCGTGAGCTTGCCGCCGACGAGGGCTTCACGGACCGCGTCGGCACCGGCCAGGTTGATCATAGTCACAAAGCTAAAACGAGCAAATTTATATTTAAAAAGAAATATGCCGTACCTGTACTTCATCTGGTCCTTCTCTTGGTTAGGAGGAACACGGACGTTGTCGACCACACCGAACTTCTTGAAAATGTGGAAGATATCCCACTGTAAATTTATTAAGGTTTAATTTATTTAAATAGAACAACTTACATCGTTCACAGAGGCGGGGACGTCCCGCACGCAGAACTCGCGCTCCTTGTCGTAGTCGAACTCTTCTCCGTGATTCATTATGACAATTCCTGAAATGAAGCGATTAAAAATAAAAGAACACACAATTGGACAAGATACAATGTGAATTTTCAACACACGCTGGTCTAATCTCATATTGCTTTACCTCCTTCGTTTTGCTATCTACAATTGTTAATTCAGCGCATAATTTCGTCAAAAAATGAAATACTCGTTCTAATAATAACCCAAAAACCAAGATCAGATTTACGAAAAATCAGAAAAGTCAGATATTCCAAGGCAAAAAAATTATTTATTAAATTTATCGGATTTGAAAAACACAAACTCCCGCACTATTTGAGGATGCGCATGAAGACTCGGTTACTGTAGCCAAGACTGCTTTTAACGGCGCCGACAGTTTTCAGCAAACAGTGGAAAAATGGTATTGCAGCGATGAGCAAAATACTATTATGAATGAAACGCATATGATAAAGGGGATCCTTGCTCATGCCTCATTCGTTATCAAATATCACCCACAAAGAATTTTGAGTATTCTACTGAGGTGTCTTCTTTTATACGAGCAAACTAGCCTTTCTAACGCAATTGAAGATCGATTATGCAATGAAGTGAAACGTCCGATCTTGCAGTATGGTTGCACCCTGCGAAGATACATAAATCAGAATATACGATGCGTGAAAGGTTCCCAATCAATGTAGTGCATTTCATTTCGTAGAGCCCCTTCCGTCAGGTGGAATGTCTCGACAGCAAGGCCTTCCTCAAGACTTGGACAGCCCAGTCTACAGTAAAATCATTTCCAGAGGTTGCTTCCAAATGTTTATATTGGCAAATCTTTTTCAGGCAAGCGGACGAAGCTGGTGGTTTGGGTGGAACTGGCTTTCGCTCTTTTTATTTTCCTTTTGGGATGCATCGAATTCATGCAATTCGAGGAGACCGTATGTGGTAAGTTGTAAATAAGGCATAGCTACGAGCAGTTCAAGGCCTTATCCTGTTGGCGATGGCCTTCGTGTTGTTCAACATGTGGCTGCAGTTTCTCTACGGGTCTCGTTACAACAGGTAGGTCAAACACACACACACACACACACACACACACACACACACACACACACACACACACACACACACACACACTTCGATTCAGCTGCGATCTGCTGATGTGTCATACAGCCGAGGCCGCTTTCCTAGCCGTCATCGTCTTCGTTTTCGTCGCTATGTCTTTTCTCTACATCACCCCTGACATCCTGGGAAAACAGTCCTTCAGGTTTGGCCGTATTTCCGCCTCAGTTTGATCTGTTTCAGGCACTCTTTGTGTCTTGTCTGGACCGTTCTCGTGGTGTTCGTCGTTCTCCTTGCCGCTTTTGGAGCCTCCTCCTACAGTCGCGCGAGAGAGGCATTCATTTCCCTTTGACACACATTTATTTATCTTTTCAGATTGTATCTTTTGAGAAAAGTCGTCAGGAGCACTTTAAGAAGCTGCTCGTCAAAGCCATCGATGTGATCCAATGCACGCCCAAAGGAGATGAAAATGAAGACAACGCCTAATTCGGAATATTATAATTAGCATAAATTATTTCCATTCGCTTGTTTCATTTCCCCCTTTATTTCCTTTCCCGATGAGTTCTCAACCGGTCGACACTTCTCAGCAATCCTCCGCCAAGCCTTCTGCCAAGGAAAAAAAGAAGAAAAGCGACACGAACAAGTCAAAGAAGGAAAACAATGAGGAAAAGAAGGGAAATAAGGTGCTCAAGTGGCTGAAAAAGAATCTCCTGCTCATTCTCACAGTTTTCTCTGTTGTCCTTGCCGTGGCCATTGCTTTGCCTCTGAGGGAATTGGAGATGGAGAAGAGGGTGAGACATCAGAAGCTTCGGAAAACAATACGTTTAGACAATAATGCTCATTTCTTTCCCGGGAGAGATCATGATGAACATGCTTAAGATGATCGTAGTGCCTCTGCTCATCACATCCGTTGTCACAAGTCAGTTGTCTTTGTAGAAATATCTGACTGACTAATGACACAATTCAGATCTAGCGAAAATGGAGGGAAAACAGATGGGGAAAATGGGAATATACGCTGTAACCTACTACATAGCTACTACGCTTTTGGCTGTGATCGTAGGAATCTGCATGGTTCTTTTGATTCATCCCGGCCACGAGGGGGAGTATGGAACAGCTGTGCAGGGACTGACTCTGGTCTACCAAAACGCTTCCACTCTCGACACCATGATGGACCTCATGAGGTAGTTAGTTCCCTCTGTCTCTCTGTCTCTCTGTCTCTCTGTCTCTCTGTCTCTCTGTCTCTCTGTCTCTCTGTCTCTCTGTCTCTCTGTTTCTGTCTCTCTGTCTCTCTGTCTCTCTGTCCCTCTCTATCTCTCTGTCTCTCTGTCTCTCTGTCTCTCTGTCTCTCTGTCTCTCTGTCTCTCTCTATCTCTCTGTCTCTCTGTCTCTCTGTCTCTCTGTCTCTTTGTCTCTCTGTCTCTCTGTCTCTTTGTCTCTCTGTCTCTCTGTCTCTCTGTCTCTCTGTCTCTCTGTCTCTCTGTCTCTCTGTCTCTCTGTCTCTCTGTCTCTCTGTTTCTGTCTCTCTGTCTCTCTGTCTCTCTGTCCCTCTCTATCTCTCTGTCTCTCTGTCTCTCTGTCTCTCTGTCTCTCTGTCTCTCTGTCTCTCTGTCTCTCTCTATCTCTCTGTCTCTCTGTCTCTCTGTCTCTCTGTCTCTTTGTCTCTCTGTCTCTCTGTCTCTTTGTCTCTCTGTCTCTCTGTCTCTCTGTCTCTCTGTCTCTCTGTCTCTCTGTCTCTCTGTCTCTCTGTCTCTCTGTCTCTCCTTCTGATCTCTTTCTCTATTTTCCCTTATTTAGAAACATGTTCCCTGAGAATATGGTCGCCGCTGCTACTTGGAGTACCCGTTCGGTCGAAGGAAAGGTGGATTTTGCTAGGGCGACAAATGTTTTGGGTTCGTTTCTTCCGTCCTGCCTTTTACATACGAAGTCTAGGGGTAATTGTGGTATCCATCATGGCAGGAGTGATTTTGGCTCAAATGCCAAAAGAAAAGAAACCGCTGGTGGAAGTTTTGGAAACACTGGAGATTGTTACAATGAAAATGGTGATGATCATCATGTGGTACACTCCGGTAACTTTCTTCATTTCCTTTTAGTCTCCATTTAGATCGGAATCGTGTCGCTTGTGATGGGAAAGATCTTGGAAGTCAAGTCGTTCTGGGGGACCATTTCTGGCCTCGGTCTCTACATAGTTACAGTAATCTCCGGTCTCTGTATCCACGCCTTTATCACTCTTCCTCTGATCTACCTTGTAATCACCCGCAAGAATCCATATGCCTTTGGAAAGGGAATGCTTCAGGCGATTGTCACTGCCCTGGCTACTTCATCCAGGTACAACAACTCATTTTCTATCTAAATTAAACATAGTTCTGCCACTCTGCCGTTTTCAATGCAATGTCTGGAGGCGATTGGAATAGACGAGAGGGTGGTTCGGTTTGTGATGCCGGTGGGAGCTACGATCAACATGGACGGCACGGCGCTTTATGAGGCAGTGGCCACCATCTACATTGCACAGATGCAGCCGGGATTCGAACTCACAACTGGAAAAGTTATTGTTGTCAGGTTGGTTTTTTTGTTGCTTATTATCTTCTTTAGTTTGACGGCTACTTTGGCTTCCGTTGGAGCTGCCGCCATTCCATCTGCTGGTATCATAACCATGATGATAGTTCTGTCGGCGATTGGTCTGCCACAGGACGCAGTGGCCGCTATCATTGCTGTGGACTGGTTCTTGTAAGTGCGCCCACACACACACACACACACACACACACACACACACACACACACACACACACACACACACACACACACACACACACACACACACACACACACACACACACACACACACACACACACACACACACACACACACACACACACACACACACACACACACACACACACACACACACACACACACACACACACACACACACACACACACACACACACACACACACACACACACACACACACACACACACACACACACACACACACACACACACACACACACACACACACACACACACACACACACACACACACACACACACACACACACACACACACACACACACACACACACACACACACACACACACACACACACACACACACACACACACACACACACACACACACACACACACACACACACACACACACACACACACACACACACACACACACACACACACACACACACACACACACACACACACACACACACACACACACACACACACACACACACACACACACACACACACACACACACACACACACACACACACACACACACACACACACACACACACACACACACACACACACACACACACACACACACACACACACACACACACACACACACACACACACACACACACACACACACACACACACACACACACACACACACACACACACACACACACACACACACACACACACACACACACACACACACACACACACACACACACACACACACACACACACACACACACACACACACACACACACACACACACACACACACACACACACACACACACACACACACACACACACACACACACACACACACACACACACACACACACACACACACACACACACACACACACACACACACACACACACACACACACACACACACACACACACACACACACACACACACACACACACACACACACACACACACACACACACACACACACACACACACACACACACACACACACACACACACACACACACACACACACACACACACACACACACACACACACACACACACACACACACACACACACACACACACACACACACACACACACACACACACACACACACACACACACACACACACACACACACACACACACACACACACACACACACACACACACACACAATTTCAGGGACCGCTTCCGCACGTCGGTTAATGTGTGGGGAGACGCTATTGGAGCGGCCGTCGTGCAACACTTTGTGGGGAAGAAGCTTCCTCCATTGAAGAAAAAAGACACGGACAAAACGGAAGAAAGCAAAGTTGAAGAAGGAACAAAGAATGAGTCCACTAAGACGAAAAAGGAGAAGAAATCGAAGACCGACACCGAGATTTCGAAGAAAACGTCGAAAACGAATACTGAGATTTCAAAGAAAACTTCAAAGACAAAGACTGAGATTTCGAAGAAAATTGAGAACGATTTTGAGGATTCGAGCAGTTGGGACAGTGCCACACGCAGTTGAAGCAGCACACACTCGATATGAGAATAAAGAACAGTTCCAACTGAAAGTGGGAATGTTAGATATAAACTAGATATTGATATGTGCAAGTGACATCCATCAACTAATCGATCATACTTTGTGCCTTTTTTCTCTACTAATACATATTCAAACAAATGCATTTTGGTGTTGTGGAAAATCCTTTATTCGTTTGTGTTATGTGACATCCCCTCTGTATGTTTATCTCTCTTCTTCTTCTTTTCTCTCTCTCCCTCCCTCTCTCTGTCTCTCTGTCCGTCTCTCTCAGTCTCTCTCTCTCTCTCTCTCTCTCTCTCTCTCTCTCTCTGGCTACCTCCATAGCACGTGTTGCATGTTTCTCTCACCCCTGGTCATCCTTGTCAAAATGTCTATTCCTCTCTTCTTCGCCCACTATTTCACACGTCAGTCCATCTGGATTACAACGAGACAGCCGCCTGACGCGGATTCCACCCTCACGGGCCGACCCCCGCCCCCGGCCGTCCCGTTTTCAAAATAGCCAGAAATAGGCGAAAAGCAGTTTATCCCTTTTAAATTTCTCCCCAAACATGTTTAAATTTGCCTTTGAGTTTTGGGAAACATTTTTCGCATTCATAAAACGATTATTTCGGACCATAGCGCAGCAAAATCTATGCGAAACTCTAATTCAGTTGGAAAATTTTCCGTAAATTTTCATGTGTCCTTAGTTGGAGAAGTGCCTTTTCAAAATATTAACCTTCGGTTTAAAAATTATTCTGTTGATTCGTTTTTAGAAAACTAATGGGTAACTTTTTGGAAATCAAAGATCACAATTTGGCGTTTATCCCGGGGCTCCGTTTTAGCGCCCCACTACAGTTTTACTTTTTTTTTCAAAGTGTATGTTATTCATTGAATCACTAAGGAAATAGTACCAAACTTTGTTATTTTTATAAAGTATAATTACCTGTATTACCCTCAGAACTACCTATTTCACAATCAATGAAAGCGGAAATATTTCTCTAGATGACGGAGGCAGAAGAGGAGGAGCCGCCGCCTTCTTCCGGAGGCCTCGACTGGGACAAACTCTTCAAAATGGCTGAAGACCCAGATCTAGAGGAGACGCTTCTAAATCCTTTGGAAAAGGCTCTTAAGCAAATTGTCGATCCGAAGGAGGTTCAGAAGCTGCAGGCCATCCGAAGTCTCCCAAATCTTTTGGAGAGTCACGGAGAGGAATGCATTGAGACATTCATCCCTGCCATTCAGGTACAGCTATTATCATCTAAATTCCATTCTTTCTAGCAATGTTTAAAAGATGAGAAATCTAATCTTGACATCCACTGCGAGGCCGCCGTTGTGTTCAAATCTGTGCTTCAGAACGACGAACTCACTCAAAAGTTCCCGTAAGAAATCTAAATCTCAAAATCCACATCTTTTTGCAGAGGCCTAATACAACTGCTTCTGGAGCACATTTTGTCGAACGTCTCGGCTCAAAAGGAAAACCGTAAGTCTCTTTTTCAGTCCTCAATTCGTCAGAGTCTCAGGGACGCGTCTCTTTGCAAATCGGACCTGTGCCGCAAATTAGGCACTGTGAGTGTTTTGGAACAATTTCATTTGCTTCGTAGAATTCTGCTCTAATCTTCACGCGAGTTGATAGAAGTGGATTTATTAATGCTTAGTTTTTCCTTTACTTCAACTAGAACCACTTTATTTCCGTTTATATCCCACTGAACATTATAAATCAAAGTACGAAATGGCGTCAAGAGGAAGTGTTTGACTAACCTGTAATTAATGAGTCTTCAGGGGATGATTTTCAAGCGGTTAGAGGACAAATCACGTTTCTATATCACTAAAATTCCCAAGGAAAGACAATCGACCACCTGTTTGAAAAATCAATAACCCATTTTTTCAGTGAGTGCAGCAGCATGGCTGGAGACCTTGGTTGAGGTGGCCGAGCGTGTTTCCCTCGACGCCGTAAAACAATACGTGAGTACTTTCCCTCAATGTTTTTAGTGTAACGAGTACTTTCAGGTAGTTCCCGTTGTTCAACAACAGGCAGACCCCGTCCAAAGAGTGCAGCGACGAGTAATTGCAACAAAGCTTCTGCACAAATTGGCCAACATTCTTCCGTCAACCGAGTGAGCGTTTTTCAATACGCCGGAGTTGCATCTTTCAGAGTGAGAAAAGAGCTCTGTCCTACTGCTCAGCAGCTTTGCCAAGATGCCAATTCAAATGTTAGGACATCGATGGCTCAAAGACTTCCCACCATCGCCAAGGCGCTCAAGTCAGTTGTATGTGTGGTGTGTGTGTGTGTGTGTGTGTGTGTGTGTGTGTGTGTGTGTGTGTGTGTGTGTGTGTGTGTGTGTGTGTGTGCGTGTTGTGTGGGTGTGTGTGCAGAAAAAGAGCGAGATGAGCAAGATAAAGAAATGTGAAGATAGACCCACTGCTGCTTCAGAAATTCTTCCGACTGCGTGGCCCTGCTGCTTCCCTGCTTCGTCCAGTTGTGCAAGGACGATGACTCGTGTGTGCGTGAGTCTTGTCTGAACAATCTGGCCGAGTGTCTCCCTCACTTCACAAAGGAGGCCAAAAAGAACATCATCGTCCCCTTGATTCGCAAGACGGCCGAGCTTTGTCTCGAAAAGAAAGACGACACCTTGCCAGTGGTGGCCAGACATCTGGGAGTGTGGTCAGTTTATTAGAAAGCTTTTCATGAATAATTGTTCAGGTCGTTCACTCTTTGGGAAGAACTTGATCGTTTGGATCGCAGTTGGGTGTTAAACACCTATCTGAAGATGGTGGCTGAGTCAAAGGCAGAGGTAACGGGAGCCGCTGCTCAGACCAACTTGAAGCTCACAAAGAGAATGAGTGCCTTTAATTTCCCGGTAGTTTTGATATTAAACATGATAATAGGCTTGTTTAGTGTATGGTTGAACTGTTTCCGAAGAATTTCGAACGCCTCTCTGCCGTTTTCCAGTCGTTTTGCGAGGATCACGGTAACTATATTGGCCTTCCGCTTTTTGAATGAGATATTTTCGACTTCTAAGACAATTTATCTTTAGATGATGATGTGCGTCTCTCTATCTCGGCCTCCTTCCATGAGCTCTTATCCCGCCAACCCGACCGTCCCCTCCTTCTGGAGTGCTTCGTCGATCTCATCCGTGGAGGTTCTCCAGAAGTCGTGTCTCGTTTGACTCACAACCTGGATAAGACCCTTCCGACCCTCTATCGACTGGCGTCTTCTGAAGACGCAAAGGTTGGCCGTCTTCAGTTGGACAGGATGCTTCTGGGATGCAACCAACTGCTGAGGGGAACTGGTGCCTGGAGGGCTCACGAAGCTCTTCTCAGACACATTGGAGTTCTACGCCAAGTGCTGCCAATTGATCACATTCATGAGACATTCGTCCCAATGTTGCAGAAAGAAGCACTTCAAGTCGTAAGTAAGATTTCAAAATGCAATTATTTTCTTTTCAGAGAGCCCTTCCTTGCCGAATCGCTGCAGTGAACACATTGTTAACAATTATGAGAGAGCAGCCAGAAGCAGAGAAAAGAAAGGAAATCGTGGATTTTCTCAAAATAGGTGGGTCTACAAAACCGAAATTCCCAACCACAGCCCATTCTGACGTTTTTGAAGGTCTGTGTAACAATTTGGCAGCCTGATGCTTGTGAGCGTCTACGTCTGTGGGTGTTACAACCACTGGAAACCCGGAATTAATAACCTCTTGGCGGAGGAACAAAAAGAGATTCTTTCCGTGTCATGAATATCCATTTGAGAGGGAGAATCATAGATGTATAATTTTTCGGAAAACAGTGGGATTTCACAGTTTTGTTTTTCTGGCAGTCCGCTGATGTAAACTGCAATGCACCGAGATGCAATTCTGAAAAAACCCTTTAACTTTTTGGGAATTTCGGTTTTGTAGACCCTTTTGTTGCAAAAAGAGCCACATGTGATCTGTGCTACAGTAATGTCGCTACAGTATCTTCTGACTCCCATTGACTTCTTATTTTCGTGCCTCATAAGGTGTAAATGTTGTACTTGGATAGTACTTGGATTGTGCTGAAAAACGGCGGAAATCTTCCCAGGGGACCCGGAAGCTTCTGATTCAACCTTTGCAGAGAATGAATTTCACAATGAATGGGGAAAGCTACCGGCATTTCAAGTACCTCGTTTTGAATTTGACTTTTGATTTCTTGATGAAGACAAAAAACCGTATTCTGCATCAGAACGCCGTTCCTTTTGTTTTTCAGCACAATCATATGACGCGGGTCTTTACAGTAAGATCCAATGCTATAATTCTTTTAGCTTAGGACTATCGTTTGGAAAGAACCATAACAGATTGCTTCTCTTCAGAGATCGCCGGTCACAAGAGCTGTTACCGTAGGATGTTGTTCCTAGACGTGGCTGAGTGTGCCCTCCGTATCTTCAGTCGTCGTTTCTTTATCGAAAACTTCCTCCCTGACGTAATTCGCCTCACACAAGACGAAGTGTCTAACATACGGTAAAGCCACCTTTAAAAATTCCAAAAAACGAATTTTCAGACTGAAGGCGATCCGTTTGATGTCTTTCATCAAGTCTTTCCTCTATCTTCCAACGGATGACGGGGCTCTTTTGCAACTGGAAAAGGCCGTTGGGGAGACATTGTCAAAGGAGAAACAACCTCTTACAAGACAACTGCTACAAACGGTGTGCCATGATAATTGAGTAGATATAGGAGATGTTTCAGTATGCGTGTGAGCTTTCGAGGAGTGACTCTAAGGCAAAGGGAGACAAGGAGGATGCCAAGAGGGAAGAGGAGGAGAAGAGACTGTGGTCAAAGGAGGCAAAGGCTGGCACGTCGAAGGAGAATGGGGAGGACAAGAAAGAGAGGAACAGGGGAATAACCAGGTGTGTTTTCTACTAAAGTAACCAATTTTTCACGTTAGTTCACGGTAGCGGAAAAGTATGAAAACATTTCATCAGTTGGAAATCGGCAGATGCTGATATTCAGCTCCTTAAAGACAAAGTCCCACGAAAATAAAAGTGGACCTGTGATTTTCAATGGTGAAATGCAGAGAGTTTCCCCCTCTTCATTTTACGTGGGCCTCTGCCATTAAACGAAATTAACCAAATTCTTTATTACTGATGTCTAATCTTTCCACCTGTCAGTTTTTGTCTAAGAGGTTTGCAACCTAACATGAGCTTCATATATTGATCGGTAGTAGATCAAGCGTTTCTATACTAATTAGCCAAGTATTAATGTCTCTTGAATGTTCATTTTCAGCCTCCGTCCTCCTTCGCCGCCCCGTGCCACCTCTCCCTGGCGTTCTCAGCGTCGTATCGTGGCCGTTGTGCGTCCTCAGCCAGTCGTTGTCATGAGAGCCTCCAGCCCCGCCCCTCCGGCCAACCGTCCCAGCCGTCTTCCGATGAGCATAGCAGCCAGGGAAAAGGAGATAAGTCTGAAGAAGGCCGCCTTGGAGTCTTCTCTCCCTTGTCCACCACCTCGCACTTCCTCCGTCGGCCGATCCTCCATGTCTTCTTCAACTTCTTCCCTGGAATCAGGAGGAAAGAAGAGTCCTCCGATCACTTCTGCCTTCGGTCTTCGTCGCTCAGCCACTTCTTCCAGTTTCGGAGGCAGTGCCACCTCTTCGAGTACGTCGTACTCCCTCATGTCTTCGCGGTCTTCTTCTTCGATCCGTCGTCCGACCTACGGCCTCTCGCGGGTCTCAAGTCACAGTACGCTTGAGAAGAGACCAGGGCATGTAAAAGTGCGGATGGATGCGTGAAAATGTGCTTTCGAATGAATATTATGGGTACCCTTTCTATCAAAATAAAGTCGCATACACTGTTTTTTCTCTCATAAAACCAGAGTGGTCCCCCCCAATGGTCGCCACCTCCAACTGTTTACGACCGCCCTCCTATCGACGCCTATTTGTCTTTGACCGCCGACTTTGATTTAATCGTAAGACGACGTTGCGTACACAGAAGATACTGCCAACAAACAATGTAATGAGCATCAAACACCAATTCCAGGGGTTGCCAAGGCCTTAACTTAAATCATTGTGCCGAAATTGTGAAAAGTACGTGTCTATCTAGATAGCTTTTGGACGATTGCCCCTGGTTGTCCGTAATTGCGCGTTTGACCAAACGCATCAGATTGCGTATTCACCCGAATCGGTTCCTCCACGCGGCGTGACCTCTGCCCTTAAAATGGATGTCTCTTAACAACAAACGTACTTACTTGCTAGCCGAAACCGGACGCATGTTCCCATTTATTCGAAAGTTCTTGTACTATTTTTAAAAGAAGTTTACTTAAAATAATGTTCATAAACAAATGTATATACTTCTGCTTCAAAAAGTTGGAACGTTGCTGTGAGCGGCCAGTTTCTCTTGCGTACTTTTAAAAGTTGGTGTCTCGTTATCGCGGGCTCTCATCAACCGACCCACGTGATTTTCCCCCCTTGGGTTGTGACGAATACATCGAAGTGGTCTCTTTAATTCCTTCGTTGTCGAATGTTTTGCCCAGCAGTTGTTCCTTATCTTCGGCCAGTTCTGACCGATGTGGACCGCCGCCGCCCGCTCACCGCTCCGCCAACTGCCGAGGCTTCGACAGGTACCCCAACCTAAAGGGACCGTCAGGAATCTCTTACGGTTAATAATTGAACCCACGATCATAAACTTCTCTATGAGAAACCATGCCTTCGAAGAAACCTGGCTCTAGTGAAAAAACCCACATAACCTGCTCAAATGTCTAATGCGTTACAAGCCCAAGCCTAAATTGTTCAGTTTTCGGACCCAGGTCGTGAAACCTGAGCATAACTCTCGAATGATATTTAATTTTCAACGGTTTTAGTGAAATTGTTACCCCCACTATTCCCATGGGTTTCCGTCAATAACTGAAACGCATTTCTTTTGTTTTTCGACATTCGTGTTATCAAATCGCCGAGGTCAAGCGATAACTACCGTTTATCAGCCACTTGGCCAGAACCAGCGTTCTTTTTACCCTCTCGCCAAACGCCTCTCCGAGTTTCTTTGTCGCTATACTTTTGAGTAGTCGAATCTTTTACTCAGCCATAGATTTGCTCCTCTTGTCCCCAAAAGTTGGTCAATCCCATGAGTTTTTCTCCCATTACGCGGGAAACACCCGGCTGTCCGGGGCGGACCCAGGCGGCCAGTTGTAGCAATGCGTCTATCAGTGCGATCTCTCCTTAGAAAGGTGTTTTGTAAATGATTCAAAACAAAGTTTATTTAGACGGTGACTGCCATGGCTGCCAGACCCCCGGCTTGTCTTCTGGAAGAGATGAAGGTCCCACCGAGGATGCTCTATGGACCAGGTGAATACAAACGAAACATTTTACAATTCATATGAAACGGAGCCATTTGACACGTAAATAAAGGAATAGCCGTGCTTTGAATAAAAATGGGATTACAAATATCTCGTGAATTCGAGAGGACACGTTTGTGGTCAAAAGACTTGTGGTGTTTACCGGTCGTCCTTAGTGTAAAGCGGCCTCGAATCCCTGTTTCAGGACCCTCCAACATGTCTGAAGTCATCTCCAAGTCTCAGGCTCAGCCTCTTCTGGGCCATCTCCATCCTGAGTTTGTCAAGGTTGGGATCAAAATCAAAAATGATGCACACACACACACACACACACACACACACACACACACACACACACACACACACACACACACACACACACACACACACATTCATTCTTTCCTCCAGATCATGGGAGATGTTCGCGAGGGTCTCCAGTATGTCTTCAAAACCGAAAACGCTTATACAATGGCAGTGAGTGGAACAGGTACTTTAAACACTGCCTATTTTCGGTAATTGACTGTTTTAGGCCATGCTGGAATGGAGTGTGCCCTGTTGAACCTGGTTGAGCGTGGTCAGCGTCTTCTCGTTGTTCAGATCGGTCTTTGGGGCCAAAGGGCAGCCGATCTTGGCAGAAGGCTGGGACTCGATGTATACGTCATTGATGCTCCTTTGGGAACAGCCATGCCCTTGGAACGCATCGAAAAGGTATTAATCGACTTTTAGATCGCTTTTGAAACCGAACTGACATAATTTGAACATGCATGGCGGCAGATTTCGCTGTTGGATTGGATTTCAAATACACAGCAGCCGGATGCCTTTAAAGGACTGCACAACAAAACAATTATCTCACACCGCAAGGAGAATTTTCTATGAAAAAGTTTATGTTTCAATCAAACTTATAATTCATGATAGGACTAATTGCCAAATATTTTCTTAAGGAATTATGTAATAATAGAAAACGAGGGTTATAATTGAGACTTTGACAATCGTTTTGTTGCCATGGACAGCCTGCCATTGTTGTGCTTGAGAGTGGAAATTTTCCTAAGATTGATAGTTTTGTAAAGGAAATTTTTTCTGTTTTGTTAAAATGCTATGTTTAGGCCCTCGATGAGCTCCGCCCGCAGTTGTTGTTTGTCTGTCACGGAGACAGTTCCACGGGTGTTGCTCAGCCTCTCGAAGGAATCGGAGCCGCCTGCAGAAAGACGGACACTCTTTTCCTCGTGGATACTGTAGGATACCACGTTCTTTGCAAGATATTGTCTTGTTCAGGTTGCTTCTCTCGGAGGAGCTCCATTCGACGCTGATCAGCTGGGAGTCGATTGCGTTTACTCTGCTACGCAGAAGGTTCTGAACGCACCGCCCGGCCTTGCACCTATTTCTTTCTCCGATAGAGCCATGTGAGTTTTCCAAAAGAGAGAGAAGAAAAGAGACAGAGACAGAGACAGAGACAGAGACAGAGACAGAGACAGAGACAGAGACAGAGACAGAGACAGAGACAGAGACAGAGACAGAGACAGAGACAGAGACAGAGACAGAGACAGAGACAGAGACAGAGACAGAGACAGAGACAGAGACAGAGACAGAGACAGAGACAGAGACAGAGACAGAGACAGAGACAGAGACAGAGACAGAGACAGAGACAGAGACAGAGACAGAGACAGAGACAGAGACAGAAATTTAGGGAGAAGATCCGCGGTCGTAAAGAGCGTGTCCCATCCTTCTACTTCGATGTGCTTGAACTAGGCAACTATTGGGGTTGCGATGGTCAGCCGAAGAGGTACCACCACACGGCCCCCATCTCCACCGTCTACGCCCTTCGTCAGGCGTTGGCTGAGGTAGCCAAACAAGGGATTGATGAGGTCATTGAGAGACACATAACTAACGCCAAGTTCCTTTACGGAAAGATGGAACAGAATGGCTTGGAATGCTTTGTAGCAAACGAGGTAAGAATGAAAATAGACAAAAGAAAGGATTCTTTCAGGAATGGCGCCTACCGTGTCTCACAACCATTAAGGTGCCAGAAGGAGTCGAGTGGAAGGCTGTGCAGGACGAACTGATGGCGGAGGGAGTGGAGGTGGCCGGTGGATTGGGGGCTACTCTCGGAAAGATCTGGAGGCTGGGCACTTTTGGAGGAAACTCGCAAGAGGAACGCATCGAACACGTCGTGGGACTACTGGTGGCTGCTGTGGGAAAGAGGAAGAGCGCTCTGTAAGGGTACTACATCGGGTATTGAAACTACCGTATTCACCCGACAACACTTATCTATAAATATGTTTTCGACTTTTTAAACAAAGAATAAATATTCAAAACGAAATGAAAGGGTTTCTTTTTGGATTTGGGCTAAATTTTCTTGTTTGTCCTTAGACAATGGCGTAGGGGTTTGGGTATACCACCAACAGGGCGAGCCGGCCCCATCGTTTAACAAAGGGCCGGCCCAGCCCGGGTTCGGGCCCATCTTTTCACCGAGCGGGCCGGCCCGGCCCTTTGCTAGCCCTGACCACCGAACCTTCCTCTCCGAAAACTCTCTTCATCCTCCCGAACACTGGTTTCCGTTTTTCTGCAACTGTCTCTGACTAAGGGAGCCATCCGACATCAACGTATTCAAAGATGTTCCAGGAAGCGAAAGAAACTCAACACACAATCCGTGCTTTTGTATTTCGAGGTGTGGAATAAATGCCTATAAAAATTACATGTATTCGTCATGTTTTGTTTGGCATGAATAACATGCAATTTAAGCATTTTTTTTTGTTTTTACATTGAAATAAGGCATACATTTTGGTCGGACCCGGCCCGTGAAAAATTGGAGAGCGGGCCGG
This sequence comes from Oscheius myriophilus, assembly GCA_964057215.1. NCBI lineage: Eukaryota > Metazoa > Nematoda > Chromadorea > Rhabditida > Rhabditidae > Oscheius > Oscheius myriophilus. Next base: position 14,329,001 of record OZ059903.1, read on the forward strand.
CCCGTTGCCATGGTTGGTTACCACCACATAACTCAGGAAAATACAGTTTCCCCTTTCCACCGCGACCCTTTCGCACATCGCAGAATTCTAACAACAACAACGAAAATAGTAATCTTTTATTAAACGTATCTTGCCGTGTACAACCACGGATACTCGTTAAATCTGAGGTTTCACATCATGTTTAGGCTGCACCACAGAAAAAGGTTGCAAAGGACAAATTATGAGCAAATTATGCATAATAATATACAAACTGACTATTCTGCACTGGGATGGCAGAGGCGCTGACTAGTTATTGCCAAGAGGACGTCCGGGGCGCGAAAGACACAACTACCCTCGGCAGAATGGCGGTCGCGCAGTTAGTGAACGACGTTAGTTCAAAGGGAAAATGGAGAGAATACACGAAGGAGAGAGAACCCGTGGAGAGGAAGGACTACAAGGGACAAGCACGTCAAGTGAATGGCAAAGGCGGGGGACCAGCAGGGGAGAAAGGACTATGTGCGGATGTAGTCGAGCACGGCGCGGTAGCAGAAGTCGTACTGCTCCTGAAATAGGATACTCAGCCGAAGACAAAGGGGGACTTGCCGCTTTGTTGAGGATGAAGGCTCGCTGAAGACGAAGGCCTTTGACCGTCTGGAACACGTCGACCCGTTGTTCGGCCTTTAGCCTTTCCAACAACAAAGAAACGCAGCAGAAGAGACCGGTGCGGGAGGAGCCGTCTCTGTAAAGGAAGGTGTCACTGAGTATCCAGGGAAAAAACGCAATGGAAGAACATGACCCCAGATTAGGTAGGGATAACGGTTAGTGAATACGCAGCAAAGGGACATGCTGATCTCTGCTTCGATCTCGGGGGCGCGTAAGGACGACGCCAAATGAGAGCCACGTAATTTGAACAAATGTTTAAAAATGCCTTTGGATAACTCTAAGCAAGGGTGGCTCTACGGGCCGGGCCGACCCTCTTCCAAAAAAAAATAATCTCGGCTCGGCCCATAGCTGGACACGTAGTGCTTGCGGGACCTTGCTTTTTGGGGGGGGGGGGTTGCTTTGTTGGGGGACCTTGTAAAAATGTGGGTTCTTGATTTTTTTAAGGCCCCTCGCGTTGGGGGGATCTTACTTTTTGAGTCCCCTCCGTACGTACCCTGTCCAGGTATGGCCTGGCCCGCGGTCAAAATCTCTGAAAGTTGAGTAAGGCAAAACAAAGCTTTGACGAAAAAAAACAAGGGGTAACAACCGATTGCCATTCCGATCTCTTAGCCACTCGGCTATGAAAATTATACAAAATTTATATAGGATAGTTCGAATCTTCTTAATCGTTAGCAGAGTATGTTTTGCACATTTAGTACTTTGTTTTGCAACAAAAGACGGAAAACTATTTGAAAATAGGTTACACTTAAACAAAAAAGATTTTCAAAATTATCGGGCCGGCCCGCGATCAGCCACCCTTGACCTTTGAGATAACACTCTTCGACAAATATACCCTATAAGTTAAACAAAAACCGTTCTTTTGCCTTAGAATACGCCAGGTTTCATAATTTGCAAGCACAAGCGACAGGGCGCTTCCCGTTAGACCCATGTTAGCGTTCAAAACAGACCTGCAATGGAGGATGATGGGGCCAGAGTCCGCCTGTTTGCTCTGTCTTTCCAGCACTTTCCCTATCAACTCGCGGATGGACTTGGTCGACGGCGGAATCGGCGCCTCAGGCGCCCAGTCGAGGAACGAGTACTGCCACAAGGACTGAGACTTTCCACTGGCCTAAAACAGGATAAAGGGCAGCACAAAAAGGACTTACAGAGCTACGGTAGTGCATCTTTCGGACTTTGTAGTAGGGATAAATGTCCTCCGACTCGAGGGTTACGTAGAACTTGTGAGGGTGCATCTCGATTACCAACTCCTCGTTTACCTCCTCCGGCCAGTACTGAAAATCCCCACCAATTAGTTATCCTAGCCTTTTTCTCTACCTTTTCGCTACTACTCCACTCTTCTTCTGGTGACAGCATAACAATCGTGGAGACCTCCTTTCCATCAACCATTCGCCAGAAGTCAAAGACTGTCGACTCACTCACAGGGTCTTGTGCCAGGATGTAGGGGTAGAAATAGCCCTTTAACTCGATTTGCTAGGGAAAAGAATGGATGAAACCTTGAGTTCACTGGCGTTGAAGTAGTCGGAGTAGCCTAGCATCGGACAGAGGACCACTCGGTTCCTGTCGAAAGGAACGGCCGCTTCGAACCGGTTCCGCAGAAGGTTGTCGTCCCTTCGAGCGAAAGAAGTCTTCGGCGGAGACTCGAGAGTCTGATCCAACTTCTGAAGACAAAGACTTGCTTAGAGAGAAATGAGGAGACCCACCCTGTACTCTGCCTCCATTCCATTCAACGGGGCGTTGTTGTCCGCCCTCACAATCGCCGTCCTCAGATTTCCACTCGAAGAATGGCTTCGCAGTCTGAAACATTGCCTTATGAATCGAGAAAAGTCGAAAAACACCTCATGGCGGGGTCCAAAAGAGTCATATAGTGTCCCTCCAACTCGGACGGATCCATATCGGTGTCTCCGAAAAGGAACCACTCGGCCAGAGCCTTGTAGACGAACACGTACTGCTCCTGAAGACACAATTAAAGGAATTCTACAGTAATCCACCAACCAGTGACTGCACCATCAGGTTCCTCTGTCCTCTCAGCCCAGAGACAAAGCCAAAGATGTCCACTTTGTTCTCGGCAATGCACTGATCCAGCATCCCGTCGATGGCTATGAAAGTGCCAGTTCTACCGACGCCAGCACTAAAAAGAAGAAATGGGCAGTGAAAATGAAAGAAATACCTGCAGTGGATGACAACTGGGAACTCGTTGAACTCGGGAATGGCCCTGAGGCGGTGGAGGAATCGAAGAAGGCCGGTGGTGCATTCGGGCGCACGGTAGTCGTTCCAGTTGGTGAAGTGGTACTGGTACACTCGGCGGACTGAAATGGGTTAATGAGAGAGAGAGAGAGAGAACTGACCTCGACTGAGATCGACCTTGCCGTTCGTTTTTATGGAGGAGGGGACATTGGCGTACTCCGAGTTCAGGTCGGATCCAGTTGAGCCACAGAAGCTGGACCTAAGATTAGGAATAAAATTCTTGAAAAGCTATCTAACATATGGATCGAAATATAAACGAAGGCCAAAAGAATGCCCACCTATCGGGTGAATTCCTGTTATCCTCGAGGACGTCAAAAGCCCTGACGGTATAAAATGCGTTGTAGTCGGAGCTGACGAGGGTCACTTTTATCCTACCGTATCTGAAACCTATGGTGAAATGAAAAATGCACAAAACTACCTCTGCGGCCGGTCGTCTGGCCAGTATTTGATGCACTGGGAGCGGTTCTTCTCCACAAGATTCGCCACCATCACGATTATCCTGCACTCCTGTTCCAGCACCATCCGCCAGAAGTCTTCCACGGTGTTTTCCAAAGGAGCCTGCGCAGCTATGAACTTCTTCCGCTGATTCCACGACTAAACTAGGATATTAAAGTATAAAAACACTACATACACTGATGTAATTCGCATTGATGTAGTCGGAACACTCGTCGTAGCCGATCTTCTTCAGTTTGACCCTGGTCGCATCGAATGCCCGGATGTCATTGTACCTGAGAACAATGGGTTACCGTAACCTGCACCTACTGTACCTATTCTTGCACTGGTTCTCCTTGCGAGTGCTGGCCAGGGATTCATTCTGCGGGCAGGGAAGAGACTCGTACTCCTGGGTGAAGAGGAAATCAGAGTCGCGGTGGCGGATGAGGTACTCCGAAGGGAGGTCTTCCATGCCAATCGGCTGGCACGAAGGCTTCAGAAGCATCCTCTCGGAAGTGTCCTTGGCCAGCTTCAGAGGACACCAGTTGCCGATCAAACCACGTCTAAAGAGACCGAATTAATAGATATAACGACGAACTCTTGTGTAGGACAAGCTGAACCCCATTTTCGAAAAACATGTCGCAGCAAATGCTCTTTTGTTAAATAGAGGCACAACTCAAGGATTAGTAATGGCGACGTATATTTCTATAAAAATCTCACTTTTGCATAAACATGGCGGCAGAGACGGCAATGAGACAGAGGAAGAAGAGGAAAGATCCGACGATGAGCAGTGCGGTGAGGATGCCGCTGGAGCCACTGGTCTCCGTCAGAAGCACCGGCTTGAAGTAGGCACTGAAGCCGTAGACGGGTCCGTTCAGATGCAGCTGTCTCATGGTCCGTGGTGACAGCCGTTTCCCTCCAACGGCTCGTGACAGACTGGAATTCCTGCTACCCGTCGATTTTTAAAAGAAACTCACTTTTCATTCTCAGTCAGTCGGCTGTCCCAACTGACGCTTCGCACAAATCTCCGCCGACCGATCCCTCGCACCAGCTCCTCCTTTTGGGTCCCGTACGGATTCGTCCTGTCAACTCTGAAAACGAAACCATATGTTATAGAAATCAGAAAAACCAACCGAACTATGAGGAATCCGGTGTATTTCATGGAAGATCTCAGCATGCGGTCTTCCGCCTTGTGTCGACTGAGGTACTGTACATTGCACTGTCTCATCCCCGAAACCGCCTCCCCATCGCCTATTACAGTATCCGGCGGAAGTTCCTTGTAACTCTCGGCTATATAGGCAAAATACACCTTTCTCTCGTTGGTGCCCTGCTGCAGATTATTCGAGAATGCCTGAAATGAAAGAATGATTAAAACTAGGGAAGGAAGGGGCACCTTGGCGAATGAGTCGACGACCATGTCGGGAGGGTCCGGCAGACTGTCGAGGGACACGTTGGACGGAAGGGGGACCACTGCGATATAGTAGCAGCTGAAAACGAAATGTCACAAAAATATAGCTAGGTTCGACAGCATTTTGGGTCGGAAATGAAATATTCCCACGATTCAGTGGATAATGGCCATACCAAGACCCGAAATATGGACGAATGCCCTATTTTTAGCTGCCTTATAGTTAGCTATGCGTACGGGTACAATCCATCAGACGTGACCCACTACACTTGGCATGATCCGCATCATGAAATTTGAAGCGAATATTATAAAGAAAGTGTCACTGATCAGTTCTTCCTCTAGTTGCAACCCAGCTGGTACGAAATACAGCATACCACACAGGTAAATGTATTTTAGAGACCGTATTAGAAACGTTGGGCGCCTCAAAATGAGCAGTAACGTACCTTATGGGTCCATTGATGTCATCCGGCTTCTGGTTGAGCGTCAGTTTGAAGGAGGTGTGATTGTAGCCGCTCTGCGAGATGGGTTTATCCACCTGAACACCGTTTTACACCAGAAAAAGAGCGAAAACGTACATGATCTGGCTGTGCATAGTGAGTGAGGCACTGTTCCTTGAAAACCACGGGATTCGATTTGCCCGCGCCGTTCTCCGCCCAGATGGTTACGGTATAATTCCGATTTGGCTGAAGAAAACGCAAAAATTAAAGGTCGGTGAGTACGGTAATACCTTGAGAGGACCGTATTTGCAGAAATTGAGTTCGCTGGAGAAATCGATAGGGTTGATTCCGAGAGAAGCCTGCTCGGTCTCATCGAAATTCGCGCATTTCTTCTCAACCGCCGCGGGGAAATCGGAGGGAACCAGGTGGCCGGGACGGGGATACCGTAGTTCTCCTTGCACACGGACCTTTAAATAGGGATAAGTGGGAATATCTGCCTAAACGTACGTAGTACTTCTTGATTCTTCCGTTGGTGACACTCGGTGGCTTCCATTCGACCTCACAATTGAGGGAGGAGGCAGAAGAGGAGGAGGCGGAGCTTATTCCCACACGCACGCCCACGGTCCGCGGAGGGTTGGATTCTGAATAAAGTAAGTATAAAGAGAAAAGGGTCGTGGCTTACTGCCGTCGGAGGTGAAGAAGTGCTCGAGAATGGGGAATGGCTCCACCTGGCCATCGCTGATGTTAAGGGAGAGCGTGTACGGAGTGGCGGCTCTCAAATCACCTAAAATGAGATATTTTGACGGAAGTGTATTTCCAATTGACACCTCCAGCCATGCATTAACAATCTACCTGTGGGGTTCGTTTTGCGCGATCCCCTTGTACAAATGAGTCCCCCAAATATGAAAATAGACTCGGCGGGGCCCCCTCAACCGAAAATCCCCGGTCGATGTTTTTCATACCTTGGGAGACCCCAACAGTTCACTGACATACCATTAACTTTTGCGGCCACCAATTGGGTAGCCCCCCTTAACTGTAAGCTTTCCGAGGTGAAGTTTACAAAAATAATGCCAAACCCCTTAACTTCTGCTTTTTTTCGGGCACACCTGGTCAACGTACCGCAAGGGTATATTTGGCGACAGCAACCTCTACCAGACAACCGTTTCAAAATTTGCGGTGGGCCCCCTCCATTTGCCAAAAGTGGGTTAAAGTCAAATTGCGGCTTCCCCCACGGCCAAGTATGTTTTCGGGCCCCTACCCCAATTAATCCGGGGTAAGCCGACTATAGCCTCCCGAGGTATGATGTTTTTATATGACTTCATCCCGGAAACTGTGCTGCGTCCGTTTTCCCAACTTTGGAAATCAGTCATCCCGTGTCCGTGAGTAAGTAAATTCGAAATACTCACAGTTGAAGTCAGCGAAGAGCCATACCTCCCTTTTTTTCTTCAAACTTTCATTACAAAGAGGGTAGATAAAAAAAATGAAAGGACGTAATTTTGGCCCCATACTGACACCCGGCTGGTACTAATTAAAGTAGGCTACCCACGAAACATGATTATGCCCATGCTTTCGCGCAGGAGAATGGGCAGGTTGGCGACGACATTTTCAGCCTCGTTATAGTTAGTACAGGATATATCAAACTTTTAGCCACAGTTCCTGATAAGAACAGTTAACAGACTCACCAATGGTGAGAGGCGACGACGCATTGGCAGACGACCACACAGTGTTCTTCTGAAGATGGGACCCTGACCTCCGATTCAAACTGCAAACCAGGGTAAACTACGGAAAACCCCTGATTCACCTGGCCACAATGGTAAGTTTCGAGCCCTCCGGCACATCCCAGGTGACGTTGGCTGCAGTTTCATTAACGGTGACGGACAGATTGTGGATCATACGAGGGGCTGAAGAAATTATTCAACATGTACCACTCAGTTTGCATGCATATCACAGACCGGAACAAAAATCCCGTGAAATAAAAGTAACATCACACAACACAGCACGCGCATGCCTACTTACAGCGCTTTTCGTTGGCCACCCTGCGAGCCCCAATCGGGCGGTGTCTTTTCTCGTGGACTAGAAAATGTGCGTTCCTTTGGTTTTCGGAAGCACAGACTCACCTTTAACTTTGAGTGCGAGCGTGTGGTTGACCTGTGGGAATCCTGGGGCAGGGCTGACCATGCACATGTAGGTTCCGCTGTCGGTGACCTGTACGTTGCGGATCTCCAGTTCCCAGCACGAAGGAGCCATCAGAATATCGTACTCCCTCGTCTGCAACAAAAACTGGTTATGCCGGAAGGCGAGATGTAAAGTTCGTCGATCAACGCGTAATCACCACCAAAATAGGACGGAATTTTCACAGACTCTCAAACATCAAGGCGTTATAGGTGAAATTGTGTAGAATACGGCGAAAACAAAGACCTAGAGCATCACGTCTGACCCGTAGACAGGATTTGTCGATTGATACACTACACTATCAAGCGAATATTACAAATCATACTCCTAGATGACACCCAACTGGTACGAAATATTGCCACGGCCCAGAAATAAAGATTTTAACAGTTGAGTTCAGAGTAGCTTTTCAAATTTACGTTGGCCACCTTTTGTTACAGCCAATAAAGAAAACTGACCTCCCTGAAGGGATGTTTCGTGGGTTCCCTGGTCACAGTGTCGTTTTGAATGAAAGTTACCTAAAAAAAAAAATGAAGATATTCGTGTTAAAAAAAGGCATTTCTACCCCGTTGGCGTCAATGTGGTTGGCCGGATCGATGTTAACACAACAGTAGAGAGTGACATCGGTGCCCTTGTACACCTCCTCCGACGGATAGGCCACCGTCTTTGCCTTCAAGTCTCCTGAAACATAGATTAGCGTCCAGAAGACTTCAGATGACCCCACTTTTGTCACACTTGGTGGGCAGGAGCTCTTTTATCGGTAACTTTGTGTGATTGACGACATCGAACATCGGCGGACACACGCATCGCCCCTGAAATCAGCGGTTTCCGGAGGTTTTTTTTTTTTACAGAAGCGGTGTACAGTGAGATAAGGACGGGCGGAACCGATGGACCTCCCAAGCAGAAGGCTGGAACCTGTTACATTCCAACGCGATCGGCGAATCAAAAAAAACGAAGCGCTAAGGAATTCATAAGCATGACGGGTGTAAAGGATAAGCTTCAGTGACACGGCGGGTCCTGGGGAACAGTCGAACCGGATAAAGGGTGAACTGTTTAAAAAACGTGCTGATCAAGGGTGGCTCATCAGCGGGTTTGGGTCGGCCTTCAGCCTGAACAACGGGCCTAGCTCAATTTCTAAGCCGAACATCATTTTTGTCCGCTGCTATATATAAGGAATTAAGTAATTCCTTAGGCATAATGTTGGCTGCAAGTGGAGCTACACGTCTTAAAATCATAGAAATTTACTGAAAACGGAAAATTCATAGGTACGTATGAAAAATCGCGGTATCGTTAGCAGCAAAGCTCACAGTTGTGGATGTGTTCGGAATAACACCGCCCTTTAAAGCCTACACCCGACCTACAAATGAAACCGTTATTAGTTATACCCATTATTAGGTTTAACAACAAAAAACCTACTTTGTGGCAGAAGGGGTCGTTGAGTGCGAATCGGCTGGTGTAGTCGTCGCCCATGACCAAACAGGGCAGTGTGCTCGGGGAATACCTTCTGTTGGCTGCTGTAGCTCGACAGGTCAATGGAATTACTAAAAAAAAAAGAATGAAATAAATAAAATAGGCGCTCTCACGAGAAGAACAGCTCCTGGGACAGAGACATCTGCCGTAGGCGTCGCCTTCTCCTTTCAGACAAATCCCGTTGTAGACGCAGTCGTAGTTATTCGTACACCGAGGAACGCCTGGAATTCACAATTAGATTGTTTAGAATTGCCAAAGTCTGAATGAAAGTAGAAAAGTACCCAGTTGGTCGGCTGAGAGGGGACCCTGTGGATCCGTCGTCGACAGATCCTCTTCGGTCGTGCTTTCTTCATTATTAACCACTTCTTCGGTCTCATTGGCAAAAACCTTTTTTTGTTCAAAATGAATAAAATTAAACGAAGGGAACCTACCAATTCTTGCCGGAGCAATAAGAGGATTAGAGTTGACCACCAAAGCCAACGAGCGACCATATTTCATTTAATGATTCATTATACAAACGGAATGATCTGAAATTAGAAAGTGGTAAAAAAGAAAAGAGGAAGGAAGAACAAAACGATAGCAAAAAAGAAATGACAACATTACAAGTGGAGATTAAATGCGAGACATCTTCCCACAGCGTCACGGACCGTGGGAAAATCAGATGCACGGAAGAGGTGAGCATCGGGAAGGAGCCACTTGACAATGAGTCATCTGCCTCACCAACTAATCGATTATTGGATCTCTAAGTTTGAAACAAAACCAAGAATTTTATATTTTAAGCGTATATTTCAAGCCCAACGTCATCCATCCATCCATCACAACAACTTCTAAGTTCATCGATGAACTTAGAAGGATGCATCCTGGCCAGAGCAACGAGTTGAGGCATTGCCAAAATTTTAAAATACCTGTTTGGTTTGGCAACCCCATGGGGTTGGGCCCAATATAAAGAAAAAACTGTGAAAATTACGCTTTCCTTTTTTTTTATTTATAAATAGCATATCCGGGAGGAGAATGGGCCGTATAGCAAATTGGGGAGTGTCACGGAGAGTCTTTGTACGACCGGAACGCTCTCTAATCCAATATAATGCGCGGCGGAAGCAACACTCGCAATAGACGAAATGAGATTCGCGATCAATAGCCCCAAACGAAAGAGTGACCACTGGGGTTCGATGACCCCGAAATCCGAGGGAATTTCAAAAGTTTCCGTTGAAAATAGGGCTGGCAGAGGAGAATTCCGATTCAGGCACCGCAATCAGTTTTCGCTACGTCACAGATGTTCGCATTATCAACGAAATCAGCGGGCGCACGTACTCAATACTTTGGAAAAACGGCCAACGCCTGCAAACAACCGGCAGAACTGCAAAAAGAAGAAAAATCGCCGGAAATGGGGACGGCTGGGATCAGAGCAATCGATTCTTCCGACTTTAATACCTTCAAATATTATAAATTTACGCGTTTCACTCATTTAAAATGTAAAATTATGAAGTTAATAGACGAATAAAATATAAACAACATCTTTTCCTTAATAAACAACACTTTTGAGGGTGGAAATTCGTCAAAACCGCGCACTCCGAAGCTTGAATTTAGACGGTTGACCTGTCAAAAGGAGGGGATTTCCGCAATTTTACAAGGCCTTTAACCATACGTTAAAATAATAAGCATTTTAATTATTAGGTTTTTAAACTTTACAAATAATCAATATCGAGATAAATCGATAATTCCCTTTCACAGGGCGTCAAAAGACAAAACGCTGTGCGTGGGCTGGATCGATATGGCGTATGCTAATTGCGTGGGCGGGTGACCCCTGCCCTTTGGTGCTCTTCGGGGCTGAAGATCGCTTTTCGCCAGCTGCCTCCTCTTTACGCACTTTTTACAGCCCGTAACCTATGAAATGGAATTTTGGAGGCGATAAGCCGCGGTCGTCTCGGGGAGCACTCCCTCAACTCGCGGTTTACACTGAAAAAATAGAGGAAGCGAGGGAGGTGTGATAAATTTCGAAGGAATGTTCGGTGTTAATCAATGAAATAACCGTTGCGGGACTACAGTAGGGAGCGGGACCGAGAGAACCTGTATGTGAAGCGCCATGGGCATTCCCCGCCGCTGAAACCGCTCCTTTTCCGCCGCTACGAACCCCGGGCAGCCGGCTGTCGGGATGCTGCACTCTTTTCAGTTCCGATCTGTTATAATTGACCGCCGACCGAGCGACAGATGCCATTACCGCGCCTGGCGGATCAACTCTTGGAGGAGGGGACGAACGCCTACTTTAGAAGATCGATAGGCAAAGGCGTCGATGGCGGACGGGATTCGACGGGGCGGGAGACGTTTCCGGCCGCTGTAAAGTGGCGCGAGAGGAACGCGATGGGTCTTCTGTCGCGGGCCAGGCGACCCGAATCCGGACGAAAGAGAAACCGACGGGCCTTCAGTCGGAAGCACGGCTTCATGATGAGTTTCTGAGGGAGGGGACACGCCTCGCGTTGGCATGTCCGGTGAACATTGCACTTAAACCCATACTCTGTTGTGAACTTCAAGCGATAGTCTGATCAATACCGCATTTTTGTCAGCGGTGGTATACCACCCTCCTTGTTTTACTAGATCATTTGTTGTTGTTTATCCTGTCTCGTAAAGTTTCTTTGCCTTTTGTGTAAACTGTACATGTAAAAAAGCAAAACTTATATCTAACTTGTTTTTCTCGTATGACTACATGTAATAAAATTTATTGAAGGGAAGCTTTAGTGACAATAATTGGTGAGAAAACCTTATGAGCTTTCATGAGTCATGAAGGGCCATGTAATTGCAAGCGCTAACGGTGTCTCTGCACACTCAATTCTCTCTCTCTCTTCTCTGTTAAAAAAATACACACAGACACACATAAATACACAGAGACACAGACACACACAGACACAGAGAGAGAGAGAGAGAGACAGACAGACAGACAGACAGACAGACAGACAGACACAGAGAGACACACACACACATTCCGTGTGGTGACTTGATTAATAATTCCAGCGGTACAAAAATTCACCCATGTCACCAAAATTCGACCAACTTATATTTGGCAAAATTAGACCTTTGGAAGGCGATTTGAACAATGCGTTGCAGAAAAAAGTGTTTTTATTGCTTATATTTTGCTCCTCAAAGTTTTCCAACGAAATTTTTGAACTGCAATTAGCATGCCGCTCTCTCCATTTCGTATGGTGAAAATGGCTCTCACGGTGTGTACAGGTCGACCCGCACATGCGTTCATTTTTCATGACACATTGCCAGAGAGGTCGAGCAGGAGGATGTGGAAATTGTAGGAGGGTCGTCTCGGCTGCGATAACGAAAGTTTCTTTCCTTAAGGACATGTTTCAAGGCATCACGAAAATAAAAATGAACAAACCCATCACACAACGTTGACGATAGATCGCAATGTTGAATGATCAAATGAGGAGAGCTAAGTGCTAAAAATAGGCAAGTCTCCCCCTGGCCATTTATGTGGGAGCATGGAAGCGGCGAAGTGAACTGGCCCTTCGAAACCTCTCAATTCACATCTGTCTTGTATTTTCTTACAGTTCTTTGTTCTGTTGCTCGAATGCAATTATTCTTAGTACTTACTGGGACAGACAGCGTTTCAACGACGATTTCTATTTAGATCTCCTGAAATGGACAAAGTTTGTGTGTGTTTTGATGAACACTTTACGATTATACGATTATTTTGCGGGTTCATTTGGGACAATATTTAAACTAGTTATAACTGCCATAACTGTTAGGATTGCCTAAAGTTGGCCGTGGAAATGATTTGATAGCAGCAACATCATTTGAACTTTTGTCTCGAATTAATATTAACCCACTATTGTTGGTGAGATCATTAAACTAAGGCCGGTATGTGGACTTAAAGGGACAGTCAGGCGGGCTTTACGACATTGACTCACTCTAGAGAGAAACATCTGATCATGAAAATATATATGACTATGAGTCAAAAAAAAATTACCGTTTTCGAGAAAATACGCCTCAAAGTCGTCAAAAACAGGTCTGCGTCTACAGATTTAGACGGCCAGTACGCCCTGCGTGTCCGGCATTTACAAGGCATGCTGATGAGAAGCGCTGGAAACGAGGAAGGTGCGAGACAATTGAGCATCGGTAATTTGCACAATTTCTCACCGTAGCCGATCGAAAATGAAATGAAAAGCCCCCTAACTGCCCCTTTAAGATACAGTCTCTGTAAGATTCTAGCGGCGCCCTTCAAGCCACCATTGGAAAAGGTTGAATTCACTTCAGCTTTAAGCTTTAAAAATGCGACTAAGGCATTTTTAAATACTGAAGTGACTAAGGTCCTTAAACTTGGGACAGCAATTTATATACAAGAAAATTACGCAGTGAGCATAACACCAGAAATCGAAACATTTATATGAAAGGACACGTTTTACGCAATCACATACACTCACTATGATTAAAGGGGCAGTAAAGAGCCTTTTCATTTCATTTTCGATCGGATACGGTCGTAAATTATGCGAATGAACTATGCAAAATTGTCTCGCAATCTCCTCATTTTCACAGCTCTCTCAGAAAATTAGAATGAATTCGGTTCATTAGCATCGCTTGTAAATGCCGGACACGCAGGGCGTCCTGGCCATCCGCACAATCTGCGGATGGTCGGCCGTTTTTGGACACTTTGAAGCCAGGTATATCGAAAACGGTACGTTTCCGACCCATAGTCATATACATTTTCTTAATCAGCGAATTTTTCTATCTTAGATGAGCCAATGTTGTAAAACCCGCCTGACTGTCCCTTTAAAGGCAGAGGCCCACATAAAATTAAGGGGGGGGGGGCTGCTAATCATGAAACTCTCTTCATTTCACCATTGAAAATGGCACTCTCTCGCCCACGTTACGCTATGGACAGGTACATTTTCATTTTTCTGGGCTTTTGCCTTTAAGTTTTATAGGGACTGCCATGAGGTCTTCGTCCCTCATTGTCCCACCCGAAAAAAAACAGCGAAACCACCTCTGGAGAAAACACGTTTACATCGAACTGAAAATCCTTTCCCAGATACGTCTACATTCCGCGTATTGTTTGAATAGAATTTTGGTGGAGATCAGTTGGGTACTTGCATATCTAAAGCGGAAAACTCCAAAGGTTGTCTAACACTTTCAGTTTTTAAACAAAAAGTATCAGCAGCAGATTTTTATTGACAATACCTCATCCCTTTCCAATTAGTAATTTGGTCCCTTCAAAACAGATCTGGAGAAAGCACTGTCCCTTTTCCTGAATTTGGACAAGTACCAATCCGTTGAGTTGCACGCTCGCAGATTACGCAAATCTGCAGCTGCCTTCTTGACAGGACCTCGTTTTCTAATTTCCCCTTTCTGAGCAAATGCTAAAACCGTTTTCTCTATCCTCGAGTTCTCAAACGTTGATATGGGAATGATCGGGATTGTAAACCGTTTTAGTAAAATAATAATTTGGGAGAGATTGGAGACATGTGGCCACTAAAAACATTCCAGCGAAACTCCAAAGACCAGCAAGTTGGTCCCTGTGGCATGTCTTGCGCTCCCTCTTTTCACACACTCTTGTTTGCGGTGCACTTCGATTACAACACGTAGCTGATTGCCGAGCATCCTCCTGTGGCCAGCTGGGTGGCAGAGTCACCTGCGCTGTTCAATTAAGTTTTCACAACCAAACAATCCCTGCTCGATACACTCATTTTGTCCATTCCCCACATTACACCTATTTTCTGAAGACATTTTCTTCTCGACCTTTTCCTAATCTGAAAAACTGAGAAATCGACGGATGGGATCACACTCATCCTCACATCCGATGATGATATTCATCTTGGATTGGAGGGATTCTGGAGCGATTAGAAAAATTCTTTTCGCATGTCCTTCTTGAGAGTCTCCGTTTTCCCAATTCCAACTTAAGACAACACAATAGAGAGCTCTTTTTTAGTTTAATGTTTTACATATTGTTCGAGCAGACAACTTATAAACAGGTAACAGATGTAGAGAGAAAACCAGAAATACACACACATGATTCCAAATGTGCAACAGCTTACACACACACACACACACACACACACACACACACACACACACACACACACACACACACACACACACACACACACACGAGGGAGAGATTCGTTTCTGCTTCCTTGTTCAAACCAGTGCTTCAAAATTGTTATTTGAAATCTCCCTAGCTGCAAAACTCTTATTCATGCTGAAAAACGACTTTCTATGAATGAATAACAAGTTGAATGTCATCACGATAGCTTCAACAGATTATTTTGCAAAACAAAATGATTTTGCCCCTTTTTTATAACGGCGCATCTGATTGTCAAGACAATGACTCCCGTCAATTGCTACATTCACTGTGGTTGTTCGAGTATTTGTGTGGCAAATTCATTGCAGCAACAGCTCTTCATTTTATTTGCCTAGCGAAAACAGCCCGCTTCGGCTGTTTCCTTCTGCCTGTTCCGTCAGTCGACCGTTGCTATGCTCCGCTTTTCCGGCGGCCGCCGCGGGCGATTAATTGTGGGATGAGTAGGGTTGAATAGCGACTCCACGCAGTCTTTCTGGATTAGCGAGCACTCATAACTCAGGGCTTCCAGCACTTTCACTTCTGGTGGAAGTGAAAAAGACGTCAAACATTTTCAATTATGCAGATGGAATCTCCTGGATACATTGAAAACCTCCTTAAATGGAAAATTCTAACGCTTATGATTCGAGTAGGCTCAAGTAATGTTTTGTACCTTGAACGCTGCTGCCCCGTGCAAAAAATATAAATGCACTTCTCTTGTTATATACTCTCTAAATTTCTTCGTGAGGATCTGGCGAAGCTCTTTCACAGCGAAGTCTGTGTAAGTGAGTTGTCTCTGTGTCTCTGTGTCTCTGTATTTCTGCCTGATTCTCCGCCTTGGAATCTTTTGCATTTTGGAAATTCGAAAACCAACAAATTTTTCTTTCGTTGGATTTCATTTCTGTCTGCTGTCCTCTGCAGCCATCTTTCCTGAAAACGTGTGTATTGGGTGTGTCTGAAGAGACTGAAATTAATCTAATATGGATTAGAGCACGTTATGTGCCGTTGAATTATGTACTCCATGACGCCCTCCCCTCCTCTTTTTTCCCTTCAGAAGCAGTTCTAAATAGCCTCGGTGGCCAAACATGACCTTATCTATGCCCATTTGGGTCGCTATCTTTTGTGTTTAGAACCCGTCGGAGCAGGCGCATGCCTCCTCCCTCTGTTCACTGCGGGAATAAAAGATTTCAGGTAAGATGGGGTACTTTCGGAAGCTCTTTCCTCCATACTACAAGTACTCTGTGTTTCTCTTCCTCGGATTCCTCTTCATCTATTGTGCCAGCGTCTTAGCTATCAGCGAAGGTGGGCCCGACCTTCGGTTTGCTTTAATTCCTATTCAGCTTATTATAAATCTGCCTCACAAATTTTGCCAATCGCATATAAAATGTTCGATGACACCATTTTGAAAAGTGCTCCTAATTTCACTTGGACTGCAGTTGAGAAAGAAGAATTGAAAGGGGTAGGTATAACTATTTAAAACATGGAAATGTTGGTCTCACTCTCAACGCTAAGTATGTAACGAGAAGAGAAATAGAGACAAAGAGAAAGAGAGACAGAGAGAGAGAGGGGGTGGCGGAGTGTGTGTGTGTGTGTGTGTGAGTAAGCTCATCTCAGAAAGTGTTTCTGTCTTTTGAATCAATCTTTTTCCAGTATCGCAACGGAATGAAGGTGCTGTGGTCAGTCTCCACTTGTGGAGTTATTCTCAGTATGCTCGTAACACTGCCTCAATTCTTCGATTTCAACGATAAACGGGGAAATCCCAGTCACTTGGTGGGTTTTCTCGACTTTTCCTCTTTTATACTCCAATCTGTTCTACACCCTCAATAATATCTGTTTTCTTTTATCAAGCCATTTTGTTTTTGAAGAAGCATTATAGAGATAATTTTGGAGCATTTACGCATTGTATAAAACAGAATCCGTTTTCTGGTTTGTAAAATTAGTTTCCCAAAAGCTCAATAGAAATTCCAGTAAATTTTGAGAATGGCAAAATTAACTCGAACAACAAATTAGTGGCGTTGTTTTGCTTTTGCAATTAGTTATCGGAAAGCAACGCAACATCATCGGGGAGCGTTTGCAGAAATTTTACTATTTGTAATTTGTATGAAAAGAGTTTTCTCGGAGGAAGGTAACGGTGAATTGAAATAAACTCATTGTTAGCTAGACTTTCGCCATCAATTTAGCAATATATTCTGCCTTGGTTCTTTGATACGAAGAGAAGACATTTCATACTTCACAAACTTCGTTGAAATACGAAAAGATTAGTTTCGTTTCAGTGCCTTGTGCAACTGAAACTGGCCTGGATCATATGGTATTTCGTCTTGGCCTACGTGGTTGTTCTTGGAGCCTCTGTGTTCTATACGTGGTGGATCGGAGCTTCAGCCGTTTTGTCCTTCCACCACCTTTTCAACAAATGTGAAAAAGAAGAGGTTTTTCTAACGGAGTTGGAGGAAACACTCGAGTGTACGACAGACGACGACAAGGAGGTGGCGCCTGAGCATGTGCGTGTCGTGAGCATTTAACAGCATGGTCTATTTAAGTTCTTGCGTTGTAGGGGAATGTTGTAATGTTGTGTTGCATGTGTGTGTGTTTTTTGTAAGGTGTTGCAGAACTCAGAACTGGAATTATGCTAATTCTAGTAATGTAATGTTCCGGTTCTGTTCTGTTGATATGGAACGTTCGCATTAAATCAAACTTTAACAGAAATTTGATTTATATGCATTAGCGTAGAAGTTACATTAGATTCCGTTTGAAACAACTACATTTCTTTAGTTCGTGTTTTGTAGCTTGCAACACCTAATTTAAGAATGTCGGATCTAAAAATATTGTACCAATTACCATTAACAAGTTAATATTTTTTAAACACAAAGCCTCTAGTCACAGTTTGTTTTTAGTCGCATGATAGCATGGATATATCGCAGCTGCTCCGGACCCCTTGCTGTGTAATAATCCGTTTTCAGCTGTGTTGGCAGAATGTACGCACAAGTATGATCACCCCTCTGTGGCTGGATATCCTCTTTTACACATATCTGACTGGTCACATCCTAGCTTTTCTCTTCATTCCATTGTTCAACAAACGTGAGTGGCATTACTTCCGCGAAAACAAACTTTATCATGTTTTCCATCTCGAAAGTTGACTTGGAGTACTAATCTCCGGTACAGGATTGAATTCTCTCTCTCTCTCTCTCTCTCTCTCTCTCTCTCTCTCGATCTCTCCTCTATGCTGTCTCTGTCTTCGTATCAGCCTCCCAGTCTCTCTTCATCTCTCCATTTCTTTATCTTTATCTCTAACTCTCCTTTTTCAATATGTGTACTTTTACAAGTCAATCTATATACATCTGCCTCTTTTTCCTTATCTCTCCGTCTGAATATTTTTCTATATATCTCCCTCCCTATTCTTGTCTCATTGTATATATTATCTGTCTGTTCATCGTTGTGTCTCCCCACGTAGTTCTCACGGGCCGGGCCGACTTGAAAAAAATCTTCGGCCCGTCTACTTGGACCACCTAGTCAAACTGTCACCCACGCGACCAAGCACGGTCGGGGCACTTTATTTTTGCTAACTTAGAATTAGTTCAAATATGTAATAGAAGTATTATGAAAGAGTTACTAAGGGTTTTAAATATTTTTAAAGTAAGCTGAAATACCGATTTAAAGAAAATTTAATTTTACAAGTATACAAACCGGGCCGAAACGGGCCGACACTATTGTCGGCCCGGCCCTTCTCGTGAGAACTAAGTCTCCCCATAAATGTCTCTTTGAATCCTCATGGTCTCTATCTTTCTCTCTAAGTTCCCTTTTGTAATGTTTTCTCTTAATTTCCTTAACTATTTTTGTTTTTATTCTTTATTTTATCCTCAGATTTCGTACGCTGGTCTGATGTTGAACAAACTATTAAATATCCATTCAAAATTTTTGTAAAGTCCTAAATCGAAGGTTTGCAGAGTTGATAAAACCAGACGAGGATGAGGTGGAGTTCGTGCGGGAGGAGCAGAGGTCCTCTCCGGATGAGAAGAAGCTGCTGAATGCATGACTGCCGTACAAAACGAGCCCGTTGAACCCAGGTGATCCGACCCATCGCTCAATTGTATACGGCTACCACTGCCGAGATGCCCTTCAATAAAGAGTGATTCACTCGCATTGTTTATGCAAATCCCCGCTATGGCGACTGGCCTTCCCCCATCAAAGCACTGGGAACACTGGAAGTTTTATTAAAACAAAGGTTTCTGAGACAATTATCACATTTCACCTGCAACACATTGAACTAATAATTAAATATCGGGCGATCTACATTACACCACTAGGAAAGGATTCATGATGTACAACAAGGTGAAACAATGGGATAATAAATAAGTTGCCGGCGACTGAAGGAACTAGTAGGACAGCGGAAAGAGGGAGCGACATACTTGCGAATAGCGAATGAGTATCGTGATTTGGCTCAGAACTCCTAGAAAACTGTTCAACCCATGACGACCTTGCCGGTGTCTTCCTTTCCTGCCCGTTTCGGTTTGCCCACGGTAAAGGGAATGTATTTGTAGCGGATCATGTGCTGCAAGCAATAAAATCAGTAAATATAAAGAGGAAGGCGTACCATAATTTGCCTCTTCATGGTGATGCAGAAGAGGATGATGAAGTACATGACGAGGATCGGCCAGAACACGGGCACGTTGAAGAACTCGAAGAAAGTGCAGAAGATGGAGACCACGGTCGCCTTCATGGTAGAGTACCTGCAAAGAATAAATGCAATGTAGAATCATCCACTTAGCAACGCCAAAGTGCTGCGAAGACTATGCACTTCTATTCGACAAACTGACTGGTACAAACCGAAAAAATGTTTAAAAAAACGTACCAGAACTTGAACTCGGGGAGCCGCCTCATGAATGGTCTGAACTCGTCGTTCGTTCTCGATGGAAGAAGAGGGCCATCATCATCTTCATCGTCATACTGAAAAAAAACTAGATTTCAAAGGATCAGAATTATCTCGCTGGTAACGAAACACACTATCAATAAAACAGGAGCAAGTATATCACACTTAGAAAACGAAATGATAACTTCGCCTTCTTTTATCTTTGAACAGTAAACGCATTATTTTGAAAGTAAAAGCTACAAAGTAGCATGGTGACAAAAACTAACATCGATTGTTTCAACTGTTTAAAAACCATAGTGAATCCCGTGAATTGCCCTGGGGTAGTAGAGTAACACTGCAGCACGTCTAGGGCAAAATGTCAGCAAAAATTCAAGGTTTAATCAAATTTGGATACAAATTTCGTGCTGGGCCGATAAAACTAAACTAATGGGAGCGGACGGGCTACTAGCCATGGCTAGTCTTGAAATGATGTTTCAAAATTCGGTTGTTGACGTTTAAGAATGCGAATGTCAACATCAAAATTCTGGAACATCGCGTTGGGACCAATTATATGTATTTTCCTTGGGTTCTAGCCAAGGATGTCGAATATCGCAGCCTTGGACACAACGTGAAAACGCATACAACCGTCAGGGTGCGATGTTCCCAACGTGAAACATACCTCCAGGGCAGGATCAATGGATGGGGTGAGGAAGAGAAGGAACAAATTCAAGTAGTAGATCCCAACCGCGTAACACACAATGTAAAAACCCTAAAATTTCGTTACAGAATGCTAATATCAAAAGACACCTGAAGAAAAAGGATACGGAATAAGAAAAAGGCGATGGCGACTAGGGCCATGACCCATCGAACGGCTACAAGTGGAGTGAGCTTGTCCAGATAGTATTGATACTTCTGTAAACAACACAAATAAAAGAAAAAAAGTAACGTAAACTCACAACTTCCAGAGAATGGAAGAACCTGGACACAGCACCAGGCTGGTCTCGGATGTCATCTACTCCATTCATATCGGAATATTACCTGAAAATAGCGCACTTCAAAGATCTAATGAATGAATTATGTAAGCTTTAAAATAAACAAAATAAACAAAAAGTCAATAAAAGTGAAAGATCAAAAGCGACGAAACGCCGTATCAATTTCAACACTTTTAATTCCGTCGGCGCAAGCGGAACCCCTGCAAACCACGTCAGTTTTGCTCTGTAAACAGCGGACACGCTTTTAGCAAAAAAAAATTCAGCTGTATGCGCTGGAATTTTATGGTTTTACTTAATCATCGAAACGTCAATAATTGTGATATTTCCTAGCATCAACAAACTAAGACCAAAAAAACCAAAATATAAAAAGCAGCCAGGTACT
The DNA here is from genome assembly GCA_964057215.1 of Oscheius myriophilus. NCBI lineage: Eukaryota > Metazoa > Nematoda > Chromadorea > Rhabditida > Rhabditidae > Oscheius > Oscheius myriophilus. The sequence goes on from OZ059903.1 coordinate 14,350,072, forward strand.
TAAAATGCACGCCTGCTGATTACAGGAAATCGCGTGCTGCCTGCGAACTGGAAGTTTTAAAATTTCAGTTTTTAAAATATGTTTTAACGGCAACATAATTTAATATCAAGGTTTTCTCTTTGTTGGCTGACTTTTCTTTCATTTTGGAGTGACCGAGTCACCACATGTCAAAAATTTGTTAAGTTGTGACCGAGAGTTTCGTCCTTTTTCTTAATTGTTCATTACACCAATTCATCTGTTTAGGTACAGGATGATCAATATAGACGCTCTAGACACGGAGGTGCTCATCTCCGGTCTGGTGGCCGTCGTTGTCATCATGGGCAGCGCCATTTTGTACCTTTTGCGGTTGGAGCGAACGAGTCCCGCCGTCGAAACGAGGTGACTCTCTCTCTCTCTCTCTCTCTCCTCGCTCCCTCTCTTTCCTCTTTTTTTTTAACGGATGTACTTTTAGCGAAAATGGAACTGAGGAAGCGGATGAGGAGAAGGACGTGAAGCAGGATGGACCCACGAAAAAGAAACAGAAGGAGGAGGGCCGTGGAAAGGTGAGGCGAGACATTTGGCTGGATGCATATTTATGTTTTACGATGTTAACTCTTCTTTGCAGAAGGACTCTGCGTACAACCACAAATGGCTTGCCACAACGTTGAAGGGCCACACGGCAGCTGTCACGGGAATCGACTTTGCCCAGGACGGCAAAAAGTTCATCTCCGTGTCCGTGGATAGGACGGTCTTCATGTGGAAAGTTTCGGTGAGCTATGCTTCTATCTAGCTGAGATACTTGTTCAGGATTTCACGTCCAAGGAACACAAGTCATCCCGTCAAGTGTTGGACCTCGACACTGCCTCTAGGGCCGCATTCGCACCCGACTGCAAGAGCATCATTTTCAGTATGAAGAGGGACAATAAGGTATTTTTATTCTCTATTTCTGATTATGAGGGTCTTCTTCTAGCTGGCTGTCTACAAATGGACCAAGAAGGACGACAGTGGGGCAGTGAGGTTGACCAAGGCCCACAACATCGATTTCCCCGTTTGCCACGACCTGGACATTGGCTTTTTGGGCATCTCAGCTACAGGTATTTGTTGAGTTTACTAGAATAATAAGGTTTTAGGTAAATTCTTGATGTCGGCTTCTTCTGACGCCAAGATTACCATCTACGACATCAAGGGAAATGTTGGTGTACCGTTCGTAAACATGTAATCACTTGCTTCAGATTCTGAAGAAGCTGGAGCCCAAGCTGAGCACTTTGTACGACTGCGCCGTGTCTCCCGACGGCCGATTCATCACCGCCTGTGGCTATACGCCCGACGTCCATGTCTACGAACCCGTGTTCAAACAGGACTTTAAGGATTGTCAGAAAGTATTCGATTTGAAGGTATTATCAGCCAATTCTCTTAATTTGTTGTGTTTTAGGGCCACAACTCTGGCGTATTTGCCGCAGCGTTCAACCAGAACAGTACCCGGGCGATTACGGTATCCCGCGATGGGTTCTGGCGCGTCTTTGACACGGAAATTCGTTACGCACAGGGACAGGACGCCAGTCTGCTCAGAAAGTTGGTCTTTTTGTATCCTTTAACCTAAGGGAATGTTTAGGGGAGAGTGGTCTGTGTTGAAGGGAGCTGTGGCCGATAAGGTCCGTCTCGCCGTCAGTCCTTCTGGAGGCAGTTTCGCCGTAGCCTATGGAGGAACCATCAAGATGTTCAGCGCCGAGGACGAAACTATCGACTTCCCCGAGAGTGAGTATATAATTCAAAACAGACTTCTCCCAGCCGTAAACGTCAATTTTACCCTATTCGTATGACCTGGTGGTTCGCCAAAAGAATATTGTTTTAACTGCGCAGTTGCCGGGGACGACGGGGTAGAGCGATATGAAACCATATAGCTGTCGCCAAATTGGAATCATGTTAATAACATTAGAATGTACCAGTGATCCTCTGTTGAAATTGAAATTCATTGTCTAATCAGTCGTCGACAGGGCATGCATTGCATGTTTTCGCAATTAGCATATGATTTAATTTTGGCGACAGCTATATATTTTGAGAAACCGTGTAGATTTTTGTATCTTTTGCTGAACTGACTCATGTATGCTGCTTTCAGTGCCCGACGTCCACAACATTTTGGTGGAGAGCATGCGTTTCTCCCCCTGCGGCTCCTTCCTGGCCTCCTGTGGCGATAAGTTCATCCGAGTGTTACACAACGTCCCCGAACACCACAGCACCGTCATCCGTCTGCAGAGGGTACCCTTCCTTCCTTCCCGTACCTTATTCCCGTATTCAGAGCCTTCCCGAGATCAAGGCCGAGGCCTCTCGTCGCCGCATCGTCGACCAGATCGAGGAGGCTCGCAAGAAGTTTGAAGAATTCTCTTCGTAGGAGCCATGTTCACATTGGGTTGTTGTTACATTGTCGGGTTTCAACGTGTATTTCATGTATTGTTGATCATGCCTGTTAATATAGTTGTCGCCAAAATGAAATCATATGTTAATTGCGAAAACATGCAAAGCATGCTCTGTCGACGACTGATTAGACTACGAATTTCAATATCAACAGAGGATCACTGGGACATTCTAATGTTATTGGCATGATTCCAATTTGGCGACAGCTATATTTATAACTGTTTAATAAAGTTTCGGTTTTACAAGAAGAACAGCTAGAAAAATTATCATGAGTGACATGAGATTAGAATAGGATGGGAACTGGATGACTCAATTTTTATTCTTCTTCTTCTCCTGCTATGAGTGGTCGGAAGTCGGAGGTTGGTTTATCTTTCCGAAGCAATGGGGTTCACGAACCTACTTTTAACCCTATAATAGAGTAGCCTTTTAAAATGACAGAATTTCCAGAAGAGTAAGACTTCGAAGAGCACAAAACGCCTGGACGCGGCGTTGTTTTTCCTCCTGTGGACGGTTCGAATTCTGACTTGTTTTTAAAGGACTGTCTGTTCAGAAAAACGGCCTTCAGGCCTACACTCGGAATGTGAACGAATCGTATCTGAAGGTGATTCTGGAACACACGATGAAGAGGAAAGTGGAGGGAGGAGGCGAAGGAAGCGATGAGGTGGAACAGCTGGCAGCAGGGATGAAGGTGGAGGACAAGTCGGAGAATCACTCGATCAAGGAGAGACTGAAGGAGGCGGCTGCCAGGATGGCCGTGTGGGAGGGACAGCCGGCCCCTCCGGGCAATAAGGTTGGATGGGTGGCAGCGAGAGAGAACGGAGGTTGAGGTATGTGTGGCTGAGGTGGCTGCGATGCATCGACTGGGACAACTTGTGAAGATGAGTGGACAGCTGCTGGAGATTATGGATAAGATGCACAAGTGGAGCAGCGAGAACTTCAAGGTCTCTCTCTCTCTCTCTCTCTCTCTCTCTCTCTCTCTCTCTTTCCTCTCACTTTTTCAATAACTATCACTCTCTTCATCTTTCCCTTTCTCAGTTCTTTCCTTTTCATACTCACTCGCTCGCTCACTCATTCACTCACTGACATACACACACATTCTTCTTTCAGTTGCTGAAGAAGCACGCCATTTCTAATGACGTCGTCGAGTACGTCCTCTCCATGTTCGAGTGTACCTGTGCCCTCGGAGAGACATTTCATCTGACCTCAATCGACCGTTCCGCCTGCAAGGTCTCTTTACTCTTTTACACCATTTCCTTCCTCTCTTGTTAGGACGCCTACAAAGATTTCCTCAGAGCGCATGAGAAAGACGATTACGAGTCGAAATCGGCGGAGAGTCTGGAAATTGGCAACCCGAAGACTTACATTCCCCCGCTCGAGGCCAAAATTAACAATTACAGGTTCTTAAAAACCACATTTTCTTATGAACCAGTGTTCAGAACAATTGTGCACATCCTTGGGTCCTCGCTGATCTCCATTATCCAGACCTACCTCCGCTATGTCCCTCAGGAACAGGTGGATCTGCATGTGAGGGAGGTGAAGGACGTGCTGGACCGACTGCCTCCCATGTACCTCCGGGTGCAAGACCTCAGTCTCTCCAAGGCCTCCACTGAATTGCTCAAAGACCCGCCTCCCAATAAGCGCTCCTACCCGTTGGCTCCGAAGGCAAGTTAGCACTTAAGTGATCTAAGGAGTTCAGGACGATGGATCGACCGCTGCCACTCGGTCTGGAAAGTCTGTTAAGTCCGGGCGTTCTGGACCGTTTCAGTCGAGTAAGAGGAGCAAAAGGAGCAACAGGAGCAATAAGAGCAACAGGAGCAATAGGAGCAAGAGAAGTGTGTCCAGTCGTCTGAAGGTTAGCAAGTCGCAGTACAAGAAGTAAGTCTTTTCAAACGGACAACATTGGCTCCCTTTGGCATACTATCTTTGTTCTTGAGAAAGAAACTTTAGAAAAATTGTGTGTTTTCCCATCATCTAGGTCCGAAACAAGTGTTTTTCTTACTCTCAGAAAAACTTTCAATGCGTGCCGCCTTGTGGTCCCATTAAGTGAGACTGTTTCAGTCCGATGTCGGGAAGCCCTCCGGAACGCCAGAAGACGCAGGAATCTGTATCGGAGAAGGAAGACAAGAAGAGTTCTGAGACTGCTGTCGGTGCAAAAAAGGCTGCCCAGTGAAGTAGACGTTTGTTGGAATAAAGTTAATTTTACCAAGTGGTCAATGGTTGATTTCTGGTTCAAGGCGAGTTTCTTTCGTTCGCTGGTCGGAGACGAGATCCAGTCGCCTGGGGGAAAAGTTGCTTTCGTCTGGATCGATCCGGCCATCCTATCATTGGCTGACCTGACCCCATTCGGCCGAGAGAAAGCCTCTTCTTCGGCTGAACCGAAAGGGAAGGACGCCCGCCGCAAGAGGTCGCTCCTGCCAAACGGCTGTTCCCATCTCTCCTCCATCCACTGACCTGTTTTCTCCGATTTCCTAGTCAAATGACTGATAACCTCTAAATTGAACTGCCTTGAGAAGTTACTCTTCTATAATCAGACTTATCGCAAACTCTTGTAAATGTACCACTATAAGTTTCTATTTCTCTCGTTTATCGGACTTTCGGATCTTTATCCTGGAGACCAGTTTATCGGTTCGCACAATTAACTCCAAAGATGGGTATCTTTACCGTTCATTCCTATCGATATGAATATCTTATATCTCATGCCCAGTCTACTATCTTTGGAATATATCAACCCAGTACCAGAAGGCAAATCCCGCAACGCGGCGGAGCGGCCCTCGGTTGCTTTTTTGAAATTCTTCACCCATTTCTCAGCCTCTTCTCTACTTTGAAAACGATTAAGGTACAAATAAAGCCAAACTTACTTCGATCTCCGAAGAGACCCTGTGTGCCAAAGTCAAAACATTCGCGGAAATCATATCTTTCAGAAGTACACTCGCTCGGGGGATACGCCTTTTAAAGTTCAATTGAACTAGAAAACCTTAGACCATTCTAAGATTTCGCGGATGTCAAGAACCGGTCACCGCATTTTGTGTTAGATCTGGTTTGTTCGTTGCATGTCTTTGCAAGTTTTAAGTCTTTGAGAATCAAAAGAAACAGTTGATTGCCCTAGGTGTGCCTGTCACAATTTGCTTGGCATCATAGTATGGTGTACTCTAAACCAAGACTATTAAGCAGAACCTCAAAGTGCGTGTACCTTTGCTTCTTCTTTTCCAGAATATCTCTTAAACGTTCGTTGTTTCAACTCAACTTCTGAAGCAGTTGCATTCACTTCCCCCTCAGTCCGAGTGAGCCACATTAAGTCCCATCTGACCGCCTTTCGGCCCTTTGATTCGCTCGTAAATTCGATGGTCCGAAGGTCAAACAAAAGTCTTTTTGACGCGGAAACGATGGTAGGAGCGCGTCATGGTCGTAAAGAACGAGACTGGGTCAGTCGGTGACAGCCGGCTGTCGACTACCGTTGCGACAGTCGGCTGGTCGAAGACGATGCATCACAGCCCTACTCGTACTCTTTTCGGTCCCAATCAATTCGAAGGCGCTGATCAGAGATCGGAGAATTGGGCTTTGAGCGGTCAAATCACTCTCAACCGTTCTATTTCATGGCTTGCCAAAATATCACTCCATTGTTGATATTAGGGATTCATATGATTTCATTATTCTGCTCATTTCGACGTGACTATTCAGTGCTCTCTCCCTCTCTCTACATTTAATGTTGAAATCACTCTTCCTTCATTTCTATATTCTTTCTTCACATCTCACGCAAACCCGTTCATTTTTAGTGCATGTGGCTTCTTCTCGCCGCCTTGGTGCCTCTGGTCTTGGGACAGAACTCCCCCTTGACCAAGGCCTGGAACGAGGCTGTCCCCGGTGTTCAGCCCTTCTGGGAGAAGTATCAGACTGGTCCCCATGGAGTGGTGATCCGTGGTTGGCAGTTCAGTCGCTGTGCCTCCGAGCAATGGACTGACTACGTCGTCAATGTCTCCAACATTGTCATTTGGCCCGACTACCCTCGTTTCCCCGGGCCTATCTTCTTCAACGTTACCATGGATGTGAGCGAGGATCTGCCTCTCGACAACATTAACATGGATTTGGAGGTGAGACTGAGACCTGAAAAAGAGTGATAACATGGTTATAGGTGCGACACGCCGTTACAAACAAGCAGGGATCCAAGGGGTGGCAGGTGATTCCTTGCCAGGGATGGAACATTGTCGATGGATGCGATGGAGTAGGATCATGGTGAGCGATTTGAGATCACAGAATGGTCTTTTGGGGAAAGGCTCAAAGGATGTGGGAAATGTTCCCATGAGCGGGCGAAGACTTATGGGAAAACACACACACACACACACACACACACACACACACACACACACACACACACACACTGCTAATAGCAAATGATGCAATGACTTTAGCAAGTACTGCGATATGTTGGACAAGTGCAATGAGGCCGTGAAGGGAGCCCACAAGTACGTAAAGGAGCGCAAGGCCCACGACTTCCTGAGACAGAACAAGCTCTGCCCTCCTCCCAAGGGACACTGGACCATGACCTTCTCGAAGGTCTTCTCTTCTGAAGACCTGCCCAAGTCCTTCTTTGGACCTCTCCAGTCGGTTAGTCGATTATGTGTTTTATGAGCAGTTTTTCACTTTTTTTCCGCTGTTTCTCATTCAACATGCTATTTTTTTTGTGCGTCTGGGTAGTGTCTGCGCGTTAGCATATTTGGAATTCCCCACGTAAATGTATTCAGAACGAGTACTGGCTGACATTCTCATTCACCGGAGGAAAGGACAACAAGAAGCTCGGCTGTGCCCGTTTGTGGGTCGACGTTTGCAAGTACCATCTGCAGGACAAACAGCAGAAGTGCCTTAAGGACCCTAACGCCTTTAAGACCTTCATCAACGATATCTCCTCTCAGGCCGAAAACATCCGCAACCGCGGCAAACCTTAAATCTCCCTTCGTGCAATGTTGTTCACAGCAACTCAAATAAACTATTTATTTTTAATCATGGTTCGTTTTTAATGGATCATTGAGCTTTGAAGGTTTTATGAAAATGGGTCCCGCAGCGATGGTCTGTAACCTATATGGACGCGCAAAAAATAGAGTACGGAAAATTCATAGAGCCAGTGAAAAGACGTTAAAATTAAATATTCTCCGCACTGCACTTTCCATGTAAAGGAAAAACTGTGGAAGCAACCGTAAGCTTTCTAATTCACATTGCGTGGGCCTTTTGCCCCAGCGACATAGTATACCAAAAATTAAAACTGACACAACTTTTTTGAAGTTGGATTTTCTTAATGTAAGAACTTTAGAACGAATATTGGCTGACATTTTCGTTCACCGGAGGAAAGGACAACAAAAAGCTTGGATGTGCTCGTTTGTGGGTCGATGTCTGCAAGTACCATCTGCAAGACAAACAGCAGAAGTACCTTAAGGACCCTAACGCCTTTAAGAAATTCATCAGCGATATCACTGCTCAGGCCGACACCATCCGCAGCCGCGGCAAATGTTGTCCACAGAAACTCAAATAAACTATTTATATTTCTAATTAGTTAAAGACAGAGGCCCACGTAAAATGAAGAGGCGGACCTGTCCATGTTAATTAAAAAACTCTCTGTATGTCACCATTGAAAATGACACTCTCTCGCCTACGTTACGTCATGGACAGGTCCTTTTTCATTTTCCTGGGCCTCTGCCTTTAACAATTCACAACGTTGAAACTAAAGTTTGGCAATTCATGAAAGAAAGCAACAAATGAGGAGAACTAATAAATATATAGTATTTGATGATTTGGTAGTAGTTATAACAGAGATTGTAGTGGCTTCTGAGACAGGCGGAGGGGTGGAATTAGAGACAGAGACTGTGCTAATTGTTGATTGGGAGATCACCGCAGGGGTTGTCAAACTAGTCACAATCTGAAAGAAAATTTAGGGAAAGAAGATACGAGAATTCACCCCAAGGAGTGAGTCAATTGTCACATCTGGGAGTAGGTTTTGAGTACTGTTCTTAAGAGTTTCTCCACGAACAGCTGTGTTGCAGAATTGGCTTCGACAGGCACATAATGTTCTAAAACCTCGATTTGTGATCTCACAATATCTCTTTGTCTCTCTGTGTCGCTTTCCCTGTCTACCTCTGTCTCTCTCTCTCTCACTCTCTCTCTCTCTCTCTCTCTCTCTCTCTCTCTCTCTCTCTCAAAAACTATGGCTCTATACGTGTTTTTTCTCCTCGCTCCGTGTATTTGCATTATCGATTCGATGTTTTTATGTCATTGAATCGTTTTTGTTTTGTTTGTGTGTCTTTTACTCTCAATGTCTTTGCGTTTCTGTGTCTCTGTGTCTCTTCCTCTCTCATGTCTCAAAATCTCTCTCTTTGATTCACCATAAATACCTATTGGCATTATCTGTCCAGCAGAAATCCTCAGATTCCGTGGAGTTGAAATAACACGAAGCTGCGAAATTCTGTGAGTTGTTTAGATAAGCTGAACAAGAATTCTCTCAAAAACCAGACAACGAGCCTACCAACGAGACACCGTGTGCCTGTGCACGGAGAGTCCGGGCTACAAGTCGACCGATACCCATTATAATCATAACAGTTGAAACAAACAAGAGCAGAAGAGTAGGAAAAGCACGAAGCGAGAAGAAGCAGCCACATCTGAATTAAGCTATGGCTTCAGAGGATGAAGAGAGAACAACAGAAAGGGTAGACAAACTATGTGAAAAGAGCTTCTTTCTGAGGGCGTTGGCCGGGAAACGAGAGGAAAGGCAGGAAATGAACAGATTGAATCAAAAAGCGCACGAACCTGTGTGGTTATGGGAAATGAGAGCTTGCGGGTGATTGCTCATGAATCGCAAGGGAATGGAAATGTGGGAACACATAAGCTTTCGGGCGGGGCTTCAAGATAAATATAGGGAAAACAGGGGGGCTTCAAGATAAATATAGGGATCCCCCTGGTAGAGAAAGTATTAATAGGAAGGATAACTTTAGACAAAAAAGCAAATAAGCAAATAGCCTTCTCGCTCAAAGATCTCGGAAGCCAGGTATCACCATATTTTACCAAAGAGGCCAGCAAGCAGAATAACGTTCTAGTAGAGTGTTGTGAAAGCAGTGTACGGTAAAGAGGAATGAGGAGATTGTGAGAATCAGGATTTTTTAATTTATTGACAATGACGCTTGATTAACCAACTTGATCCTGCTAAACAAGAGAATCTGAGAATTTCCTTTTTCTACGAAGGTCGACCCGACTCCGACAAATTTCATTTCATCTGTAATGACCAACAGCTGTCATATTCTTATGAAATCTGGGTTGTGGGTTACAAGTCATTTTGAATTGTTTCTAATTTTCGTCAATGCTCCATTTGAGCTGCTAAGGCTGCTGGAGTAATCAACGCAACAGGTAGAACAATGCTTAAAGGGGAAGGACCTCGTAAAATTGATTTTTCAAATCTCTATAAGAACAACTTCATTGAATATATACCGCTGTCACAATTCTGAAACATACCCTTTTTATATGCTTTGGGCTGCAACAGGTGCAGGTGTACACGGCAAAGAAAGACGTGAGGTAAAAGCGAGACGCTATTCGAACGATATTTTCGACAAAACTTCAGGCGCTCCTCGTTTGGTTTATTTTGCCCCAAAAAGAGAAAATGGTACACTTTTCTGAATCAGGAGAATGAGATATACTCATTTATTCCAAGTATAGAAAAAACTTTTTTACGCGGTTCTTCCCCTTGAAAGTTAGACTCAAACATTTGGAAATTCATAGATAAGTTTAGAAATGACTATAACTCTTTTAGCATTAGAAGGTATATATTTCTGTTGGTTAGCAACGCACCGTAGTGTTCAAAATCACCTATTTCCAGAGGGAAGTGAAATTTGTGTGGTGGGAAAGCGTACTAAATGAAGCAGAAGTGATAATTTAACGCACGGAGTGAGTCAATCGGGACATCTGGGAGCAAGTTTTGAGTATTGTCTTAAGAGTTTTGCCAAGAACATCTCTGTTCCAGAATTGGGTTCAACTTTTGAACCACCCCGCCTAATGCCACGAAACGGCCGTTTGGTTGCATTCATTCGTCGTCTAAGCACCTCGAAAACAAAAGGAAACATTTTTGGAACATCTCCATGTATTCATAGAGCAGAGTTTAAAATAATTATAAATGCAATGGGCAGCTTCTGACGTGTGATTCCTAGTCTGACATTAGCGCCGTGAATTACATCACACACTACGTACCTGCGGCAAACGCAAAGAGAACCGATAATTGCGAAAAGCAGCAGTTTCTAATTTATTTTGCAAAAGATTTCAAAAGAAGGCTGTGTTGTTGACAAGTAGGGAAGTGGTGATACATAGTGTGGGAACACTAATTGATTGTGAATTTTTTCGGCGAGAAAAAACACGGGCAGCAATGCATCTTCAATTTCAGGAAATGCATTCACCTACGCTTAAACGAGATCGTTGAGCATCAAAAGTCGATGACGTCAAATGTTCAGTGCAAACATCATATTTCTCTTCAAACATCTTCATGACGGCTTCTATTCAAGACTGTTATTTGTCTATAGTGTAACCAGAAGCACATTTTGTGCTGTTGCTAGCAAAGAAAATGCCACGGCAAGGGAAAATCACAGGAATTTTCCCGATATTTCCCTATCATTTCGTTCTTTTATTATCTGTTACAATTGTACAATAAAAAAGCAAAGTTTTCAAATTCTCCTCAAAAGTATTGTACCCTTCTCCGATTCGAGTGCAATGTTTTCATTTGAATGTTTCGCCAATGGTGATTGCACATTTTGAGACCAAGCTGCAACCCTTGAATGTCTCTTTTAGGAACCACATTCATACAAAGTGGAATAGTGATTTAATTGTTTTTAACACTATTTATCAGTCAGCACTTGTAATATTTATCACATCAAATAAAAAGTTAAATTAAAGCGCAAGGTCACAAATGTTGAACACGTCAGAGCAATGCTTCAGTGCGACGGACTAGATTATGCTGGATGGCTGATTACAACCGTAATGAATTGGCAATGATGAGAGAGAACCCAAAAAGAGGATAGGTCAAGAAAAGAAAGAAATAGAATGGAAATATTAGGAAATCATAGAGAATGAACAAGATGGTGATCGCTCGGAGGATAGGATGCATTGGAGAAACTATTGGCCACCCTGTTGCTCTTTGTAGTCTTTCTCGTCGGCATCTGGAGCTTCGTTCACGTAGGCATCTGAAAACATGATTTCTCTTCATGTAAATCTCATGGTGTGTTTCCAAGGTATAACGCAGGGTTTGCCAAATTAGGAGGAGTCACATAACATCTCTTCTTACCGTCTTTCTCCCTCTCGTCTGGATGAAGCTCCTTCTCCTCTGCCTTCCCTCCCTCCTTCCGTTCCTTCAGCCGCCTCACCAACTCAGCCCCTCCCATCACCTGCCCACGGTGTTGTTCAATCTGCCCTCTATCGAAAGACAAGGTTTCTCCAACCTAAAACCCTCTTTTTTTTCTTTTCTAATCCACCTGTTACCTTGTGTTTCCTTTGAAACGAAGCTGTCTCATTCTGTGTGTAGTGTTCGATCGGCAGCGCCTGAAATACATATTCCTTTCAGTTGAAAAACATTTTCATCTGTGGCCGTTCCCATAATTTTGTTCCAATGGGCTCAGATCTGACATTTTCATCGTCGGCCGCTGATTCCGCTGTCCGACTCACGGTCTACAGTAGGCCGCGAAGAAAAACATTACTGCCGGGGAATCTCGGGTGCCACAAGACTCAGAAGATGGCACTTATGATAAGAAGGACTTTAGTACAATACCACAGCGGTTCCTCACTAGGCGACCTAAGTCCGGAAAGTAGTAAAAGGCGGCCGTAGGTCACATATGTCAAGATTGTGTTTGAAATCTGGTGTATATAAATGTGTGAAATATATAAAGAGCTTTCGAGTTGCGTTGTGAAGTTGGCGAACGAGAAAAAATGCATAGCTTTAGCTTGAGCCTTTCAAAACTTGAGCCTCTGTCAATTTGGCATTGGGAAGGACCCCGAGGACTTAAACGGAATAGAGAAACAAGATAGCTATTTGCAAGAGGTCCCGGCACATCAAGCTAACGATATGTTTTACCTCGTAATGCCACGGGAACCAAAACCCAATAGCGGATTAAGGCCCAAATCCCTGCGCTAAACTTATCTCTGGTTGCCTTATTAAAGCATTTGGGAGCGGGATGCAATGAAATGGGTTTGACATTTAAAACTTGCATCGGATGGCTTGGCTAATGGCAATCGGGAGATAAGCGAAGAACGCACGGTCAGGCGGGAACGGGGAAAGGGCATGCAAAAAGGTCGTGGGAAGAGGCAAAATGGCACGAGGATTAGCGAAAAGGAGAAGCTGAAAACTTAAAGAGTACCTGCTAAAAGGGTTTACATACACATTTTGCAGAAATGTAAATCTCTGTTCAACTCGATCTACAGAAGTTACACGACATAATTTGGGAAGTTTCTTGGGAAACACTTTCATAAAATGAAATGCAAAAAGATGGGCAGAGACCTAAATATATACAGATTGTAAAACAGAAATAGCATGTTTGGAATGTGAATGAGGAATAGACTTTGAGGGAACGGTAGAGTCAGTGACAGTGATATTGTAGGGATAGCGAGAGAGGAGAGAGAGAGAGAGAGAGAGAGAGAGAGAGAGAGAGAGAGAGAGAGAGAGAGAGAGAGATTAAAAGACCAAAGTCCCTTTAAACTGGGCTCGTAGCTGTGGGCCACCCTGTGCCAGCTAGAGTCTGTGACTGTGCGGAGACGCAGACACAGGGCGGTCCACCGTACCCTGGCAGCCGGCTGTCGGCAGTCTCCTGCAATGTGCGGCCAGCGTCTCGACGACATCGCCTTCGACGTCAAGTGGGTTTGTTGATCCGCATCCGATGGGTGTTGATCAACTCTTTCTACAGTACCCCGGGCCGCGCGGGTGAACACCACTGGTTAAAGGCAGAGGCCCAGGAAAATGAAAAAGGACCTGTCCATGACGTAACGTAGGCGAGAGAGTGTCATTTTCAATGGTGAAATGCAGAGAGTTTTACGATTAGCATGGACAGGTCCCCCTCTTCATTTTACGTGGGCCTCTGCCTTTAAGCTCAAACGGGTCGTGTATAACGTTTCGAATATTCTTCTTTACTTCAATTTTCTGTACACAAAGACTACGAGAATATTTATATGAAAGAGCATTTGTATGCCAACAACTATCGCGCTTTCATGTTTCTTCATGTCATTTTACCCTATAAACCCAACAGATTCAATTTGAAGCTCGATATGCAACAATTGTAAGAAAAATGTTTAGCACAATGCAAACAAACAATTTAGTTTTCTAATAACTTATTTTCTCCCCAGCTTAGCTGCTTTAGCTTATAGCACTTCTGGGTAAGCATGAAACTTAATTTTAACACAGAAACATTGGCACGTTGCAGATAATGTCATGTCGCGCGTTATTTTAATTATTCTAATGAAGGTTAAATAAGCAGGGTGGCCCAGAATTTGCATGTAATTTAAAGTTTTCTGATGGAAAATCGTCGTGTCACATTTACAGAGTTCACTAAGCTATAGGTAGTGTATTTGCACAAAGTTGACGCATAATTTGGTTTTTTCTTAAACAATTATTTGAATAGTTTGTCCCTTATCCTGCTCCGAAATACTGAATTTCAGGGAGGAGGGGAATGCCTTGGAAAAGCCTCCCTACTCCTACGTGGCTCTCATCGCGATGGCCATCGACGCCTCTCCGGATAAACGCCTCACCCTCGCCCAGATTTACAAGGTAATATTAAATCTTGGCGCAATATGCTTAGCAAAGAGACCTCCCATTTGGGTGACATAGGGTTTCGTGACCTTTTTAGCCGCGGCGAGTAAAAGGACCGCGTCCTTTGGTGGATAGACTGAGTCAATCGTTCAGTACATCGACAAGAGGTTCCCCTACTACCGTCAGGCGGACGTCAAGAAGAGACAGGGGTGGCAGAACAGCATCAGACACAATCTATCGCTCAACGACTGCTTTGCCAAGAGGGCTAGGGATGGGATGAGCAGAGCCAGCGACCGAAAGGGCAACTACTGGACACTGACAGCCGACTGTCACGCCATGTTCGAGAATGGAAACTACAAGAGACGGTGGGTTGGGGGAAGGGGTTTGGGTTATTTGATCTACTCAACTTCTATTTTTTTTTGTTTTTCGAAGAAATTTAACAGTGTAACTACCGCCGGCGAAAGAAGGAATGATATAAATACTCACAGCTAGGGATTACGTAAACACAACGTTATATTTGCTGACGTTAACGGTGGAATTCAGGTAATCTTCTTGATAACTATGTGAGGACTCGAAATACTTTTGGTCAAAAAACTCAAAGTAATTCAATCGAGCCTAATATTTGTTTAGAAATAAAATAAAATTATGTAGAATGAACAACAATGTTGAATTCCGATTGTCAATTTTTTACTTAGAGAAATACTGATATGTAAAGAATGAAATCGATAGTTCATTTTACACTGACAAAGATTGTAATTGGAGTAAAAAATTATCTCTGTGGTTAGAAAAATTGAGAAGCCAAAATTTGTTTCGGAAAAGACAAAAAACTATTTTTCTGCAAAATATGGAAAAATGTATCCCGCCCCCTTTTTGCTAAAAAAAACTGTATGCTGAAAAATGACCATAGAGTGTTTGAAAGTAATCAGTTTGAAAAATCTCAAGTTTCCCCAACAATTTTCCGGTACCTAGAGTTCAGGAAATCTAGAGTTTGTGACAATTTGTGTTACTTAGAAGCTGCAAAAAGAGAATCCGTTACGCTATGGAAGTACTGCACTCAATTGAAAACAAAGATACAAAAACAAATATGCATATAGCTATCGCAAGCGGGCATCATGCCAATTTTGTTCAAGTATTCTCTGTTGATGATAGATTAGCATAAAATCGTAATATCAACAGAGAATGAAGGCACAAATGGGAATGATACCCGTTTGGCGGCAACTATATTTGGGAGCCTAAATTTTTGGGCATCCCGTTCGTTGCAAAAACACTTCGAAATAAATTTCATTGTTTTTTTTTTAAATCATAAAAGTGAATAAAAACTTTTAAATGTTTTCCTTAACACAATTGCTCAAACTATCCACCTCCGGCGCGTTCGGGTTGATTTATTTGAACCCGTGAGGGATGAGATGGAATGCCGACCAATTAAAAGTTTTTCAATTCTTGTGCTTTTATTTTGCAAGACGCCTTTTTCCACTCACTAGCAGAGTGGTTGATCAGTAGAAAAGTCAGTTCTAATGTCGCCAGTATTTCGCTTGGAATGCCAATTGGTCAGAGTTGGAAATGGCGCCCCATGGCTCAGCCGACGGAAATGACAGCACGCGGTTTGTGGAATTAGCAAAGCACATTATTGTTCACTTTAAGGGAGCGACTGAAACCTCAACTATACAATCTAAGTTTAAAGACCATTTTCAGCCGCCTGAAGCGTCCTGTGTCTGTGCCCAAGTACGACCTGATGGACCAGCATCAGCTCAACTACTGGCGTCACTTCCAGTTGCAACAGATGGAGCGTCGTCTGTCTCCGATGGGTCTTCTGAATGTCCCTGTCCTGCCTCCTGTGCTGACTGCCGATCAGATGAATATCTCCTACACCATGCCCCAGATGCCCTTCGACCCATTCTCCTACGCCTCCGCCTTCTATCCTCCCACTCCCAGCACCTCTGGCAGCCAGAACTCGGCCACTCTCGATGTCGAGGACTCGAAGCCTTCCCCCGTCGATTTGGTGCCTCCTTTGGACCCCGCCCCTTCTACTGACAGCAACAACATTGACCAGGTGAGAGATTGCAAAGTGAAAGAGAGTAAGCGAGCGATGGAGTGAGTGAGTTAGCCTTGGAACCACTACCAAGGTGGATTAAGTTTAACACATTAACCCAAGTGTTTTAGAACGCCTCCTACTCCCTCCCCAGCTACGTTGTTTGGCCAGGTGTCGACGACTACCCGTACGTGTCTCCCCAGCCCTAGTGACTCACCCCCACGTGCTGTCGAATGGTCCGACGACATTCCTCCAATTCTCTCTAAATATTCTCCTCATAAAGCAATATCTTCGTTTACCTGTGCTTCTCCCAACGATCTTGTTGCTTCTTCTGTCGCTTTCCTTTCTTTCTCTGAATTTGCTTTCAGCCGCTCCACTTCCAACCGCAAAAAAGCAAGTTCATCTGAAAAGATCGTTTGCACTGTTTGCAATAGATTTTGTGGTTTTGAGACAAGACTGGGCAATGAGAACACAAAAATCAATTTTGAAGAGAAAAAGATTGTTTGGATCGAGCTGTGTGGAAGATCAAATTTGTACTAGAGAGAGAAGGATATAGAATGAGAGAAGAGGAAGAAAGACAGAAAAAATGGGAAGAAAGGACAGGAAGAAACACTGAGTGAGGCTAATACAGATGGATAGAGCGATTTGGCTTTACCTCGAATCTGATTTCTTTCAGTTGCTGTTGTAGTGCTGCTGACAGTCGGTTGTACACACTTTTCCAACTTTTTGTTTGAGATGTCGAGCTCTCCGTGACAGACGACCAGCGCTTTCCTCATCTCTAAAACCGCCGGCTTTGTTTTTCCTCATTTTGCACTCGTCACACACACACACACACACACACACACACACACACACACACACACACACACACACACACACACACACACATACACACACACACACACACACACACACACACACACACACACACACACACACACACACACCTCCTAGCCGCCGATCCGAGTCATTTCGTGCCAGCTCTGCCTGCCGTTCCATCTTTTTTTTGTGCTCAAAAATAACTAAATGTGTCGTATTTGTATTCATTTGATTCTAACGAAACCTTTTAATTTGGAGAAAATACTTTCGGAGTTTGCGTGACACGACTCCAATTCGTTTCCTGAAAATCTTCATGAAGGATTCTTCTATGGGTACTAGGTATAGAAGAAAAATATACCCACTGGCTGTCTGTATCACCGCGTCGAGTTGTGAATGGTGTGAGTGATAGGAGAAGAGGAGGACAACGAGGAGGATGAATACGGCGAAGCGGTAGAGGAGCAGAGGCGGCGGGGAGACGCCCTGCACACGGAACATCCCGGCAGCATCGAAGGCTGCTGAACAAAGGAAATGAAGGGAAAGATTGTAATAGCAAAGAAGAGCAAGGTAAGAGTATCGTATTTAACAGGGTAGGGAAGATTGAAGAGTAAATGGAGCGAGCGGCACGATGCTACATCGTGGGATCATTCGATGACGTGGGAAAGCTATTCAATATTTAAAAGGCAGTGTGCCAAAAGAACATAGGGCACCGCCCTCATAACTCTTTTTTGGTGAACAAATCAATTAGCTTTGTTGTTCGGGAGCCACTGATTTTAACATGTTGACAAGGCAAATGCCACTCTAACGCATATACCACCGTCTCAAAGGGAACTTATAAGGCCAACGGCCAGAAGGCGTTGTTTGTTCTGCGACCGCACCTGTCCCCAATCGTCCCTTTTGGTTCCCCCGGGATGAACGGACCAAAACAGGCCACCCAGAAGGCAATAAAACATCCGACCAGACGGAATCGACGTCGGCAGAGTTCGGCAGTGGAAGGGCGCAATCCGCGGGTAATCCGTTTACCGATGGCCGTCACGCCAAACAGGGGACGAGGCATAACCACGGAGTAAGAGAACTTTTTGAGGATTTCTCAGATTTGGATAAAGTGAAAGGGAGTTGACTTTCACGAGTTTTTAACCGTTTTGGATTTTTATGTAAAAGGGAAAAATGACCGCCAGCAAAGTATTGAAGAGATAGGAAAAACTGACGTAGACCAAAGCAATAACAATGTCAAAGAACAGTTTTCTCAATCTCTCTGTCTCCCAATCTCTCTCTTCTCTTTTTTCTATGTGTCTTTGTATCTCTTTTTGTCGCTCAATCTGTCGTTCATTCTCATGATATCTATATCTCTTCATCTGTATGTCTCTCCCTCTCTCTATCAATATCTATATGTCTCTCACACAGATACGCTCATTCACACACTCACACACACTCTCACATACTCACACACTCAGCCACACACGCACGCACACACAAAAACACACGCACACGCACACACATGCACACACACGCACGCACACATACACGCACAAATTTTTTGACTGTCTGTCTCTCTCTTTCTCTAAGTTCGTGTCTGTCTCTGTATCTGCCTATGCTTTTATGGTAATAAAACTGCCACAAATTTTGGAGTGACTATATAAAACTCAGTTGACAAACAAATCCCCTTTCATATATCTCTCCATCTCTCGCAGCCACAAATGAAGCTGTCAGTCAGTCATCTCCCCAGACACACCGTCTCTTATTTGGGTAATTGCGACAGCCGGCTGACTCATCGACCGCTGGCACCAGCCGTTTCCCCTGCTGAGAAGAACGTGCGAACGGTCGGTAGTGTCGGCTGTCACGTGCCGAGGGTCACACTGATAAGGGGCAAACGGCTGGCGCTCAAAACAAAACTCGGCGGACGTTGGTTGGGTGCGGCCGAGGCCAGAGGACCGTTAAGTGGTCGCCGAAATGAGCGATTTTCCTCGTTATTCCATTGGCAAGTCGCCAGCTGATTTCAAAGCGGGTTAGATGCGCAGGGTCTCCTACCGCAGACTGACTGGCGCAGTGGAGACGCGAGCGTCCGCGTCGCGGTCGAAGGGATCGCTTCGCGCGCAGAGGGCACAGAGAGCGAAAGACGGAGAGAGAGTGTGTGGGAGGAGGAGGCCACGTCTTGTGACAAAACCATATCCGCAGAGAACAAAGCAACGGCGCCCACAGTCCCATGGCTCCGCTCCTGCTCCAGAACAGCTACCGGGTAGCCTTCGGCCGCTTGCAAAAGGACAAACCCCGTTCGAAAACACCAGTCACACTCTGCCCGAGCGACGCGTCCCGTTCCTGTTGGAACAGGGACGAGTTTTCTGGGGAAAAAAGAGAGAAAGAGTGGTTTATCGGGCGCTGGCCCAGCGCCAAACGAATCATAAGAAGCAACGCATTAGCCCCCGAATTCTATTTGCCTTTTTTCTTGTAATTTTTCATAAATAACTATAAAACAGATTAATTTTAACATAAGACCGTCTAGTAATACAACTTTTTATAAAAGAACCGGATTACAAAATACTTATACCTTTAATATTTTTATTGTTTTTTCTTCTTCTCGAAGCCAGCCCCACTGCAATTGAATTTTCCCTCCGCGGGGATCGATGCCGTTACCCTAGAATTCTATAATTTCCCGTTTTCTAACACCTTACCCTCAAATTTTTGAAATACGTGTAATTTCCTCCCTAATTTCTCTCTCTCTCTCTCTCTCTCTCTCTCTCTCTCTAAATTGCCTCTTCAGCCCCCCGTCTATGTGGAGGAGGTGACCTAGCCCGAGATCGTATGAGTTCGGCAGCAACTGAAAGACGCCCCCCTAGCCAGCATTCCTTCTCAGTGCTGCTCCCTCTCAACACCATTATCAACGACAACGAGTTCCCGACACTCGGCGCCCGAGGTACATTCTTTTATTTAGAAAAAAACTTTTTTGTTTATTTTTTTAGGGACGCCGTCGAGTGGTGGATTTTCGCCATTGCCCACGACGAGTACTCCATTTGGTGGCCCGACGTTGTCGCAATCTCCGCTCCCCTTTAAGGATACCTCTGCCATTCATCGAAATTATGGTAAGAGCTATGAAATATCCATTTTCCAATTTACAGATTTCACAGACATGGGTGCATGGCGTACAAAATAAGCCTGATTATTGATCGTAGAGGTCATAAATTACGACAGCATCCCAAATACGCAATGCGTACGATACACAATTCGCACGGGTTTTTCCTTCAAGATTTCAGAAATTCAAAATTGGGGTTCAATGGTTGTCGTTTTGATTTTTGCTGCTGGTACTGCTTACGATATATTGGCTGTAGTATGCTGAAATTGTTTATACTTTTCTGTAGTTGACGAGAGAAAAAACGCTGCAGTTGTAAATAAAGGCTTCAGTTTTATTCGATGTCCGCTTCATGTCGACACTTATTTTGATGCAAAATTGTTGGAAATGTTGTTGTTTTGACAGTTCAAGTGTATTTTGCTGTTTAGATTGCGTTTTCGCTATTCAGGCTTTTAATTGACACTTTCTCTTATCTCAACCTCGATTTAAACCACAAGCCTTATTCTTCAGTCTGGTGCCTCGACCAGCCTCATCAGAACGCAAAAATTCCAGTTGGGAGTAATAGCGATGGTGGCCCCTATGGGCAAGAGCCGAAACGAGTCCCTTCGAGTGTATGGGGTCACGGAGGAACAGGTACAGTTCGCTAGATAGAGAGTGTCGTGCGAAATCTCTTTTCTTTCCTTTCTTTGCATAAAAATTTATGTCTTTTTTAGCGACTCTCATGCGGAACAACGAACCGAATCTCAGCCACCCGGAGTTCCAAATCCAGAGCGAGGATTTCCCTGCGCTGCCCGGAGCTTTAGGAGGAGCCGTCGATCTCTCTACCAGCGCCGCCCCCATCACGGCGGTTAGTTTTTTGAGTAATTGGGAGGACACTGGATACTCTGAATCGAGCATAGCAACTGGCCAGACCACTGCGAAATTTTGATGTTGCTATATTGCAATTTTGGTATACCCAGTACGACCGGCTTGAGAATATGTACGTTCCGGCATCATCGTGATTACGTGAATAATTTTTGGCAAGACTGAGTAATAGTCCTGTCTCGCATAACATGAAGTTCATGTCATTTTTTTTCTAAATGTGGACACAGTGTCACCCATACTCGGGAAAATGACAACAGCGCAATATTTGGGATTCCGACTTCGTGTTGGGACCAATTTTAGTTGAACTGGTTGATAACATCTTGAAATTTTGGCCCATAGGCTTTTGATTCTCATGTGTGTGTGGAAAATTGTGATACTTACAATTTTTATACTGGAAAATTGTGATACTTATAATTGTATTATGATTTCTGTTTAAAATACGCGTTATGGGGAATAAGAAATACTTAAAAGTGTCCCCCGGGAGTGAGGAATGTGTGAAAAGTGAGAAATTTCCGCCTGCACGCTCTGTTCGTTTTTGTGCGCCGAATCGATAAGTGGCGGATCGAAGCGTTCGTGTTTGTGTTGTCGTCACTCCACAACCGATCGATGTGTTCGTTTTGCAGTTGAACCAGGCGACCGAGATGCTCGCCACCGCCGGACAGACCACCGAAATGATGAAGCACAACTGCGAGCCGATGAAGGGGATTATCACGCACTCCGACGGTCAGTATCGATTTTTTATTCTCTGTCAGACCCAGCAGGGAACTGTTTCCCAATTTGTTTATTTTAGAGATTGTATTATTTATAAAGTTTGTGTTTTTTAAAAACAAAGTAGCTGAACAGTTATGTGGTTCATTTGCGAGTTTTGTTCACAGTTTGAAATTCAATAGTGCATTTTCAGGAGAAGTGACGAATATTCCTCCGAAAATGCTGGCCGATCAGTTCGGAATGGCTGGATTGGTGACGTATTTGCGGACGGTCGACAACCCGGCCATCGTCAGTCTCGCCCTCGGCTACGACCTGACCACCCTCGGACTGAACCTCAACCTCTCCGAGTGAGTCCATTATTTGTTTATTTTATTTATGGTTAGTATAGCCCACTTTGTTTTTAGATTCTTTTTTATTAGGCGTGTTTGCATAAGCGACTCTATTCGCGCCTGGCCAATTTCTGTTTATACTGCGGCGCGAATTTATGAAAGTAATTCATAAAATTACTAAAATAATACGTAAAAGTTTTTCAAAAGCTGGCCATACTTAATTTGAAAAATTAACTCGCCTTTGTTTAGGAGCATACCCTAATGGTGAGCAAACATCCGTACCCACTCTTAAATTTGGGCCTAAGCTATGGGTAACATACCTGGACACGTGGTGCTTGCGGGACCTTGGTTTTGGGGAGTTGCTCATTGTGGGGGCCTTGCGAAATTGGGAGTACTTGATTTTTGGCGGCCCTCCTCCATTTTCGGGGCCTCATTTTTTGCGCCCACTCCGTACCGTGTCCAGGTATGATGGGTAACCCCCTGAACTGTACGACTGAAGCTCGGGATTTTATAAAATTAGTAGCTCGCAGTATATAACATTTGTATTTTATTCGTTCCTACCTTCCGCACCTGGACATTTGGGATATGTTTTGGAGCTGAACTGTTCCCAGCTAGCATAATAGTGTCGTTTCAGGGGGTTTGGATCTCTAATTAAGCTCATAAAATACCTTATCTAAATGGTCATTTGAAAATGCTACTTGTATTTATAGTTTCTCAAAGCGCATTTCCTAGGTTCAAGCGCATAAAATATTAAGTGCAAAGTTTTAAAAAGTTTTGCTATTATGCAAAGCGCAAATTTATTTTTATGTTTATTTTTTTCTCGTTTTAGGCGGCATTTGTACTCTACTTTCGGAGGTCCCTGGGCTGATACGCCTATTCGGCCACACGAGCTTGACGTCAAGGTACAATTGTGGCCTTGTTTTCGCGTCATTATCGATTTGTAGGTCCCCGAGGAGTATCTTACGAACGCCCACGTGAGGGAGAAGCTGCCTCCGGTGAAGTTGAACAAATTATCCGAGGATGTTCTGTTCTATCTTTTCTATAACTGCCCCTCTGAGGTGTACCAGCTGGCTGCCGCTTGCGAATTGTACGTTTTGTCGTTTATTTTTTATTGTTTTTCTTTTTCAGGTATAGCCGTGATTGGAGGTTTCACAAGACCGACGGAATTTGGTTGACGAGGTCTCAGTACGGCGGAGTGAAGGAACAGACGGCCACCTTCGAGAAGGGACAGTACAACGTCTTCGATCCGCTCCAGTGGCGAAAAGTTAGTGTTAATTATTGACATTTTCAATAACAACATGAAAAGATCTTTCGTGTATGGAGCATTTTTGATGAAAATTGGGGTTCATTTCTTCAAAAATGATTTTACTTTTCAACCAAATCCAAGAAATTAGTGGAATGTTCCTAAAAGCTGTTCACTCGAACTCCATGGAAATAGTTTATCGAATTTGTTAAAACCGGTAGATTTTTAAGACGTCTGGGAGGAAAACTTGTCAAATTTTAAATTTCAAGCTCTGCAGCAGTGCTTAGTTGACTGGTTTGACTTCGTGATTTGCCTGAGTATCCTATATACAACGCAAAACTCTTAACTATAAGATCAAAACATTAGGCACGTCAAAACAAATTATTCGGGGGGAGTAGCTATGCACATACATTGTCAAGCTCCGCCCCGTGTCGCAATTTTAAGTTTTCGGCAATTTTTGTAAAAGGAGGAGGTCCGCCGCAACTTTGCATAACTTTTGATAAATGAGGGGGGCTGTCGCAAGATTGCCCCTCGCGGTGGGTTGCCGATCTACGTCTATGCATTACAGTAATATAAATACAACCAGTTGTTAAAACCAGGTGTCACAAACCGACCACGATACATTTTTAGAGGCACAAACTGCGAAACCTTTTTTAGTGGAAAGTTTTTTTTATATCACCATTTACCAATGTATATATCACCATTTACCAATGTATTTCAGATCCCAAAGGAGCTGAAGTTGGAGTACAAGGAGCTGGAGGACCGACCGAAGCTGCCGGCGTTGTTCTCGCAGTCGGGTGGCACGATCGCTCCGAACCAGCCGCAGCCCCAGCAGCAGCGACATAATACGTAGTGCAGTGGCAACCCCATCGGGCGCTGTGCGCGATGCGCCGATCAGTGCGGCCGTTGTGGGGGCCACTGCGCCACAGCCCCCCTGAGCTGTGGCAGTTGGTTCCTGTCCCAGCCGCCCCTTTATCTCTCTTTCCTACCTGGCACATGAACCCGTGCATTGTCTCAATGATCTTTGGTATCGGGTCCGTTCCGGGCGTCATAGTATCAATCAATACTCAGCATTTGCCTTCGAACTTTCACATGCTGGTACTATTGGCGCGTCCTGCTCCATTTTATTGTATTGTTTGTTGATATGCGGTCCCCGTAATTGGCACATTTCCCTTTGTGATGGTCCCTTTTTCAAATTGCCCAGTACATTCTGATCGGCGCCCCGCCCTACCATCAACTAGTCGCGTGCGCCACCCGGTGGGGCCGCTGCCCTGTCACATTCTGTAATAAACAAGTGAACTCTTGCTTTGTCACCAATTGTTTTCTACCGTCGCCTCAATGGGAGGTTCTCTCTCTCTCTCTCTCTCTCTCTCTCTCTCTCTCTCAGGCGGTTTCATGCGAAAATGATAGGTTGATCGGGTAAAACGGACGTGAGCGTTATATACAAATTTATTAAAATGGATAGTCCGCATGGCTATCCGTGAAACATGATTATAGTTCTGCCGGAGAGTTGAACTGCGCCAATCAAACCGTCACGAATCAGAACTTTATTCATGCTAATTAACCTGAGCCTCCTCGCTTAGTTCTCCTCACTTCTATCTCACCCACGGAGTTGTTTTTCGACACAGTTTGTTTTCCAGGCCGAAATCCTGTAATCCGTTTAAAGAAAGAAAAATTAGAACTATGCGTGAAAATATTTATCTCCATATGTACAAATAAGTTAATTGCACTATAAATTAAGTAGACGGAGGGTTATCTCCGCTTCACGAGGTCCGAACACTGGATCATACATGATGTATCCTAAACTCAATTGATTCTGCCATTTCCCAGCCCACCTTGGATATGTCTGCCAAAAGGTACTTGTGGCTGAGTCTCTCGCAGCTGTCGACCTGTCTCGGATGACAGGAGATGCCCTCGAGAGTACAGGTACACGTGACACAAGGAGTCATGTGGGTAGTCTCTCCCAGGGGAATCGTCCTTCCATTCATCTCACAGTGTTCTGAACAAAAATTCTTTCTTCCTATGAACAAATCCTACTCCTGTCTTTCCAGTGGCTCAGGTCGATCTGAGGAATATCATCGCAAGAAACCTGAGCGTTCCTGAAATTTTCCTTTAGCACAAATCAATATTTCTCAAACTCACATGAGGTCGTCTGGCTGATCGAACACATTCGGCTGAATCGTCTTCAGATACTTGCTGTTGGCGCAGAAGACCGAAGCCAGCTTCACTTTACGAATCTCATTTAGTTGAGCTAAATCACGTATTTCACCAGAACTCAAAAAGAAATCTTACAAGGAGAGAACCTCGCAGCTCTGTTGTCGTTTTCGTAGAAGAATCGATCGCATCTCTTCAGACGACCGAATTGTTCAGCCAGGATGCAAGACATCGTTGGTCCGAGCTGTAAAAGACCTAGTTAAGGTAACTAAGAGACCTTACGAGAGCTCCTTTTAGAGGGCGTTCGGAGACCAGTCCGGGGAAAATATCAATATCATCGACAGATTCATAGAGCGACTGAATAGCAGCGATGGCCTCGTTGTCCATTTCACTCTGTATTTCTCTTTTTCTTATTCATTGAGTCCTCTTACCTTGAGGTCCTCGAATTTATGAGCTCTGCGTAGTCCACAGAACTCCCTCAAGTCGTTGTACGGCTGCACTCCGTGGTCTCTCGCTCGGAGGATGTTCAGGGCGATGAGGTCCATTCCACTCGTCTTTTCTCCACGACGCATGAACAGATGGTTGCGGACGGCCACGGTGATATGGCGATCGAAGGCCATAGAAGGCGTTCCCAGAAGACCCATCAACATGGAATCAAGACCTGAAAGAGCCAAGGATTCCGAAGACAATTCGGAGTAGAACACACCGCCTCCTTCTTTGTCGTAAAGTGGGCCAACGTGGCCAAAATGATTGGCAAGATCCACCGGCTCGCTCATGTTTCTGAACAAGACTTTCTTTTTGATTATTTTCTGCACACACACACATACACACACACACACAACTTACTTGAAGTTATAGTTCATCCTCGGGAACATTCTCCTGATCAACGTATGTCCAAATCTAAAGGCTGCGGTCGCAAACGGCTGTGAGATGGATCCGTCACAAGTGGCGTCGTATCCTAAGTTTGCCTGTATTTCTTTAATGTTTCTGCCTACCTGAGAAGTATCCACTCATCTTCGGAACAAGGTTCTGTGCATTGATGAGATCGAGGCCAATCACCTTGGGAAGGAATTCCGCAAATGTGACGTGTTGTTCTACGGCGACTACAATTCTCCTTGCCTCCTGGTAGACGATGTCATCAGTCCAATGAGGGTTCAGCTGGGACAACTGCATTGCAATGCGATTGTGTTCCCTCATGAAGAATGTATGCATAACCGTCAGTCCTGGTTGGTGAGAATTTCTGAATTCATCGGTTTTTTTTGTTTTCTTTCGCTTTTTTACCTTTCATCTCCAGCCACAAAACACGGTTGTTTGGGGGAAGACCTGCAGTCCTTCTCTTGATTTCCCTGAGGCAACATCATTTGTCCGTTTCCGAAATCAGTAAAGTTCAAAAGTCCTCGGCTGAACATTCGAAGAGCCTTGGCTTCGCAATTGGTCGATCCGTAAAGCACAGATCCATCGATGTAAGAAGTGAGCTGGTTGATCTGGTTACGGTAGCCAAGGTTCAGTTGGCCGAGGAGCGAACGGGCGAAGGGAAGGCAACGGGGCTCTCCATTGGGATAGTGGGTGGGGAAGAAGGGATCATCCGATTCCACCCTAATCGGCATACAGTGCACCGAGATTGTTTCAGGAGAGTCGCATCTAGGAGATACAATCTTCAATTCAAAATAAACTTCTACTACCGTGTGCAGTTGAGGATTTCGTCATTGGGTCCTCTGGCGACAGGAGAATGAGTCATCTCGTGGTCAAGGAGCTGACCAAACTGCATCACCATGTGGGTGAACTTGACATGGCTGATGTCGCGGTCCTCACAAACAACGTTGGAAATCTCAAAAAGCAAGATTCAAAAATTCTGGATGCCTTACCTTTCTAGGGTTGGGAAGTGGTTTTCCGCTCTTGGCCCTGATACGAGGGGCGTCGAATCCATCGTCATAGACTGGAGGGAGGAGATGACGGAGGGGGCCAAAGGCGTTTCCGTACGAAGGGAATTTGACGTTATTACACCATCCAGAGAAAGAACGATATCTGAAACCGGTTTAGATGTAAGTTGACTAGGGAGCATCCTTAAGGTACCACGACAATAAGTGAGCTACTTGTAACTTGGTGGTACCTCAAATATTTGGATACACACTCATACTCACTCACTCACACACACACACAACACACACACACACACACACATACACACACATACACTTTTGTAATAACAGAAGATAAAGTCTACCTGCTGGTATGGTCGCAAGGAAGCATTTTAGGAACGCAATCATCGTAGCTGCTCTGTCCATCTTCCGACAAAAAGGCTGTATAGTTGTGGACAAAAGACGACACATCGACCTCCGGGAGGATTCGTTGAAGAGTGGCCGTGTCAAGATCAGGAAGACGCTCATCTTCAGTCAACGCCTCACTGGAAAACATACCATCTATTCAGCTACAACTAAACCAACCCCTTCAGAAGAAGTTTCGTAGTCTCCAGAAGAACTGCCGAAATCTGAGAAACCTGCTTCGCCTGGGGTTTAGCTCGCATCATATTGGTATAGGCGAACAGAGGATCACCTCTTTGGAACTGGCGCTGGTCTGGAAGACAAGGCTCTTTTAAAAGCTCTTTAGGAACAAACTATGCTTTAGATTAGAGATTTCCCTCTTCTGTTGATCCTTTAGGTTGTGTACTGCCAGTTGAATGACCTTCTCAATTGTCTCCTGTCTCACGGGAAGAGTCGGGCGATTCTCGTGGTCTCTCCATTCCTCGATGGAAGGGGCGACGAGAACAGAGGAATTGCAAGAAATGGCCATGTTCCTGATTTAGATCAGAACAGAAAGCGACTGGAACCTACTCGAAGATGTTTTCTTTGAGGAATACGCTGCTCTGAACACGACGGATATCAGAGTTGGCGCAGATGATCTCAGCCAACGAGGTCTTTCGGATTTCCATCAACTGACTCTCGGTGAAACCAGACTGACCGAAGTAGTTCTCATACCAGAAACGGTCACCACGCTTTGTCTAAACAAAGAAATAGTTTTGAAATAGAAAAACACGAACTCTTTGGAACTGTTTTCCAGCAATGCAGGCAAAAGTGGGCCCAAAGAGAGATCCTTTCAGTGGTTGTTCCGCAAGAGCTCCGATCAAGAGGTCTATGTCATCCACGTTTTCGTAGATTGAAGTGATGTATTCGAACTTGACTTCAGGGAGGAAATACTCTTTGAGTTCTTGGAAAGAGCGAACCTGTAAGATAGAGGTTTAGTGGAAACTAGAACAATCTAAAAACAAACAGAATTGTGATTCAGATGGACAGAGAGGAATATATAGAGAGACAGCGGCAGATAGAGTCAGAGAGCGATGCAGTGGGAGTAATAAAGTTAGAGGGATAGAGAGACATCCAGATAGATAGAGAGAGAGTGTGTGAGAGAGAGAGAGAGAGAGAGAGATAGAGAGAAAGAGAGAGAAAGAGAGAGAGAGAGAGAAAGAGAGAGAGAGAGAAAGAGAGAGAGACAGAGATGTTTCACCTTTCCGAGTCCACACTGTGCCCTAACATGTGTGTAGGAAGGAATTCCGTGATCTCTGCCTTGAGCAATCGCCAAAGCAATAAGGTCAAGTCCAACATTTTCGTTGTCCTTCAGGAATTCATTTTTGACCTAAACATTATGTTCTTAAATTACATAAATTTCGACCCTACCTCGTCGTTGGTCCTCAATGTGGGAGAGTAGATGTTCGTAGACATGAGATGTCGTAGCACAGTCTCAACCCCCCTTGGGTCGAACACTCTGTTGGGGTTGTTGAAAGCGGAGAAAACGGCGTCATTGGGAAGAAGAGGCCACATGACATAGGGGAAGATGGAGGCAAATTCATTCAACACGGCTCCTTCAATGTGCATGTCGTAGTCCGCGTCGAACCCTGCATCATGAAGACTGAGGCCGAACTTGCTAAAAACAAAGGGATCTTTCGCTGTTTTATGTATGTTTTACTTCATATTCTCCCTTCCCAAAAGAATAGGCAACATTTCTTTGTACGTGATATGCTGCACCTGTGCCGAGACGATCTTTCGAGCCTCGTCGTACAATTTGTCATCTCCCCATTGACGATTCAGTTCCTGAAGTCAATTCAGCCATCTTTAATTAATGTTCTACCTTGAGCTGAGAGGCGATTCGGTTATGTTGTTTGACAAAGATAGTATGAAGGGCAGTTATTCCGGGAAGGAGATTAACGTCGTCAGATCCAGAGATGGCACATCTTCCCTGAGTTGCCTGGCAGCGGACATTCGCATCGGTGGGAGGCAGTTCTCCCACACTTCCGGCGGTTCTCAGATGACCTAGGGTACGTTGAACCTTTAGTTCAAACAAACTAACCATATCGGAAAGCCCTCAGTTGTTTAGCTCTCTCTTGGTTGGATCCATAAATGAAAGAGGCGTCCAAGAACGAAGAGGCGAGGTTCGCCTGCTCACGGGGTCCCAGGGCACAAGCTGCGCGAGGAGCGATCAAAGAACGGGCACGGGGGAGACAGGTCACACGGCTTCTGAAGAAGAACTAGCTTCAGTTGAACCCTGTCTTACCTGTAGGCGGGGTCCGCTGGTGGAATCTCAATGGCATCGCAGGCGGGGTGGCTGAAGCCAGGACGGCAACATGGAAGAGGACGCACTTCTCCTAAAGATTGTTTTTTGCAGAACTGTTGCACGCGTACCATCGACAATTCCTTGATGAGCAACTACGTTGACCATGTCCGAAGCCACAATGTGCATCCAATGTGCGAACATGGTTGTGACAGTCGGGTGGCTTCTGCCAACTGGAGTGAAAAGAGTGAGGGAAAGTCCACGCACGGAAGGAAGAGGCTTGCCAGAGATTGCTTCTCTTGGGGAGGCTACTCCTAAACCGACTCTTACTCGTGGAAATGAAAACTCTAACCATCGGCATATGCAGGTTTCAACAATCTACCAAGAGGAGTGTGCGAGGCTCCCCAGTCGGGTTGTCCCACATTGTTGCATAGACCGGAGAAGGATCTGAATTTCAATCCATTGATGTAGAAGTTGGTTCATTTAAGTGAGCAAAGTACTTTTTTCTCTGTCGGACTTGATCTAAACCGGCGTGATCTTTAAACCTTTCAGTTCCCGGTCCAATTAGATGTGCAGGTTGTTGCATGTGCGCCGAATCACCGTATCGTATTGGTTCACCTGTAGTTCGTTGCGTAGCAGCGGTCGATGACCGGAATGGGGCAGTTTCCGATGGAAGAGGACACCTGGGAGGGGGCTATGCCGAAGCGAAGTTCGCGTTCTCTTAGACCCAACCTGGAATTTCATTAGAAAGAAGTTTTTGCCTGACTTACAAAGTCAATCTCTTTGTGATTGCGACAGAAGTATAGGCTGCTTTGCTCCTTTCCAACGCTTTTCTGTCTAGTTTATGCATCTGGGACCACTGGTCGACACTCGAAGCCAGAACATGGCCTAAACACCTTCTGATTCTTCGCACACACGCACACGCACACACACACACACACACACACACACACACAACACACACATTTTCCTGCTCTTCCTTGCGTTTCACTGAGTTTCAACTGACCTGAATACTGATACCCCGGGTCAGTGAAGTTGAACAAGGCCTCAATTTCTTTCTTCGCCTCATTCGAAGCAACCCAAAACAGTCCATCCGGGATACGATGTGTAATAACAAGATCTGAAATTTTTCTGGTCCGAACGTCTCCAGATGTCCTCACTTGAGTCCCGGCTGACAGAGATACTCTCCGTCTTTCCACCCTCATTGGCGCATGGAAGGAAAGACTTTCCACAGGGGATGTTAGAGGCTGAGGCCAGCCCCAGGAGGGAGAGAAGAGGCCACAAGGCCATTCTGGAACAACGTTCAACTGTTGGTTCAATTAAGTACAAGGAACACAAAAACGAGGAAATGGCTTCGGAGGGAAAGTGAGTAGAGAGAGAGTTTGAAGGCACGAGGGGAATGGAATAGGTTATGGGTGTAAAAACTTTACGGGATTCAGGATGAGTTGGGATAAAGAGAAAGGCTAAGACTGGCTAAGAAGGCTTGTGGTCGGAGAATGGCCAAGGGCACTGGCAGGGCGGCGGAGGCTAATCTGGAACGAGTCGGCACAGCAGCGACATACGACGAAGAACTTGAGGGCGACGAGTGGACAGGAACACCACCGGCGATCTGAAGGACGCTTACGGTAGCTGCAAAAACACAGTACGCCTCAGGCGACTAATTATTAGACGCTTGTACCAGTAGTGTGTTTCAAGGCGACCGAAGCTGAGAGAATCGGCGGCTTTAGGCGCCGAAGGAGATTCGGCAAAGACCCGCTCGACACGTGCCCGTTGCACAACGGGACGGGTTCGGACGCAACGCAGTTCAACGATAAGCGCGGAACCGGACACTGCCATTCGGCAAAGTCTGGATGACCGCTCGACCGAAGGCAGGAACAGTGAAGGAATGAGTTAGAGAATTTGAGGAAAGGAGAAGACAAGAAATACAGGTTGACAGAGTATGGCACAATGTGAAAGGACTTTTGGAGTTGGGTCCTGCCGCGAACACACGAGTGTGTTAAATGGCTCGTCAGGGACCTTTCAAAATACCATGCTGAAGATTTGGCAAGTATTTTGCGCATAACCGTTTGCTGGAGCGGTAAAGGCCCCGACGGTCCCTTTAAAGAAAGAGTACTAAGAAAGAGTAGTTCCGGGGAAAATGCACCAATAGCATGAAATTCCCCTATTGATCCTCATTCGCGGTTTCTCAAAAAAGAAGTTAACTTTGGAAACAAGCCATATATTGATTGGGTCATTGCCTTTTTTTTTTTAATTTTTGGACTCATTTTCAATAGTTGGCCCGCTTTTGCCTCTGGTTTTGCATGAAAATAACTCATGGAGCCGTGAAGGGTGGACGTCCTAAGATTCGGTGAAAACCTCATAATTTGGTGCCAGATTATCTCTTAACCCACAATATCTGTCTCGGTGCAGTGTCAATTTTTAGAGTATTTCTACAGCATTCAAAGTTAGGCATGCGATGACAATATTTGCAGCTCAGTCGATGTTCAAAGGAAATTTTACATTCGGTCGTACACGAGGGTCAGTGGGGGAAAAGTTTTCGGGGCAGATCCCAAGTCATCGCTGCGGGACTCAATGCTCAAAGCCATTTAACGAGGGTGGTTGGAAAGGAACAACAACATTGATTCCAACCCTACTACACAAATAGTGCTTTACGCAATTTCATTACAGTATTGTTGTCGTCTCTTCGTGAGACAGAAACAGAGTATGTGAATAAAAATAGGTTCAACGAGAGGCTGAAGCAACATTCATCGAAAAAGACGAGAGTTCCCAAGACTTTTGTGATTTATTTTCGGAGCGGCGGCTATTTATGAATTATGGGACACGGTCTATCCACGGAACTCACGCTCACATTTGCGCAAAGAACGGTCGCAAAGACTGGCTTCTGATTCAATCTGCACTTGATAAACCCACAATTTGACTTTTGTAAAAGAAAGAAAGGAATAAAATAAATACCTTCAGTGCTCTTATGAAAGCATGATTTTTCTATTTCTTTGTAAAAATGAATAGTTTCTGGGGGTTCTAACGATAAGCACGAGAAACAGAGTTCCCCAGTGAGTTTAGATCACGAATCAATCTCTTAAAAGTGCATGTAGGAATGGAGAAGCGAGAGATTGGCTGCGGTTCCCGTGATATCCGGGGTCGTTGTGATTGGATTGCGGAAAAAGAAGAGTCACCGAATGACCGTTGCTGACCCGGATCTGAGAGGAGCAACAGCCCATGGAAGGCGAAACTGAGGGAAAGTTTTGAGAAAAAGACGAGGGAACGGGCTGTTCGCACAAAAAGTGACCGGTGGTCGGTGGCAACGGGACGGGACGGCAGCCAAACTGGATAAGGCTATTGTTCGCAAGAAACGAACGGCCGAACACGACAATCCGACGACTGTAGAACGCCTGAGGCCATTACGCACCACGCAGGTGGGCTTCTGATGAGAGGGCAGTTAGAGGTCTTTATTGCGGTCGTTTCTAACCGAACAGAGTACATTAATGGTTTAGATTCTCGATCAGTCTTAGGGGCTTTTGGTCTAAGACCAAAAGCCCCTATGCTGAAACTTTAAGGAATTTATTGGGGGTACTGTAGAAATGATACAGTAAAACCTTCTACGTCATGTTTTGATACGTGTTATGCTTTGTGAAACTTTAACAGTCGTAACTAAGAGACTGAAAAAACGCCTGGTCATGCAAATAAATACATTGCGGTTTCAGTGGACGCAAACTTTGCAGAGGAACGTGGAAATATTGAAAACAACAATAACAAATAGATTATCAATTTATGGGTACTTTTATTATGAGTCTACTGTGTTTTTCAATTCCTCAGGGTACCTTTTTAGCCTGTGTCAAATGAATAATTAGCCGAACTGACAATTGCGTACAAGAAAAAAAAAATTAAAATTAAAATGCTACTTTTATCGGATAAATCTGTGCTCTCTTAGGAAAAAAGAAGAACAGCGTAAAACAGTGTCCGGACTTTTTGGTACAAAATTAACAGAAATAGGTGCTCTTGAAGTTTTGGCTTAAAAATTGTCGCTAGTGTAGCAGATCGTGAAAAAAAATTGTTAAGAAAGCTGAGATGAGATCTGTGAGAATGCTGGGAGTGGCTGCGGCTATTTCTCTGCGTCTCGCCGTCCACTCTGTGTCTAAGACGCGCCTATTCCTGGAAGAGGATAATGCACTAAAGGATCACACAACGGGTTTGAGGGGAGAACTTTCGAACTTTGGATTTGCGCACCTCGGAGGAGAAAGCGCCATGAAACGGTGAAAGGAACAAACCTTGGTCAAGGGCTGTAGATTTTTATAGCCCTTGGACACGTTCTTGGCTGAGCTTCCTGCTGCCAGCTGGTTGGTCTCTGACAGATCAAAGCTATGATGTCATGGAGACCGGACGTCCTACGATCCAGTGGCCACCTCATAATTTCTGACGCGCACGTTCTTTTTCCTGACAAGGACCAGTCGGAGGGAAAGAGTGGCAGCGATAATGGAGTGGACGATGAATTAAGAGACGAATGTACGCTCGGAGGAAGTATTTTGTAGAAATAACCGTTACGGAACATTTTGATATTGAAACAATCGATTTTTGACGGAATACATTAGAACAACCAATAAGTGCAACTATCGAATCAATCGTTGACAAATTCGTAAAGAAAACGAGTAAACAAGATTTTTCTTTTCAAAGCTAAACAGTCAATTTCTAAAAAAAAAAAACTTGAATCGTGTTATTTTACGGGCTTAGAAAAGTTTCTTACGCGAGGATATCTTTTGATTGTAAGTGACAGAAGGAGGAATACTCGTGCATGTAAATTTTTCATCACTTTATTTCGATTTGACCCATGTCTTTTGCACACAGATTCTTAACAGCTGAATAGAATTGCTTTAAAAAAATCCATCGAACCTTTAAAGGGCTCGTCATGGGCCTTTTCAGGATCGCATGCTAACGAACACTTGGTAAGCATTTTGCGCACTTGGCTGGAGCTGTGTTGGAGAAAAAACATTTCAATTGGTTGTTTCCAATAGAAAAGGCCACTGACGGCCCCTTTAATGATTGACCTTTAATAAGGTGTTTCAGAATGACACCAATGGGCACGCCATCAGATGCCGTAAAAGAATGTAGTAGTTCTCAAGCGGTTTTCCCTTGAATGAGCTAAGACATCACATTATACGAAATTCAGTATCTGATTTTTTGAAGTTTATTACTATTGAGGTTTTTCTTTGATCTTAGAAGGGCTTCTTAGGCTTCTGAGGAAAGCGCCTTGTTCTTGATGGTCCCTCCAATGTTCTGGCGGTCGAAGATTTTCTGAATTCGAAAAGTTTTGCGATTCGGGCGCGATTACCGCCATATTGGCCACGTATCCGTCGTTCCATACGGGGATGTCGTACTCAATGGCGTCTTCTTCGACCTCTTCTTTCTCAGAAACCATCTCCTTAATCAACTGAGGCTCTTTCTTCTCAGCTACGGTAATTTGGCTACAGTAGTCCTCTTTCGTCGTGGGACCCTCAGTCAGGGAGTCCTCACTCGCCTCTACACTATCCTTTTCCTCCACTTCGATATCTATCGGAGGACTTTTCTCCTGGCTGCTCTCTATCCTTTTGCGGAATTTGAGGCTAAATATGACGTTTCGAAGTGTCTTCTGAATCCTTACTCCATCATCCGCTCCGCCCACTCCTTCATTTTGCCGTCCTTGATCTTCAAATGCAGTCTTTTGTCATCAGCCGTCGTCAGAATCACGTGAAGGCTGTTCTTTCCCGCTCCGACGATCATCTTCTTCGGCTTGTTCAGGTCGTAAACCTTCACTTTGTGTCCCTCGTCTGCCCTGGAATTTCACTTTGAAATTGAAAAAGGAGATTCTTACTTGAAAAGAGAGAGAGTTCCCTCCTGGGAGAGTTGGGCCTTGCGCCTGTGCCACAATCCATTGCTCTTTTTGTAGCAAAATGAGACGAGATTCGATTTGAGGCAGGGAGACGGAGGGAGGGGAGGAGAGGGAGGTAAGAGACGGGAGAAACAGCCGACCATCGGAGGGAGAGACGCGGGAATGAGGGGAGAGGGACGAAGTGAGAGGTAATTAGAATAAAGACTGCATTTGACTAGAGAGGGGAATGGCGTTAGGTGAGGTTGTCGGAGGAGGTTTAGGACTCTGTTCTTTTACAGACCAGGAGGGTACGCGCGCCAACGGCGCGCACCCTCCTGGGTCGCGGCCTTCGGCCGCCCAGTTAGGCGGCCTGCGACCGCAAAAATTCATGGCCTACGGCCACTCATTAATTGGCCGTGAAACTGACGTGAAGAACGTGAAGCTCGGCCTACGGCCAACCTCACCCTCCCCTCGGGGGGAAATGAACGCGTGAACTTCCG
Source organism: Oscheius myriophilus (assembly GCA_964057215.1). Lineage (NCBI taxonomy): Eukaryota > Metazoa > Nematoda > Chromadorea > Rhabditida > Rhabditidae > Oscheius > Oscheius myriophilus. Next base: position 14,386,300 of record OZ059903.1, read on the forward strand.
CTGATCCACTTCAGACACACACAGAGACCATAGCGTTTTATTATAAGGGATATTTTCTATGAATAGAGCATATTTCCCATGTTGACGGTTTATCCGTTAAACATACTAATCAATAATTATAGGTATTGTAATCCAAGTAATTCAAATTCAAAGAGTCACTTGTAGGTTAAAAACGTAGCCGCTATGGCCACCCCTTCCGTTCCATCTGCCGCATGTCCGCCGGTTACGGGACAGCTTTTAATTGTCCTACCGCCCACTGACGATTTTCAAAATTTTATTCATTTCACAAAATGTTCTCCTTTGTGAAACGTCTCATTCGCCACGTTAAGCAACCCTTCAAGAAAACTCAGTCGTCGTTAGTTTTCCTTTTTTGTTCAAATTCCATCCTTTAGAAATGATAGCCATCCCACAGAATTTCCACAGCCAAGACCACCCCCACCGTCTTACAATGACGTCATTGAAGAGAGACAACTGGAGATTAAACAACTTTCAAATGAAGTTATGGTTAGTTTTCTGAATTTTGACAATTTCCATACCTTATTTCTTTAAAAACTACATTTTAAGGCATTGGAAAAGAAAAAGGAGGATTCGCTGCACAAATACATGTTCGCAGAGTCTCGTTATATGAACTGTGTATCAGAATTAGAGCAAATGCAGCAGGACAGAGTGAGGGCTGTTCTGGAAGGCAGAAGGAAGGCCAACGACAGAGGATTCAAAATTTCTACTCAGATTCTGAAGGAGGAAATAACGGTAGGTTCTTTTTTATATTACGATTGAATAGTTTACGCAGTTTATCAGCTTAAAGGCAGAGGCCCAGGAAAATGAAAAAGGACCTGTCCATGACGTAACGTAGGCGAGAGAGTGTCATTTTCAATGGTGAAATGCAGAGAGTTTTACGATTAGCATGGACAGGTCCCCCTCTTTATTTTACGTGGGCCTCTGCCTTTAAGTAAAGACTTTGTGAAAAACAGTGTCCTTTTAGTTCCTGGAAGCCCGTCGTTGCCGTCTTCGCTCCGACCTCGTCTTTGACATCTGCCGCTTCCACAAGGCCCAACACAACCTGATTTCCCTTCGAAGACGCTTCCGAAAAGACACAGGAGGATTCAGACAGACCACGCACCCCCGCTGTTGTTCACGCTCTCAGTTCTGCTGCTATGCAATTGATGCTAGCTTTCGAAGAACAAGCAGAAACAGATACTACGCAACGAAATCACAGTCCATCTACGTCGGGTGAAGTGATTACTTTTTGAGTATCCCCTTCTCTCAGGTGAACTCTTGCCTCATTTCCTGTGTTTTAGTTAAAATCCAATAAATATTTCGTGATAACCTGCGTTTTCTTTTCAATTCGGAGAGTACGGTACCCTTGACAGTTTCACGCGTGCTCCCTTCGTTCCCATTTTTGATTAAACCAGGCGTTACGGCCCGCCTTCGGCGGTCCTCACTCCTGGCTCCTCGCGGCCTTCGGCCGCTCGTCGGGAGCTTCGCCCCCGAATGTACGTTAAGCGGCCTGCGGCCGCAAAGATTCGTGGCCTTCGGCCACTCAGTTCGGCGGCCTGCGGCCGCACATATTTGTGGCCTTCGGCCACTCAGTTTGGCGGCCTGCGGCCGTACAGGTGCCTGCTAGACCGCCGGCCGGGATTGGGAACCAATCCATTGGAAATGATCAGCTGCGCACTTAGGCTAATCCTGCTCATTTTCCTTCCTTCCGTGGAGTTTACGCTAAGTTCGCCCACGTTTTGATGAAAGATAACTGGAATTAGGAGACGCAGACACGTAGCGCAGTCTCGCCTGGGACACCATCACATATAAACGGACACAACTTCCCAATTGTTAGAGGTGGACCAGGAGTTCTGACCCGCCTACGGCGGGTCATCACTCCTGAATTGTGTGGGATGGGCACATTTTGGGCATTCGTTTGATACCTAACATGATTTGGTTTTCGGGTGTGTGTTAAGAACTGGGCGTGGGTGCGCATGTTTGGGAAAAGTGTTAATAAATGGGTGTGGGTGCGCATGCGTGAAAAAGTGTTAAGAAATGGGTGTGGGTTCGCATGTGTGGTAAAAGTGTTAAAAAAGGGAGAGGGTGCGCATCTTTGGGAAAGGTGTTAAGACATAGGTGTGGGTGCGCATGTTTGGGGAAAGTGTTAAGAAATGGGTGTGGGTGCGCATGTTTGGGGAAAGTGTTAAGACATAGGTGTGGGTGCGCATGTTTGGGGAAAGTGTTAAGAAATGGGTGTATGTGTGGGGAAAGTTCTAAGAAATGGGTGTGGGTGCGCATGTTTGAGAAAAGTGTTAAGAAATGGGTGTAGGTGCGAATGTTTGGGAAAAGTGTTAAGAGATGGGTGTGTGTGCGCATGTTTGGGAAAAATGTTAAGAATTGGGCGTGGGTGCGCATGTGTAGTAAAAGTGTTAAGAAATGGGTGTGGGTTCGCATGTGTGGTAAAAGTGTTAAAAAAGGGAGAGGGTGCGCATCTTTGGGAAAGGTGTTAAGAAATAGGTGTGGGTTCGCATGTTTGGGGAAAGTGTTAAGACATAGGTGTGGATGCGCATGTTTGGGGAAAGTGTTAAGAAATGGGTGTGGGTGCGCATGTTTGGGGAAAGTGTTAAGAAATAGGTGTGGGTTCGCATGTTTGGAGAAAGTGTTAAGAAATGGGTGCGGGTGCGCAAGTTTGGGAAAGATGTTAAGAAATGGGCATGGGTGCGCATGTGTGGAAAATGTGTTAAGAAATGGGTATGTGTGCGCATGTGTGGAAAATGTGTTAAGAAATGGGCATGGGTGCGCATGTGTGGGAAAAGTGTTAAGAAATGGGCATGTGTGCGCATGTGTGGAAAAAGTGTTAAGAAATGGGTATGTATGCGCATGTGTGGAAAATGTGTTAAGAAATGGGCATGGGTGCGCATGTGTGGGAAAGACGTTAAGAAACGGGCGTGGGTGCGCATGTGTGCAAAAAGTGTTAAGAAATGTGTGTGGGTGCGCATGTTTGGGGAAAATGTTAAGAAATGGGCATGGGTGCGCATGTGTGGAAAAAGTGTTAAGAAATGGGCATGGGTGCGCATGTGTGGGAAAAGTTTTCAGAAATGGGTGTGGGTGCGCATGTTTGGGAAAGATGTTAAGAAATGGGCGTGGGTGCGCATGTGTGGAAAAAGTGTTAAGAAATGGGTGTGGGTGCGCATGTTTGGGAAAAATGTTAAGAAATGGGCATGGGTGCGCATGTGTGGAAAAAGTGTTGAGAAATGGGCATGGGTGCGCATGTGTGGGAAAAGTTTTCAGAAATGGGTGTGGGTGCGCATGTTTGGGAAAGATGTTAAGAAATGGGCGTGGGTGCGCATGTGTGGAAAAAGTGTAAAGAAATGGGTGTGGGTGCGCATGCGTGGGAAAAGTGTTAAGAAATGGGTGTGGGTGCGCATGTGTGAGAAAGGTTTTAAGAAATGGGTTGGGGTGCGCATGTTTGGGAAAAGTGTTAAGAAATGGGTGTGGGTGCGCATGTTTGGGAAAAGTGTTAAGAGATGGGTGTGGGTGCGCATGTTTGGGAAAAGTGTTAAGACATAGGTGTGGGTGCGCATGTTTGGGGAAAGTGTTAAGAAATGGGTGTGGGGGCGCATGTTTGGGGAAAGTGTTAAGACATAGGTGTGGGTGCGCTTGTTTGGGGAAAGTGTTAAGAAATGGGTGTATGTGTGGGGAAAGTTCTAAGAAATGGGTGTGGGTGCGCATGTTTGAGAAAAGTGTTAAGAGATGGGTGTGGGTGCGCATGTTTGGGAAAAGTGTTAAGAAATGGGTGTAGGTGCGAATGTTTGGGAAAAGTGTTAAGAGATGGGTGTAGGTGCGAATGTTTGGGAAAAGTGTTAAGAGATGGGTGTGTGTGCGAATGTTTGGGAAAAGTGTTAAGAGATAGGTGTGTGTGCGCATGTGTGGAAAAAGTGTTAAGAAACGGGCATGGGTGCGCATGTGTGGGAAAAGTTTTAAGAAGTGGGTGTGGGTGCGCATGTTTGGGAAAGATGTTAAGAAATGGGCGTGGGTGCGCATGTGTGGAAAAAGTGTTAAGAAATGGGTGTGGGTGCGCATGTTTGGGAAAGATGTTAAGAAATGGGTGTGTGTGCGCATGTTTGGGAAAAATGTTAAGAATTGGGCGTGGGTGCGCATGTGTAGTAAAAGTGTTAAGAAATGGGTGTGGGTTCGCATGTGTGGTAAAAGTGTTAAAAAAGGGAGAGGGTGCGCATCTTTGGGAAAGGTGTTAAGAAATAGGTGTGGGTTCGCATGTGTGGAAAAAGTGTTAAGAAATGGGTGTGGGTGCGCATGTTTGGGAAAAATGTTAAGAAATGGGCATGGGTGCGCATGTGTGGAAAAAGTGTTAAGAAATGGGCATGGGTGCGCATGTGTGGGAAAAGTTTTCAGAAATGGGTGTGGGTGCGCATGTTTGGGAAAGATGTTAAGAAATGGGCGTGGGTGCGCATGTGTGGAAAAAGTGTAAAGAAATGGGTGTGGGTGCGCATGCGTGGGAAAAGTGTTAAGAAATGGGTGCGGGTGCGCATGTGTGATAAAGGTGTTAAAAATGGGCATGGGTGCGCATGTGTGGAAAATGTGTTAAGAAATGGGTGTGTGTGCGCATGCGTGGGAAAAGGGTTAAGAAATGGGTGTGTGTGCGTATGTTTGGTGAAGGTGTTAAGAAATGGGTGTGTGTGCGCATGCGTGGGAAAAGTGTTAAGAAATGGGTGTGGGTGCGCATGTGTGATAAAGGTGTTAAAAATGGGTGTGGGTGCGCATGTGTGGGAACAGTGTTAAGAAAGAGAGTGTATGAGAATCTCAACCGCACAACCGACCCCTCCCCCTCATCCCGTTACGCTAATTCCACCCCCACCCGTAGTCAACCGAAAGACCGACCGGTCCCGGTGGAAATGAACGGCTCTGTCACTCTGAAGCCTCTAATTTCTCGCTGCATTTCCGTCATTTCTCCGTGACGTGCGAAAGCGCTAGGCGAGAGAGCGGGGGAATAAGAGAGACTCAGAACAGCGGGCGTACTCTAGCGTCGGACAGACAGACAGACAGACAGACAGACAGAGACCAATCCTCAACTGTAAAAGTAAGGACCAGGAGTTCTGACCTGCCTACGGCGGGTCATCACTCCTGGATCGTGTGGGATGGGCACATTTTGGGCTTTCGTTTGATGCTAAACATGTTGTGGTTGTGGGGTGAGTTAAGAAATGGGTGTGGGTGCGCATGTGTGAGAAAGGTTTTAAGAAATGGGTTGGGGTGCGCATGTTTGGGAAAAGTGTTAAGAAATGGGTGTGGGTGCGCATGTTTGGGAAAAGTGTTAAGAGATGGGTGTGGGTGCGCATGTTTGGGAAAAGTGTTAAGACATAGGTGTGGGTGCGCATGTTCGGGGAAAGTGTTAAGAAATGGGTGTGGGTGCGCATGTTTGGGGAAAGTGTTAAGACATAGGTGTGGGTGCGCTTGTTTGGGGAAAGTGTTAAGAAATGGGTGTATGTGTGGGAAAAGTTCTAAGAAATGGGTGTGGGTGCGCATGTTTGAGAAAAGTGTTAAGAGATGGGTGTGGGTGCGCATGTTTGGGAAAAGTGTTAAGAAATGGGTGTAGGTGCGAATGTTTGGGAAAAGTGTTAAGAGATGGGTGTAGGTGCGAATGTTTGGGAAAAGTGTTAAGAGATGGGTGTGTGTGCGAATGTTTGGGAAAAGTGTTAAGAGATAGGTGTGTGTGCGCATGTGTGGAAAAAGTGTTAAGAAACGGGCATGGGTGCGCATGTGTGGGAAAAGTTTTAAGAAGTGGGTGTGGGTGCGCATGTTTGGGAAAAGTGTTAAGAAATGGGCATGGGTGCGCATGTGTGGAAAATGTGTTAAGAAATGGGTATGTGTGCGCATGTGTGGAAAATGTGTTAAGAAATGGGCATGGGTGCGCAAGTTTTGGAAAGATGTTAAGAATTGGGTATGTGTGCGCATGTGTGACAAATGTGTTAAGAAATGGGCATGGGTGCGCATGTGTGGGAAAAGTGTTAAGAAATGGGCATGTGTGCGCATGTGTGGAAAAAGTGTTAAGAAATGGGTATGTGTGCGCATGTGTGGAAAATGTGTTAAGAAATGGGCATGGGTGCGCATGTGTGGGAAAGACGTTAAAAAACGGGCGTGGGTGCGCATGTGTGCAAAAAGTTGAAGAAATGTGTGTGGGTGCGCATGTTTGGGAAAAATGTTAAGAAATGGGCATGGGTGCGCATGTGTGGAAAAAGTGTTAAGAAATGGGCATGGGTGCGCAAGTGTGGGAATGGTGTTAAGAAAAGGGAGTGGGTGCGCAAGTGTGGGAATGGTGTTAAGAAAAGGGTGTGGGTGCGCATGTGTGGGAAAAGTGTAAAGAAAAGGGTGTGGGTTCGCATGTTTGGGAAAAGTGTAAAGAAAAGGGTGTAGGTTCGCATGTTTGGGAAAAGTGTTAAGAAATGGGTGTGGGTGCGCATTTGTGGGAAAAGTGTTAAGAAATGGGTGTGGGTGCGCATATTTGGGAAAAGTGTTAAGAAATGGGTGTGTGTGCGCATGCGTGGGAAAAGTGTTAAGAAATGGGTGTGGGTGCGCATGTGTGATAAAGGTGTTAAAAATGGGCATGGGTGCGCATGTGTGGAAAATGTGTTAAGAAATGGGTGTGTGTGCGCATGCGTGGGAAAGGTGTTTAGAAATGGGTGTGGGTGCGCATGTTTGGGAAAAGTGTTAAGAAATGGGTGTGGGTGCGCATGTTTGGGAAAGGTGTTAAAAAATGGGTGTGGGTGCGCATGTGTCAAAAAGGTGTTTAGAAATGGGTGTGGGTGCGCATGTTTGGGAAAAGTGTTAAGAAATGGGTGTGGGTGCGCATGTTTGGGAAAGGTGTTAAGAAATGGGTGTGGGTGCGCATGTGTCAAAAAGGTGTTTAGAAATGGGTGTGGGTGCGCATGTGTCAGAAAGGTGTTAAGAAATGGGTGTGTGTGCGCATGTTTGGGATAGGTGTTAAAAACGGTGTGGGTGCGCATGTGCGAATGGGTGGGAATGACTCAGCCGCACAGGCGCCCCCTCCCAATGGAAATGACGGCCCCTCTCCCTTCATTCCCTTACGCTAATTCCACCCCCACCCGTAGTCAACCGAAAGACCGACCGGTCCCGGTGGAAATGAACGGCTCTGTCACTCTGAAGCCTCTAATTTCTTGCTGCATTTCCGTCAATTCTCCGTGACGTGCGAAAGCGCTAGGCGAGAGAGCGGGGGAATAAGAGAGACTCAGAACAGCGGGCGTACTCTGGCGTCGGACAGACAGACACACAGACACACAGAGACCAATCCTCGATTGTAAAAGTAAGGACCAGGAGTTCTGACCCGCCTACGGCGGGTCATCACTCCTGGACTGTGTGGGATGGGCACATTTTGGGCTTTCGTTTGATACTAAACATGATTTTGGTTTTTGGGAGTGTTTTAAGAAATGGGCGTGGGTGCGCATGTGTAGTAAAAGTGTTTAGTGTGCGTACGCATGTTTGGGAAAAGTGTTAAGAAATGGGCGTGTATGCGCATGTTTGGAAACGGTGATAAAAAAGGGTGTGGGTGCGCATGTGTGGGAAAAGTGTTAAGAAATGGGTGTGGGTGCGCATGTGTGGGAAAAGTGTTAAGAAAGGGACTGGGTGCGCATGTGTGGGAAATGTGTTAAGAAATGGGTGTGGGTGCGCATGTGTGGGAAAAGTGTTAAGAAAGGGACTGGGTGCGCATGTGTGGGAAATGTGTTAAGAAATGGGTGTGGGTGCGCATGTGTGGGAAATGTGTTAAGAAATGGGTGTGGGTGCGCATGTGTGGGAAAAGTGTTAAGCAATGGGTGTGGGTGCGCATGTGTGGGAAATGTGTTAAGAAATGGGAGTGGGTGCGCATGTTTGGGAAAGGTGTTAAGAAATGGGTGTGGGTGCGCATTTGTGGGAAAAGTGTTAAGAAAGAGACTGGGTGCGCATGTGTATGAAAAGTGTTAAGAAATGGGTGTGGGTGCGCATGTGTGGGAAATGTGTTAAGAATTGGGTGTTCGTGCGCAAGTTTGGGAAAGTGTTAAGAAACGGGTGTGGGTGCGCATGTGTGGGAAAAGTGTTAAGAAATGGGTATGGGTGCGCATGTTTGGAAAAATTGTTGAGAAATGGGTGTGGGTTCGTATGTGTGAGAAAGGTGTTAAGAAATGGGTGTGGGTGCGCATGTGTGGGAAAAGTGTTAAGAATTGGGTGTGGGTGCGTATGTGTGGGAAATGTGTTAAGAAATGGGTGAGGGTGCGCATGTGTGGGAAAAGTGTTAAGAAAGGGACTGGGTGCGCATGTGTGGGAAAAGTGTTAAGAATTGGGTGAGGGTGCACATGTTTGGGAAAAGTGTTAAGAAATGGATGTTGATGCGCATGTTTGGGAAAAGTGTTAAGAAATGGGTGTTGATGCGCATGTTTGGGAAAAGTGTTAAGAAATGGGTGTGGGTGCCCATGTTTGGGAAAAGTGTTAAGAAATGAGTGAGGGTGCGCATGTTTGGAGAATGTGTTAAGAAATGGGTGTGGGTGCGCATGTGTGGGTAATGTGGTAAGAAATGGGTGTGGGTGCTCATGTGTGGGAAAAGTGTTAAGAAAGGGACTGGGTGCGCATGTGTGGGAAAAGTGTTAAGAATTGGGTGAGGGTGCGCATGTTTGGGAAAAGTGTTAAGAAATGGATGTTGATGCGCATGTTTGGGAAAAGTGTTAAGAAATGGGTGTTGATGCGCATGTTTGGGAAAAGTGTTAAGAAATGGGTGTGGGTGCCCATGTTTGGGAAAAGTGTTAAGAAATGAGTGAGGGTGCGCATGTTTGGAGAATGTGTTAAGAAATGGGTGTGGGTGCGCATGTGTGGGTAATGTGGTAAGAAATGGGTGTGGGTGCTCATGTGTGGGAAAGGTGTTAAGAAATGGGTGTGGGTGCGCATGTGTGAGAAAATTGTTAAGAAATGGGTGTGGGTGTGCGTCGTTGGGAAAGCTGTTAAGAAATGGGAGTGGGTGCGCATGTTTGGGAAAGGTGTTAAGAAATGGGTGTGGGTGCGCGTCGTTGGAAAATGTGTTAAGAAATGGGTGTTGGTGCGCATGTTTGGGAAAGGTGTTAAGAAATGGGTGTGGGTGCGCATGTTTGGGAAAGGTGTTAAGAAATGGGTGCGGGTGCGCATATGTGGGAAGGATGTTAAGAAATGGGTGTGGGTGTGCGTCGTTGGGAAAGCTGTTAAGAAATGGGAGTGGGTGCGCATGTTTGGGAAAGGTGTTAAGAAATGGGTGTGGGTGCGCGTCGTTGGGAAATGTGTTAAGAAATGGGTGTTGGTGCGCATGTTTGGGAAAGGTGTTAAGAAATGGGTGTGGGTGCGCATGTTTGGGAAAGGTGTTAAGAAATGGGTGCGGGTGCGCATATGTGGGAAGGATGTTAAGAAATGGGTATGTGTGCGCATGTGTGGAAAATGTGTTAAGAAATGGGCATGGGTGCGCATGTGTGGGAAAGACGTTAAGAAACGGGCGTGGGTGCGCAGGTGTGCAAAAAGTGTTAAGAAATGTGTGTGGGTGCGCATGTGTGGAAAAAGTGTTAAGAAATGGGCATGGGTGCGCATGTGTGGGAAAAGTGTTAAGAAATGGGCATGGGTGCGCATGTGTGGGAAAAGTTTTCAGAAATGGGTGTGGGTGCGCATGTTTGGGAAAAGTGTTAAGAAATGGGCATGGGTGCGCATGTGTGGAAAATGTGTTAAGAAATGGGTGTGTGTGCGCATGCGTGGGAAAAGTGTTAAGAAATGGGTGTGGGTGCGCATGTGTGATAAAGGTGTTAAAAATGGGCATGGGTGCGCATGTGTGGAAAATGTGTTAAGAAATGGGTGTGTGTGCGCATGCGTGGGAAAAGGGTTAAGAAATGGGTGTGTGTGCGTATGTTTGGGGAAGGTGTTAAGAAATGGGTGTGTGTGCGCATGCGTGGGAAAAGTGTTAAGAAATGGGTGTGGGTGCGCATGTGTGATAAAGGTGTTAAAAATGGGTGTGGGTGCGCATGTGTGGGAACAGTGTTAAGAAAGAGAGTGTATGAGAATCTCAACCGCACAACCGACCCCTCCCCCTCATCCCGTTACGCTAATTCCACCCCCACCCGTAGTCAACCGAAAGACCGACCGGTCCCGGTGGAAATGAACGGCTCTGTCACTCTGAAGCCTCTAATTTCTCGCTGCATTTCCGTCATTTCTCCGTGACGTGCGAAAGCGCTAGGCGAGAGAGCAAGGGAATCAGAGAGACTCAGAACAGCGGGCGTACTCTAGCGTCGGACAGACAGACAGACAGACAGACAGACAGAGACCAATCCTCAACTGTAAAAGTAAGGACCAGGAGTTCTGACCTGCCTACGGCGGGTCATCACTCCTGGATCGTGTGGGATGGGCACATTTTGGGCTTTCGTTTGATGCTAAACATGTTGTGGTTGTGGGGTGAGTTAAGAAATGGGTGTGGGTGCGCATGTGTGAGAAAGGTTTTAAGAAATGGGTTGGGGTGCGCATGTTTGGGAAAAGTGTTAAGAAATGGGTGTGGGTGCGCATGTTTGGGAAAAGTGTTAAGAGATGGGTGTGGGTGCGCATGTTTGGGAAAAGTGTTAAGAAATGAGTGTGGGTGCGCATGTTTGGGAAAAGTGTTAAGAGATGGGTGTGGGTGCGCATGTTTGGGAAAAGTGTTAAGAAATGGGTGTCGGTGCGAATGTTTGGGAAAAGTGTTAAGAGATGGGTGTAGGTGCGAATGTTTGGGAAAAGTGTTAAGAGATGGGTGTGTGTGCGAATGTTTGGGAAAAGTGTTAAGAGATGGGTGTGTGTGCGCATGTGTGGAAAAAGTGTTAAGAAACGGGCATGGGTGCGCATGTGTGGGAAAAGTTTTAAGAAGTGGGTGTGGGTGCGCATGTTTGGGAAAAGTGTTAAGAAATGGGCATGGGTGCGCATGTGTGGAAAATGTGTTAAGAAATGGGTATGTGTGCGCATGTGTGGAAAATGTGTTAAGAAATGGGCATGGGTGCGCAAGTTTGGGAAAGATGTTAAGAAATGGGTATGTGTGCGCATGTGTGACAAATGTGTTAAGAAATGGGCATGGGTGCGCATGTGTGGGAAAAGTGTTAAGAAATGGGCATGTGTGCGCATGTGTGGAAAAAGTGTTAAGAAATGGGTATGTGTGCGCATGTGTGGAAAATGTGTTAAGAAATGGGCATGGGTGCGCATGTGTGGGAAAGACGTTAAGAAACGGGCGTGGGTGCGCATGTGTGCAAAAAGTTGAAGAAATGTGTGTGGGTGCGCATGTTTGGGAAAAATGTTAAGAAATGGGCATGGGTGCGCATGTGTGGAAAAAGTGTTAAGAAATGGGCATGGGTGCGCAAGTGTGGGAATGGTGTTAAGAACAGGGAGTGGGTGCGCAAGTGTGGGAATGGTGTTAAGAAAAGGGTGTGGGTGCGCATGTGTGGGAAAAGTGTAAAGAAAAGGGTGTAGGTTCGCATGTTTGGGAAAAGTGTTAAGAAATGGGTGTGGGTGCGCATTTGTGGGAAAAGTGTTAAGAAATGGGTGTGGGTGCGCATATTTGGGAAAAGTGTTAAGAAATGGGTGTGTGTGCGCATGCGTGGGAAAAGTGTTAAGAAATGGGTGTGGGTGCGCATGTGTGATAAAGGTGTTAAAAATGGGCATGGGTGCGCATGTGTGGAAAATGTGTTAAGAAATGGGTGTGTGTGCGCATGCGTGGGAAAGGTGTTTAGAAATGGGTGTGGGTGCGCATGTTTGGGAAAAGTGTTAAGAAATGGGTGTGGGTGCGCATGTTTGGGAAAGGTGTTAAGAAATGGGTGTGGGTGCGCATGTGTCAAAAAGGTGTTTAGAAATGGGTGTGGGTGCGCATGTTTGGGAAAAGTGTTAAGAAATGGGTGTGGGTGCGCATGTTTGGGAAAGGTGTTAAGAAATGGGTGTGGGTGCGCATGTGTCAAAAAGGTGTTTAGAAATGGGTGTGGGTGCGCATGTGTCAGAAAGGTGTTAAGAAATGGGTGTGTGTGCGCATGTTTGGGATAGGTGTTAAAAACGGTGTGGGTGCGCATGTGCGAATGGGTGGGAATGACTCAGCCGCACAGGCGCCCCCTCCCAATGGAAATGACGGCCCCTCTCCCTTCATTCCCTTACGCTAATTCCACCCCCACCCGTAGTCAACCGAAAGACCGACCGGTCCCGGTGGAAATGAACGGCTCTGTCACTCTGAAGCCTCTAATTTCTTGCTGCATTTCCGTCAATTCTCCGTGACGTGCGAAAGCGCTAGGCGAGAGAGCGGGGGAATAAGAGAGACTCAGAACAGCGGGCGTACTCTGGCGTCGGACAGACAGACACACAGACACACAGAGACCAATCCTCAACTGTAAAAGTAAGGACCAGGAGTTCTGACCCGCCTACGGCGGGTCATCACTCCTGGACTGTGTGGGATGGGCACATTTTGGGCTTTCGTTTGTAACTAAACATGATTTTGGTTTTTGTGGGAGTGTTTTAAGAAATGGGCGTGGGTGCGCATGTGTAGTAAAAGTGTTTAGTGTGCGTACGCATGTTTGGGAAAAGTGTTTAGAAATGGGCGTGTATGCGCATGTTTGGAAACGGTGATAAAAAAGGGTGTGGGTGCGCATGTGTAGGAAAAGTGTTAAGAAATGGGTGTGGGTGCGCATGTGTGGGAAAAGTGTTAAGAAAGGGACTGGGTGCGCATGTGTGGGAAATGTGTTAAGAAATGGGTGTGGGTGCGCATGTGTGGGAAAAGTGTTAAGAAAGGGACTGGGTGCGCATGTGTGGGAAATGTGTTAAGAAATGGGTGTGGGTGCGCATGTGTGGGAAATGTGTTAAGAAATGGGTGTGGGTGCGCATGTGTGGGAAAAGTGTTAAGCAATGGGTGTGGGTGCGCATGTGTGGGAAATGTGTTAAGAATTGGGTGTGGGTGCGCATGTGTGGAAATGTGTTATGAAATGGCTGTGGGTGCGCATTTGTGGGAAAAGTGTTAAGAAAGAGACTGGGTGCGCATGTGTTTGAAAAGTGTTAAGAAATGGGTGTGGGTGCGCATGTGTGGGAAATGTGTTAAGAATTGGGTGTTCGTGCGCAAGTTTGGGAAAAGTGTTAAGAAACGGGTGTGGGTGCGCATGTGTGGGAAAAGTGTTAAGAAATGGGTATGGGTGCGCATGTTTGGAAAAATTGTTGAGAAATGGGTGTGGGTTCGTATGTGTGAGAAAGGTGTTAAGAAATGGGTGTGAGTGCGCATGTGTGGGAAAAGTGTTAAGAATTTTGTGTATGGGTGCGCATGTGTGGGAAAAGTGTTAAGAAAGGGACTGGGTGCCCATGTTTGGGAAAAGTGTTAAGAAATGAGTGAGGGTGCGCATGTTTGGAAAATGTGTTAAGAAATGGGTGTGGGTGCGCATGTGTGGGAAAAGTGTTAAGAAAGGGACTGGGTGCGCATGTGTGGGAAAAGTGTTAAGAGTTGGGTGAGGGTGCGCATGTTTGGGAAAAGTGTTAAGAAATGGATGTTGATGCGCATGTTTGGGAAAAGTGTTAAGAAATGGGTGTTGATGCGCATGTTTGGGAAAAGTGTTAAGAAATGGGTGTGGGTGCCCATGTTTGGGAAAAGTGTTAAGAAATGAGTGAGGGTGCGCATGTTTGGAAAATGTGTTAAGAAATGGGTGCGGGTGCGCATGTTTAGGAAAGGTGTTAAAAAATGAGTGCTGGTGCGCATGTGTGGTAAACGTGTTAAGAAACGGGCGTGGGTGCGCATGTGTGAGAAAAGTGTTAAGAAATGGGTGTGGGTGCGCATGTGTGGGTAATGTGGTAAGAAATGGGTGTGGGTGCTCATGTGTGGGAAAGGTGTTAAGAAATGGGTGTGGGTGCGCATGTGTGAGAAAATTGTTAAGAAATGGGTGTGAGTGTGCGTCGTTGGGAAATGTGTTAAGAAATGGGTGTGGGTGCGCATGTGTGGGAAAAGTGTTAAGAAATGGGTGTGGGTGCGCATGTGTGGGTAATGTGGTAAGAAATGGGTGTGGGTGCGCATGTGTGGGTAATGTGGTAAGAAATGGGAGTGGGTGCGCATGTTTGGGAAAGGTGTTAAGAAATGGGTGTGGGTGCGCGTCGTTGGGAAATGTGTTAAGAAATGGGTGTTGGTGCGCATGTTTGGGAAAGGTGTTAAGAAATGGGTGTGGGTGCGCATGTTTGGGAAAGGTGTTAAGAAATGGGTGTGGGTGCGCATATGTGGGAAGGATGTTAAGAAATGGGTGTGGGTGCGCATGTTTGGGAAAGGTGTTAAGAAATGGGTGTGGGTGCGCATGTTTGGGAAAGGTGTTAAGAAATGGGTTTGGGTGCGCATGTTTGGGAAAGGTGTTAAGAAATGGGTGTGGGTGCGCATCTTTGGGAAAAGTGTTAAGAAATGGAATGACTCAACCGCCCAACCAACTCCTCCCAATGGAAATGACCACGCCTAATCCTTCATTCATACATGCTAATTCCACTCCCACCGGTAGTCAACCGAATGACCGACCGGTCCCGGTAGAAATGAACGACTCTGTCACTCTGAAGCCTCTAATTTCTCGCTGCATTTCCGTCATTTCTCCGTGACGTGCGAAAGCGCTAGGCGAGAGAGCGGGGGAATAAGAGAGACTCAGAACAGCGGGCGTACTCTAGCGTCGGACAGACACACAGACACACAGACACACAGAGACCAATCCTCGATTGTAAAAGTAAGGACCAGGAGTTCTGACCCGCCTACGGCGGGTCATCACTCCTGGGACGTGTGGGATAGGCACATTTCGGGCTTTTATTTTATACTAAACTTTTGATTTGGTTGTGGGGATGTGTTAAGAAATGGGTGTAGGTGCGCATGTTTGGGAAAAGTGTTAAGAAATGGGTGCGGGTGCGCATGTGTGAGAAAAGTGTTAAGAAATGGAGTGGGTGCGAATGTGTGGGAAAGGTGTTAAGAAATGGGTGTGGGTGCGCATCTGTGGGAAAAGTGTTAAGAAATGGGAGTGGGTGCGCATGTGTGAAAAAAGTTTTAAAAAATGGGTGTTGGTGCGAATCTGTGGGAAAGGTGTTAATAAATGGGAGTCGGTGCGCATCTTTGGAAAAGGTGTTAAGAAAGGGAGTGGGTGTTAAGAAATGGGTGTGGGTGCGCATGTGTGGGAAAAGTGTTAAGAAATGGGAGTCGGTGCGCATCTTTGGGAAAGGTGTTAAGAAAGGGAGTGGGTGTTAAGCAATGGGTGTGGGTGCGCATGTGTGGGAAAGGTGTTAAGAAATGGGTGTGGGTGCGCATCTGTGGGAAAAGTGTTAAGAAAGGTAGTGGGTGCGTATGTGGGAGAAATATGTTATGAAATGGGTGTGGGTGCGCATGTTTGGGAAAGGTGCTAAGAAATGGGTGTGGGTGCGCATGTTTGGGAAAAATGTTAAGAAATGGGTGTGGGTGCGCATGTGTGGGAAAAGTGTTAAGAAATGGGTGTGGGTGCGCATGTTTGGGAAAGGTGCTAAGAAATGGGTGTGGGTGCGCATGTTTGTGAAAGGTGTTAAGAAATGGGTGTGGGTGCGCATGTTTGGGAAAAATGTTAAGAAATGGGTGTGGGTGCGCATGTGTAGGAAAAGTGTTAAGAAATGGGTGTGGGTGCGCATGTGTGGGGAAAAGTGTTAAGAAATGTGTGTGTGCGCATCTATTGGAAAAGTTTTAAGAAATGGGTGCGCATGTGTAGGAAAAGTGTTAAGAAATGGGTGTGGGTGCGCATGTGTAGGAAAAGTGTTAAGAAATGGGTGTGGGTGCGCATGTGTGGGGAAAAGTGTTAAGAAATGTGTGTGTGCGCATCTATTGGAAAAGTTTTAAGAAATGGGTGCGCATGTGTAGGAAAAGTGTTAAGAAATGGGTATGGGTGCGCATGTGTGGGAAAAGTGTTAAAAAATGGGTGTGGGTGCGCATGTTTGGGAAAGGTGTTAAGAAAGAGAGTGTATGAGAATCTCAACCGCACAACCGCTCCCTCCCATAAAAAATGACCACCCGCCCACCTTCATTCATTTACGCTAATTCCACCCGTAGTCAACCGAAAGACCCACCGGGCCTAGTGGAAATGAACGGAATCCCCTCTGTCATTCTGAAGCCTCTAATTTCTCGCTGCATTTCCGTCACTTCTCCGTGACGTGCGAAAGCGCTAGGTGAGAGTGCAAAGGAATAAGAGAGACTCAGAACAGCGGGCGTACTCTAGCGTCGGACAGACAGACACACAGACACACAGAGACCAATCCTCAACTGTAAAAGTAAGGACCATCCCACACGATCCAGGAGTTCTGACCCGCCTACGGCGGGTCATCACTCCTGGATCGTGTGGGATGGGCACATTTTGGGTTTTGGTTTGGTACTCAACATGATGTGGTTTTGGGGGTGTGTTAATATGTTTGTGTGGGTGCGCATCTGCATGAAACGTGTTAAGAAATGGGTGTGGGTTCGCATTTGGAAAAGTGTTAAGAAATGGGTGTGGGTTTGCATGTTTGGGAAAGTGTTAAGAAATGGGTGTGGGTTCGCATTTGGAAAAGTGTTAAGAAATGGGTGTGGGTTTGCATGTTTGGGAAAGTGTTAAGAAATGGGTGTGGGTTCGCATTTGGGAAAAGTGTTGAGAAATGGGTGTGGGTTTGCATGTTTGGGAAAGTGTTAAGAAATGGGTGTGGGTTTGCATGTTTGGGAAAGTGTTAAGAAATGGGTGTGGGTTCGTATTTGGAAAAGTGTTAAGAAGTGGGTTTGGGTGCGCATGTTTGGGAAAAGTTTTAAAAAATGGGTGTGGGTGCGCATGTGTAGTAAAAGTGTTAAGAAATGGGTGTGGGTTCGCATGTGTGGTAAAAGTGTTAAGAAAGGGAGAGGGTGCGCATCTTTGGGAAAGGTGTTAAGAAATAGGTGTGGGTTCGCATGTTTGGAGAAAGATGTTAAGAAATGGGCATGGGTGCGCATGTGTGGAAAATGTGTTAAGAAATGGGTATGTGTGCGCATGTGTGGAAAATGTGTTAAGAAATGGGTGTGGGTGCGCATGTGTGATAAAGGTGTTAAAAATGGGCATGGGTGCGCATGTGTGGGAAAGACGTTAAGAAATGGGCGTGGGTGCGCATGTGTGGAAAAAGTGTTAAGAAATGGGCATGGGTGCGCATGCTTGGGGAAAATGTTAAGAAATGGGCATGGGTGCGCATGTGTGGAAAATGTGTTAAGAAATGGGTGTGTGTGCGCATGCGTGGGAAAAGTGTTAAGAAATGGGTGTGTGTGCGTATGTGTGGGGAAGGTGTTAAGAAATGGGTGTGTGTGCGCATGCGTGGGAAAAGTGTTAAGAAATGGGTGTGGGTGCGCATGTGTGATAAAGGTGTTAAAAATGGGCATGGGTGCGCATGTGTGGAAAATGTGTTAAGAAATGGGTGTGTGTGCGCATGCGTGGGAAAAGTGTTAAGAAATGGGTGTGTGTGCGTATGTGTGGGGAAGGTGTTAAGAAATGGGTGTGGGTGCGCATGTGTCAAAAAGGTGTTTAGAAATGGGTGTGGGTGCGCATGTGTCAGAAAGGTGTTAAGAAATGGGTGTGTGTGCGCATGTTTGGGATAGGTGTTAAAAACGGTGTGGGTGCGCATGTGCGAATGGGTGGGAATGACTCAGCCGCACAGGCGCCCCCTCCCAATGGAAATGACGGCCCCTCTCCCTTCATTCCCTTACGCTAATTCCACCCCCACCCGTAGTCAACCGAAAGACCGACCGGTCCCGGTGGAAATGAACGGCTCTGTCACTCTGAAGCCTCTAATTTCTCCCTGCATTTCCGTCACTTCTCCGTGACGTGCGAAAGCGCTAGGCGAGAGAGCAAGGGAATAAGAGAGACTCAGAACAGCGGGCGTACTCTAGCGTCGGACAGACAGACACACAGACACACAGAGACCAATCCTCAACTGTAAAAGTAAGGACCAGGAGTTCTGACCCGCCTACGGCGGGTCATCACTCCTGGATCGTGTGGGATGGGCACATTTTGGGCTATCGTTTGATACTAAACATGATTCGGTTTTTAGGGGGTGTTAAGAAATGAGTGTGGGTGCGCATGTGTGGGAAAGGTGTTAAGAAAGGGAGTGGGTGCGCATATGTTATGTGGTAACAGTGTTAAGAAATGGGCGTGGGTGCGTCTGTTTGAGAAACACAGCGGGGACATGCGACCATAAAAGTGATCCCGATTAAAGGACTGTTTTTTCGTTGGAGAGCTGCCAAAATCCCCAATCAATAACGACTCTGAATTACGACAGACAAACTTTTTCTTAAAGGCGCCATTGCGCGGGTCTCGAAGCGCCTCAGATGTTCATGAGAAGTCTACAGTACCCGACCCCTTTAGCCGGGGTCCATGTTTTAGCCTCAGAGCATATTTGAATCCCCGCCGTGGAAAGGGGTTAACAAATGGGTATGGGTGCGCATGTTTGAGAAAGGTGTTAAGAAAGGGAGTAGGTGCGCATGTATGGGAAAAGTGTTAAGAAACGGGTGGGGGTGCGCATTTTTGGGAAAGGTATTAACAAATAGGTGTGGGTGCGCATGTGTGGGAAAAGTGTTAAGAAAGGGACTGGGTGCGCATGTTTGGGAAAGGCGTTAAGAAATGGGTGTGGGTTCATATGTTTGGGAAAGGTGTTAAGAAATGGGTATGGGTGCGCGTGTGTGGGAAAAGTGTTAAAAAATGGGTGTGGGTGCGCATGCTTGGGAAAAGTGTTAAGAAATGTGAGTGGGTGTGCATGTTTGGGAAAAGTGTTAAGAAATGGGTGTGACTGCGCATGTTTGGGAAAAGTGATAAGAATAGGGTGCGGGTGCGAATGTGTGGGAAAAGTGTTAAGAAAAGGGTGCGGGTGCGCATGTGTGAGAACAGTGTTAAGAAATGGGTGTGGGTGCGCATGTGTGGGGAAAGGTGTTAAGAAATGGGTGTGGGTGCGCATGTGTGGGAAAGTGTTAAGAAATGGGTGTGGGTGCGCATGTGTGGGAAAAGTTTCAAATATGGGTGTGGGTGCGAATGTGCAAAAAAAGTGTTAAGAAATGGGTGTGGGTGCGCATGTGTGGGAAAAGTTTCAAATATGGGTGTGGGTGCGAATGTGCGGGAAAAGTGTTAAGAAATGGGTGTGGGTGCGCATGTGTGGGAAAAATTATAAAAAATGGGTGTAGGTGCGCATGTTTGGTAAAAGTGTTAAGAAATGGGTGTAGGTGCGCATGTGTGGGAAAAGTGTTAAGAAATGGGAGGTGGGTGCGCAAGTGTGGGAAAAGTGTTAAGAAATGGGTGTGGGTGCGCATGTGTGGGAAAAGTGTTAAGAAATGGGTGTGGGTGAGCAAGTGTGAGAAAGTGTTAAGAAATGGGTGTGGGTGCGCATGTGTGGGAAAAGTTTCAAATATAGGTGTGGGTGCGAATGTGCAAGAAAAGTGTTAAGAAATGAGTGTGGGTGCGCATGTGTGGGAAAAGTTTCAAATATGGGTGTGGGTGCGAATGTGCGGGAAAAGTGTTAAGAAATGGGTGTGACTGCGCATGTTTGGGAAAAGTGATAAGAAATGGGTGCGGGTGCGAATGTGTGGGAAAAGTGTTAAGAAAAGGGTGCGGGTGCGCATGTGTGAGAACAGTGTTAAGAAATGGGTGTGGGTGCGCATGTGTGGGAAAGGTGTTAAGAAATGGGTGTGGGTGCGCATGTGTGGGAAAGTGTTAAGAAATGGGTGTGGGTGCGCATGTGTGGGAAAAGTTTCAAATATGGGTGTGGGTGCGAATGTGCAAGAAAAGTGTTAAGAAATGGGTGTGGGTGCGCATGTGTGGGAAAAGTTTCAAATATGGGTGTGGGTGCGAATGTGCGGGAAAAGTGTTAAGAAATGGGTGTGGGTGCGCATGTGTGGGAAAAATTATAAAAAATGGGTGTAGGTGCGCATGTTTGGTAAAAGTGTTAAGAAATGGGTGTAGGTGCGCATGTGTGGGAAAAGTGTTAAGAAATGGGTGTGGGTGCGCAAGTGTGGGAAAGGTGTTAAGATATGGGAGGTGGGTGCGCAAGTGTGGGAAAAGTGTTAAGAAATGGGTGTGGGTGCGCATGTGTGGGAAAAGTGTTAAGAAATGGGTGTGGGTGCGCAAGTGTGGGAAAGGTGTTAAGAAATGGGAGGTGGGTGCGCAAGTGTGGGAAAAGTGTTAAGAAATGGGTGTGGGTGCGCATGTGTGGGAAAAGTGTTAAGAAATGGGTGTGGGTGAGCAAGTGTGGGAAAGGTGTTAAGAAATGGGAGGTGGGTGCGCAAGTGTGGGAAAAGTGTTAAGAAATGGGTGTGGGTGCGCATGTGTGGGAAAAGTGTTAAGAAATGGGTGTGGGTGAGCAAGTGTGGGAAAGGTGTTAAGAAATGGGTGTGGGTGCGCATCTTTAGGAAAAGTGTTAAGAAATGGGTGTGGGTGCGCATGTGTGGGAAAAGTGTTAAGAAATGGGTGTGGGTGAGCAAGTGTGGGAAAGGTGTTAAGAAATGGGTGTGGGTGCGCATGTGTGGGAACAGTGTTAAGAAATGGGTGTGGGTGCGCATGTTTGAGGAACGTGTTAAGAAATCGGTTTGGGTTCGCATGTGTGGGAAAGGTGTTAAGAAATCGGTGTGGGTTCGCATGTGTGGGAAAGGTGTTAAGAAATGGATGTGGGTGCGCATGGGAAAGGTGTTGCAAATGGAGTCGAAATAGAATGAGTGAGAATGACTCAACCGCACAGCCGCTCCCTCTCATAGCAAATGACAACTTATCCCCATTCATTCACATACGCTAATTCCACCCCCACCTGTAGTCAACCGAAAGACCCACCGGGCCTAGTGGAAATGAACGGAATCCCCTCTGTCACTCTGAAGCCTCTAATTTCTCGTTGCATTTCCGTCACTTCTCCGTGACGTGCGAAAGCGCTAGGTGAGAGAGTGAGGGAATAAGAGAGACTGAGACAACGGACGTACTCTGGCGTTGGACAGACAAACAGACCGACACCAATCCTCAACTGTAAAAGTAAGGATGAGTTTTGCGTTTCTTTGCGTTTCTTTTTAAATTAGGCTCCTTAGGAGCCAATTTCTCGAGGACCAAGAAAATGATTCGTGAAAATATTCCAAACTGCGCGAGTTGACGAGTTCGCATTAACGCATGTGGGGTGAGAAGGACAGAAACTTGCGAGAGTTAAAGCGTAGAATTTTTATCTCTTGCGTATCACATAGCAAATTCATCTTTCGAAAGGAATTCTGAAAATTTGTCGCCCCTGTTGAGTCCACAGTGCGCCAATCTTGTCCTCATATTCAGAACTTCACATTTCCTTAAAGATAATAGTTGTATTACAAGAGAGAGAGAGAGAGAGAGAGAGAGAGAGAGAGAGAGAGAGAGGTGGATTAATAGAGAGAAAGGCTCACATGCAGGTGACTTTGCAGTTTTCCTTCATGAATCCCTCGTGTGTCTCACATTCTCCCTTTGCCGCTCTCTCAGCACAGTTCGACATAAAGTCAATGCAATCTATAGGGCTCTGTTGATGTTCCTATAATTGCCTCTCACGTTCTGTATCGTTCCATTGGGGGTGGGGTGTCTTATCCCCACACAGATCACAGGATGGAGCACATTGTTTCTGCATGAAATCTGAGAAATTGGAATTATTACAGTATCCCGTAGCTGCCCATCCCAAACAGCAAAAGTGGGAATTCATACAATTTACTTCTGAAATTTTTCTTAAAAAGATACGGTACTTTTTCTCACTCTTTTCAGGAATCGTTGCTTCCGTGGCAAGGGTTGTTGGTTCAGTCGTCATTGGAGTTGAAACCGGATCGGTAGTATTTTCCGAGTTGAAGCGAACATTCGACCATTTGAATCCAACTAAATAGGATAATAACTTGAGTTTTATAACTCGCCCATTTGCGTACTGAGACCAAAAAGCGTTCTAAGAACGGAGACGGGAAATGGTGATTTAAATGGTTTTTTTAACCGATTTTTAAGAGAACCATGTGTTTTGACAACATTTTCTCTCCTTTCATATTCTTAAAAACAACAACTAAATCTTTCACCTGTGCACTGTTGTTCCCTTGTAGCCCCACAAAGTCGACAAAATCGTCTACAGTTTTCGTTCATCCAGTCCGATCTACATCCCGTGAATCTGTACCACATCGGACAAGAACTGCTACGATCACTGCATTCTAAACACCTCTTTTTTAATTTTTATGAAATTATTTACCAAAGTTTAGGTTGTATCTGGGTCTACATAATCCACAAGAGGCCTTACAATTGGACCGCATGTAGTTTGGATTCGCTCGGCACTCGCCAATGCTCCTCCACCACCCACAACAGTAGTGGTCGTTGAAACAATTCTATTGTTGTTTGTTTTTGAAAGATTCTCTATGGTACCTCAGGTGCTGGTGTAGGAGGTCGTCTGGTAGTGCGTATCCGAGGTGTGGTGCGTCTTGGGGTAGTGGTCGGAGGCCTTATGGTTGTAGTCGTTGCCTCGAATATTCATTTTATATACAGAAACCCACATTTGGTGAATCTATTCCTATTTCACAACATACGAGCATACTGTTTTAACCAAAGACGAGTTGAACCGTATTTATAACCTAGACTATTTCTAGCTTTGTAACTGCGATGTATTGCACCCTGCTTGCATGGGCGTGCATTACAAGGGCGATTTGGTGTTTATTTTAAAGTTAATTATACCTTCTGTGGAATAATCCGAATTTCACCCCGCTTAGGTTGCGGTGCGTCTAGATTACCCTTCGCCTAGGTTACAAGCAAGCAGTCACGGCAGCTTGCCGGCCCAACTTTCAAAGCTCGGACAGACCCGCCCTGACAAAATTTCAACGGAACGGTTCTCAAATTGTGCCCTGCTAGGTTACAAGTCCTCCAGATTACAAAATGAAAGGCTACAAACAGTCCTGGTTACAACTAGGCTAGGTTACAACCCACCAGAAAAAAGTTGTCAAGTTAAACTCATGGGCGTCTCAAAAAGAACAATTTTTCATAAACATGCCCAATACCTCTATCGGATGTACAACACAGAGGTCCCTTTCAGGCCTACCTTATGTAATTTACCCTGATTCGATTAAATCTTGTAGTATCAGTTCTTACACTAAGAACCAACGATAACCAAGAACCTTTGATTCTGGAACGCTGTGAATGGTTGTACCTACAATGGTTGCGGTAGTCGTAGTCGTAGTTGTTGTACTCGTGGTTGTTGTGGTGTCAGTAGTTGTATCCGTGGTCATAGGTTGTGTGGTTCCTCCATCATCAATGCCATCCTAAACCCACATATTTTCCTTTCTTTCATCAACCAACTCCTGCCAGCCAGAGCCCGATTCTACGCTTTCTCGTGGTCTTTCGTGTGTTTTTAGTTGTTCTACGTGTTGTTTTTAACGTAGTTCGCCTCGTGCTGGGCTTTCTTTTTCGGGTTGTTGGCCGTATTCGTGGTCTATTCTGAGCTTATCCTTCAAGACCGAATAAAAAATTCTCACTGTTGTAGTTGGGAGAGCTATGCAGACTCCGGATACGCAAAGTCCGTTGTAGCAGACGTCCTCTCCTCTTGTGAATCCAGTGCATTTACCTCCTAATCGACACTTGGAGACACAACGGGCTGAGCCGTGGGAGAGGTCGCAAAAGAGATATCTAGAACAGGAAGGAATGGAAAAAGCGGGGTTTTACTGTGAATTGCAGGAGGGATTGTCGACTGTGCAGTTGGGTCTTGGAGCATTTGAGACCAAGTTGTCTGGATTTTTATGAAAAATAAGAGTACATCTCTGAAGAACAAACCAAAATATTGATTGGAGAGACCAGCTATATTGGTTTTGGAAAAAGGTAACATCTGGGCATCTGCGAAATGTGCAGTGGTGGAACAGGCAGGGTCATCCTTTGGGTAGTCTGTCTCTCTGGAGGTTCGATTCTGAATAATTAACATTTTTCTCTCTCCGATTCTCCGTCCCCCGTCTCTCTATAGCTGTCGCCAAACGGAAATCATATGCTAATTGCGGAAATGTGCAAATCATGCTCTGTCGTCTAGTGATTAGACTACGAAGTTCAATGTCAACAGAGGATCACTAGAACATTCTAATTTTATTGGCATGATTTGAATTTGGCGACAGCTATATCTCTCCGTCTCTCCCTCCCCCCGTCTCTCTATCTCTCTGTCTCTCTGGCTCTGTCTCCTTATCTATCTCCCAGTCTCTCCCCTATAACATTTTTTCTCTATATATGTGCGTGTGTCTGCGTGTGTTCGTGTGTGTATGTGTGTATGTGTATTACCTGTCGTAGTTCTCTCCACGTCTCCCACATCAGGTCCATAAAGCTGTGATGTAGAAAGAACAGTGGGTCGAATGTGGATGTCCTTGTAATCAGCATGTCCCCACCAGTCCACACGTGAGGTTTTCCATGAACATACTCTGGAGCGTCCCAAGAAGCTTCCTGAGTACAATTCTAAAGTACATAAACTATAGCAAGAAGGAATCTAACTTTCTGTGAAGCTGTGAATGCAAGATATTCTGTGATTTTTCTGAACGAGTACACGTCAATGAGATCTACCTCTGAAATTAACGAGGACATGTCTCCTAAATCTCGCGTGAACACCCGCGACCCCTGAAATAAAATAGTTAATAACACAACCCACGGACAAAAGAGCGCACATTGGAACATAGCGACAAAACTCTTGGCTCTAAACGTACGTCTTCGATAGTCCAGTTTGCGAATGCGCCTGTTCTGACAGTTCCATCGAAGGGGGCGTTCCTTCCCATGAGTTCATCGCCAAACAAAACAGAATCTATTGGATTTGGCAGTCCTCTATCAAGCACAGAATCCCAGTAAGGCAGTCCAGGAACCATTGGATCCGCCCTTCGGATGGCAATCTCTATCCTTTTGATGTACTCTCTGTGCCAGGGAAAGAAGGCCGGTCCCGAGTGAGATCCAGGAGACAATTTTGGATTCGAATGGATCTTCGATAGCTCCATATAGTCTCCGTTTCCCTTGATTTTCCACATGGCTGCGTGGAATCGACTTCTCTCGTCTTCAGTCATCATTCGGTACTCCTTTCGAATACTCTTTCCTGGGCAATTGGCTGGAAGACCGAAATTCAAGAAAACAGAAAACTCACTTCCCAGAAAACCACAAATGCATTCTGTTGTCATACAATCATAGACCGTCTGAGGCTCAGAAACAGTGTTAAATTTCACAAAGTGTTTTTGTGGAATGTTCTGAGATTGAAGTAAGAGTTGTCTGATTCCTGGCTTACCCTGACGTCTTCGTCCCATTTGAGAATCTGAAGACAAGCTATCCTCCTGCCTATCTCAGGGGCCAAAGAACAGTTCATTTGGCCAGCTGATGGCCGGAAGAAAAGAAGAAGAAGAAGCGCCGCCGTCTGCATTCCAGCAGACGATTAAGTGGGTCGAGTAGCGCTGTTTATCAACTTGTCACCGGGAGTAAGCCATTCGGCTGGAAAGTCTGCTGGTAAGCGTAATCGGAGAATTATGACCTGTTGAACCAATCAAACGTATTTCGCAAGGTGATGACAACTCTATATTAAAAAAAACACTCTAAAGGGTCATAATCAGAGAACAGCATTATCGATTTTGGAGGCTTTAGCGTAAAAATGATTAAAAACAAACACCAGCACGCGATTCTACGCCCTCGATTACCTCTCATCCCTGCCTCAGACAACCTATTTTGATAAATTTTGATTCAGTAACCAATTTATCTGAGAGCAGAGCGAGTGTGGCCACGCGGAACCACACTAATTTCCTGGTGAGCCACGCGGAACCACACTAATTTTCTGCTGGGCCACGCGGAACCACACGAATTTTCTAAAAGGCCGCGGTTCGAGATATTCAAGATTCCTTCGATTGTGAAACCACCGGACCTTCCGCTTTTACGGGAAGGTCCCAGACTCACAAAAACTCGAATTAAAACAGAAAACAGATGCTATCAAACTAAAAAAGCAATGAAGAGTGGCCGATGATGACGTGGAGGTGTGATCCCTGAAACAAGATATTAGCATGTTTGAATTATGTAAATTAGTCAAATCAACATTTGAATCGCAAGTGAACAGGACCCGGCTCAAAAGCAGCCTACGTACATCTTTCAACCGTGTAAAAGTGGCTCAGCGGCAAGAGGCCTGCTCAGCCCATAGAGCCAGGGTTCAATTCCGTTAACTGCCTAGCTGAGCTGAGAGACAAAGAAGCGTGGTGGAAATGTAAAGACGGTAACAAAAAAGGAATTTTAAATTTTTATACTAGAAATAAAAACAGACGAGCCGCCTACTCCCCCGTTGGCCAAATTTCGACAAAAATTTTAACGCAGGGGGTACCTTGCCAGACATTCCATGCCAATTTGAACGCAGGGGGTACATTAACCAGATCCGAATTTTTTTTTACAATCCTCTCCAGGGATAAAAACGGAAATTGCAGAGCCTTCAATGACAACCTTTGAGAATTCGGCGATTAAACCAACCTCCTCCTCCACAATATCCACACGACAGGGGAAAGTGGCCAAATATGGATTCTTTGACGTTTTCTCAGCTTCCGCTTCAAAAGTGAACGGCCCTTCTGTTTCGCATTCGATCAGTTGCTCCTTCGGTTCCTAGAAAATATCGAAACAGGGGAGCATAATGGAAGAAAATGAGAGAAAAACGAATGTGTGAGTGAGGAAATGAGTGTGCGCGCGCAAAAGCAGAACAAGAAAAATGAAAGTAAAGAGCGAACATTATTTAGACAACATCCGCGAGAATCTACAATAGTTTTTTTTTTAAATATTAACTTACGCGAGTGTCGAATGCGCGCGAGAGAGAAAGGCACTTACACACATGCAATCGCACGCCTACACTTGCACACGCCACACACTCAAAGAAGCACTAGCTGCAACAGTCACTCACTCACATAGTTAAGGTTCTGATAGTTAAATTGCTGGATCGGCAGAGAATCACATCGGGAGCCTTGTTTCTTCGGTTGATCTTCTTTTACACAGTCCGGTAGCGTAGACGACGAGTTTTATAGACAAGGCGGGTGATGGCAAGAGTTTCGAGGGCTTAGGCGACGAGTTCGACGACTCAAAATCACATTAAGGCTGTCACGCGCACACTTTCACACAGAACGCCGGTTCGCATTTCTACAATTGGGCATACAAGAGCTTTTTAGGGCTCCTGCCAGTCGGTGACTTCGTCCAGTGTTCAGGGTTTTCTTGTATTACAAAAGACACGCTTGGTCCCCTCCCACCAGACGACGAGGAAAGTTCCTGAGGGAAAATCCTACAGGGGCCACGGATCCGATTACCTCCAGGGACGCGTGTCCCCCCTGGTTTATCAGCCTCACCAAAGGTGAAACCGCCCGGGAATTTTGAACCGACTCGAGACAGATAGAGAAAGCCTTAGCGGGCAGCATAAGAGAACACTATGAATGCAGTAGAACTTACGCAAAGGAAACGCTGCTTATGGGCATTTATATTTGGAAATCGTCAACGCTTACGCACTAAATTCTGAGCAGAATACAATTAACCAATAATTAATTAAGACGATGGAGAGAAAATAACAAATATGGGAGAAAGAAAATAAACTCAGCTGTTGATCGATCCAAAAGTCGCGAAGGAAAAAGACAGCAACATGTAGAAGTTCCATTGATTGCCGAAAACATCACGTTCCTCTTCGTTTCCCTTGTCTGGCGTTAGAAGACGGTTCAAACAGATCTGAAATAAGAAACATTACCGAAAATATTAAGAAAGTAAACTGGGAACGCCAACGAAACAGAAAACACACCTCGTAAAAGGACTGATCCAAAAAGATTCAGTTTTTTTTTAATATGTGTTTAGAACCACAACCGGCTATTAAGAGAAATGAGGAAGCAATAACAAAATGGGAGGAAGCGATTGCAACGAATGTAAATTACGCCCCTCCGTGGGAACGGCCACGCGGAACCACAGTAATTTTCTATTAGGCCACACGAAACCACAGTCATTTTCAGGTGAGCCACGCGGAACCTGGGACTCTGCCTTCAAATAAAAAAACACAAAATAGGAGAAAGTATAGCGTCTGAAGCGACGGAATTAAGAGAAAGGAGGCGAATTGAGCCGGAACAAAGCTCGTGTTAACGATCAATCTAAGGAAAATGGTCAAGGTAATTTGTTCAGTAATAAAGTGGATTATTTATACACCGAAATATAATTTAAATTTTAAATGTATGTTTAAAAAGTGAACGTAATATTAAAAAAAAAATAAAACTGACCAGAGAATTGAAGCGAAGAAGCGCAGCATTGAGGGAACTGGGAAAATGGCCACAACGTCCGTCCAAGAGACGTGGTAAACAACGGACGAGAAATTAAATGCCACACGGAACCACACGAATTTTCTGGTGGGCCACGCGGAACCACACTAATTTTCTGGTGGGCCACGCGGAACCACACGAATTTTCTGGTGGGCCATGCGGAACCACACTAATTTTCTGAAAGGCCACGCGGAACAACACGAATTTTCTGGTGAGCCACGCGGAACCACACGAATTTTCTGGTGAGCCACGCGGAACCACACGAATTTTCTGAAACGACACGCGGAACCACACTAACTTTCTGAAAGGCCACGCGGAACCACACGAATTTTCTGGTGAGCCACGCGGAACCACACGAATTTTCTGAAAGGCCACGCGGAACCACACTAATTTTCTGAAAGGCCACGCGGAACCACATTCATTTTATCGGTGGCGCGCAACAACAACATTTTAAATGAAGCGAAGTTTAGATAATGGAACCGGCATTAAACGAGGGCTTGGAAGAATAGGTTGAATGAAAAAAGAACAAAGCCAAACCGCTTCGTGACCAACACTGCTCCAGTTTCTGTGCTTCGGTGGCCCAGCGTCCATCACCGTCGACCCAATACAGGGACGTAGGAGCAGGAAACCCCAGCCGCGTCAGGATTATTCAACCATAGCGACCTCAGGACACGTGGACTTACCGTAACACAGAAAGAACGGTGTTGATCACGATGGCAATCGGGTTTGGTCATTTTACTCTCCCAAACCGGGTTCTTTCGGGATGGGAAATCTCGGCAATTTTGTTAGGGTCCGGTATATGTTGACACCCATTATCGTGAATAACACGATCCGGTCGGGTGTGACCGGAACTTCTTTTTTTTCCACAACCAACTTCGACTTTAATGTTCGCTAAAAGCTAACATAACGTGTTTAAATCAGTTTAAACAAAATTTAACATTGTTTTTCATACACCGTGTCAGTCCGTGTATTGAAAACACAGTCTTAAACATTAGTTACAGACAGAGGCCCACGAAAATAAAAAGGAACCTGTCCACGACGTAACTTAGGCGAGAGACTGTCATTTCCAATTGTAAAATGCAGGTCCCCTTTTCATTTTCGTGGGACTCTGTCTTGAGCAAAAATACACAAAATAGAAGAAAGTATAGCATCTGAAGCGACGGATTTAAATCAAGAAAGGAGGCGAATTGAGCTGGATGAGCTGGAAATCAAACAATTCGAAACAAAAAGCTCGTGTTAACGATCAATCTGAGGAAAATATCAGTAATAAAGTGGATTATTTATACACCGAATATAATTTAAATTTCAAATGTATGTATAAAAAATAAACGTAATATTAAAAAAAAACTTACCAGAGAATTGAAGCGAAGAAGCGCAGCATTGAGCCTCATGAGGGAACTGGGAAAATGGCCACAACGTCCGTCCAAGAGACGTGGTAAACAACGGACGAGAAATTAAATGCCACGCGGAACCACACGAATTTTCTGGTGGGCCACGCGGAACCACACTAATTTTCTGGTGGGGCACGCGGAACCACACTAATTTTCTGAAAGGCCACGCGGAACCACACTAAATTTCTGATGGGCCACGCGGAACCACACTAAATTTCTGATGGGCCACGCGGAACCACACTAAATTTCTGAAAGGCCACGCGGAACCACACTAAACCACGCGGAACCACACTAAACCACGCGGAACCACACTAATTTTCTGAAAGGCCACGCGGAACCACACGAATTTTCTGATGTGCCACGCGGAACCACACTAATTTTCTGCTGGGCCACGCGGAACCACACGGATTTTCTGGTGGGCCACGCGGAACTACACTAATTTTCTGAAAGGCCACGCGGAACCACACTAATTTTCTGGTGAGCCACGCGGAACCAAACGAATTTTCTGGTGGGCCACGCGGAACCACACGAATTTTCTGGTGAGCCACGCGGAACCACACGAATTTTCTGGTGAGCCACGCGGAACCACACTAATTTTCTGAAAGGCCACGCGGAACCACACGAATTTTCTGGTGAGCCACGCGGAACCACACGAATTTTTTGGTGAGCCACGCGGAACCACACGAATTTTCTGGTGAGCCACGCGGAACCACACGAATTTTCTGGTGAGCCACGCGTAACCACACGAATTTTCTGGTGAGCCACGCGGAACCACACGATTTTTCTGGTGAGCCACGCGGAACCACACGAATTTTCTGGTGAGCCACGCGGAACCACACGAATTTTCTGGTGAGCCACGCGGAACCACACGAATTTTCTAGTGAGCCACGCGGAACCACACTAATTTTCTACTGGATGGATAAACTCAACGACACTACTAGTTTACACGGTTCGGGGACAAGTCCTCCGCGACAAGTTCTCCGCGACACGTCCTCCGGGCCATGCGACAAATCCTCCGCGCGTTAAGCCCCGCCCTCAGCCTGCGACAAGTCCTCCGCCGTCAATTCCTGAGGACTTTTCGTATTTTTCTTAACAAATACGACAACTCCTCCGCGCGACAAGTTCTCCGCGGAGGACGTGTCGCGCGGAGGACTTGTCGGAGGTATTCTGCGGAGGACTTGTCGGGGAATCAGTTTAGGCAGCCGGGAAAACCACCACCTATAAAACCACCACCAGCTGAAACCACCGCCGATTTCTGTATTTCCACCACTAGCCATTTTTGTATTTCCACCGCCAAATTTCGTAAAACCGCCTATATGAAAAGCTTCAGAATTTATTTTTTTAAGACGCCGTTTCTGAGAGAATCGACAGATCCAAAACCATTGAGGACGAAAATTTTCATCATGCTTCAATTGGGCCCAAACTTTTTGTAGAATACATCTAGGACCCCCTAATATGAAAAACAATCATGAAAATCAATTATCGATTTTTGAGCCGGAGTACTGTAATTGACCCTCGGGGTACTGTAACTACCCTCAAAATAAAGAAAACGGCAATTTTGAGATATTAAAACGTTTGTAAAAATTACGACAAAAAACTATATAATATATGCCAAAGTTGATTTCCTACTTGCGAAAATAGTTAGAAGTCAAAATGTGATTGGAAAAACACAAAAAAATTATTTTTTTGAAAATAAAAAATAACTTCCTCGCAATTTTTGATTATGTTGTTAAGCTCGTTTTTCTGCACAGAATAATTTTTTTTCGCCTAATTATCATAATCTTCACGCCTAGCGTGCCTAATTGAACAGCGCGCGCACCTTATTTCGGCGCTGAAAATTCGGCGTCTGACCCCGCGGCGCCTGAAACATGCCGCCGCGGCGCACTCAAAAAATCTGAAAATAAGCAAAAACGAACAAAAACAGAGTATTTTTTTATGGAAAAATGACTTATCACCTGCAAAAATGCAACTAGAAATATATTTGGACCGATTTATAGGCAAAAATTGCTTTTACTGCTGAAAAAGAATAATTTTTAGGTTGATTCTTTCAAAAACGCTAACGTTTTTGGATTATTTCGCATAGAAAAATTTTCTAGAGAAGATAAAAATCTTTTAGGGTTTTTCACCAATTAATAAAACATTTTTCCATCTAAAATACTCTGTTTTTGTTCGTTTTTGCTTATTTTCAGATTTTTTGAGTGCGCCGCGGCGGCATGTTTCAGGCGCCGCGGGGTCAGACGCCGAATTTTCAGCGCCGAAATAAGGTGCGCGCGCTGTTCAATTAGGCACGCTAGGCGTGAGGATTATGATAATTAGGCGAAAAAAAATTATTCTGTGCAGAAAAACGAGCTTAACAACATAATCAAAAATTGCGAGGAAGTTATTTTTTATTTTCAAAAAAATAATTTTTTTTGTGTTTTTCCAATCACATTTTGACTTTTAACTATTTTCGCAAGTAGGAAATCAACTTTGGCATATATTATATAGTTTTTTGTCGTAACTTTTACAAACGTTTTAATATCTCAAAATTGCCGTTTTCTTTATTTTGAGGGTAGTTACAGTACCCCGAGGGTCAATTACAGTACTCCGGCTCAAAAATCGATAATTGACTTTCATGATTGTTTTTCATATTAGGGGGTCCTAGATGTATTCTACAAAAAGTTTGGGCCCAATTGAAGCATGATGAAAATTTTCGTCCTCAATGGTTTCGGGTCTCTCAGACATGGCGTCTTAAGTATTTTTTATTTGTTTTGAACCTTTTTACGCGTGTTATTCTTGTTTTTACGTGTTTATACTTTTGCGAATTTGCAGTTTTGAGGCGAACAACATGAATAGTTTATTTTAACAAGAAGCATCGCTACATTTTATTAGATTGCTTCAGGGGATCGCTCGTGACTTCAGGCCCTTCAGGTTCACCCAAGGACTCGCTCGTGTCTTCGGTCAGGGTGTCGGATGCGCCAATCTTCTCGCAGCTGTACATGATTACTGTAGCATTTACCCCCGTGTTATACAGGGGGCAGGTGGGATTGAGTTACTCAAATGTGTTGAGCAACACGAACTGCTGCTGCACCATAGCTGTGAATAAGTACTTTGAAGTACTCAACCTTTTTTTGCAAGTATTTTTTGGTTTTCGATTAACAAAACAAAGAAAATTTCTGATTCAGCAACAAAATTCATCAACAAGTCAACAGAGAAAACAACAAAAAGTGTGAGACAGGAACTCGCACTTGCAATAAAGCCCAGGAACCCTCGATCGCATCTACTTTTCACCCTGTCCATCGGGTGTCTTTTTCTTGTAGGCCTTCCTCTTGATTCCTTCGGCTTTCTTCTTGTTGTTCGTTTTCTTCTTAATGATCACGGGCGGACTGATCAGCAGGCGTTCAAGATTCATCTAATGGATCTCCGAAGCAAACTAAAGGAGATGTTCAGCGTTTTACAAGGGAGTAAACCAACCATTGAAGGGAGAATGGCCGTTTGGGTGGAGGCGTCGACCTTCTTTCTACGCGACGGACGCTGGTACTTTTCGGCGTTTGAAACACAGAAGGTTAGGGTAAAGGGAAGTACAACAATCAAACCTGATTTTCGGGAGGAGACGGGGAGCCCATGGGAGAGAAGTTGATCTTCTTCAGTGGTCCGTTCAAACCTTTTGAACGGACCACTTTCTGCGTTGAAGGCTACGATTTCCCGTTCGCTCAGGCGTCTCAGAGGAAGATCCGGCTGAAATACGAAAACTAAAGTCGACAAGTGTAATAAAATCGCTACCTGTGGATTATCCGCAGGATTCTCGCCATTGTTCTGATCGGCTCCGGCAGCCATGCGCTCCAGCAAACTGTTCCTAACCAATTACATGTTTACGTTACAATAAGCAAAAGGAAAATACCTCTCGCCTTCCACAGGGTACTCGTTCTCGCTGTCCGACGAATCCACCACGGGCGCAGGCACCTGAATCTTGTTCATCTCCACGACCGTTTCGTCATCCAGGCGATCGCTTACGTTATCCCCGAAGAATCAAACTATACACAAAACTAGTCACAAAATACCTCTCTCCATCCGCGGAAACCGTGCTCTCGTTGGCAAGAGAATGCTCGTTGTTCTTGGCAATCTTCTCCATAACGGTCTCTCCGGCCAGGTTCTCAATCTTGTTTCCACTGAAGAATCTAGATAGGCGTAAATAAACGAGTCAAAAACTACCTCTCGCTTTCCGCAGGCTCCTCGCTCTTGCTATTCGAGAGCTGCTCGTCAACCACAAGAGGATCGCTCCCGTTTTTCACCACCGAAACACCCCTGAAAGAAAGCAGTTTTCTAATTTTTTCGGCCAAATTTCCCGAAAACCATAAAAAAACCTACAACTCCTTGGGATCTCCAGGATCATCGGGCTTGTTGAACATTTTGTCGTTGGTATCCGACATTTTTACTTGCACTCAAGTTCGATTTCTGAAAAACGACAAATTTGAAAGAAAATGAAAAGTAATCGCAGAAATGGAAGGCAATCACAATGACAAAAGCATATTTTTACCAAAATTAAACTTTCAATTAAATAAATTATAAATTTTGTTTCACAAACAAAATTTATTATATTTTCTTTTAGAACACCCAGTTTTTATTTATTAAAAAGAAAGAAACATGTTAACCACCTGCCACGTATCCCGGCTGCGCGACAGCCCCTTAACCACTATGGAATACGTGGCGGCGGGCTGCCAAGCAGCGAATACGTGGCTAATGCCGCAACATTTTCGGTAACGCCACCAAAATTACTGTAACGCCAAATTGGCTTAACGCCAACAAAGTTATCGTAATGCCCCCAAAAAGCCGCGTAATGCCTGCGCATCGACTCTTAACCGTGTGATACGCAGCAACTGCGTATCTAATTCTACCTGATCGGGGTTTTCCTAAAATTTTGACCTACTTTTTTAAAAAATTTTTTAAAACTTTTCCTTCTTTTTTAATTGTTTATGTTTATTTTTTTTCTGTTTTAATTTTTTTCATTTCAGATGACGCCTGCATTTGTGCATATTCCCGGTATCAGACAAGAGCGAGCAATCCTGTTTGCGGAGGAGGAGAGGAACGTAAGCGGTGCCCTGGACAAGTACTACGAGGTAAAACTTGCCCCTCTATTTTTATTAAACTTTTTAATTTAGTACGTAAAATACCTCCCGCATGGTGGCCGTACGCGTCCGAGAATCCTGGCCTTCTACAACAGTAACGGGCCCAGCACGATCGGTCTCCTGTGTCACGAACCGTCGGCCGACCCCGACACGGACAACAAGGAATTCACCTTGATGTGAGTTTTAAATACTTTTTCAATTACTTTCGCATGCAGTGTTACGAAAAATAGGTGTAATCTACGCGAAGCTATTTTAAAACGTGTTACTTATGTTTGTTGTAGGGTCCCTTCGACTACCGAATCCGTCGGATACTTCCCGCTGCTCTGCATCACGATGCCCAAATTTCTCCGCAATTTCCGCGTGACCGCGTGCCTCCTGGAGCCAGGCGTCTACACGCCCTACGATCTGAAGGACACCCGCGAGCACCTGGTGAACTCCGTGATGTCGGCCGCAACCCGTTTCTGGCACGAGGAGCCCGACAATGCCCAATTGGGATGTATTGAGGTAAAGTGGTTTTTCTTTCGTTTATTTATTTTTGTTCTTTAGAGCGGTTTCCTGGCCGTGCCCGTCTTGGACAAGCTCGATATCCTGTGGAACCTGAAATTCCCCATCTTCAACGAGACCAGCACGCCCGAGCCCCTGAGCACGTTCCGAATGAGTGTCCGGCAGGCCGCTTTTTGGTCTTACATCGGAAACGTCGGACACGCCCTCTTCTTCATCAAGAAGGTCGACCTCTGCTACCCCTGGATTGTAAAGAAACTCAAGCGGATCCGCTCCCTGGGAGCCATCGTGGGTGGGTTTTTTTTTTGAATTTTAACTACATGACTTCCTCGTTAATTCTAGTTCCCTTTAATTTTGTTTTTATTTCAGATCCTCATTGTCGACTACAACAGCGGACCGGTGATGGCCGCCTTTCAAAAGACGGTGGAAGTTGACGGATGCACTGTTTACTATGTTACGAGCGAGCTGGAGACGATCCTGTTCGACAGGCAGAGCTTGGATTTCAAAAGCGAGCAGTTCCTGGCGTCCAACCGCGGTCGCACTCGTTCCGCGGAGAGGGCATTCATCAACGCCCAGCTTAGCTGGACTCTGGGCCTTTCCTACGCACAAAGGCCACATCGACGGAAACATGTTCGAGGAAGCCCTTGTCGAAAACATGTCCTGCCCCACCTGCACCGAGATCGAGAAGAAGATCAAACACGACGATAAGCACAAGCGGCTCCTGGAATGCCAGGTGATTATTTTTTTACAAGTTGCTTTTCTATTATTTCTGATTCTACTATTTCTGAAAACTTGGACCCTAGTTTATAATCGTTTTCCAGGCCTCACTCTGGCGTCATGATCTCCACCGCATCCAGCTTGTGGAGAACCTCGCCTGGATTGACGACAGCGGCGAGCTGGTGACGGATACGGACGGTGAACCCCTGGCCCACTACAAGAGCCATTTCCACTTCGAGCTGCCTCGAGAAGCATGAGCGGTTGTCCTGGACGGTCAATACTAACATTGTTGTTTTGTTTTGTGGTTAGTGTTGATCAATGAATATTGTTACAAAAACACCTTTTCTGTTCATGGGGAGGGGTTGGCATTGGCATCAGACAATCTTCTTGTTGAATCGGAGGAAAAGTCCATATTGAGTCGTTCATTGTACGGAATGAAAATGTGGAGAACTTGGTGAAAATGTCTTTCCCTGTGGAATAACTCAGTTTATCCAGTATTCCTCTTTTTATTACCGGTGATTGAAAAAGATGAAATCGACAATTAATATACTTTATTAGTGTATTTACAAAATTTACAAGAAAAACAGTCAAAACACATCGATATGTAACTCTCTGAAATTGGTGGTGGAAATACAATAATTATAATTTGGCGGTGGTTTTACTGGTGGTGGTTTTATGTTGGTGGTGGTTTTGTAGGTGGTGGTTTTCCGGAGGGCCTCAGTTTACACTGACGTCAGAGGGTGTAAGTTTGCGACGTTGAATGAAAACAACGTGGGACTTCCGGGAATCTCCGTCATTTCACCCGCCAAATCACCCCAAGCTGGTCGTCTATTGTTTCTTTCTTCGTCTAATGCGTCTGGAAACTGAAGCTACTCGTCTAAGCAGCTCTACTACTCTCTGGACACCCGACGGATCACAGGAGGTTAGTTTTCTCTCGTTTTGAACGACTTTCAACACGTTAACTGCTGTTTCATGTTTTTATCCGTATACTGGGGAAATTTATGGCAACAATCGAATTAACGGAAGTTTCCACCAAAATTGTTTCGAAAACCAGTACCGGGGTTATGAATATTGTTTATTATACTCATGCGAACCATGCCTGCCTAAATAGTTGTTTATTGAGTTTCTATTAACCAATGCTAAATGTACTTTCAAATTATCTTAGTTTCCCGTCAAAATATGGCCAACCGTGATAAGGGATATCATTCGTACTGAAAAGCAGGTGAAACTCGAGAGTTATCTTACTGAAATCAACGCGGCTGCCACATTAGCATAGCATGCGCTTATGAAATTAACACGCTTTGCATACGGAATCAACATATACTTTCCTTCACTAATTCTTATCACTTTAGCTGTCGCCTCCTCCCCAGCCGGCTGCTCCTCTCCTTCGACTACGATGTCCTCTTAGCCTCCAATGTCTCCGTCTCTCGCCCTCCTCGTCTCTGATGACTCCGCCGTCTGTCTCTTCTTCCTTCCTCTCCTGTGATGGCTGCTGCTCCGGTGCCTCCGCTGTCAGGAATGGATGGCTCTGCCACAGCGACTGACCCGCTCTTTCAGGGAGCTGCCCTTCAGGGCTATAAACTGTGCTCCTAAATTGCGGTGTCAGTAGCTATTTTGTCACTAGTAGCGGAACACGGAGTGAAAGCTCTGCCCGCGAACGGACAGAATTGGGGCGGACTCCATGGACACACTGCTCAGGAGTATAAACGAGGTAAATGTTATTCCTTAAAAGTTTTTCTTAAAATCGCGCTTCTAAAATGCGGGGCACTTTCTGAAACTCTCGGAGCTAACTGGAGGGAGATTAGCTGCAGTTCACATCTGCAGTTTAGGAGTGGGGCACAATTTACTCGTAGCTTAGGTTTTAGTTGCGTTAATAAGACAATTTTAAGGACAGATAACACGTAACCAGTCTTCTTACCCTCTCGGTCCACCAGTGTGCTTTGGAATCCATTGGGGGCTGGTGTTAGGGAGCCCCCTCCTAGCCCTACGCAGTGCTTTTCATGTAGTTAGATTCCGCGTTTGTACGGCCGCAGGTCGGATAACTGAGCGGCCGAAGGCTGCGTGCATGTGCAGCCGCAGGCCGCCTGATTGAGCGGCCGAAGGCTGTGTGTGTGTGCGGCCACAAGTTGCCTGATTGAGCGGCCGAAGGCTGCCGGTGTGTGTATGTGCGGCCGCAGGTCGCCTGAATTCGCGCTAACGAACCGCGGAATTCTCTTGGAATTCATTTTCAAGCAAAATAGTCAAACTAAAATAAAGAAAACTACACTTTTCTTTTCATCGCCTCCGTCGACTACGTGTGGCTGGCCGTCATCAACCTGGACCGTCGATAGATGATCTACTACATTCGGTTTCTGGAATTCGCGGGGAATGATGTGGATGATGGAAGAATTCCTAACAAAGGATCGGCTCGTTGGAGTAAATTTATTGTTTGTGTAATATATCTATTTCCTTTTCGGATGTTGTCAAAGTTCCTATTCCGCTGCGCAGAAGCTGAACAAACGTTACCTATCATCACTCCTCCTTGAACCAGCCTCAATCGTCCGTCGGCTTCACTGTCGGAATCTATCTACTAGTAGAGCATCGCCTGTCGATTGTTAGTGTTCCTAAACATTTCCGTTGATTGAATATGTTTAGTTCGGTGATTGTCAACTGGCTACACCAGGATCTGAGTCTACTGAAGCAGAACAAAAGAGTCTGGAACGAAGAAGCTCCTGGTTGACCCGAAACACTCCGTCGTCACCTACGACTTCTCTCCAACTGAGGGATTCTACGGCTGGAACGCCATCGTTTTTCAGCAATGGAAACCAGTCCTCTAGAAGCCATGTTTCGGAAACCAATCCAGAAACCAGCAATGGAAACCGGTATTTTTCGCTTTCGCCGGGAATATAAATTCACCATTTACAGATGTAATACTTGGAAATGGGCTATTTCGTCCTTTATGCATGAATCTGTGTGGATTCCGAAGAACCAGCCGGTTATTTTTAGAGCGCAAAATCAGGTAGCGGTAATTCTTCTTTGAAAATCGAACTGACTGATTTAGAATTTCTAGTCCGTGAAGTCTTCAGCCAGCTGCTCCAATTCCCCGAATTTACACATGCGTTTAAGCAGCTGAAGAATTTCCTTGGACGCATAAAAGAATTTGCGTTGGTGCAGAAGATCGGACAATCAAACCCTTGAAAACGGTGCGATTTCTCAGCTTTTTCCTTTGATAGAAGGTTTTTAGTTTGAATGCAGCTCAACTCCCTCTCGATCTAACGACTCGTCCAGGAGGTTCAATGGCTGGAATTTGAAATATTCTAGTAACACAGTTCGTTTTTTCTCCGCACCGTAGAATTCTATTTAATTTCAGCGCAAATCGGCTCGATTTAATAGCATATAAAGAGAATAGCCCCGAAGTAGCAAAGTCATCAACGACCCGAGCAAAAATTCCGACTTCGAGCCAGCCATCTGGAGGGAAAGACAGCTGGCTCAATTGGATGCAGAAGTCACGTCTTAGGGTATGTCCCTAATTTTTTTTAGTCACTC
The DNA here is from genome assembly GCA_964057215.1 of Oscheius myriophilus. Taxonomy (NCBI): domain Eukaryota; kingdom Metazoa; phylum Nematoda; class Chromadorea; order Rhabditida; family Rhabditidae; genus Oscheius; species Oscheius myriophilus. The sequence continues at coordinate 14,425,779 of OZ059903.1, forward strand.
CCCTCGAGGGAACTCGGGAAAATTTTCGAAGGAAAATTAATGCCGCAAACCCGCAGCAGCCTCGTTTCGCTAGTTTCGTTCAGAAAGTTATTTGCGTATACTTCTCGCCAAAACTACTTCGGCCGTTTTAACTGCATACGCGGCCTGAGTATCCATGTTGCACGCATTACTCTTGGTATAACATAAAAACATTGGCACGCTGTTCAGAAGTAGTTTTGGCTTTATAGCTACCGTATGCTGGGGGAGTATGCGACTTACATGCTGGAATGAACAAGGCAGCGCGTTATATTGGAGTTTTGCCTGCGGGGGAAGTGGGAAAGGGTAACTTGCTGAGAAAGGATTTTGAAGACGACTTTATCTTTAAATTACTTATCCACTGCTTTTCAGTTGTCCCTACGTCGCAGAAGTCCAAAAGAGGAGAAAAAGACGTCATTCTCATTTACTCCAAAAGCAACAGACGAGGCCAAAAAGGCCACGGAAGTCAGAGCCATTCGGTCCGTTCTTTCTCCGTGGGATCGTCATTTTTGGAGGAAGCGCTACTGGAGCTACGGGTGAGTTTTGTGCATATGCTAATTTCACGCCACCCTTTAAAATTCATCCCTCAGAGCTATTTCGGAGAAGCATGCGTTAAACGTTGTATCGAGGAATTCGCTTACAGTTAAATACCCAACTTTTAGTGGGGCTTGTCTAGACTAAATTTTGGGTTTCTGTTACTCCCCTCGAGAGAACCCAGGAAAATAAATGCCGCAAACCCGCAGCCTCGTTTCGCTAAGGTTTCGCCTGGAAAAGAATTGTTGTTGTAGCTGCTGGGGGAGTATGTGACTTACAGATTATGGACCAAGCCGCGCGTTATAATTGAGTTATGCCCGTTGGGTTAGTGGTGCTTGCTAGTCCTGGTTTTTGGTTATTTAAAATGGGGCCTTGTAAAATGTCGGTCCTTGATTTTTTGGGGCCCTCCCCCTTTGCGGGGCCCTACTTGCATGATGGGAAACAAAGAGAAAGGACCACTGCATGAACACGCATGATCTGAACAAGCAGCCGGTGGAATCCGTTTTGCGCGATTCCCCCCCCCCCCCCCAAACACAACAAATGAGACGTGTGACGCGAGTCCCCCAAATAGGAAATTTGGCTTGGCGCGACCCCTCCCGACCCGAAAAGCGACCCGAAAATCACGATCGATGTATTTCATGTTGATTGACGGTCAATGTATGACTGCATTTCAGTTCCTACGGAAGCCCGAAGAGGAGAAAAGTCGTTTGCTCCAAAACCAACGGAAGAGCAATTCGGTCCGTTCTTTCTCGGTGGGAACGCCATTCTTTGGACGAGAAGATGAAGCTGAAGCTGCCGGTGAGTTAGCGCATAACCTAATGTCATGCCGCCCTGTTCATGCTAATTTCACGCCGCCCTTTAAAAGATATGCTAATTTCACGCCACCCTTTAAAAGATATGCTTATTTCACGCCACCCTTTAAAAGATATGCTAATTTCACGCCACCCTTTAAAAGATATGCTTATTTCACGCCGCCTTTTAAAAGATATGCTAATTTCACGCCACCCTTTAAAAGATATGCTAATTTCACGCCACCCTTTAAAAGATATGCTAATTTCACGCCACCCTTTAAAAGATATGCTTATTTCACGCCGCCTTTTAAAAGATATGCTAATTTCACGCCACCCTTCAAAAGATATGCTAATTTCACGCCACCCTTTAAAAGATATGCTAATTTCACGCCACCCTTTAAAAGATATGCTAATTTCACGCCACCCTTTAAAAGATATGCTAATTTCACGCCTGTCACTCCCGGGTCGCCTTCAACCATTGCCCCATTCACGGCGTGTGTCGCCTTCTTATACCAGCGTTTTTCCTGGCTGAAATCGCATTTGAGCATAGCCCGACATCTATTTTTCAGGCATCTGGTGCTCAATGGCAGGATAGAAGAACACATTCGACGTCAATTGCTACTGTGTTTTTTTTTCTTTCTCATTGTACCTCCCGTACTGTTTCTCGTTGTACCTCCCGTGTATTGTTGCGTTCTACAGTATTTGTTCATTGGGGTTACTGTACCTGGGAGGGTGTAGTAATTCCAGTAAAAGCGGAGGAATTCTGGTTGGAGGTAAATTTGATAAGGGCAAAGACATAACTTCGGGAAATCGCCAACGGGTTCATTTTTGTAAACTGAGTCACTATAGTGCCCGGCCAATCCTACTTCGGTGACTTTTGGAAAAGAGTGAGAATTTTCTGATGTTGAAATTCAAATTTCCGTTTACTACATCATAATGTTCGGCTACAAAAGGGGGTGGCCGCTTTTTGGCCGAAGTAGGATTGGCGAGGTCCTTTGGCCGGGCATATGAATTCCTAGTTGGTCCCTCTCTTTTAGTGGTCTGTACCTTCGGAATTCCTATTTGGCGACAAGACATAGTTTGACCTGCATCATGCAGTTATTTTCAAGTCAATGAGAAACACACGAGCTCTGCCTTAAAGTTTCTCCATTTTTTCTCCAAAACTGTAGACCCGTAGCGGTCTCTGTCTCCAACCGGGTGGCTACTGTATGAGGGAAACAAATTAATTAATTAAAGGACCTATAGGCCCTTTATCATAAGTTGAGGAAGAGTCGCAGACCTTCGAAGACTCCTGAAACGAAACAAATTGGAAATAGTTATTTCCTTACTCTCTATTTTCTCTAAATCTCTCCTTCTCTGAGAATCGCAAAGTAAATGGAATGGAATTGGCTATGTTTTAATCGCAGTCTTGTTACTGTCAAGACTAGCTAAAAATTTCACAAAAAATTCCAGCAACCCAGTGTCCATGATCTGATGAAAGATTTACAAAGTTTCCCGTGCAAAAGCTATACACTGAATAGAAAATGCCGAAGGAAGTAGGACCAGGACTGGTCGCGGGCCGGGCTCGTCTCGAAAACCTCTCGGTCCGGCCCGATTTCAACACCATATTTGCACAATCTTAGCAAGATCGGCCCGGGCTGAGCCCAATGTTTGGCCAGCCCTGAGTAGGACATTTCGTCCCCCTGGCGCATTGGAACAAAACAGACTAGCGAATTTCCAAAATGTGAGAGCATTGGAGACAATTTATGGAAAATAGGGCCTTCTTGATTAAGGTCTTACCGGGTTCACTATACGCGACCATATTTCACTTAAAATAGGGTTGTGAAGACGCATGTTACTACTCTACTATCCTATTTGAATAGGCTATTTCTCTTTCACGCTGTTGAATAACTGCAGTTGATAAAATAAACAATAAAACATGGATTGTTGAGTAACAGCCGAATTCTATCTGTAATTTGAAGAGAGAGAGAGAGAGAGAGAGAGAGAGAGAGAGAGAGAGAGAACTCGTCTTCAAGCTGGAAAGAGCTGTTAGCAGGGTCAAAAAATTATGAACGAGTGTCCGCAACTGAGATAATTTACAGGCAGTTTAAGAAAAGTGTATATATGGAGAGAGAGGCGGAGAGAAAGCGAGAGAGATGGATATAATATGAGATTAGCTTTCTATTTACTTTTTTACTTGACAAATATGATGAACAAACCTGCAGCAAGTTGTAGACTACCGAATTTACAAATCAACAATCAAGTTCTGTTGAGCCCGTTTGTACCTGATTTTTCTTAACGATGCGCTAAAACGAGGGAAATTGGGGAAAGGTGGACGGACACACAGAAGAATTAAATATTCGAATGTTACTAATTAGCATGCCAATTAGCATTACAAGAGGAGTGAAACCACGGCCGCGCAGCGAAGGCCAAGGTATAAATGGACCGATCGCTCTATACATTGTGTTCCGAATGGAGTAGTGCCAAAGAGTTTGCTCTGCGCAACCATCCCATGTTCAATCCCTCTCTGTGGCTTGAAATGGGTGTGGAAAATGAATAACCAAGGGGAAAAATAGGGAGTTTTAGTATTTTACATTTTTATAAAATGGCGCGCTTGGTTTCGCCTTCGCCGTTTTTAGAAAAAAAATTCGGCAAGGCTCTCCTTGATACACTGCCCAACGAAAATTTTTGGCAAGGTTCCCCCTTTACCGAGTATGAAAACGAATGTCCTTTAATAACCGACCTTCGATAATTCCCTGGGGGATTTGAACAATAGGTCACTGTGGAGAAAAAAGGAATTCCAATTTTCCGATTATTGCAGTATATTAGTAGAATATTTGTGGAAATTTGGCAATTCGCGGGAGATTATCTCACACACTGAAAATAGAGTTGTAAAAAAGTTGTGTGTTTTGGTATCCTGTCTCTCATCAACTCATTTGAGATATTTTTGAAATATGGTTTCATCCCAGACATTCATGAATTCTCCTGAATATTCGCCTTCTTCTCCGATTCTGGATAACAAATATTGTAAAACCTACATTGTAGAATTGCAAAGCTTCTGTAGTAGAAGCTCACTCCAACGACTTCGAACCTGAGTGACGCCGAGAGTTCGAAGGACTTTGTCGTGTTACTCTTTATTGTTTGAACTAGTCTCCACATTCTGCATGCAAAATATCTAAACCTTTAAAGGTTGCAAAATACACTAAATATGTCTCACCCGAGAAGCAGCTTGCTGGGTTGGATTTCTGTGGGGACAACTGTTTGCTGAGAATCTCTAATTTGATGGTCCCCTGAAAACGATTTCTATAAAAGGAAGAAGGAGTTGTGTGAGAGACTGAACTCACAAAAGGATTTTCTGTGTGTTCTCCTTTTTCTTCTTTTCGAAGAGGCGCGGTTGAACGAGGGAGAAGACCTGGAATTTGTAAAACACTTGTGTCTTGGAGAACGATTTCATATTAAAAAATCAGTATTCAGCAATTTTTGAGTGGTTTACCAAAGCGTGGATTATTGGATTGTTGGACTCACACTGTGAACGAAACACTTCTTGGGATCGAAGGACTTTGTCGAACTTTTCATTTGGCTCATTCTGTTGAACCAGTCTCAAGACCTTGAATCGAAAAGATCTAAACCTTCTAATTTTGCCAAATACACAACACAAGACCCACTGTAGACCGAGAGCAGTTTGGCGACGACACAGTGCACATGACGTGTTAAACAAAAGAACTTGCTCAGCAGGACGAGTTAGTACTGGAGATACATGAATAGGACTTTTGTTTCGAGCATTGCGTGTTTCTTTTTGTGTCCCCGAATCTACTCGAAGTTGCCGATTTTCTTAAATATCGATTTAAAATTGTGTAGCAACGTTGTAAAAATTGCTCTTCAGAGAAGAGAATTTCTTTACATTAACGTATGACACCGAAAGTATGTCCACTCACTTGTTGGCTTTTACACATCTGTTCCGGCCTGGCAACCTTCGGGCGGTCGACGAGCGCAATGGAATATCCACGGCAGCTGTTTAATTTGTTTCTTCTTCATCAGCTGAAATTCGTCCGCCCTGAGTCTTATTGCTTTCAGATTACGCGAATCAGAGTAGTTTCTCGTTGAGACCAGTCTAAAAGGAGGCATGTTTCAGATAGAGGAAGATGGAAACCTTGTAGATGAAACTTCTTGCAGTTCTTGGTGGTTTATTCGGTTTAGCATCTCCGATGCTACTTCTTTTCTAAATTTAATTCAGCAAATACCCTTTCGAAATGGCTTACATTTGGCACAGAATACCGTCTTTCAGAAGCACATCGTTCACAATCATGTGCTTGTCACGAAAGCACATGATTGTGAACGATGCACTATGGAGGTTGGAGGAGTTTGTCGTTTGTTCTTCTTTTTGAACAAGACTGCATTCAAACTATCTAAACCTTTGATTTTTGCAAAATACACCAAATAAGTCTCACTGTAGATTGAGAGGTAGTTCTGACGATGCTTACTTGACAAGGGCTATAAACTTTCTCGGCACGGCGTGGGATTGGAAATTCATATTCTGACTAAAACGTACAACTTTTTGCCATGTTTTGAAGAAGCAGCCGCATCTAAAAAATTAAATAGTTGATGAGTCGAGTTAGTAATCTTCTAACATGCCCTTCTCTCAAATTGTCAAGTTTTTCATAGCCACTCTGCCCACTCACTTGTTTGGTTCTGGAGATTCTCTCTATCATATCGTTCGTTCTATGTTCGACGTTGTACGATTTCAAGTAGGTATGTTGATGTGCACAATGTATATCCACGACAGTTTTTTCTTCTTTTTCGCGTCCAACGGGCAAAATCCGTCCTGTTTCAGTCAGTCTCTTTGCACACCGAATGCTATGTAGTCTTCCAGATGAAGGGAAATCTAAAAATAACGAGTCAAAGTATTTTTCTAGTGTTAACGTGCTCACTCACTTGTTCTTTTCGTACACTCTCAATATCACTGGAGTCCTTTCTATGTCCGACCTTGCTTGACAGCCGTTGGTGTGTCGACCATGGCAATCGAGTATCCGCGGCAGCTATTTATCTTTACTTATCAATCGACTGAAACTTATTCTTTGTCACTCAGTCTTCTGAAAGCTTACAGTAAATAGATTTTTCAAAGTAGTCTTCTAGATGAGTGAGGGCCTTTTAAAAATGAAGGGTAAGAGATTGACTGATGAATATAACCGCCTAGTAGGTGACATAGAGTGCTTCAGAAGCTGTTGTCAGTACTTTCTCGTGTTTCAAATATTCGACGTTCTTACCTCCCTAAACTGAAGATTGAAGAAGCGGTCTCCAAATAACAAGTCCGATGAAGTCCTCTCAAAACAAAAACTTTCAAGGTGGATTCCTTCCAGGCACGATCCAAGCTAGCCAAGCAACTTCAATGAACGGCCAAATGAAGGAGCTTAAAATCTGATCTTGATTCAGAGAGGAGACGACAAGCTCGAAACTTTTGTCGACCTTAAAAAAAGAAGGTATATGTGGTATAGAGAGACAAAGACAGAGACAGAGACAGAAACAGAGACAGAGACAGAAACAGAGACAGAAACAGAAACAGAGACAGAGACAGAGACAGAGACAGAGACAGAGACAGAGACAGAGACAGAGACAGAGACAGAGACAGAGACAGAGACAGAGACAGAGACAGAGACAGAGACAGAGACAGAGACAGAGACAGAGACAGAGACAGAGACAGAGACAGAGACAGAGACAGAGACAGAGACAGAGACAGAGACAGAGACAGAGACAGAGACAGAGACAGAGACAGAGACAGAGACAGAGACAGAGACAGAGACAGAGACAGAGACAGAGACAGAGACAGAGACAGAGACAGAGACAGAGACAGAGACAGAGACAGAGACAGAGACCGAGACAGAGACAGAGACAGAGACAGAGACAGAGACAGAGACAGAGACAGAGACAGAGACAGAGACAGAGACAGAGACAGAGACAGAGACAGAGACAGAGACAGAGACAGAGACAGAGACAGAGACAGAGACAGAGACAGAGACAGAGACAGAGACAGAGACAGAGACAGAGACAGAGACAGAGACAGAGACAGAGACAGAGACAGAGACAGAGACAGAGACAGAGACAGAGACAGAGACAGAGACAGAGACAGAGACAGAGACAGAGACAGAGACAGAGACAGAGACAGAGACAGAGACAGAGACAGAGACAGAGACAGAGACAGAGACAGAGACAGAGACAGAGACAGAGACAGAGACAGAGACAGAGACAGAGACAGAGACAGAGACAGAGACAGAGACAGAGACAGAGACAGAGACAGAGACAGAGACAGAGACAGAGACAGAGACAGAGACAGAGACAGAGACAGAGACAGAGACAGAGACAGAGACAGAGACAGAGACAGAGACAGAGACAGAGACAGAGACAGAGACAGAGACAGAGACAGAGACAGAGACAGAGACAGAGACAGAGACAGAGACAGAGACAGAGACAGAGACAGAGACAGAGACAGAGACAGAGACAGAGACAGAGACAGAGACAGAGACAGAGACAGAGACAGAGACAGAGACAGAGACAGAGACAGAGACAGAGACAGAGACAGAGACAGAGACAGAGACAGAGACAGAGACAGAGACAGAGACAGAGACAGAGACAGAGACAGAGACAGAGACAGAGACAGAGACAGAGACAGAGACAGAGATAGAGACCGAGACCGAGACCGAGACAGAGACAGAGACAGAGACAGAGACAGAGACAGAGACAGAGACAGAGACAGAGACAGAGACAGAGACAGAGACAGAGACAGAGACAGAGACAGAGACAGAGACAGAGACAGAGACAGAGACAGAGACAGAGACAGAGACAGAGACAGAGACAGAGACAGAGACAGAGACAGAGACAGAGACAGAGACAGAGACAGAGACAGAGACAGAGACAGAGACAGAGACAGAGACAGAGACAGAGACAGAGACAGAGACAGAGACAGAGACAGAGACAGAGACAGAGACAGAGACAGAGACAGAGACAGAGACAGAGACAGAGACAGAGACAGAGACAGAAACAGAGACAGAGACAGAGACAGAGACAGAGACAGAGACAGAGACAGAGACAGAGACAGAGACAGAGACAGAGACAGAGACAGAGACAGAGACAGAGACAGAGACAGAGACAGAGACAGAGACAGAGACAGAGACAGAGACAGAGACAGAGACAGAGACAGAGACAGAGACAGAGACAGAGACAGAGACAGAGACAGAGACAGAGACAGAGACAGAGACAGAGACAGAGACAGAGACAGAGACAGAGACAGAGACAGAGACAGAGACAGAGACAGAGACAGAGACAGAGACAGAGACAGAGACAGAGACAGAGACAGAGACAGAGACAGAGACAGAGACAGAGACAGAGACAGAGACAGAGACAGAGACAGAGACAGAGACAGAGACAGAGACAGAGACAGAGACCGAGACAGAGACAGAGACAGAGACAGAGACAGAGACAGAGACAGAGACAGAGACAGAGACAGAGACAGAGACAGAGACAGAGACAGAGACAGAGACAGAGACAGAGACAGAGACAGAGACAGAGACAGAGACAGAGACAGAGACAGAGACAGAGACAGAGACAGAGACAGAGACAGAGACAGAGACAGAGACAGAGACAGAGACAGAGACAGAGACAGAGACAGAGACAGAGACAGAGACAGAGACAGAGACAGAGACAGAGACAGAGACAGAGACAGAGACAGAGACAGAGACAGAGACAGAGACAGAGACAGAGACAGAGACAGAGACAGAGACAGAGACAGAGACAGAGACAGAGACAGAGACAGAGACAGAGACAGAGACAGAGACAGAGACAGAGACAGAGACAGAGACAGAGACAGAGACAGAGACAGAGACAGAGACAGAGACAGAGACAGAGACAGAGACAGAGACAGAGACAGAGACAGAGACAGAGACAGAGACAGAGACAGAGACAGAGACAGAGACAGAGACAGAGACAGAGACAGAGATAGAGACCGAGACCGAGACAGAGACAGAGACAGAGACAGAGACAGAGACAGAGATAGAGACCGAGACCGAGACAGAGACAGAGACAGAGACAGAGACAGAGACAGAGACAGAGACAGAGACAGAGACAGAGACAGAGACAGAGACAGAGACAGAGACAGAGACAGAGACAGAGACAGAGACAGAGACAGAGACAGAGACCGAGACAGAGACAGAGACAGAGACCGAGACAGAGACAGAGACAGAGACCGAGACAGAGACAGAAACAGAGACAGAGACAGAGACAGAGACAGAGACAGAGACAGAGACAGAGACAGAGACAGAGACAGAGACAGAGACAGAGACAGAGACAGAGACAGAGACAGAGACAGAGACAGAGACAGAGACCGAGACAGAGACAGAGACAGAGACAGAGACAGAGACAGAGACAGAGACAGAGACAGAGACAGAGACAGAGACAGAGACAGAGACAGAGACAGAGACAGAGACAGAGACAGAGACAGAGACAGAGACAGAGACAGAGACAGAGACAGAGACAGAGACAGAGACAGAGACAGAGACAGAGACAGAGACAGAGACAGAGACAGAGACAGAGACAGAGACAGAGACAGAGACAGAGACAGAAACAGAGACAGAGACCGAGACAGAGACAGAGACAGAGACAGAGACAGAGACAGAGACAGAGACAGAGACAGAGACAGAGACAGAGACAGAGACAGAGACAGAGACAGAGACAGAGACAGAGACAGAGACAGAGACAGAGACAGAGACAGAGACAGAGACAGAGACAGAGACAGAGACAGAGACAGAGACAGAGACAGAGACAGAGACAGAGACAGAGACAGAGACAGAGACAGAGACAGAGACAGAGACAGAGACAGAGACAGAGACAGAGACAGAGACAGAGACAGAGACAGAGACAGAGACAGAGACAGAGACAGAGACAGAGACAGAGACAGAGACAGAGACAGAGACAGAGACAGAGACAGAGACAGAGACAGAGACAGAGACAGAGACAGAGACAGAGACAGAGACAGAGACAGAGACAGAGACAGAGACAGAGACAGAGACAGAGACAGAGACAGAGACAGAGACAGAGACAGAGACAGAGACAGAGACAGAGACAGAGACAGAGACAGAGACAGAGACAGAGACAGAGACAGAGACAGAGACAGAGACAGAGACAGAGACAGAGACAGAGACAGAGACAGAGACAGAGACAGAGACAGAGACAGAGACAGAGACAGAGACAGAGACAGAGACAGAGACAGAGACAGAGACAGAGACAGAGACAGAGACAGAGACAGAGACAGAGACAGAGACAGAGACAGAGACAGAGACAGAGACAGAGACAGAGACAGAGACAGAGACAGAGACAGAGACAGAGACAGAGACAGAGACAGAGACAGAGACAGAGACAGAGACAGAGACAGAGACAGAGACAGAGACAGAGACAGAGACAGAGACAGAGACAGAGACAGAGACAGAGACAGAGACAGAGACAGAGACAGAGACAGAGACAGAGACAGAGACAGAGACAGAGACAGAGACAGAGACAGAGACAGAGACAGAGACAGAGACAGAGACAGAGACAGAGACAGAGACAGAGACAGAGACAGAGACAGAGACAGAGACAGAGACAGAGACAGAAACAGAGACACAGACGGAGACAGAGACAGAGACAGAGACAGAGACAGAGACCGAGACAGAGACCGAGACAGAAACAGAGACAGAGACAGAGACAGAAACAGAGACACAGACGGAGACAGAGACAGAGACAGAGACCGAGACAGAGACCGAGACAGAGACAGAGACAGAGACAGAGACAGAGACAGAGACAGAGACCGAGACAGAGACAGAGACAGAGACAGAGACCGAGACAGAGACAGAGACCGAGACAGAGACAGAAACAGAGACAGAGACAGAGACAGAGACAGAGACAGAGACAGAGACAGAGACAGAGACAGAGACAGAGACAGAGACAGAGACAGAGACAGAGACAGAGACAGAGACAGAGACAGAGACAGAGACAGAGACAGAGACAGAGACAGAGACAGAGACAGAGACCGAGACAGAAACAGAAACAGAGACCGAGACCGAGACAGAGACAGAAACAGAGACAGAGACAGAGACAGAAACAGAGACACAGACGGAGACAGAGACAGAGACAGAGACCGAGACAGAGACCGAGACAGAGACAGAGACAGAGACAGAGACAGAGACCGAGACAGAGACAGAAACAGAGACAGAGACCGAGACAGAGACAGAGACAGAGACCGAGACAGAGACAGAAACAGAGACAGAGACAGAGACAGAGACAGAGACAGAGACAGAGACAGAGACAGAGACAGAGACAGAGACCGAGACAGAGACAGAGACAGAAACAGAGACAGAGACAGAGACAGAGACAGAGACAGAGACAGAGACAGAGACAGAGACAGAGACAGAGACAGAGACAGAGACAGAGACAGAGACAGAGACAGAGACAGAGACAGAGACCGAGACAGAGACAGAGACAGAGACAGAGACCGAGACAGAGACAGAGACAGAGACAGAGACAGAGACAGAGACAGAGACAGAGACAGAGACAGAGACAGAGACAGAGACAGAGACAGAGACAGAGACAGAGACAGAGACAGAGACAGAGACAGAGACAGAGACAGAGACAGAGACAGAGACAGAGACAGAGACAGAGACAGAGACAGAAACAGAGACACAGACGGAGACAGAGACAGAGACAGAGACCGAGACAGAGACCGAGACAGAAACAGAGACAGAGACAGAGACAGAAACAGAGACACAGACGGAGACAGAGACAGAGACAGAGACCGAGACAGAGACCGAGACAGAGACAGAGACAGAGACAGAGACAGAGACCGAGACAGAGACAGAGACAGAGACAGAGACCGAGACAGAGACAGAGACCGAGACAGAGACAGAAACAGAGACAGAGACAGAGACAGAGACAGAGACAGAGACAGAGACAGAGACAGAGACAGAGACAGAGACAGAGACAGAGACAGAGACAGAGACAGAGACAGAGACAGAGACAGAGACAGAGACAGAGACAGAGACAGAGACAGAGACAGAGACAGAGACAGAGACAGAGACAGAGACAGAGACAGAGACAGAGACAGAGACCGAGACAGAAACAGAAACAGAGACCGAGACCGAGACAGAGACAGAAACAGAGACAGAGACAGAGACAGAAACAGAGACACAGACGGAGACAGAGACAGAGACAGAGACCGAGACAGAGACCGAGACAGAGACAGAGACAGAGACAGAGACAGAGACCGAGACAGAGACAGAAACAGAGACAGAGACCGAGACAGAGACAGAGACAGAGACCGAGACAGAGACAGAAACAGAGACAGAGACAGAGACAGAGACAGAGACAGAGACAGAGACAGAGACAGAGACAGAGACAGAGACCGAGACAGAGACAGAGACAGAAACAGAGACAGAGACAGAGACAGAGACAGAGACAGAGACAGAGACAGAGACAGAGACAGAGACAGAGACAGAGACAGAGACAGAGACAGAGACAGAGACAGAGACCGAGACAGAGACAGAGACAGAGACAGAGACAGAGACCGAGACAGAGACAGAGACAGAGACAGAGACAGAGACAGAGACAGAGACAGAGACAGAGACAGAGACAGAGACAGAGACAGAGACAGAGACAGAGACAGAGACAGAGACAGAGACAGAGACAGAGACAGAGACAGAGACAGAGACAGAGACAGAGACAGAGACAGAGACAGAGACAGAGACAGAGACAGAGACAGAGACCGAGACAGAGACAGAAACAGAAACAGAGACCGAGACCGAGACAGAGACAGAGACAGAGACAGAGACCGAGACAGAGACAGAGACCGAGACAGAAACAGAAACAGAGACCGAGACCGAGACAGAGACAGAAACAGAGACAGAGACCGAGACAGAGACAGAGACCGAGACAGAGACAGAGACAGAGACAGAGACAGAGACAGAGACAGAAACAGAGACCGAGACAGAGACAGAAACAGAGACACAGACGGAGACAGAGACAGAGACAGAGACCGAGACAGAGACCGAGACAGAGACAGAGACAGAGACAGAGACAGAGACCGAGACAGAGACAGAAACAGAGACAGAGACCGAGACAGAGACAGAGACAGAAACAGAGACAGAGACCGAGACAGAGACAGAAACAGAGACAGAGACAGAGACAGAGACAGAGACAGAGACAGAGACAGAGACAGAGACAGAGACAGAGACAGAGACAGAGACAGAGACAGAGACAGAGACAGAGACAGAGACAGAGACAGAGACAGAGACAGAGACAGAGACAGAGACAGAGACAGAGACAGAGACAGAGACAGAGACAGAGACAGAGACAGAGACAGAGACAGAGACAGAGACAGAGACAGAGACAGAGACAGAGACAGAGACAGAGACAGAGACAGAGACAGAGACAGAGACAGAGACCGAGACAGAGACAGAAACAGAAACAGAGACCGAGACCGAGACAGAGACAGAGACAGAGACAGAGACCGAGACAGAGACAGAGACCGAGACAGAAACAGAAACAGAGACCGAGACCGAGACAGAGACAGAAACAGAGACAGAGACCGAGACAGAGACAGAGACCGAGACAGAGACAGAGACAGAGACAGAGACAGAGACAGAGACAGAAACAGAGACCGAGACAGAGACAGAGACAGAGACACAGACGGAGACAGAGACAGAGACAGAGACCGAGACAGAGACCGAGACAGAGACAGAGACAGAGACAGAGACAGAGACCGAGACAGAGACAGAAACAGAGACAGAGACCGAGACAGAGACAGAGACAGAAACAGAGACAGAGACCGAGACAGAGACAGAAACAGAGACAGAGACCGAGACAGAGACAGAGACAGAGACAGAGACAGAGACAGAGACAGAGACAGAGACAGAGACAGAGACAGAGACAGAGACAGAGACAGAGACAGAGACAGAGACAGAGACAGAGACAGAGACAGAGACAGAGACAGAGACCGAGACAGAGACAGAGACAGAGACAGAGACAGAGACAGAGACCGAGACAGAGACAGAGACAGAGACAGAAACAGAGACAGAGACCGAGACAGAGACAGAAACAGAGACAGAGACCGAGACATAGACAGAGACAGAGCGAAGAAGAAAATACCTGGGCTGTGTTGTAGACCCTGTCTTGATATTTGAACTTTATCCAATTGTCATGGATGTAATCTCCAACCCCTGAATTCCGCTTGTTTCTTATTGTTTGTATCATCCAACCAAGATCCATGACCTATAAGATCATCTTTTCGCAGATCCGCGCCACAGCCAGGGTTGACTGTTTCTTGAGCGGGGCGAGCATTTCTGACGGTGGGAGTCCCTCTATGTCTTGTGAGGCTTCTTTCTCGGTGTAGAAGCTTGTCTTTACGTATTCTAGATCGTTTCAAATTTACCTAAAATTGAGAATGGCATAACCGTCAAAAGGTATATGTTACCGACGAATTTCAATTTGTCGCTTCTGCTTTACGGTTCCCTGGCATAGTCAAAGGATATTCGATGATTTAGTTCAGCGCGGAATTTTTGTGTCCATATCCCTAGAAAATGTTACCGTGATTCTGAAAGAGAAAATTTACCCTATTTTTAAGTGGAACTTTTTCTGCAACCATTTTGCCAAGCGGAGATTCTTTTGTAGCTTTTTCTCCTTTCAGCCATGATCAATTCCTAAAAAATATGACTTTTTCTGAGGCATATTTACATCGTTTTGTAACAAACAAACAAACAAACACACACACACACACACACACACACACACACGCACATACACACATACATACACACACAAACACACACACGCACTGACTTGTCTAGACTTACTTATTATTCTTTGCGGGTCCAAGTTCCGTAGTATGTTTTCTGATATTCCCTGATGTTTATGTTCCGAGAAGTCTCTGTACGCCTTTCCTTGAATGTACCGCTGTGTCGTTAGTGTTTGTCTGAACACACCTGGTCGAAGCCCTAATTTTGTTTACCTATTTATCAGGAACCAATGTCGTCATCATAGATTAAAAATAGGTTATTCCGCCTTTGTTTCAGCTGTTTTTGTCTATTGCTTTTCTAAAAGTAAATTTGGTGTGTGTGTGTGTGTGTGTGTGTGTGTGTGTGTGTGTGTGTGTGTGTGTGTGTGTGTGTGTGTGTGTGTGTGTGTGTGTGTGTGTGTGTGTGTGTGTGTGTGTGTGTGTGTGTGTGTGCTTGTTTCGAGTCTCTATTCCGTTGATGTCTCTTAATGCAACTCACTTGAAAATTGCGGGCGCCTTGGCGCCTCTTTTTCGATCAAATTTGGCGCCTCCTTCTCGATCAAAGTATTTATCCCATTTGTCAGCCTTGATTCCTTTTTTCTGCAGTTGCAATCCTGTTGTTATACTTGTCTTTCTAAGATCGCAGCTCCAGTCAGACTTAATTCTCTAGTTTGTCTGAATACGTATGAGAGAAGCACCTACATCGTTTTTACCTATGAAGAATATTGACACATGCAGTTCCATTGAAAGATTCGCCTCAGGTGATTCGTTTTCAGCTGCATTTCTAAAAGTCTACTTCCCAATAGATCTTAAAATTGACTTTCCATAAGCACATGAATCATCTCTAAAGAGTTTTTCAATGTTTTCGTTGCAGTAAGATTTCAATCGTCTTATTTTCGAGAGCATTAGCAGTCGTTTACGTACGCACACCTTCCACCCAAGAAGTTAGTGTTCATCGTGTGGCTCGGTTGATCGTTTCCTGAAACTAGCAAAAGTATTGTCGACGTTCATAGACTTCTCAGTTTGAGGAAGATGGTGACAAAGTAGAGGGGGAGTAGAAGTTTCCCATCCGAGAGATTTGCCTAAATCGTTGTGTGAGCTTTGTTTGAACACAGCCATACCCTGCCAGCGGACCATTACAAATCACAAAGCTGCCACCAGTTGTTCCAGCCACCAGAATCTGAAATGAAAACATCGCAATGGTCCAAAGGAAGGAAAGGTCTGTCTGTCTCACACTCACACGCCATGGAAGTACCTGTCTGTCTCACACTCTCACGCCAGTAAGGAACCCATGCTCCCCGAAGGACCCCCACCCGAAGCAATAGGGTGAGCGAGCCCCAAAGCCCCAAGGACAAGGCCGAACTCTGCGAGGGCAGAGGACGACACGGAGTGGGGGACGTACCGAGTTGTTACTCGATACGAGAGTTGCAGATTGGGGGTGGACCTTTTCGGTCTCTTTTGGATTTGAAACACTGGGGGTGGACCTTTTGGGCCTCTTTTGAATATGAGAATTGGGTTGGATCTTTTGGATCTCTTTTTAGTTTTTCTTATTTTTTGTTTTTGTTTTTAAAAGGGCTAGGTGGATGAGGAGGGGCGAACATCATGTCGGAGTGGCAAAGTTTACGATGATGACTGAGTTTTGGCAGAGATTACGATGATGCAAAGGTTCAGTAGGTGACATGTTCGCGACTAAAAACTTAAAGTCTGTTTTATAGCGAGATTGAGATTTGCAGAGAGAGAGAGAGAGAGAGAGAGAAAGAGAGAGAGAGAGAGAGAGAGAGAGAGAGAGAGAGAGAGAGAGGGGGGGGGGGGGAGAGAAGTCGAAATTGACTCACTGTAATAACTCCTCGTGGTTTTACTGTGGATTCTCTGGGTTCGTTTGTATATCCATTATTGGTAAGTTTGATTCATTGTGATCCAAAATTGCATTTCCGTTTGGAGGGAGATGAGGTTGCCCACGAGGGGACTTTTGCAAGGGCCTAGTACTCAAATACATTCCGTCAAATTCTATTAATAATTGCAAGTTTCATGTTGGGGGTGGATCTTTTGATCATCTTTTTCTATTTAATTTCTATCTTTTTTTTGCATTTTTTCTTTTTTTTTAATATATTTTTTGTTTTTTTTTTCTATTTTTTTTTTAAATGTTTTAGTAGCTTTTAACCGTCCTGACGACGCCTGCCAATTTCGCGTGAAGGGCCGTCGCCTTGGCCCTCACGTCCTCTCCTGCGCTGTCCTTCTTCAGAAGGGTTCGACAGCTGCTTCGGCCCCTCTTCAAAGCCAAAACCTTATCCAGCATCGTCTTGTCGATGTCCTTCCCGGAGGACCCAAGGTGTTCCAAGGCTTCCTGGATTTTGGCCTCCAGGGTTGCCAGGGTGATATGAGGCTGAACATTAGCATAACTCCACGTGAGAAATATTATGGTACCGGGGGAGGGGAGGGCGAGCGGGCGGTCCGGAGAGGCGGAGAGAGCGATCGGGCGGTTTGGAGAGGCGTGGGAGACCTCGGAGTCCTCAGAGGCGAACGAGACCTCCTGGAGTTCGTAGGAGACTTCGGGCTGGCGGGAGGGGTAGACTCCGGGCTGGAGGGGGCTCCGAAGGGAGAGCGGGGGCGAGGGTTAGGATTGATGTCTTGCCTTCTACAATTAAGTTTACCCTTGAAATTAGAGATTACTTACATGTCGATCTCATCGTCGTTCATCAGAGGGTCGATCGGACGAGGAGGAGTCCTCGGGGTAGGCGGGGCTTCGGAGAGGGAGGAGTCAGCAGTGGCGTGGTCGGAGGAGATCTGGGAGGGAGAGGCAGAGGCGCGCTGAAACGATTTTTGCTCCGTTTTGCTGGATTTTACTTACACCGAAACGCGTCGTGGCATTCCAGAAGGAGAAACCAGTGGCTTCGGCGGCTTCGCTAGGACGAAGCTTCAGGTGGCTGATCTCTGAGGAGTCCACTTCAGTAACCAGGGGGTTCGAGTTGGCTTTGGCGGTGGTGGTAGGGCTATGAGCGAGAGGAGTTCTCTCCTGGCGCTTCGGTCCCTTCCCGGGAGGTTTGTTGAATGACGCATTCCAGTCCAAGGAAATCTCGTCCTGCGTCTCAACAGAGCAATCCGTTCCCGACTGAAAAGGTGTAAATCTGTTACTTTTCCTTTGAAATCCTACGTATTCGGGGTAGTAGCGGGGCAAGGCGGCCATCACTGCGCTCTTGTTGGGCTGGGGATCCTGCTTGCCGAAGAGGACAGTCGGGGGCAGCACCATATCCTCGACCTTGCAGATCTCCGGCCACAAAGGCCTTGCGACGGTTGCGGGGGACGAACGTCGACTGCCTCGACATCAGGTAGTACCATTCGCAGGGGTCTTCGGTCTCCATGCGGAGGTCGTAGACTTTGCGGAGCTTGGCCCTCAAATCTTCCGGGTAGGCGGAAAGAACGGCCTGAAACGATTTCTTTATTGGAAAGCTTCAATTGTTTTATACCTCGATGTCGATGTCACGGAATTTCCATGAGTCGGAGTTGCGGCGGGGCATTTCCATTCCAGGGGGACTGCCGGTGGTGGTGTCGGAGCTCCGGTGGCGCTTCGGAGAGGTAGCGGCGAGGGAGGAGTCCGTGTTCTGCCTCTTGCGGGTCTTGGTCGCAGAGAGGCCTTCCTCGTTCTTGTTGAGGGCGTCGGCGATGTTGTGCCGGGGCTCCACAGGAGGCGAACTCAACTGCGGAGCGGGGTGCCGGGTCTTGGTCGGCGAAGGGGTCAGCAGGGAGCGACGGCTCGACCTGCTGCTTTGGACGGCGGAGGGGGAGGCACATCCGGGGGACTTGGCGTTTATACTCCGCCGAGTTTCCTCTCGCTGGACCAGGGACAAGCCCTGGTGGTTCTGCCGAGGATCCGCAGAAGCGCTTCGATCGCGGTCGAACATATCCATGGTCACTGGCTGAAAAGTACGAATAAACAGAGAAAATGAAGGAACGACCCACCTCGAGAGACACAGTGACGATTGTAAAGTAAACTGCGATTAGCATACGTAACAGGTATTCAGGTGACGTGAACTTTTTCACTTTGAAGGGAAACCAGATAAATGAGACCTGTTTCAACTGAATACCTTGTAACCACTACAGTTTTAAAAACCCTTCCCTTAGATGGTGTAACTTCCTAGATATAGACTGCATGCGATATGCCAACCATTTTTTTTCTGGTGAGCCAGGTTGAACCAGTCAGAAGAATGCAAACAACAATTGTAGTTTGAATATTTACCATCTGTACTATCACTCATAACAAAAAAACATAACGAGAGAAAATAACAGCGCCTAACGATCAAGTACTGCGAGAAAACGATTTCGTCTGCAGGTTGTAGCGTTTGTTCGGGTACCTTAGACAGAAGTTAAATTACAAAGAAAACATTTCTCACCTGTCCATACGTTTCGCCATGTCTGCGTCCCAGGGCATACCCTTTTCGGGGCGAGTGTAGTCGAAAGTCTGAAATGATTTATTGTGATAATTACGGAAATAATTATATTATAACAAACAAAAATTACCTGATCCTCATAGTCGAACCACTCCTTTTTCGGCTGGAACTGCCGCAGAATTCGCTGATTGCGCAAACCCAAGACCTGTCCTCCGGAGCCGGGGAATGCCGTGATTCCTTCAAATAACGGCGAATAATTCTATTTCTACAACTCGCAAACCTCCATGCCAGGCTTCCTTGTCTTCGGGATGGAACCTCACGGGTTGCTCCATAGCGTGTACATTGCCAGGCAACGCCTCGGACCTCGCCAACCTGAATAGGGAGTTACCGGTGTCAACAAACCACTGACTTGCTGTAATCCGAAATGTTTTGCACAGATTCTTGATAGAAATCGATGACATCCTGGACGGTCTTCAACTGATGTAGCCGGGAATTCAAAGGAAAGTGGTTCAGACGCTCTCCGATCGCAATCAAAACCTGAAACTGCCATTTTCGACTTGGATTCCATCAAACAATCATTTCTCAAGCCGGTGAGAGTCACCAAAGCATACGATTTATAAGTTAATTATTAATAAGAAGTTCTACCTTCGCTTTCGTCTGTTTGTCTTCTCCGAAAGCGTAGCTCGATTCCAGAGAGGCGTCATCAACAATTCGGCTAGCCTCAGAAATGACGATTTGGCTGACGTCCGACGGGGGAGAATAATTGTAGCGATACTTCATAATTCTGGAATAAATGAATAAAAGAAAGCGAATAAGTACAACCCTCTGGCACGAATAGCATCCATATCGATGGCTTGGTCGTAGATCTCATCCGTTTCGGCGGCTTCAACGGCGACAGACTCGCGAGGAGCGTCGGTGCGCAGCCCCGGAAGCACAGAACGCAGCTTCTCCTACAAGAAAAGAAAAGGAAATAGCATACAATAAGAAATCATACCTGTTCCTCTTTGCTCATCTTCGACGGCTCCGGAATCGCAGGCTTCTTGTCCAAGAACGAGAAGAAGCTCCTGGCACGCACCGCACTGACTGCAGTACGATGCATTCTGAAATTTGTAGGAATTTATAAGAAATTGGAAAATGTAAAAAAAGAAAACAAAACACATCTTCTCAACAAAAAGAATAACTCAAAACAATTGCGGCTGAATGTAGTTAAAGGTCTATTCATTGTATGTGCTCTATTCGCAATTTTTCGTCTGGTCTCTCCGTTTATGTAACACTATTTCGTCACTTAATTTTTTCTTTTAATATTTTGTCATGTTTCGTATTCGAATATTCATTAATGATCGCATGCGCGCATTATTTCAACGTTTTCGAAATTTCTTCTGCATGCCAGCATACATTGTGTTATTTATTCTTTAATAATCTTTTGTTCCAGGCCGTTCATGTTACAATGACGCGACTGACTGAAAGTTGTGTGCGGGAGGTTGTTGCATTTCCTTGATTTCGCAAAACCTCATCTTCAGCTTAACAATTTTCTTCACAACGTTATATATGGAAAGGATGGCTTCTTCGACAACTACGAGGGCATGCAGTGCTACTCCTTCGGAGGAACGCGCACTCTGTTCGGTGAGTTTCTCTTCGAATTCCTTGTAAATAGGCGCTTTTAGATGTGTTCACGAGAGCTTTGGCTACGGATGAGACGAGAAGCGAATGCGAGGCTGTGGTGAAGAGTCTAACCTCGTTTGTAGATGGCGATATTAAGCGACTGAGGCGCAAGTGCGTCGAGAAGAGGTACGGCATTGGGATTTATGAACCATAGATGAACAAGCGCCCGCTGATTCGGTTGAGGGGGTCGCGCCGAGCCTAATTTCCCATTTGGGGGACTCGCGCCACCCGTCTCATTTGTGTTGTTGGGGGTCGTGCAAAACGGACCACACAGGTAGCTTGTTCATGTATGTTGTTAACCCAATTCAATTTCAGACTGCCCAACGACGAACGGATGGAGCTTTCCGATCGACTGAAATTGGCATGGGAGGTCTTCCAAACGACTCGAAAGTTCTTCCCCGATTCTGAGGAGGATTCCACTCTGTATAATATTTTCGACGACACCCACTGTCTCATCCTCGATGGTACGCATTCTTACGGCTTTTATTACCTCATTCTTATACAAAATTTTAATTATTTTCTACCACCCTAGTGTCAGTATGCATGAAAATTCCTTCTTTTCCAGGGTTCCTCACCGAGAGCGACGTTCCTCGTGCTGCAGTTGAGTTCTTCGGAAAGAAAGTCGACACCCTTGCGGTATTGTTGTTCTTTACCCCCCATCAATATATCATTTTAGTCCCAAAAGAGTCAGGGTCCGCCTTCTTTTCTGAGAGACGAGTCCTTCTTCCAGTCCGTTCCCGAGAAGGAGCCCCCACACGCGGCCTTTATCAAGAGCTACGATGAGGTCAGTCATGACATATTGTCCTTAACGAGTTCAGAAAATGCCAGTGGTTTCTTGATGACCATTAAAATGGAAAAGCAGCCAGTCATTTTTTTTTAAATAGATGATGAAATCTATTCCAACTCTTGTTTTCAGGCCATCGAGTCATTGAAGGAGTCGCCTGCCCGTTTTGATGCCTGGTTCGAGTTAAAGAACCAAAAGCTGGCCGAAGGAGCCATTCTCCCATCGATTGAAGTCAGCCGTGTGATGGAGAAGTGGGTTCCGTTTCTCGCGTTGCGTCATTTTTTTTCTTTCAGAATCATGTCCGTCTGGGAAGTGTTGATGTCGGAGAAGGATTCCAAAGTCCTTCACAGTTTGTTGGACGTTCTCAAGGGATTGATTCTAGTCACTTCTGGTCCTGGAAGGGTGGGTTCAATAGAATTTTTTAATGTTTCTTTTTTTCAGTCTTGTATGTTCGAGAAAATCATCGAGTACTACCAGGGATCAAATAAGGGACTGCCCTCCTTCGAACAGTACATCCTGGTATGTTTTGAGTGTCTAATTGGGATATTTCGTATTTTAGTCGTATCAGTCTCGTTTGACCAGGGCCGTTAACTCTCTCGGAGACCACAACGCAATCCAGAGCGATCCGGATCAATTCGCATTGATTCAGTCCGAGGTAAATCAATTATACATTTTATTTCCAAAATGTAGACGAGCCAGTCAGCTGGTCGAAACTTGTCTTCAAGTGGTTTTTTGTCGGTTAACGCAAATACATTTCAGGTCCACTTCCTCGTTCTCCTGGCTCCTTTCGCCACTCTCCACTGCCTCATTCAGCACTGTCTGGAGAACAAACAAGTCGTGCCGGCCGTTCTTAAAGTGACTTGCGCGTTAATAGAACTCAATGCGTATTTTTAGATCCTCCGTGACTGTCAGCCGCTGTTCGAGGTGGAAATCGAAGCTGGTAATGACACCCGGCTGCCTGTACTCGTTTTCATAATTGATGAGCTTTTCGTGAAGAATATCGCCCGGTAAGAGTGGTAAAGAATGTGGTAATAATTGCGCTTAGAATCGGAGTGTCCGAATACGTCGACAGCTTTGTCTACTTGGTTGGAGCATTGTCTCGCCAAAAGAGGACCGTTGTGCGCGAGAAAGGAGAAGACGGTGAGAGAATACACATAAAAAGAGAGAGATTATGGGAGAGAAGGGGGAGATGAGTACCTAAATCTCCCTTTCCAGGCAGAATCCTGACCGAGGAGTTCGGAGACGTCGTGGAGGAATGCATGTTGTACCCTGTGGACATTTTCCACCTCTTCCTTTTCCCTCGTCTTTTCCGCGAAAAAATATCCTCCGAGGAGATCAAACTGATGCTCCTTCTCATGAGGAAGTATGTTTTTTCTCCCTTTCGTTTCTCATTCTTAGTCTTAGGATCTTCCTTGCCACAGGCTCCAAGGAATCTCCGCTCAACTGGGTCAACTTCTCCGATGAAATTGTCGAAGGTCGGTTCTCTCATTCGCCGACACTACGTATTTGTTTCAGGACACAGGGCCATCCCAAGCGTTGAGCTGTTCGTCGTCGTCCATGGCTTCCTCATGCAATTCGAGCAGTTGGGTCAGGACGTGGCCGATCTCTGCTTACAGGTTCTCAAGGCAATGGCTTCCAAGTTGAAGGGTAAGATTGTTTCGAGCCTAAATATCGTGCCTTTTTCAGAAGATGACGTCGTGTTCAGTTCTGCAGCCACAGAGTTCCTGCTGCACAAGATGACCTTGGACGCCTGGTGGTTCCGTTACGGAATCGTCGAGTGGTTCTCCGACTCCCTTGGCAGCCCAAAGAGACAGGTATAGTTCGTGCCAAAACTACTTCTTCCCCATGTGCCAATGTTTTGATGTTGTTCCTAGAGTAAAGCGTGCAATATAGGATACTCAGGCCGTGTACGCAACCAAAATGACCGAAATAGATTTGGCGATGAGTACATGTTTTTCTACCGTAAATCACTCAATTCCTGGCAGTTGAACTACATAAAACGTAAGTTTTGCAGGTCCCTGGCGGTTTGTACCACGCCCTTCCGGAGAGTAGCCGCGAAAGGATGGAGGAAATCCGAGTGGATTTCGAGGTGGCTCCCGTGGGTTGCATGCTCCACTCCCTCTTTGAATTGGCTCTCTTCGACACTGACTTTGCCATCGATCTCCTCAACCACGGTTCGGCCTCTTAATGCCTCTCGTATTCTAAATCTCTCTAGGCCTGGATTTGATGCCTCTGGACGACCTCCTTCTGGATCAGATCGCCCTGGCCCTTTGCGACGTGTGCAGCAAGCCCTTCTTCTACTCCAGAATACCCTCCATGCTTCCGCTGTTCGAAAGAATCATCGAGGTCTTTTTTTTTCGTTTTGAGACCTTCAAAGCTGATTCAGTTGTTCGATCCCAGGAGCCCTATTCCCACTGTGCTGGACAAAGTGAACGAGAACATCTTTGTGGCCATTCGCCAGCTAAAGAGCATCAATCTCGTTGGAAGAGCCGCCAAAATCGCCTCCAGCAAGGTGATTTATCCTTCATATTTGACCGACATCTGATGTCCCTGGGATCGCATAGGTCAAAAAATTATTTTGTGGGAATCATATTGGCGTTACTACGGCTGCGAAAAATACCATTTTTTGTAACTTTGCTTCTCAGGTGTACCATTCTAACACGGAGTATGCCGCTTTCTACCCTTCGATGTCCCTCGACCGCCCCGCCAACCCGGGAAGGGTTGCCGACCAGCTGCTGCAGGCTTTTTGCGAATTGGCCAAGAATCACATAGACAAACAGGTAACCTACACTCCCAATAACGAAATATTTACTCTTATCTATTAGATCCAGTTCTACCGTAGCTTCATCCGTAAGAACAAACAAACGTGGGTTTTTTCTATGTAAAGGCATCAGTGGGAAGGTTTAGAGAGGACCAGGGGAACAGAATGGAGACTTCGAGGATGGAGGAGAGGCTTCTGACGCAGGTGGTCATTCTCTTCAACGAGACCGTCATGTTCACCAGGATTCACACGGCCGTAAGTTATAATTTCCTTATGAGGGGTTTTGATACTTCTTTTAAAAAAAATATAGGAGCTCGTCATTTTACGTAATGGCCCTTAACTTTTGAGGCAAGCATGAATTGAAAAATCGTGCATCAATCTGGAAGAAAGTTGCAAGGGTTTCTTTTTTTTAACAATTGGTAATTTTGAAAACATACATGGGGCGCTTGGCTCGTGGCTAGAAACCCGCCCTTTAAAATGGCCTACGGGGAACCTGGCGATCCCCCCTGGTATACAAATTCTTCTTGGCGAGACCCCCGAGCCGTCAAAGTCGGGCTGGCGCCCATGTATGTTTTCAAATGATGGAGTGCAGTTATTCCTTCTTGTTCGGTGCTCGGCAGAGCTTCGCCCATGTTTGGAATCAGGCATACATGTGTGACCGAAATGGAACCTTGGCTAGCCTATATCTACCATTTGTGTTTTGCACAGACATTCATTTTCCAGAAGCCACAGACATTCATTTTCCAGGAACAAATGCCCAAGTCGCTGCAGATTCTGATCAACGTGCTTTCGGACTACGTGAAGGAGGTTCAAAACGCCCATTCGCCCGCTTCTTTGAACAACAAAAAGATTGAATACAACAAAGTCAGTCACATTTTCGGTCTAACCTCTTCATGTTTTTAGTCTGAGACCGTCTACGTTTACGCACAAGGAAGTGCCGGAAGTGGAAAAGGCTCTCCAAATGACTTGCCACCGATCGGAAACTACACAGGGCATGCTGCTTCGAGCAGGACTTCCACGACTAGCCAGGACTCTTTCTACGTTTGTTTTGGTCTGGTTCGGCAGTTTATTGAGAGAATTCAGGTGCCCACGTACACTGATCCGCAGTACAATCACCCGATGAAGAGGCAGTCGAGTGGATTCACGGACAACGATTCTCAGGACGACTACAGCACGGCTGGCCTAGGAGACCCGGCGGGGGGATACGGATCAGGCGATGGACAGTCCCTTCCTCACAGCAAAAGATACACGACCAACCAGCCACACGGTACTTATTTTGAGATTGCCGCATATGTCGCCGTGTTTCTTTATGAACAAAGTCTCGTTTTAGACGCATTCTCCTCGATGAGGGCCGTCGCTCACCAGATTGACCACCCCTCCACTAGAAATCAGGTAGGAAAAGTTTCATTGCCTGATATTTTTGCGTATCGCCCGTACTTGTAAAAAAACTTTGAGTCGAAGAACGGCGAATTCTACCATTGTGTGCCAGCCGGGTGGCCATGTAATTCAAACGCATAGCTGGACGTTGGGTGCTTGGGGTACTTACGGAATTCGGCGTTTCATTGAAAATTGTAACAAAAAATAAACTGTGGCTTACGTCGGTTCCCAGGCACCATTTGGGGGCTTACGCATCCAGTCCCCAAATGCAACCCGTCCACCTCTGTTCAAAAGTACAAACTACAGTCCTTCTCAAACGTATCTGTAGCGAATATGTACTTTGGACAATATTATCAAGAGTTGAAAAGATTGTTGCCGTAATAGAGTGATAGATCGTAATAGAGTCCGTGGCGGTCCCACTTTAAAAATGAAAAACCAAACAACACAGTGCCGGGTGTTGTTCATGTTTGGCTGTTGGGACGTACAAAATTTTAAGGACTTCAGTTCGGACGGTCGAAATTTTCGTCCCTCACTGAATTCTTGCAGGTAGAACGGCGCTTGAGCGAGGAACAGCCGGTGCGCAAGCCCTTCAACAACCAGAATTCTAGCAATTCGAGGCAGTGGGAGGGAAATAGGTCCAATGGAAATGGTGAGTCTCCATCCCTCTCCTACGTCAAATGCCCTTTTAGGTCAGCGGAATAACGGGAGGAGAGCCGGTCAATACAACTGAAATTTTCTAAAATCGGATCCCTCAATCGACGGGTGTTGTTCATGTTTCAGTTTTCTTTTTGCACATTAAAAGTTTATTTACTGAGATGCTTGTTCATTCTTAAGAGTCTTGTCCCCCTCTCGTACTTAGACGTCCTCCCGGCGGGTGAAGGTCGGTCGTATCGCCGTCTGCCCTTCGTCCGAGGAACTGTCGCTGCTCTCCGAATCCGAGGAATCAGAACCCGAAGACGAACCCTCGTCCGAGGAGGAATCCACTGAAAGCTAACATTTACTGAAGCCTGCACGTCTAACCGGGGACTTCCACGGGCCGGCGCTGAATGGTGCCCATCACGTAGGCGAAGAGACTGTCGTTGCAGTGCTTCTCGTGGAAGGCCAGCTCTATCTCGGGCACGTGATGGCGCGAGTTCAACTTGCACCTGAATTCGAATTCTACCTTAGCCGTAACCCTCACCTGACGTACTTGATGCTGGACGCGTTCTTGGTGCAGTACTCCCGCCGACAGTCGCGCAGATGCTGGGCGAACAACTTGGGCTCCACGTGGTGATTCTGAAGGCAATGGAGGTTATGAGATAAGGGCGGGCTAACCTCCGAGTAGGGACATCGGATCAACGCCGAACAGTGGGAGGGGTTCCTCGCGTGGTTAGGACAGGTCATCTGCAAATTACACTTTAATTATTAACAATACACGACTGGGTTCAATGTGCACCTCATTTAAACGTTTTTTTCACAATTGTTGGTTTCATTAACCCATTAAACTAATTACCTCCCATGTACGCAATAAAACGTCAGCACAAGCAACAAAAAGCGATCCGCGATTTGATACTATATTTTTCATTCTGTGTGAAGTCCTATATATTTTGCCTGAAGTTCGTAATTTCAATATCCAGATGACTGGGGATCGGGCTAAGGACGACCAAGTGGTTCGTTTGGTACGACAACACCTCGCCCGGGAGGAAACCGGCTGGGAGGAGCCTGATGAACCACTGCCACAGGTGAACTTTACTGAATGTAGCATCACAATGTCACAGGAACATACCTGGGCAACCTACCGCGGGGGTCAATTTTGCGAGGCCCCCTTCAATTGTTGAAAGCGTCGAAAATTTGCGACGGGTCTCCTTTTCTAAGAAAAACTGCCGAAAACTTAAAATTGCGACGCCCCTACCGCCCCATATTGGGGAGCTTGCCCATGTATGCACAGGAACCTATTTTTAAGCGAACAAGTAACAACCTAATTAAGTCGTCTCACTCCGCGTACGGTTAGTGTTTCGGATCACGTTAATGTGTTTCGGATGTTTCGAAATTTCGAATGTGTTTCGAATATTTCTTTGAAATATCCCGGAATTGTTTTCCTAATTGTCTTGGGCCCGAATTGCTTAAATCCGGGGAACTGGGGAGGCGTTTTGTCCAGCCAGGAGAGCCTGTTAAATGCAGATATGAATTTTTCGAGTTACAGGACTGCTGTGGTCAGTCGTGTCTGCCCTGTGTGTTCGACATCCACCGAAAGGACCTCGTCGAATGGGCCAAGGAAACGGCGAAACAGATCGAATACGGTAGACAGAACAAAAAAAGAGTGAGATAACCTATAGACACAGAGGAAGGAAGCCTGTACAACTTTGTTTACGGAGACGACGTCGATGTGAACAGCAATAGTGAAACTATTCTGAGCCAGTACAGGTAGACACATTTATAAAGAGAAAGTACATGAAATCTTAGCTTCCTTGAAATTACCAACATTACTCCACTCACAAAGGATACTAATCTATATTCCTTCGCTGTTAAAGGACTGAGACTACCCTTGGGAGCGCATCTGAGAGCGAGGTAGGGAGGGATTCAACGGGAAATAAGGGTTCATATACGAAAAAAGCGAAGTGTGTAGGTAAAAAAGCAAACGATCAATCGTGGTAGGGCATTATCGGGCTAGACAGGTACGGTACGCCTACATCAGTACATAAATGAAGAAACTAGCCAGCTGTTTGGTACCATTCTAGGAGCTTCTGGAGTGAAATGTCGTGTGGGAACCATTACATCAAGGATTTCCCTAGCTTCTTTACATGGATGCCAACTACAGTACATACAGTATACCCAACTCACAAAAGGAATAGCTATGTAAGTTGGACAATGTGATCCATTGCTGTGGGAAAATATATGCCCGTTGGATCTCGGCCGAGTTTTCAAAAATCCATTAATGCGCGATCCAACGGCACTATTTTTATATTTGCTGCATTTTTTCCACATATTTTGCTTTTCAACTCATTATTTCGTGTGATAATAAAACCAACCTCACCTGTAGCCGCAGTGGATGGAATGGAGCCCCTCACGTCCATTACGTGCCTTCAATGGATATTCATATTTACGGGTAAAACTGCATATTTACGAGTGACAGAAAACTCGACGGAATATCCCAGCAACACGTAAGGCAAAGAAATGGTAAAATTCTTTATGTAACCAATAACGTTAATGAGCATCGCCATAACAATTTCGTGGAGTCCAGCCGATTTCAACAAAACAAAAAGGATCACTTGGGTATTACGTCGGAAGGAGGGTCCCTCTGCTCTCCGGCTATCACGGCGTCATCGGCCGGGGTCGAGTCCTCGCCCACTGAGCTCGCAGCCGTGCTCACCGCCGCGTCCTGGTCGCCTTCGGCCGCCTCTTTCTCAGCCTTTTCGCTGTTCCCATTCGTAGATTCAGCCTTCTCCGAAGTTTCGCCATTAGAGGGTCCCTGGAAATGACAAAAATTGTGGTAATTTGTGTAAGAAAAACCTGCAGTTTCCTCCTGAAGGCCTCAAAGAGCGCCCTTTTGTAGTGACCGCGTTCGATCGGATGACCGCGGTTGTACTCGAACTCTAAAAAGACAAAGTTGCAGCGTGCCACCGTTTGGATGTTGTTCTTAGTGTTTTGCGTGTTACGCAAGAAAATCAGTTGAATTAAACATGGCTCACCCAAGTGGTTTGAATTTTAATCATTTATGTCTTTGATTAAAAGAAAACTCACGGGAAATGGCCCGCTCTGCGGTCCATCCGAGCCGATCGATGAGATACCGGCAGATGAGGTAGCCGGTTCTGTTCAGGCCGTGGGTGCAGTGGACGCCGATCAAAGAATCTGAATACAACAGATTAACAACGGAACGCAGCAAAAATACCGTTATCATTGCTGCTAACAAAGGTGTCGACGTGCTCGATGAATTTCTCCACGATGTCTTCGCGCCCATCCACCTCGTGTCCAGGGCAATTTATTTTACTAAACAGACAATAACAATTCACAAACAATCACTCACATATACTCCACGTCGTAGTCTTTCCATTCCTGTTTGTTGTAGTAACGATCGGTGTTGGTCAAGTCGATCACTAAGCCAATCTGTTTTCCAGCCTCCCTGGCCTTAAATTACAAGTCATTGATTTTAAAACCAAAACCCACAAATCCGACGATTGTGCGGACATCAAAGTAGTCGTCCGGGTGCAGCTCCCCGTTCTCGAAGAATCTGGCGTCGAGAGGCGTTTTGAACGGCACGAACCTCGTTCCCTCGATGTCACGGCCTACCGCATCGTAATTAAGCCATCTAAATGAAGAAATTAGACAAAATAAGATTAAACACACCTGTCGGGGATTCCTCCTCTGTTTTTTCTCCTGTTGTTATGGCGATAACCACTCATGGGGGATACCTAAACCAGCTGATTGGACCGATCGCGATAGATGCGATATAGATTACACAAGAATAGATAATATTTAATATATTGAAATTTTCAGATGTAAACAGTATCCTAAATTAACGGGGAAAAAAAAATGAAAAGCCAAACATTTAAAAATAATTTTTTGAAAAAGAAAGCCATTTTTCGAAAGCGCGCCCCATGGTCAATGAAAATTAAAGGACTGGTTTCCTGGCCAAGTGCCAGGGAATTTGTGAATGCTTTCGATATATAAAAAATAAAATATTAATGTGGTATTTAATATCACACTAGTGAAAGCGTTTAGTATACAACAGCATAAAAGTCAGTCATCTGTGGAGAAAAGGGGGAAATAGAGAAATACTGGAGAACGAAGATAACAGAAATTCGTTCCAGTTCAACAGATGTTTACCGACATTATGTTACAAACTTTCTCTCTATATAGAGCCATATCGCTTTTACTTCGATTTCGCTCACATATCTCCCTCATTCCACTCTTACCTTCATTCCGCCTAACGAAAGATTCAGATGTGGTCAATAATTGAATGATGTTCGGTCCACTGAAGTAATACGATATGGATAACCTGCAAATCCATATTTTTTCCGCGGATAACGAGGTAGAACATCCCTTGACCCATGATCTTTCCTCTGTAAACAATGATTTGGAATGGATTACTCCATTTGGTGCAATGAGAGATCATACGATTAGTGAGGGATCACTTAGAGCCGAATGATTCTGATCTGATGAATGAGTATATAAACAGTAGGGGAGGTTAATTCGACATGTTTAACACTCACTCTATCTTCCTATGGGTCTCTGTTTCTAAATAAAATAGTCTCTCCTGGGCTCTCTGTGTTTTCAACTGTGGCTCTTTTCCTCTCTATCTTTCACATTGTTCCCCCCTTTCCGCTCTCTCTCTCTCTCTCTCTCTCTCTCTCTCGCTCTCTCTCTCTATCATAATCAGAGTTTTTACTCTTTCCTTCAATAGTTCAAACGGAAAACCCCAAACGAACCAGGATGGCTCAAAAGGACATTTAGTTTCTCGTGTGCGCAGTGCGCACTGTAATCACCGGACACATCGATATCGGAGAGGATTGCGGCAGCCAAGGTCGTCCCAGTCCCATCCCTCGTACGACGCTTACCGAACTCTGCTGGTCCCTTTTGACCCCTCCTCCCACTGAGATCCAACACAGCGGAGGATACTTCTCCTCTCTGACCTTGTTCCTCACTCCTTGACCAATTTGGGGATGCGCAAACAACCCCGCCGACGACTCTTTCATCTATTGTCACACGGCTAAATTACGCGGAACAACGGGTTCAGTCGGTGAATGTCCCTAGAACCGTTCGTTAACACCTAAGCTTCTATTCTATTCTAACAACTTCTTGTTCTTGCGCGAAAGTCAATTCAACACTAAGCGGTTCTTGTTCGCCAAACGTTTTTGCGTTGATTTATGCGTAGTTTTGCAAGTGTCAAAGGTTTTTGTCAATAGTCAAAGAAATGAGTCACATTTGCCCAATTGTGGGGGAACCGGCCGTGGTCCTTCGGTCCTCGCCGGCTGATCGAGGGGGCGAGACCCGACAGGTTCCCCTGGACCCGTAAACAACGTGACCGTCGGCAATCTGCGGTTCACTCTGCGGTTTTCGATTACCATCTCAGATCCGAAACATTGATTACTCCTAACCTTTACACGCTGCACTCTCGTATTTTTATTAGAATTTTGAGAAATCTCTATCGACGTTGGCCGGAAATTTTCGAATCTTCCACAAACCCTTCATGGTCCTTCATTTTTCTTATATTTTCCAGTTATACTGTTTTTTTAACGTTACGACTTCAAGACCCAACTGAAAAAATTGCACTCAAAATGATTGGAAAATCTTTGGTATAAGCGGTTAGAAAATATAACTTTATGGTTATTGCGCACCCCGACTTCTTTTGAATAAAATGTTGTCCCGAACAATTCACAATAATTAATGTTTTATTTTGGCATCAGAAAATGCAAGTACTTGGATATTTATAATTCAACGAACAAATATTCATAAGCTCATAGGTTTTTCATATGAAAATTCGTATTTTCAAAGTTTTAGAGACGCTTTTCATGCAAATTCTTGGAAAGCAAGTTATCGAATAATCTATAAATGATAAAATCCTTTTTAAAAGTGTGCCTTTTTAAAAGATTTTTTTCGTGTTTGATGAATCGGAGACAAATTGTTTGATTTTCTCACCCATATGAAAGCTTTTGAAACCTTGTTGTCTTTTAGAAAATTTGGGATATCGCCTAATTCTTAATTTATCGATACATACATTGTGAATTTGGTAAATACATTATAAATATGTGTGAAAAGACTAACGTAAAAAAAGTAAACGATTTGTTTGAAATGTAGAAAGGACCTTCAATAAAAAGTGATGAGTGAAATGAGCAGAATGAGATTTCTCTATTTTTTCTAAAAACATTTCCAGATCTTAACAAAACAGCGAAAAGAACTTGAGTTTTTATCATGGAAAACGAATCTCCGCCTTTTCAAAAGAACTTAAAAAAACAATTGGATAAAAATTGAATCATTGTGGTCAATCTTGCCATTTTTAAAGTTAGTGATCTATTTGTGAAATATTTGACAATTTGTTTTTTTTTCAATCTGTTTTATTTTAACAACTTCAACGAAAACCCGTAAATTAAATATGTATC